>JABFTP020000185.1:26162413-27406580 GCA_013387265.2 Cryptolaemus montrouzieri
ATCTCTTTCCAAGCGAAACAAACATTATACGCGACTCAAATTTCAAAGAATAAAAATAATTTTCCTTTCAAGCGGTAAGAGTGCTCCGGTCCTGAAGCAACCCTTAGCGGAATGAATTAATTTCCTACACTAAAAAGTAGTCGAGACTAAGCTGGCTAATTAGCGAAATTATGGTTTTGTATTAAAGCGCTTAAAATGGCCGAAATCTCTGGATGCCGTTCATTAAGTGCGATTAGGCAAGTGCAGGACGCAAAGGCTTTATACGAGGGCTTACCGATAATCGGCCATTCCTGATGATTATTATTTATGATTGCCAAGCTTCGAATCGGAGCCATAATGGACGATAATCCTCTACTCGAAAAATCGATATATAAAAAATATATTTATTCGTTAGGGATTTGCAATGATTGATAGAATTTATGAATATGAATGGTCGATGGATTTGGATATTCTCTCGAGTTTTGTATATACAAGGAGGAACGAAACAAGTTGCTTATTTAGAATTTCGATCAGAAGATGGAAGACTTGTATATCTACTTATACCCATTAGTGAATATGCAAATGAACGAATGTATGAGCTATACTACTTTAAATTGTTCTCAATAAATATTTTTCTCCACCTCAAAATATATCTGTACACATCATATTTTCTTGTCCAGTTCTCGTTCATCGCATTGCTGCCTATCCTACCAAATCTACACTGTTCTTATTATTGAACGCACAATTTCAATGATAGATTGATAAATAGATAAATCAATTTACTGAAAGAATCGTGTTTCGTAGACATATAAATACATTCTTTATTCATGTAGAATATCACTTTCAAATTTCAAGTCATTATTCAAACCGGTTTTCGAGTGTTATATAAACACTTCAAAACAGTGTAGGGAACACTTCTGAATATCGATATATCGTATCCAGAACGATCAATATGGATGATTTTTTTTAAGAAATGAACACCTGCATCAGTTTCTCACCAAATTATGTAGAGTGGCGCAACAGATTTCAGTTTTTTTTTATAAAAAACTAAAAATGCAGCAGATGCGACGCTGCTTTATAATCATTTCATGTATTCAGTGTTTGAAATCAGTTAGTTGGCACTTTGTTTCTGTTGTAAGCACAAATAAAAGATTCAAGTTTTGTGATTCGACCATGGAAAGACGACATTTGACTAGAGAAGAGATGTTACGAGCCGTTGGCATGCTCCAAGCTGGGAGCTCACAACGGGAAGTATCCAGGGTTCTGGGAAGTAGCCCAAGTGTCATAAACCGTTTATGGTCGCGTTTCAATGAGACAGGTAGCGTAGAAGAACGCCATACAGGTCGTTTCAGGATTACTACAGTCGCCCAAGACCGATTTTTGGTTTTACAAACCAGAATAGATCGTACTACCACAGCATCTCATTCATAATGTACAAATTTCCGACCAAACTGTGAGAAATCGACTGCACGTAGGTCAACTCCACCCCAGACGTCCTTTAAGAGTTCCACAACTGACCCATGGAAATCGCGCTGCTCGTTTAGCTAGGTGCCAAGAACACGTAAACTGGGATCAAGAGAGGTGGGCCACAGTTCTCTTCAGTGATGAATCTAGATTTAGTTATTATCCCGATTCGAAAAGAATTCGAATATGGAGGGACCTGGAAAGCAAAACCGTCTCCAGCATGCTCGAGAAGTTGTTAGACAGGGAGGCGGATCAGTGATGTTTTGGGGAGGTATACGCCTTGGTGGAAGAACTGACCTCGTTTTCATACAGAACAACCTCACGGGAAATTCTTACGCAAATGAGATAGTTCTACCTGTAGTGGTACCGTATCTCCAAACAATGGGTCAAAATCCACTCTTCCAACAAGATAATGCCCCTCCTCATCGTGCAAGAGTTGTCTTGACCGTTCTTGAAGAGAATGATATCGATCTTCTACCGTGGCCATCCTGCTCCCCAGATCTGAATCCCATCGAGCATGTGTGGGCCACCCTAAAAAAATCTCCTGCGTCAAAACGTCTTCCATCATGAACAGGAGCTTCGATTAGCAGTTCAGGGGGCTTGGAATGACTTAGGCCGAAATGTAATAGACAATTTAATATTGAGCATGCCGCGACGATGCCAGAGTGTCGTTAATAACAGAGGTGGACCTTCTGGGTACTGAAAAAGTGCTTCCATATCGTTTCAAAAATATTAGTTCAGGATTTTATTTTGTGTTTTACCAAATTTCGTCATTTTCAAATTTCAATTTCTTTTATAATAGGTGCTTTGGAGAAGTCAAATATTATTTTGTTTTCTTGAGAATACATTATATACAATACATTCTAACAGAAACCGAAAGATTTCTATAAATTCGAATCATCAAATTCATATTTTGAAGATATTGGTAAGTGTTCCTAGACTTTTTGAGGTGTTATATATATATATATATATATATATATATATATATATATATATATATATATATATATATATATATATATATATATATATATATATATATATATATATATATATATATATATATATATATATATATATCAATGGCGACGCGTCGCCCGCGCTTTATAATACGCAGCGACGGCAGATAGTTTTTTATCCCTTCTAGTGTTCCGTTTTCATGCTGGGACTTGAATTTCGACAAAAATATATTTATTAGCACGGTTTTGAGTTTTGTACATGTCAGAAGTATAAAATTTTTTCGAAAATGCCACCGAAACAGGACAAAATTTATCATCCAACTAAAAAAGGATCTAGAACGGTAATCGTACGTAAAAGTTCTCATAAAAAAGTAAATTTAAAGGTAATCAACATTCTGGAAATTCAAAATTGGAACAAAATTTCGTGAGTGCATCAGCTAAAAAACTGGCAGGGTCCAGTGATCCTGACTGAGATTTAGATGTCGGGTTTGATAGCAAATTTGGCTATGGGATCATAGCTTCCAGTTTAGTATTTTCAAACTTGGAAAATATTTTAAAGTGTAAAAAATGTGATGGTAATATTAAGTTTTTACGAAAAAGTGCTATTGGCTCCGGTTTCAAACTTGAAATTCAGTGTTCTTGTCAGCATCCAAGTTCGGTCGATTCTTGCACTAGTACCTAAAAAATTTATGAGAACAACAGGCGAATGGTTTTGATTTTCCGCCTATTAGGGGTTGGACTCAATGGCATAAATTTATTCTGTTCCATGATGGATCTAGGTCGACGCTTCAACCAGAATTTGTACTACACCGAGTGCACAAATATCGCTTTTTCGGCTGAATGTTTGGTTGAAGTTATACTTCAAAAAGCTAGAAGAGAAGAAAACGAAAAGAACTTTGAGCACGGATTCCCAAAAGGCGAATCGACTGTGTCGGGCGATGGTTCCTAGGCCAAGAAAGGTTTTTCTTCCCTTATCGGAATTTGTACTCTAATTGTAAAATACACAAGTAAAATTTTGGATTGTGTCGTCTCGTCAAAAACGTGTAAGAAATGTGAAGTAAACAAAAAACTGATGGTCCCAACCGTATTTTTAAGTTGGAAAGACACGGAGCACGTCGATGAATGTTCCAAAAATTATGACGGAAGCTCCGGGGGAATGGAGGTCCAAGGGGTGTTAGAGATGTTTTGTCGTTCGGAAAATTTACATGGCTCAAAATACGCTCGCTACGTTGGAGATGGAGATTCAAAAACATTTCCCAACTTATTGGAAAGTAAGCCGTACGGGGACTTCAATATTGAAAAATTAGAATGCGTAATTCACGTGGGAAAAAGAATGTTTCGAAGGCTCAAGGATGTCAAAAAAACTCTCACGGAAATAAAAAAATTAAAAAAAAAGAAAAGGAAGAACCTGCAGCTAAAAGGAAACGCCGGAATGAAACTACTTCACCTGAGGAAAAGAGAACCGAACTTACTGATAAAGTTATGAAAGAAATTTCTTTGTTTCACAGTCTTGCCATTCAAAAAACCCCGATGACAAGCAAGCCATGAAAAATGCCATTTGAGCGGGATTTTATCATGGAATTTCAAATAATGAAAAACCACAGGATCAGTATTGCGACAAGAGCTGGTGTAAGTATCTACAAAGCGTCAAAGAGGGCAAAAACTTCAACCATTATACACCGCCCCTTAGTGACCTTCTGCAAGAATACGTGAAGCCTGTTTTCGAAGACTTGAAAAAAGATGAACTTTTGGATCGCTGTTTGGGAAAAACACGCAAAACAATAACGAATCTTTCAATAGTACCATCTGGGGACTTGTGCCAAAACATACATATATTCAGGAAAACAAATTGCCGATTTATCAGCCTGGATCAGTTGCTGTGTCTGCAACGAGGGGTCCAAAGCAATTATGAAATTAATGGAGATGATGGGACTCCACATTGGGCCTATGACTTTTGTCACGACAAAGATGAGTAGCGCATCAAAATTGCAGAAAAGCGATGTTCCGATCAGTCGAAGGAAGCGGGACTTGAACGGAAAAAGGACACTGCTGAGCAGCAGGCATTATCTTAGCAGGCTTATGGGCTTCTTTACGGTGCAGCGATCGCTTATTGATCAAATGCCAAGTATTTATCTCATTTATTTTAATGTTATCATAAAAAATTAGCAGTCGAAACTTTGAATGCGTTTTTCTCAAAACATGTTTTTTCAAATCGATATCAGCGCTAGCCACGACGAAGTGTCAGAATTTAACGTTACTAGTCTAATTTTATTGATAATTTATACCTCTTTATAACTTACCTCGGAAATTAATCAATTCGAAGATTCAACCCATTTTTAAGGGGTTGAAACGCGTAAAAAAATGCCTTTTTTCAACTTATTCTTAGAAAGCTTATAGTTTTCTGAAAAATGAAAATTTTTTATTTTTGGAGGTAGGTTATACAGCTACATACATGTTTTCCAAAATTTTGTTTGATTTTTTGATTCCAGATATCGCTTTCGATCTGTATCACTGCAACCGCAAAACCAATCATTTTTGAAGCGTCGTCATCAGACTACTATGAAGAACTTACATGTGGCGCCAAAAAAAAATTGTTGTTGTATACCTTCTTTTATATGTAACAACATGTGAAAAGTTTTTCTTTGAAACATAATAAAGGTTTCTCTAAAAAAATCTAAACAAACCTTCCATTTTGATATTCTGAAGTGATAATACCCCTCTTAAGATACATCAGCGCTTGTACTTTTTACAATAACTATAAAACATGATGAAATTGAAAATCTGTTTCCTGAAAAGTTTCGGACTTGCTGGATGGTAGAAAGCTTTCGACAAAGCATTGAAAAGTCTCAGGCACGAGTACTCCACCTGCTGCTCTGTTAACGATAGCTTACAATTTGGAAATCTGAAGGGGAGTACTGTTCTACAGTGAGGATTTTATGCTCAGTGAAATAATCATTAACCTTGACAGAGAAAGTCAGACATTTATACATGTACAAACCAGCAAGTGTCAAAAATCCGTTTTTCTAAAACAGAAACCGACAAGACTCTCAAAAACGCTTCGAGCAATATAGCCTAAGAGCCCACTTCTGATCTATGAAAATCCGATAGGCATAACAGCTTCCACCCCAAAAAATTATTCCATATGATGGAATTGATTGAAAATTGGAAAAATAAATAATTCGTAAGACATCTTTATCCATTTTCATGATATTTGAGGGCATTGAAATTGTAGATGACCGAATGCAATCGTTTGCTTAAATTATCTATGTGATGGAACCATTTCATGTTGTCGTTGATATGCACTCCTGAAAATTTACATGATGTCCTCAACCGAGTCATCGTATTCTTCTTCTTCTCGACGTGCCATCTCCATCATTGAAGGTTGGATATCACAACGGCAAATCTCTCTCTGTCTTCAGCGGTTCTGATGAGCTCTTCGAAGTTCATGCCAGTCCACTGACGTATGTTCCTCAGCCATGACAGTTTTTTTCCGTCCTAGACCCCGTTTGCCCTCGATCTTTCCCTTGGTGATGAGCTGTGCGTAACGGTATTTGTCGTTTCGCAGGATGTGACCTAGGTATGCAGTTTTACGGACTTTTAAGAGTTTGAATAGTTCTCGTTCTGTTCCAATCCTGCGCAAGACTTCTTCGTTCGTGGTATGCGATGTCCATGGTATTTTGAGAATTCTGCGATATGTCCACATCTCGAAAGCTTCTAGTTTGTTGATTGTTTGTGTTTTTAGGGTCCATGTTTCGACTCCGTACAAGAGAGTAGACCATACATAACATTTTGAGAGTCTCAAACGCAGGTCGAGACTGATTCGTGAGTCGTAGAGGAGCTTTCTGAGTCGTACAAAACAGTTTCTGGCTTGTTCTATCCTCGATCTTATTTCTGTGTCTGGATCTAGTTTGTTGTCTATCCAGCATTCCAAGTATTGAAACCTATCCACTTCTTCTAATATCTTTCCGTTTGTTTGGATTGGTTGTGGAACATTCTTTGACTTTTTGATTATCATTACCTTGGTTTTCTTCACGTTTATTTTCATACCGAACTCATTGCAGGTATTGCTAACGCTGTTGAGGAGTCGCTGTAGACCCTCATCCGAGTCAGCGATCAAGACAGTATCGTCAGCGTATCTGATGCTGTTTATGTTTACGCCGTTAATTTTGACTCCCTCTGAGATATCTGCTAAAGATCTGTCAAATATTAGCTCTGAATACAGATCGAACAGCAAAGGGGACAAGACGCAGCCCTGCCTGACTCCCCTGCCGATTCCGATTTGCTCGGATATGGATCCCTCTATTCTGATTCTAGCTCTCTGGTTCCAATATAGGTTCTGTATCAGAGTAATGCTCTTCCCGTCTAGGCCCACGCCGCGAAGCGCCTCCATCAGCAGATCGTGTCTCACTCTATCAAATGCTTTTTCGAAGTCTATAAAGCAGATGAAGTCATCGTATTACCAATATACATATTTTCAGGTACAACGGCTTTAGATTGATCAGTCCGGAACACAATGCAATCGGTTTTTTTCATATTCAAAAATATTCAAGCCTCGACGCTTGCCATCCCATCAGCAGTCCAATTCAACAAAGAATTCGTTGAATCTAAATATGAATACGTATGAATAGTATATCTAATGCATCAATTCTTGCCAGAGGTGGACATATTTGATTTCAACAGTTATTCGGTTTCCTGAAGTTTTATGTTTTTCATTATTAGTTTTATATCAATTTCTATGAGAACCATTGTCTTGTCGATTATTCTCAAGCATTCCTTCGTTCTCGTGGAATACTGGAAAAAAAATTCTTCAACATATCTAGGCATATTTGAATTTTCGATTTTGTGCATTAATTTCTTGGCGCAGTTAATCATCAACTTTACCTTAAAATTTTCTCTGCTTTTCATTCCACAGCAAGGAACCTTTCGTAAAAATGGAACAAACATCAGCTGACTATCAATGCGAGAATTAGTTCACTAGGGTCTAGTTTAACACTTTTTGGGGCTATTTTGATTCGATAAAAACGACGAACAATTGAAAACTATGAACGTGAAAATTCCAATACTTCAATGAGCGAAATAGTCCCGTTGGCTTCGGTGCTCTAAACAACAATGTTTCCAGGAAAAATGGCCTGTGGGTTAATATTTGAGGAAACAAATATCTTCCGCGAAGTGGAGACATAAAACAACTTAAGACAAGAAGAATCATTGAAAAATCCGTAGATCAATGAATAATCCTTCCTGACAAGAGCTTTAGTTCATAAATCTTCCGTCATGCACGTGGAGCCATCGAGAGCCACAATAGTGCAATTAAGTAGGATTTCGAAGAACGAAGCGGTAGACTGCAAATTCGTTCTCATTGGGAACTCACCAGTGTCGTACATTGCTTTTCAGCATCCGAACCAACTGTAACAATTTCAGAAAAGATACATCTAGTACATACATACGAGAAATGCCCTCTATGGACCGGTACGATGAAACCGCAACAGGACTTCGAGAAAAGCGACGGACAGATCTGAGAACGTGAAAATTCCAACACTTGTAGACCATCATTCTCGAAGTCCGGAAGCGGGTTCAACGTTTCGTTCTATAGAGAGCGTTTCTGTTATGTATGTACTAGATGCGTATTCTCTGTAGTTGTTAGGTTGTTCCGATGTGGTTGGTTAGGATACTGAAAATCGATTTGCGATACTGATGAATTCCTAATTAGGTCGAAACTGCAGTCTGCCGCCTCGTTTTTCGGCATCCTGCTTAATTGCACTATTATGGGTCTTGATGGTTCTACGTGTATGGCGGGCAGGTTTGAGAATTAGCTCTTGTCAGGAAGGATTCTTCATTCATCTACGGATTCTTCAATTATTCTTCTTGTCTCAAGTTTACATATGTTGACTCCACGTGAAGGGTATCGCAGGAGATATTTGTTTTCTCAAATATTAACCGACAGGTGATTCTTCCTGGAAAGGTTGTTGTCTTGAGCACCGAAGCCAGCTTGTGAATTGTACGTTTCTTTTCTCGAATCTTAATAGCCCCAAATAGTGTTAAGTAGACCCTAATGAACTAATTCTGATAGTCAGCTTATGTTTGTTTTCAAGAGTTGCATTATCTCCGTGTAATAACGTGTAATAATGCTGTTGATGTTTTGAAGATTTGTTTCATAATTTAGAGTATTCCGTGAATAAGTTAGCGAAAATCTATTTTTTTTATTTGAATACTTGTCAGATAATAACTAATACCTGAATGCATTTTTAAATCATCCTATGTGATGCTGAATACAGTACAGATATTGACATTTATGTATGGAGATAAAAAATCATTCGATCGAAAATAGGTCAAGTGGCACCTCGTTGGAAAGGTATTTCAATTTTCTCTTCGAATTTGGTATTTTCGAAATTCAGAATCAGCATACAGGGTGTCCCGGAGCAGGAACACTGAAAACCCAAATAACTTTTGAAACTGGTTCATTTCGGTATAATACGAGAACATGTTTATGTTTGATTCGAGAATAAGACTCTCTTGCGTGAATATGGAATTTTTGCAATCAATCTCTTCCATTCAGCATCCCCAACTCAAAAACCATACAAGTGATTACAGGTTGGTGGCAAAGTTCCAGAAAGATTTTCTATTTTCTGAATCACTGAGGCATTGGTTTCAGTTTGGCAATCGAGGTTTTCTGGCGTGAGGATCAGGATGAGGGGATGATGGAGAAACTGATTGGATGCTCATCTAAACAGGAAAACGAGATTTATTGAACTTGTATTCAATTGAAAACAAAAACTAACTTGATTATTACAACAATTGTTCAAAATGACCTCCGCCCACCTCCATACAGTTATACAGACGATTTTCGAACTCTCTTCTCACATTAGCGAAAACTTCAGGACTCAAAAGTCGGCATTCTGTGATAATCCTCATCCGCAGCTCCTCCAGGTTTTCTGGTCTTGTGGCATAAACTTTAGATTTTAGATGGCCCCACAAAAAAAATCTAGGGATTTAAATCTGGTGACCTGGCTGGCCACTCAACAGGTCCTCTTCTACCAATCCACCTTCCTGGGAAATTTTCGTCTAAATATTGGCGCACCCGAGCATCATAATGCGGAGGAGCACCGTCTTGTTGAAAACGCATTTCGTCCTCAGAAAGAGTTGGATCGTTCTGTAAAATTTCTGTCAATCTAGGATGTATGTGTTCCTCTAACAACTGTAGGTGACCATTTCCATTCAGATTACCCTCAATAAAGAAAGGCCCAACTAGATGATTGCCAAAATTCCTGCCCAAACGTTCAACTTCTGAGGCCTTTGCGTGTGGGCCTCTCTAAACCAATGAGGATTCTGTGTGTCCCAATATCGACAATTATGTCTATTCACTTCACCACTGAGCATAAAGGTGCTTTCATCAGAAAAACAGATGTTATTCAGAAAATTTGGATTAGCGTTTAGGTTTTCACTTAGATTTTCACAGAACTGTAAACGACGATCTGGATCATCTTCGTTTATTTCATGCACTAATTTTACCTTGTAGGGTGAAATTTGTGATGTTCACGATTCTATGGACAGTTGTAGCTGATACACCAGTCAGACGAGATAGTTTTCTGATCGAAGTAGTATTCTCCATTTGTAGATGACCCACTACTGCCACTTCCGTTGCCTCATTTCTGACAGGATATGCCACTTCATGTTTTTGTTTGCCACCGAACCCGTAGCTAGGAATTTGTCAACCAAATATTTAACGTACTGGTGACTGACTCCCTTTCTCTTTCAGGATGGTTCCTATCGAATATCCTTGCCGTTTCTTTGGCACAACTGTTATTTCGAAAATACGTCGATACAATTTCGACCCTTTCCTCAGTGGAATAAACCATTTTCAGATAAATTTCAACTGACGAACAACAACAATAATGAGGAACTGATCTGAATAATAATAATATTTCATTGCAAAAATGAGAAATAACAGATGACTGCACGCCAGATGGAAATGAAAAAATGTGAACATTTTCAATGCAGAAATCAGCTTTATTTCTTCGTAATTGATGCTCAACACATCGTACTCAATACTTTTAACAGTTTCGAATTAATTTTAGTTGATAATTTCAAATGACGATATTGAATTTTTCGAAAGCGACATCCTGTATGGAGAGCCGAACTGAATGAAATGCTTTAATCATTCTGGAATTCAAAAACCTTTCTGAAGATATGCCACTTGAATTATTTGTATGATTTTCAAGTTGGGGATGCTGAATGGAAGGGTTGATTACAAAAATTCTATAACCACACAAGAAAGTCCTATTCTCGGATCAAACATGTTCTCGTTATATTAATTGTAATAATTGTAATTGCAATGCTAATTGTTATGACCCTTGGTGCTTGTTAGGTGGACCAACTGATCTAGAACTTTATCCTACTTCATTCCAGCCGTGTTGAAAAGTCGCACAACAAGACACGCGATTTAATTTAAAAACCATTACGTAGATTAGAGTTGGGCCCAGCGGAATTTCTAGGACAAATCGGGCGGGACGACCCTAAACGTTCGAATTCATCTGCAAAGGATGTCTATAAAGCGAATGATACAATCTAGAAGATTTTAAGTTCGATATGAAGTTTCTTTGAACAAGGGATGAGAAATGAGAGGCGGGTTTCGTAATGCGAGCGTTCCAGTTCTGTGGGATTCTTAAATAAACCTTAAAACATAGATAAGATCGAAAAGAGTAGGCTAAGGGTAGTGAATTCTCTTTTGCAAATATTATTTTATTAGCTTGAACTGAGATGAAAAAAGTTGCCGCTTGGAGTACTCTGCGTTGAAAAGTTTGCAACAATTTCGTAAATGAGATGAACTTGACCTCGCCCAAATATTGAAATCAATCAAGATATTGCTTTAAAAACGATTTCTGAAATAACATATTTATAGAATATGAATGGATGTTTCTGGTATCGACAATTCGGAAACTTTGTAGTTCATACAGATAATTGACAGATGATGATTTTGTAACCAAACATTCGATGTCTTTGAGAAATCATTTTCATAATCGAAGGTACATATACCTATTTTCTAACTGAAATAAATATCCCTAGAGGGACCGATATGTATATGAATATTCCATAGGCGACTCAACAAGAACTGAAAAAAATGTAAAAAACATTATGCCCTCAACAGGTTCGAGGAAGTATCTGGACCAGATATCAGCAGTAAAGCCTTGAGGACCTTTCAAATTTAGCTCTAGGCCAGTTAACATCTATCTTGATCACGGGTTTGAAGCTTCACATCTTCTCTGGAAGATGCACATATCTGTCATCCGGAAACCAGGTCAATCAACATCAATTTTACAGAACTACTGGCATATCAGTCTTTCGTTCTCCGAAGAGCACATGAATGTTGAAAACGATTTATCCGCGAACTGTTCAGCTTTCGGCAGCAATATTTCACTCAACTGCAGCTATTGTGAGCAAACCGATTATCTGGCATTCATTTATATGACTTGCAAAGATGTTTGATATGACTCTGCAAAGAGATTCGCTTTGCATATAGTTTTGATGTGACCCATTCTATCATACCAAGAAAACAGAACCTTCATGCTTCGTATAGACTCAAATTGTCTCTCTACTGAACGTATGGAAGCCGTTGTACCCCATGGATCACTGTTATCACCGTAGGTATTCAACATCTACCCTGTCGAAGTTTGCCTAACCTAATAAACAGACTTCTCCAAGAATGAAGGAATTGTTTTACTAATAGTGTTCAAAATTAACACCATTTATTTCTACCTACACACAGTGTTAGGCGGCGATTCATTGAAGCCAACACCCGATCGAAAATCTATGACATATTTCTTATTCTCTTGCAACCATCCAAAACGTGTGCATTCAATTCCTATATGGTAGCAAAAGGTTGTGTATAAACCAGGTTTTTCAAATGCCTCCAGACGAAGGAGTCTTGGGGATTTAAATTGGGAATTGTTGAAGCCAAGTTACAGGACCGCTTTTACCAATTCATCTATTGGGATATGGTTGATTCAAATGTGTAAACCCTGCTTCGTCTATAAACAAAATACCCCCACAAAATTCAACATCTTTGTAGTACCTATTGGCAAAGTTCGAGTCTTCTGGGTGGATTTTCAGCTTTGAGGGCTTGAATCCTCTGGATATGGTAGGGTTCATGTTCATGTAGAACTCTCCAAAAAGTCGAATTATATACGCCAACTTGTAGAGCAGTGCTTCCTAACCTTTTTGGCTTAAAGGACCATTTTATCTTTGTCTTAACCTAATCTAACCACCCAGTTGGTGTATTGGTATTATGTAGCATTCACCTACATGTAAATGAATTTAAGGGTTGTTCGATAATCAAAACACGCACAATTTTATAATAAACACTCATTTATTTATTATTTGGCACAAATGTAAAAGACTAATGAGATTTTTGAGACCGCATAGTCTTTACTAACTTCTGAATTCTTGGTTTAGTGCTACTCATAGATACGTTGATGTAAATTAAGTTAGGTAACGTAAAGCAATGTCTCGAAGCGTTGGAAAAGAAATTGCCTTCTTGCTCCAAAAATCTTCAAGATTAATTCCTGATTCGAATGTATCCTTTAAGTTAGTGTCGTGTTGCAATTTCGACCAACTCTTCCAGAATTTTATCAGCTACTTCGGAAACGTTGACGATGAAAGGATTCCGAATCAGTTTCTGGTCGATTTTGTCCTCGCAGTCAGGAAAATAGCGATTGAATTCACTTCTTAAATTGGTCAAATGGAATACTATGTTCTCCTGAATTTCTCATTTAATATCTGCACCCTGTCCGTCGATAATTTTGTTGAGCGTATCAAACGCAGAAAAGTTTTTTCTTTCCACCTTACTGATCCATAGCTCTATTTTGGGAATAAACGCCCTGATTTTATCTTCATATGCAAATATGTTACTCATGCCTTGCAAATTGAAATTTCCTGACCCTTGCAGTTGAAGGTTCAATTTATTTATTTATGCAAAAAGTCGAGCGAATAAGCAAAACGTATTTTGTAATCGGGCTCACAGAACTGATCTAGAAACTCTCTGTTTTCCTTGTTAATTAGGAATATTAGTACTTCCTCTCTCAGTTCGTACAACCTCGTTACATCACTTTCGATAGCCAAAGAACTTCCGTGTGGAAAAGCAGAGTTTCGTGTTCAGAGTTCATACCAAAACACTGTTTGAATAGATGAGTATTGAGTGCGCTATTTTTAATGAAATTAGCTACTCCTATAGCAGTTTTCAGAGTCATAGTAAAACATTCCGGGAGCGTTTTGGCAGCTAATGCTTGATGGTGAATAAAGCAGTGCGTGGTAATTGTGGATGGATTTTTGGTTTCAACCAATGCTGCAAGACCAGAGCGAGAACCAAGCATAGCAGGAGCACCGTTAGTACAAAATCCGGCAAGCCTTTCACACATAAGTCCATTTCCCTTCATATATTGACTTATTGCATTCATAACATCTGAACCTTGCGACGTCGTTTCAAGTTCTTGAGAAAAAAATAACTCTGCTTTAAACATTTTATTATACTCCAAAAATCGAATCAATAGATAGATAGATGTATATTTCCTTCAATAATTACAACGACTGTCAAAAAATATCAAAATACAAAATTCAAAATATAAAACAAAAATCACCAAAACATACAAAACATTCATGAAGAACAACAAGTTTTTCATCTGAAAGAAATCTAAAGTTCATAAACTCCTCTGTGCTATAGAAAACGTTTTCTAGAAGCAGCTTCCTGATAGCTTTCTTGAAGACTGGGTTACAAAGATATTGAGGTGGGAGTGTACTTATAAAGTCGTAAGATTTTTGTGTTCATTGTAGGTTTTTTTTAGGTAGTACATAGTTTTCTCTCGCTCTAGTTGAATATTCATGCTGAGCAGAGTGCGTTTGACAATTTTCTTTATTTTTATGGAAGTGTGTCAGGCATGGTTGAATGTGACATCAATGTATTGTAAGCATACGGAAGGATTTGAATGATTCACGGCAACTGTCTGTTTGTAGGATATTTGCAATAACTCTCACAGCCTTTTTCTGTTTCCGGAACAACCGTATAGCCCCAGACTGAACACCCCACAGAATAATGCCATATGTCGCAATGCTGTGAAAATATGCATGATATGTGTTCCTCCTGTTCTTCCACCACAGTTTTTATTCTACGAATAGAAAATAAGGCTAGTCTTTGTGGGGTCGCAAAGTTAATGAGCCATCTATCAGGAATCCCAACAAAGAGATGTGGCTTGTATTCTTTGATCTTTTTGGTGGATATGGTCAGTTTTTGTGTTTTATTTGTGTTGAGAACCATTTTGTTATGATCGAATCAATGCACTGCATCCCTCATGGCACACTCTGCTGAATAATTCAATTGCGCCTCTGTTTCTGCCCTGGTGATAAATGTTGTGTCATCTGCATAAATTTTCATTCCGTCTACTCTAAAATTATATACCAAGTTATCGATGTACAATATAAAGAGGATCGGGTCAAGTATCGATCCTTGGGGGACACCGCAGTTGAGTGTCCTAGCCTTAGAATTTGTCCCATTCCATTCAACCACCTGGCACCTATTCGAAAGGTATGATGACAACAGCGAATGGATTGTTCGTCTTATACCGCAATGATCTAACTTTGACAGAAGGCGCTTGTGGTCCACACAATCAAAAGCTTTACTAAGATCTAAGCAGATAAGCATCGCTTCCTCCATATCATCCAGAACTTCAAACACAAAGTCAATAACATCAATCATGGCTGTTATTGTCGATCGATTCTTTCTGAAGCCATGCTGATTACCAGTTATCAGATGATTCGACTCCAGATAACTAATGAGTCTGGATTTTATTAACGACACAAGAATTTTCGAAATAGTCGGCAAGATCGAGATTGGCCTATGGTTTCCACTTTTCTCTCCATTCTTATGTACTGGGACTAGTCGAGCGATCTTGAGCTCTTCAGGAAAACATCCATCTTTGAAGCAACTGTTAATGACATGGCAAAGTGGCCTTGACAACACCTTTATCGTCCTCTTCAAAAGTCTCACCGAGAAGCCATTACAAGTAACATCGGTGAACTCATCACATTGTAATGCAAAATGAGGGCTGTTTTAAATCTTTTGAATAACTTGGTCTTCAATATCAGTTGAAATATTTTTAATGCGCGACTTAACCGTGTCATTAGAAAGCGGTATTTCACGAATTTTCTCTTGAGCTACCTTGCCTAACAGCTCTTCTGCAACTTTGAGCATACAGGGCTTTTTTAAAGATTCGCCGATTTTTCGATTTGGCAATCAATATTGAAACTTCAAATGATGCAGATAATGTTTTTCCAGATGTTGCATAACTGTATCCACTGGATCCAAGCTTCATTTTTTTATGATTGTTGGTTTGCCTCCAAAAATTCTCGCGAACGGTCACAAAGCTTCGGATGTACGGTCTTCAAATGATGTTGCAACTTTGCCGATTTTAAAGCGTCGTTAGCAAGAACAGTTGCACATATAACGCATTGCGGTCTAGTTTCTTCATTAATTTCTATTGAAGTAAATTCCAGTCGTCATATTTTCTTTTTGGTGCCATTTTTCTGAAAACAAAGTTTTAGTAATAATATGGACAGGTATAAGATAATAAAATAATACATTGAGGAACTAGGGAGGTAAGTAGGATATTTGACCTCTCCCGCGTGCGATCCGAACCGAAGCATTCATTTGTGAGGTCTATAGGCTATTCCTCAAGACTTATCAAATGAGCCCAAATACGACGGTATTATTAGGTAGGTATATTTACAAATACATCAGAATCTGCCCAATGATACCATATAATTGCATTGTGTCACCGAAAGGGTATACAACCCAACTAAGCTTCATTTGATTGGGGTAACTGCTTTGACATATTCTGTATTAATTTGTAAGATTAGTCCCGAACCAAAAAAACTAGTAAAGTACCTACATACAAACAATGCAAGATTAATGAAGCCCGTATTTAAATTTGAGAAAGAAAACCAAATACTACGGGCCCTAGTCCCGGCCAGCTCTTCAATGAGCAAGGGGTGCGAAAAATCCCCTGGCTCAGCAAAGCAAAATTAAAATTACGAATTGCCACATAGAATGTTAGGTTAGATTAGATTTGCCGCAGGAAAATTCGATAACGTCATCAAGGAAGCATTAATATTGAAGGTTGGTGTAATGGAAATTAGTGAACATGGCACGCTATATTATCAAGGTAGTCAACTCAACGATCTCCATCATCGCAATGGTGTCGGTGTGTTTGTTTCCTCCCCTTACAACAAAAATGTTACAGATCGAATCATATTAATTTAGATGCCAGGACAACCATTCAAGATTAACATAATTCAAATTTATGCCCCAACATCAGATAGTCGTTATGACCAAGATGTCGAGAACATGTATGAGCTACTCAATAAACTACTAGAGAAACTCAGTGGGGATGACCTAACACTTTCACTCGGCGATTATAACACAAAGATTGGGCAGGGTGGAAGAACTGACTTGGTCGGAAGCTTTGGGTTAGGCCCAAGCAATCGACGAGGTGATAGGCTGTTCAAACTCCCTAAAAGACGTTTTTATCCATGAATATCACCAGTGGAAATCAAAGAACAGGAACCCATTGAAAATCAGATAGACTTTATTCTGGTTAATAAACGTTTTAGGAACAGGGTGACAAGAGTAACAACCTATCTCCCTGGAGCAAATGTTGGCTCGGATCATGTACCCTTAGTGGCAGACATAAAACTAAAGCTTAAATTAGTGTGAAAAAGAGATCCTGCAAAGCACTAAATATTGAGAAACTAGAACAACCGGAAGTAAAAGAGAAACAGCTCAGCAAGAGATAAATGCTGAACTCGGCAAATTGAAACACAATGACATAGTAGAAGTTCGACTGCTGTGGGAGGGGCTGAAAAACACACTGATCGAGACATGTAAAAGTCACCTACAACCATCAAAGAACATCAGGAAAAAATGTGGATGACCGACGATATCTTGGCGCTGATGGAAAGGAGCAGACAGATTAAAAGTAACAAAAAAGAATTCAAAAGACTGCAGAAAATTGTCAAGTACGAAGTCAAGAAAGCCAAGGAAAGATGAATGAAAGAAATGTGCCGAGAAACGGAGGAACTTGAAAGAAAGCATGATTATTTCCGCATTCCGCATAAGAAACTAAATGATATTTCTGGTATACACAAGAAATCACAACCAACTACTCTGTTTGATTCATCAAATCTACCTATAATAGATAAACAGGAAATCAGACACACATGGGAAAACTATATTTTATGACGACAGACCCTCCTTGCCAAACAACGAAGCAAATATGGAAGGCCCAGAAATACTTAACGAGGAAGTACTACATGCTATCTCTGTGGCACCTAGCCCAAAATCACCAGGCCCGGACCAAATACCAACAGAGATACTGAAACTCATAGACCAGAGTAACATTAAACCTGTAACAAAATTATTTAATTCGATATATAACACCGGGTTGATCCCAGATGACTGGCTCAGATCTACCTTTGCGACAATCCCCAAAAAACCCAAACCTAAAAAAAGCAGTGACTTTCGCTTGATGGGTCTAATGAGTCATCTTTTGAAGACATTCTTATTCTTATTCTCCGCACGGCGGAGGTGCGTATAGGAGAAAAAATAACATCTAGTCTTCAGATACGACGGAGAGTCCGGCAGGGTTGAATCCTCTCACCCCTACATTTCATCCTCTGCTCAGACCGAATATTTAAGGAGGCTTTGGAGGATGTGGACCATGGAGTGAAGGTAAATGGCTTCCTGATCAATTCTATTAGATACGCAGACGACACAGTTGTCTAATGTGATAAAATTGAGGATCTTCAAGAACACACAAAGACACCAAGCTGTTTCTGAATAATTCTCAAATTGAAAGAGTTGATAAATATAAGTATTTGGGAAGTATTCTGACAGAGCAATTAGATCCCGATACTGAAATAGAGTGTCGCATTGAGACAGCCAGAAATTGCTTTCAGATCATGAGAACTGTCTTTTGTAATGACACCATTAACCTCAAGCTTCGACAACAAATGATGAAATGCTACATCTAGCCAGTTATTTTGTGCGGTGCAGAGAGCTGGACCCTCAAAGTACGCACGATTAATCGTCTGGAGAGCTTTGGGATGTTGATCCAAAGAAGAATGCTGCGTACACCCTGGACCGATTCAATTACTAACGAAGATGTTCTTGGTCGTGCAAGAACAGAAAGACAACTATTTACAACAATAAAATGCCGTGAAATATCTTATCTGGGTCATATAATACGAGAAGACAAATACCGCTTGCTTCAGTTGATCAAGAAGAGGAAAATAGAAGGATAACGTGGTGTAGGTCGAAAACAGATGTCATGGCTTAGTAACATAAGAGCGTGGACCGGCATCATAAATGCAGGTGACCTTTTTAGAATGGTAGAAGATAGAGATGCACTCTCCACAGTAATCGCCAACGTTCGGGGAATCGAGCAGGACACTTGGAGAAGATTCAAATGTGCTCAATAAAACCAAATCTGACCTACAAAAATACTGAATTGTGCATTATTTTCAGTTGTATAGAGTTGTGGCGAGTTGTGGAGAGATGTACTCTCCACAGTAATCGCCAACGTTCGGGAAACCGAGCAGGGCACTTGGAGAAGATTTAAATTTCCTCAATAAAACCAAACCTAACCTACAGAAATACTGGATTTTACATTATTTTCAGTTATATAGAGTTGTGGTGAGTTGTGGAGAGATGTACTCTCCACAGTAATCGCCAACGTTCGGGGAACCGAGCAGGGCACTTGGAGAAGATTTAAATTTGCTCAATAAAACCAAACCTAACCTACAAAAATACTGAATTGTGTATTATTTTCAGTTGTATAGAGTTGTGGCGAGTTGTGGAGAGATGTACTCTCCACAGTAATCGCCAACGTTCGGGGAACCGAGCAGGGCACTTGGAGAAGATTTAAATTTGCTCAATAAAACCAAACCTAACCTACAAAAATACTGAATTGTGCATTATTTTCAGTTGTATAGAGTTGTGGCGAGTTGTGGAGAGATGTACTCTCCACAGTAATCGCCAACGTTCGGGGAACCGAGCAGGGCACTTGGAGAAGATTTAAATTTGCTCAATAAAACCAAACCTAACCTACAAAAATACTGAATTGTGCATTATTTTCAGTTGTATAGAGTTGTGGCGAGTTGTGGAGAGATGTACTCTCCACAGTAATTGCCAACGTTCGGGGAACCGAGCAGGGCACTTGGAGAAGATTTAAATGTGCTCAATAAAACCAAACGTAACCCGCAAAAATACTGAATCGTGCATTATTTTCAGTTGTATAGAGTTGTGGCGAGTTGTGGAGAGATGTACTCTCCACAGTAATCGCCAACGTTCGGGGAACCGAGCAGGGAACTTGGAGAAGATTCAAATTTGCTCAATAAAACCAAACCTAACCTACAAAAATACTGGATTGTGCATTATTTTCAGTTATATAGAGTTGTGGCGAGTTGTGGAGAGATGTACTCTCCACAGTAATCGCCAAGGTTCGGGGAACCGAGCAGGGCGCTTGGAGAAGATTTAAATTTGCTCAATGAAACCAAACCTAACCTACAAAAATACTGAATTGTGCATTATTTTCAGTTGTATAGAGTTGTGGCGAGTTGTGGAGAGATGTACTCTCCACAGTAATCGCCAACGTTCGGGGAACCGAGCAGGGCACTTGGAGAAGATTTAAATTTGTTCAATAAAACCAAATCTAACCTACAAAAATACTGAATTGTGCATTATTTTCAGTTGTATAAAAATTATAAACTTTGTACACAGTAATAAGAAACCTAGCAGATTTAAAAATATGACGAAAATAAAACTAATTTAGTAATCCGCAGCAGCTAGTTGAGACACATAAAAAAACAGATAAGTATTATGTATTTTCTACTTACCTACGTAGTATTTATATCTGGAGTAGTTATTTACTACGGATATTTGTTTTTTGCTGTCGAACTCTAAAAATTAAATCAAGCACTCGTCACTCTCTCAAAGCCACGTTATAAGTGCCTGTCGCTCAACACATCGTCAAGGACACAAGTGGCAATCAGCCGCCCCGACCGCTAAGCGCTAAAACAAAGAGCGAACAGAAAGAAACCGAGTGAGACAGAGACATCGCTGCTCGTGAACCATTCTCCGTGCTCTCGGGCACAGCGTATCGCCTTTTGATACACGACGCGCGCGGTCCGCGTTTCGATTCGACTCATCACATCACGTCACACATTTGTTAGGATGGCTTATCATGGCTTCGCATACTACTTGGAATGCCTGCAGGGACCACCGGTTAAGAACTACATCTATAGAGTAAACCTCTGAGTGCTGATTCTTGGATGATTATGGATTATTCTGATAAACCGATCCAGTCCAGAATTTTCTGTAGTCTTGGAGCTTCCGTTGCATGAGAACCATAAGAGTTCCTTACAGAAACGTGAGAAGAAAGGGCATATGTTTATAGACATTTTTATCTTTTATTGATGAGGAATCTCCTGTATGAATTGACGATGGCTTACCCGAAACATCCTGTATAAAATTTCGTATGGTTCATTTGTTTAGGCTCTATATCTGAGCGTAGACTTGAGAGGTTAACGTGGGATGCTTAGCGTGTCTCTGATGCTTATCCATTTTATGTACCATGCTTTTCTTATAGCTTGTTTCATTTGTAAAATCTGACATTATTTCGTAATCAATGGAGGATACATTCTTCCAATTTTTATAAATCTCCCTTAATCCTAGATCACTAACCTTATTTTACAACGCTTATTACTAACCTTCGTCGTTTCGAATACGCCATATAAAAGGGAGGTTTCTAAAGCTTTATGGAATAAAATATCTATATGCGTTTTACTTATTTATTACAATAACCATTTTTAACATGTTTATAAGTTTTTATTCACTAAAATCACATTTTATTACTTTGACAGTCTTTCAATTGAGATCAGTCTTTTACTCATTTGAATATTTTTTTTTTTAAATACTTGAATCTAATGAACTAGAAAAACAAAGACTTAAAGGAATATCAAAATTTTAATATTGAGTAATAAAATCAACAAAAGAAAGAAACATTTTAGGAGAAACTATTCATTAATACATTTGTACAAATGTCAAGTTTGTTTTCGACGACTCATGGTAGCTGGAACGGCGCACACAGGGCCCCTACACAAAAAAACACACACGAGCGCAGCGCGAGCTGTATGTCGACTGAGATTAGCCGGAATCTGAAATGCGTGCGATGACGCACTCTAAATGTATACTACTTTTTTGGGACTGCGTCGTCGTTAAGACGAAGGTTAGTGATCAAGGGTTAAATTAATGAATAAATAAATAAATCTTGAAATATAGTCTTAGTTCATTTTTGTCGGACGGTAAATGACAGTTAGAAACGATGATAACAATTTATTAAGTTAGAATCCTTTTGTTGTAAAAACATTTCTAAAATGTGTTCTTGTTTCGATTACTCAAAATGGAAATAAGCAAGCTTTCCAATTTTGATATAGTACGACAACGTAGAGATGATTTATACGTTGATATTAATTCAATTTCATTCACCATTTCATTTTGCAGCAACGTGAAAACGTGACGTCTCTGTCCAAGATATAAATACAGCAAAATTATAAATTGGATCTTGACATAAGCCCACGAAATGCTCTAGAATTCCCCATAATTTCAAGCGATGATAATGGCAACATGTTTGCGTAACATTGGTCGTTAAACACTGATGGTCCCATATTTGCCAGATTTATTGCACTGTTAATGCAACCAATTTAATAGCTAGAAGATATAATTCCGCAGGAAAAGGAGATAATTTGGCTGAGCGTTCAGTAAATACCCCATTGTGATATAAACGAGCCAGATATAATCGCAATGTATGCTGTGTAGATATAGAACTTGATATGGTTGACAATCTCATGATGATTGATTACGAAAGTTGAAGAATGTTCCGGAAACAACGACAACGTTGTTTCCGTCTGACTTCGTGATATCGTAGAAGTTTTTTCAATGAAGATAAGTGCTGAAATCATGTTTTCACTGACACAAATATGATATATAAAATTGTCCTTCGAATTTTTCCAGTCTAGATGTCTAGATGAAAGATATCGAAGCCATTATACCGGGGTATCCAAGTTAGATGGCCTCTTAGAAGTTCATGGAGAATGGATTGAGATATTTTCCTGCAATTTGCACAGTTGCATTTAACAAATTTTTCAAAAACATTTTGCTTTTCCTGTTAGACCGAAAGTTGTCTCAACTTTTTTGTTATGAATAGAACACTGTACTTATTTTCTACGATGGAATTGTCCTCTTAATACTGATTACAAAAATGTACCATCTCAATGATATGTATAGTACAGTTTCGAAAATATTCCAGTTTTTTTGAAAAGAATTGATTTTGACGTGTCGCAAATAAATTATCATAACGTGAAAATTGCACAAGATAAAACTTTCGAAGGGAAAAAATATCGGCGTTATAAATGTATTCGCAAAAAATATCTGAGAGGTAAACAGTGTGTGCCGAAATCACGTTGTCCGAACCGAAAAATGTGGGAAAAGTCCGGTTCTTCAAATTACAATGTATGTTTTTTATTGTTTCAATTAATTCCTTGAAAATATAGATGAACTCTAAAAACATTTTCTATACAATTTCAATCCGGTAGGGATTATAACGCGAAAAATAAAAATCCAAAACTTATTGGTACATTACCTTACGAAGACCTTGGATTTATTCTGTGATAGGATACAGAAAAGAAGTGTGTGGCGAAAGAACGCAGCTGACGTACCTCTCTCTTTATTTCTATTTCTTCTGACATATTATTCTCCACTCTGACGGTTGCCGTTTGATTCCAATACAAGTTGGCTATAATACGGATATTATGCCCATCCAATCCCATTTCTTTTAGTATGTCAACTAGCTTATTATGTTTCACGGTGTCGAAAGCCTTTTCATAATCAAGAAGATAGGCGAACACATGGACATTAACATCACGACAACGCTTTACCAGAACGATACTGAAAAGGCTCCTCTTGTTCCGAAGCCGCCCCGAAACCCAAACTAAGAATCGCTGAAGGGTTTCTTCACATTTGCAATATATTCTAAGATGTAATATCTTCAGGAGTATCTTTAGTACGTGACTCATTAACAACGGTACGGTAGTCTTTGCAGTATTTTGTTGATTTTAATCTTTCTCTCTCTCTCTCTCTCTCTCTCTCTCTCTCTATATATATATATATATATATATATATATATATATATATATATATATATATATATATATATATATATATATATATATATATATATATACAAGATAGATAGATGGATATGCTGAGAGCAAGTTCTTGGATAAAAATTGGAGGAAAATCTAAACAGGATTGCTTATCTGAAAACTCAAAATTTTAAGTAATATTGACGAATTTATGTCTGATTGGCTATTAAATTTCCAGATTTTTTTCTTTTCTTGGTTTCCAATGATTCCCATTCAGGTTCAGTTTCAATCTATCATTTTCATTACGTAAAATATCAAAATTATTATTAAAAGTATGGTTTCCTTCTAGTAGATAATTTGCGTAGTGAGAAACCGATTTTTGTTTATCAAAAAAACTGCGTTTATGCTCAGATATCCTAATATTGAAATTTCTAAAAGCTGAATCTATACAAATTTATCACAACTGCCACAACGGAGTTTAAAAACACCTGATTTGTTTCCTTCATGAATGTTAGGTTTATAGTGTTCAATATATCAAAATAAATATGATATATTATAGCGTAATTGTCGCTGCCAGGCGTTGCTGAATCAAGGCATTGGTGGTACCAACTCGAAGGTGTACTGGCGCATTGCACAAATGAAAATTATCGAATTTTAACTGATATATTTGAAGAGAGATGGATTGGAACGAACAGTCCATCTCCAAAGTCTCCAAGGTCACCTGACCTAACGCCTATGGATTTTTATCTTTGGGGGACGCCGAAACAAATCTGTTACTTCATGATATGATTTGCATAATATACTACAAAATACTTTCATTCAGTTGGATGTGAAGGAAATAAGGCGAGCCACATGCAAGGTGTTATGCGTCGAGTAGAACTATGTCTACAACGAATGATCATCATTTTGAACAATTATCATGGAATTTGGGAAAATAGAGTTTAAATCCTTCTGATATTTTTTAATTTGATTGTGGAAATTGGACAACAACTACAGTTTCGCATTTTTTTCTCCTCTTAATTTATCAATATTCCAATGAAAAAAGGACAGTTATTTATTAATGCTCTGGGAATTGTCTATTCACGTGCAGGAATCTAAGGCGTCATTGCCAATTTTAGGTAGGTTCGTGAAATTAATTTTTTTAGCCACAACTTGAAAACTTGAAATCTAAGGTAAAGGACATATATGGAGAACTATATTCTTCTTTACTAAATATGATTATAGTATATATGGGTTACAATCAGAAAAACGTATTATTCGATGTTTCGAAATGTGAGGCAGAAAAAAGTACACTCTGTATACTAACTGAGACTCAGTCGGATATGGGTTATGTCCCGCATGGTTTCTTGTTTGCAGAACACTTATTTTGGTACCTCACATCGTTCTTGAGATATATCAATTTTTTGAAAAAGCAAATAATCGATAATTTTCAAATAAAACTAGGATATTACATGAACGAAACAAGCTAGGCTTATGCGTTAGGTGTTTTTGTGATTAGAATAATAAGTGTTATCGAACCGCAGTCATCAATATATAGGCTATTCTATAGATAGACAGATAATTTTATTGCCATCAAAATCCTGCATGGAGTGTCCAATAAGTGAAGTGACAAAATACTTACGAGCTAATAAAACAGCAAATACATACGAAGAACATAAATATACGATGATGACAAAACATTAAAAGAAAAATATATATAATATATATATATATATATATATATATATATATATATATATATATATATATATATATATATATATATATATCTTGTCTGGAAGGATCATTCATTGATCTACGGATTTTTGAATAATTCTTCTTGTCTCAAGTTTACATATGTAGACTCCTCGCGAAGTTTATCGCGGAAGATATTTGTCCCACCAAATATTTACCGACGGGAGGTTTGATCTCGGAAACAGAGGCTAAGAGCCCTATTCCAGCGGGATTATTTCGCTCGTTTTCTACCGTTGATGTGATTCACGGAACGGCGAAAGATGTCTCCCAAATGTTTGGAATTTTTAACATTTCCACACCTGTTTATTATTGTTCGTATCTTTCTCGAAGTCCGGTAGCGAGTTCGCCGTGTCGGTCCATGGAGGGCGACTCTCATACGTATGTACGAGGTGTGTCCTTTCTGGAATCGATGGGGTACCCCGATGTTGCTTGATAGGATGCTGAAAAGCGATATGCGACACTGATGAGCTCCTAATAAGGGCGAAACTTCAGTCTGCCGCTTCGTTTCTCGGCGTTCTGCTTAGTTGCACTATTGTGGCTCTTGGGGGCTGCGTGCATGGCGGGCAGATTTGGGAACTAGCTCTTGTCAGGAAGGATTATTCATTGATCTACGGAGTTTTGAATGATTCTTCTTGTCTCAAGTTACATATATTATATATATATATATATATATATATATATATATATATATATATATATATATATATATATATATATATATATATGTATAAATAGATATGTCCGTATAAAGTAATTTTTCGTATTTTGATGAATTCTTCAACTGAATAAAAGGTCCCCTCCCTCAGTAGATCTTAAATTCTTCTTCTGAACACCGTTCCAGACAAACACTTCAGTTCAGCAGCCAAGTTGTTATATAGCTGTATCCCCCAGTACTTCCATGAATTTTGTGTGTTCCTTTTAACATGAAGTGGTGTTGTATACAGTGGTTTATATCTTGTTTCAAATGGGTGATAGTCGCAGTTTCTTGGAAATGAATCCTTGTTCCTGTGCATAAATAAAAGGCACTCTTTTATATACAAAGATGGAAAGGTAAATTTTGTGATTCAAAAAAATTGGTTAACAAGACTCTCGACTGCCAATCCCATGCATTATTCTGATCGCCTTCTCTTGCAGGATGAAAACTCTTGATGTTTTTGGTGCCATACCCCAAAGAAGTACCCTATATAGAAGAAAGCTCTGGAAGTGAGCGAAATATGCTGTCTTCATCATCTGGTGAGTGCCATTCTGTTTCAGTCTTCTATACACGTACCAATTTTTGGACAGTTCCTTACATGTATAATTTATGTGTGGCGTCCAGTACAACCTACTGTCAATAATCACTCCCAGGAACTTGGTACTTTGAAGTCCCGATTGCCTTTTAAATTCAATATTAAATAACAAATTTGGTATGCACTTCTCATATAACCGGAAGTGCCATGCAGTTGAAAATATTTCGGTAATGGAGATTCAGACCAGCTTAATCAACTACCAAAATTTCGATAGCATTAATAGTTCTCTATAAACGTCTAATAGGCGACTCAACTTGGGATACCTTGTATAAGGTACATCATTTATTTAAATATACTAGATATTTGAAGAAATCACAATGTCGTGAAATGCGCCAAAAGTTTGTCATTATAGTGAAAATTATTGTTTTATTTAATTAATAAATTCCATATCTTACTTCATATTCAGATAAAATTTATTGTGACCTATTGATTTTCTTCGCTAAGAATGATCAAAACAAATATTACTTTCATTGGCGACATGTTCAACATAATATTCTAGACATTGCTTGGTCGTATTCAAAGCTGTTTTCATCGACGGCAAGCTGATCCAAAACCTAAAAAACTAGCTGCCCATAGAGGAGTTTACTTTCATACCATATACATATGTCGAAGTCGTGCACATTCCAATTAGCAGAAAATTCGAATCGAATTTTTTGTCATAATATAGATACAAAAGCCAATGTCCTCTTAATCAAGGAATCTAGCAGTTTAATTAAGAGCTGCAGTTACTGTTGTCTCCGTGACTTCATCTCTATTTAATTAAAATTCTCATGAGATCAATCGCGACGTGCATTTCTAGCGAAACTCTCTCGTTTTCTCATTTATTTTTCCTCTCACTTTTTATCTGGTGAATGTCCGAAGCCGCAAATGACCCACTGTTTACATTTCTCCAGGGGTTCAATTAACATCTTCATTAGAATTACGGAGGATACCTGGCAAACAATGTTACTATTCAAACTTTGTACGGGAAAATGCAAGTCGAAGCAGGGAGTGACTCGGGGAATTTCTGCTGGTATTTTATTTGATACAGTAGAAGCACTTCATTCGTGAGGTGTATGTTCCGTTAATAAGCCACGAATACAGAAACCGAGAATATGTAATGGTAATGTATACGGGATTATAAAGGATACGTTCCTAGGTGATAAAATGAAGAATAAACATAAAAAAAACCAATTTGATTGAAGTTTTTGATCATATTGATTGATTATTATCTTCAGGCTTAGGCTATGGTTCAATTCTTTTCTGGCTTGGCAGTTCTTAAAAGCTCCTTCAATTCAGACTGATATTCAGCAGATATATTAGAAATTCGCCTCTTCGTTCCATAGAAGGATAAACTGCATAAAGAAACCACAAGTAACTCCTGAATGTCACTCGATTCTTTGTGTTCGAACCCTTCTCGTCCTATTCCACAGGTCACAGTTTTTTCCAGCATGATATCAATGTGTAGGCACTGATTCTTCTATATCTAAGATTCATTTGCTATGTCAAATTTCCATTTTTATATCAAGATCACATTCCATAATATCCAATAGAATTTGAAAGGTCGTCCAATATAATAGAACTTGATGGGCTGGGTTATATCTTGGTCCTAGAGTTGAAGCAAAGACTACGTGTTGGGAGATAAAAATGTCACTTATAATTTATTGCATAGTTTCAAGTTCGCGAGGATGACCTGGTGCATTGTCCAAATCTAGAACAGCTTCAAAGTCTTAAGCTCTTTTTTCAAATGGATTTCAACTTCTGCAACAAAGCAATTGCGGAACCAGTCACAAAAAGATAGCGCTTGTAGCCCCAGCATCCGTATTAGCACGTCGAAACATTGGCAGGTCGTTCTTGTTTCAATTTTTTAAAGCACGAAGTTTGAATGATCTGTTAAGCATCAATGGTTTAATGACACAATCTCCACATGCATCAGAACATACCAGCAATGTATCTCTACCCTTTGCTGCTCTAAATCTACAGGTAGACTTTTCGCTTTTGGAAAGGAATGTTTTATTTGGCATTCTCCTCAGAAACAGTGCAGTTTCGTATGCATTCAATATTTGCTCAGGTTGGTATCCTCCATCAGCTACTAGGTTTGCAAATTCATCTGGATATATTTATGCAGCAGCAGTGTCTGCTGTTGCAGCTTCTTGAGATGCTTGAAATTCTCCACTACCACAACTACCATTAGATTCTTTAACCTTCATGTGAGTGATAATTTAAACACCTTTATCATAGTGACGAGGTACCCGGATACCTTAATACAGTTTATACTTAATGTAAACAATCAACGTCTGTTTTAACGCTACACACACTTTGAATATTATTATTTTTGTCAAGCTAAACAGTTGACGATTTTTGGTGACTTAAGCCGGGCAGGGGTGGAGTGCGGTACATGGTTATCGGCGCGCAAGAAACACTGAATCAATTCAATACATCGTGCTTGATGATTACACTCGATTGTGTTCGTATTGTACGAGCTCAATTGTATGTTGTAATTACTTATTTCATTATGGATATTGGAGCGACTACTTCTAAACAAAGATCACGTGTTCTGAAATATAATTCAACAGAATTACAAGCAATATTAGCAGAATCTTCTAGTGATGAAGGTGAATCTGTTGCTTCTGATAATATATATATATATATATATATATATATATATATATATATATATATATATATATATATATATATATATATATATATATATATATATATATATATATATATATATATATATATATATATATATATATATATATATATATATATATATATATATATATATATATATATATATTCTTTCGAAAAGAGGGTTTACAAAAATTCGAATAATTGTATTTACAATAAATGCTTATATCTATAATTTTGGTGTATGTCAGAAAAACACAAGTGTGAGCTCAGGAAATGTAACAGGAGAACCATACTATCTTGCGTATGATTCAATTAACAAGCAAAAAAACCTGAGGAAAAAACTCGTTTCCCTGTCGCTATTGCACTAGCAATAGCTTGTCTGTTTATAATGAGTAAGTGTCGTGTGCACATAAAGAATACCAAAGATTTATCTGCTTAGCAGCTTCATTCTCTCATTCTCATCTTGCACTCCATGATTTCCAGACGAAGACAAGGGTCAAAGGAAGGGGGTTTGGGACAGGAATTTGTAACAATGGAAGAAGAAAACCAGCAGAAATAAATTTCAATACCTGACTCTAATATGTCTAAACTCACTTGAATCTAAGAAAAGATTTTACATAGCAAGCAAGGTCATAAAAAGGACTGAGGAGATAATCAAAAAGTACATAACCTGCGATATTTCCTCTCTCGAGATGTTCTTCCGTTACAGTGTGAATCTCTTGAAACATAATCACTTCCTTGTTCTTCCTTGCCGATTTTGAAGTATCATCGCGAAATACCTTCAATATTCAAACTCAACAAAACAATTCCCTCTCTGTTTGACCGAGAGAGCCCGATGGCCAGGTTCGGTCTTCTAAGTGATGCCGATTATGATCTATAGATGTTCTAGAATCATTATGAATCCAATAATTTGGGTTAACATCACCCATATATTATTCCTTCGTGGATCTTGTTCAATTTAAAGAAAAATTGCGAAAAAATTTCGACAGTCGTTTTAAAAATATGACAAATGTCATATAATGAACATGAGGTACCTGAGGCAATTACGCCCTTTTTCTAATAACGCCCAATCTATAGAAAACTAACCTTAATTGGTTTCAGTTGAGTCAACGCTCACATACACTTAGAATACACCAACAGGAACACAACAACCGTGAGCGTTAGCCGCTCCCGCCACCATATTGCCAGTGACCAGCTGTGTTTCCGAGACTTTGGTCGCAGACGCCACTGAAAACAAAAATTGCTCCACCAAACTGTAAGTTTCCAGATGTTTGATTGTACATTTTTGTTTGCTTTTATATTTGTCATGTAGTGTCGGTTGTTATTCTTATATCTTGTTCATATTTTGAAGATAATTTGTATAGTTTAATGCAAAAACTTCCGAATACCATAAACCTCAATTCGGGTATTAACGCCCAGTCAAATGACCGTTGAGCGCTATTACCATATGTTTACGTTAGTGGCCTTCCTTACACCATTGAGAAAGTAGTAGATACTTAATTCAATACTGTAGTATTTCTGCTCTATAAACGCCTACCTACTTATATCTGCATTGTAAAATTAAATCTTCAATAGAATACACGTCCACAATCTGAATTCTGCCCTTGCTTTTCCTTACAGCAAAGTCTTTGTTAATAAGTATGTACTCATTTTACAGAACACCAAAATGACACCACCCAGCCAGACGAGTAGAAAAAGAGGGAAGTCATGGACAGACTCATAATATTTTAAGTATTTAATACTGTAGATGACAGTGTTGTTGGGCATGATTTTCCTGCTACCTCAGGGTGCTATTGACCATTATCGTTTAATAACGTCCATTGCATGTTTAAACATAATATATTTTATATGCATGTAAACATTCGCTATGCTATTATTTTTTATAATTGTTGATGTCAGAACTTAAAGTTCTGTGAATAATGATTATAACTACAAGTTTCAAGTTACTTTGTGCGTGTTAAGAAATGTCAAAGTTTTTATATTAAATGTTGATTAGCTATAATCCTTGCTATCTAGTACAGAAATTTATAAAAGACTCTTATGTTTCATTAGATTATTTAAAGATAAAGATTTTTTTTACTCGTGTAGCATCTGCTTTTGCAAGCGGGCGCTAATCAACATAGTATTTTTAATAACGCCCAAATAAAGGGTTTTAATATTACGTTATTAGCGAGGAAGTTTTAAATAATTACACTTCTTAACTATCAACTTTCAATTCAGAAATATATGTTTAATTTTCACATAACAAGGTTGAGTCCATTTCAGAAGCATTCATATTTACAAAAAATATATTTTCAGTTAGGTGGTCGTTAATTGCTTCAGGTACCTCGATTATATTCCTTTTATCGTGGACTTATGCACTATCTCAGCTAATAGCTGGATATGATTTACCTTTCCCAGATTCAGCTATCAAAGGGAATAGGCTCGATTACAATATACTTGACATAAATTTCCAAACTATCCTATATGTATTGAGAATTACAGCTTTTTGCATTTCTATATAGGTATTCTTATGCAATTCTAGTTTCTTAAGGCTATCATGCAAAGTTTTGGGTATTAATCCAGTGGAGGATACGATGACAGGAACAATATCTATTTTCTCAAGGGGCCACATCTGCTTGATCTCAATAGCAAGGTCTGTGTATTTGGACTTTTTCTCTTGGAACTTATTCAGCACGTTGTTATTATTCGGTATGGCGACATCCACCATCATTGCTGTTCTGGCTCTCTTATCATACACCACTATCTCCGGCCTATTATTCGTCACCATTCTGTCAGTGATAATAGGCCTATCGTAGTATAATCTGATAGAGTCATTTTCCAATACGGGCGCCGGTTGATAGTTGTAATATGGCTGGAAGGTATTCAGAAGTCCGTACTTGTGTGCAAGTTTCTGATGGATAAGGTTGCACACTTGATTATGCCTGTGAAGATAGTCCGTATTGGCCAGTTGTTCCCATCCGGACGTAATATGCTGTATAGTCTCTTATATGGCATTTTCTCCACTTATCTGTTTGTAATGTTCCGTCCTTCAAAATAAATTTTTTTAGTTGTTTGTAGCGATCACTTGGTCTTGGATGGCCATAAGGAATCCTTCTGTTTCCGCGAATAACTCTCATCAACCATTTGTTGGAGGCTTCTTTGTCGATGTGTGGTTGATTAATCTCATGGTGATGTCTTCCATGCAATTCCTTTCTTGACCATTGCTCTTGTTTTTCAGTATCTGATAGGAACGGTAGATTCAGCAGGTCATCTCTGGTAGCAAGATTTAGAGGTGTATATCCCTTATCAGCCAACGATACCACATAATTCTCTGAGATTTTTTTTTTCTATTCGGTGTGTAAATTGACAACATCTATCAATCCGTATCCTCCTTCTTTCCGCTTCAACGTTGTTCCTATCACAGACGTTTTTGGATGATGGTTGTTGTACTTTGTTACCATCGTTCGGGTTTGCGTTTGAATATCATCCTGATCTGTCTTAGTCCATCTGATTATTCGAAATGAGTAAAGCAACACTGGAATGGCGTAGGTGTTAATTGCCTTGACTAGATTGCCCGAGTTCAACGTTGATTGCAGCACAGTCTTCAGACGCTGACTGTATTCTGAACGAATTTTATCCTTTGATTGTTTTTGGTCCAGAAATCTGGCTTGTTGGTATCCTAGATATCTGTATGTTTCGCCATCCCTCATGCACTGTATAATATCACCATTTTGAAGTTGTGTTTTTATCATCTATGACTTTCCCTTATTTAATGTTCAGGGTCTTACATTTTTCAATCCCGAATTTTATATGAATATCTGCCGAGAACTCACTGACAGTTTTCAGCAAATCATCCAATTGCTTCTTGTTCGAAGCATATAATTTGATGTCATCCATATACAGCAGGTGGGAGACTGTAGAATAATTCCTATTCGTTTTTATCCTAAATCCATATCCTGTTCTATTGAGCATTGAGGACAATGGGTTCATAGCTAAACAGAACCTATAGTGGACTCAAAGAGTTTCCTTGAAAAATTCCTTTTATTATTATTATTATTATTTATTAAAATCCTTCAATATTGACAAGGAATTGTCTTGATAAAAGTAGGTAAGTGAATGTGCATAAAAAAATAAATTATCCAAAATTGATATGCACATTGACAAATTTTTTACATATTTAAAACACAATCACCAACAGGACAGCAAGACACCATACGATTTATATACAGACGATCCATTTCACGAACATTCTGAATTCAGAAACTCTTCGACAGAATAAAAAATTTTAGAGGTAAGTATTTTTTTGATTTCATTTTTGAATTGGTTTAAGAAGATGGATTGGAAATTTCGGATGTTGAGCCAGAAGCTGAAGCCGAAAAATGAGATCGACTCTTACGATTTCTATGCAAGTTTCGAAGAGGCATTGTTTGGAAATATTTTCATTGCAAAAGGTGGAACGTGGTGGCAGTCTGATCCACTTCCTAGAACACAAACTAGTAGTCGAAACATTATTCGTCAACGGGGCGGGGCTGCATCTTTCAATAAATTTTACAATTAAATGGGAGTATTCGAGAATATATATTCATATAATGAAATGTGTGACATAATTTTGAGGGAAACTAATCGGAAAGGAACTAAGATTACTGAAGCATACAATAATAAACTGATGGAAATTTACCCTGATATTAACAAGCGACCGAAACAAAAAATATTCAAACCATCAAGAGAACAAGAATAAGATGTATTTCTGGCATTCTAACCTTTAGTGGAATGCATAGATCTAATAAAGAGCATTTGACTGAACTTTGGAAATCCAGTCACACAGCGCTATTTCGGGCTGCGATATCCCATGATAGATTCACAATTTTGTTACGGTTTGATAATGATGTAACGCGCTCTGAACGTTTGTTAGCTGATACAGCAGCCGCGATACGAGATATCTGGACTATGTTCATTTCAAATTTGAATAAAATGTACAAGCCTCGTGAAAGCATTACCGTTGACGAACAACTACACACAACCAAATTTATATGGAATCACCCAATAGTTTTGATATTTGCGCAGAGATTTTGAAAAATTCAAAGGATTGTTAGAATTGATCCTTTTTCAGATATTTCAATTGAAAAAAGAAATAAATTAAGGTTTATTTCGAGAAAGAAACAAATAAAAGAAAATAAGAGACTTTCCGCATGTAGTAAAAAATTCAAAATTGTTTTCTCACCGAGTAGGTATTTTTTTCTCGACCTCAGTAGCTTGTATTACCTCCTCTTGCACTGATACAAGCCTAAATCCGTCTAGGCATGCTTTGAATTAGGTTTTCGACCTCGTCTGGGGTGGTATTCTGCCACTCTTCTGTGGCGGCTTGGATGAGCTGTTGTATGGTTCTTAGATTTTCCTTTTGAGATTATCCCACAAATGTTCAATAGGATTTAGGTCTGGACAGCAAGATGGCCAGTCCAAAATAGCGATTCCCTCTATTTCAAGATAATGTCGCGCGAGGTTGCTGGCATGCAGAGGAGCATTATATTGCATAAAAATGAAATTGTCACTGTGGTCAACTCGCCAGAGCCTCAATATGGGCTCCAGCACTAGGTCCACGTAATTGCTAGTCTTTACACTCGCAGGAAACGAAATCAAATCTGTTTTGCCTCCCAGTATAATGCCTCTCCAAAACATCACACTGCCCTCTTGGTATTTCGGAATGTCTTGCTGCTCGGAGTCTAGCTTGTCTTCCACGACCCCATAAAACCCAAATCCTGTGGTCATTTGATCGAATGCCAATTCTGATCTGATTCGAAAATTGATCATTTCGCCAATTCTCAATATTCCAATGATGGTGCTCGACGCAACAATTAACTCTGTTAATTGTTTGTTGTCTGGTTAGCTCTGGAACACTTAAGGGCCTTCTGCTGTATAAACTCCTTGAACGAAGTCTTTGACGTACCGTTTCGACTGATACACTGATGCCTGTTGATTCCAGAAATTGCCTTTGGAGTATGGGGAGCGACGCACTAGGGTTTCTTATTGCAATTTGGCACAAAAAGCGGTCTTGTTTTTCAGAAATGATTTTCCTACGACTTCTTCTAGGCCTATTTGGCAGAGATTGTAGCTACACGTATCGGCGTAGGTTTTTGAAATCACCCCCTGTGATACCCCCATTGTGGCAGCTTTATCCCTCTGTGTCACCCCTTCTTCGACGAGAGCAATTATTCGACCCCTCTGCACATCGGACAATCCAACGTAAGGCCCGTATGATTAAGAAAAATGTGGGAACTAGATCATTTTAAAGCGCTTTTATAGACCCTGTTATAGTAAATGTAGGTGCCGAAGATTTGCATCAGAAGATGAAGATAACTAGGACGACGATACGAAAGCAACACCATGCTCTTGTAAGAACACCGATAATGAATTATTTATACGTTAATTTTCATTTTTATGATCGATCTATTTCGACAACCTTGTTTCGATAAATAAATCCTATAACTCACATTCCCCTACGCCAGATATCGAAAGAAAAACGAGACAAATTTTAGAGGTTCTCGGTTATAACGTTGAGTTATTCACGGGGGATTGTTTTTTCAGCCGTTATTATAATTATACCTTGCCCAATGTAAAAAAACAAAAATTCTCAGATTTTTCAATGAGATTTTATTACTATAAACCCTCTTCTGAATTTACTATTAATATCTCCCTTTGCTATCTTTACCCACACGAAAAGCCAAGCGGCCTGTTTCTCGTTCGTCGTGTAATCACGTTGCATGCAATGCAATTCTGAATCAGGCTCCCTCTAGAGTGGGTAATTCTGATTATGTGAATACTTTTATATTTGTACAAGGATTTATGAATTTATGAGGTAGGGTCGTGGCGCCTTGGCCCTTTGAAGCAAATCAAGAACTAGCATATCATTGAGTTTCTAGACAATTTTCTATTTTTCAATGTACCTGTCTGACCTAGTTATTTTTCAAAAATAAAATAAACCAACACATAAAATCGATAATAGTCAGATAGTTTAAGCTTTACTTTCTATTAAAATTGACGACTAAATACATTAATGTATTTGGAAGGTTATTCAAATATTATGTTCAGAGATGACATCGAAAGCACCGATCGCTGATTGAGAGAAAATAGGTTAGTGTGTGATTCAAATTTTGTTATGGGTAATAAAGTTTAACAGGATATTTTCCCGGTTTTTATCGACCATTCAATTTATCATGCCCTCATTGAAGCCGTTATTCCTTAGCGATCACTTTTATGATGGAAGCTTCTTTGTTTCCGATCTGGTGGAAAGCATACAATGAAAATGAGTATCGAACTAGAAACTGACAATGGGGTTATATTTCCACTCAGTGAAAACATAAAATCAGCAGAATTTAGGAGTATTTCTTCCAATCATCTATTATATTAGTTCATCTATTTCTCAGCTTTCCTATTCAACTGGGAAAATTTGATGAATTGATTGATTGTTATACCTTAATTTGAGGGGAGGTGGCAACCTACGGCTTCGTTTTCGTAGACGAGGGATATTTTCTTCCGGCATCTATAGTACGCACACGTTCAGTAAGCTCATTCGCAGAATTATGCTGAAATAACCCATACCCCGGTCTATAAAAGACAATGCAAAATACATCGCTTTTATGTCAATTGCGATACCTGAATTATCATCTCAATTTCTTCCTCAGATAACTTGCCTGGAAGTTCTTTTTATAAAATTTTTCGTTGTGTGGTGTATTCGTAGTAACCTATTCAAGTTCTTTTATGTGAGGTTTGATGTGATACAACCAGTTATTCGTCGTTTAAACGGATTCGGAGGCAATGTCTATTTGATCTTTGCAACGTTATTATTAAATTCTTATCCTTTCATTTTTTGGCGTATTTGAATGAAGTTAATCAAATATCAGATCATTTAGATACAGGCCTAATTTGGCCTCACCCATATTTCGAGTGTAAGTTGGTACATTAGATTATGATATACAGACCTAATTGGTCCTGACCCATATTACTAGTGGAAGTTGGAATTTTTAATTATTATAAACAGGCTAAATCAGCCCTCACCCATATTATGAGTGGTAACTGACCCTCTCTAAGGGTTTAAGTAATATAATATCACATTTTATGAATAGATCGTTGCCCTGATACTCCGAACTCTGTAAGATTTGATTTTAAAATTCTAAGGAATACTGTGATTGAGGAGGTCGTTACTTGATGAAAATCGATATACATACTTTCAATGAAATTGAAACTAAAGTATTTAGATTTTCACTATATCAACAAAACTATGACCGGTTTCACCACACTGTGGCTTCATCAGATAGATATAAACTAATGAACAGAGTTATATATATATATATTAGTCTTATTTCCTACTTAATATTACCATAGGTACAAGTACAAGGGTATGTTGCAAAACCCATCGGAGTTGCTTACTTTATGAATTGAAAAGTTTGAATAAAGAAGAAGGATTTAGATCTAATTGACTATTAAGTAACCTACCTGAATTCTTTTCTTTGTTGATCTCTAAAATTTCCAATAGATTAAGTTTTTGTCTTTTATTTTCATTGCGCAAAATTTTGAAATTATAATTGAAGTTATGGTTTTCTTCGAGTAAGTGATTAGAATAATAGGAATCTGATTTATGATGATTAAAACTACGTTTGTGCTCGGATAATCTAATTTTGAAACTTCTGAAAGTTCTACCAATATAAATTTTATCAGAATCCCCGCAAGACAGTTCATAAACACCGGATTTATTACCTTTATCAATTTGAGATTTGTAGTTTTTGATATGTCGGCCTAAAGAATTATCAGTTCGGAATGCTATATTGAAATTATAATGCGAGAGGATGATTTTAATTTTAGACTAGGATTACCAATATAAGTCAAGCTGTTGTATTTTGTGTTAGAACTTTTTATACTTGGAAATACTTCCTGGATTGCTTTTTGTAATTTTTGCGTGAAATCATGTATCATAGTTGGACTATAACCGTTATTGCTGCTATTTGTTTAATTATATTTAGCTCTTTTATGAAATTATTTTGTGACATTGGAAAATTAATGAGTCTATGTACCATACTATTGTAAGCTGCTAAGTTTTGAACCTAAATTCTCAATAAAAAACTCTTCAGTCCTAATAAATAAAATTCAGCACACGATACTACCACCGTACGCTAAACTTATATCATGGGATGTAGCAAATCTCTTCCCTAGTGTTCCACCTAGTGATACAGTGAAACTCATCAACAACGCCCTTCAGATTAATAGAGTCAACCCGATAATTCAATCAGAAATCTCACAACTTTTAGAAATTTGTTCAGAACAAAATTATTTTAACTTCAATGGAGTATTATATAATAGTAAAAAAGGTTTAATCGTGGGTAATCCTCTGAGCCCTCTGATCGCTGAAATTTTCATGGATAATATTGAAAAAACTATCCAAGAACATCCGTTATTACAACACTTTATTTATTGGTTTAGATATATCGACGATATCATTTGTTGTTTCACTGGCACAAACAGACAATTAGAGTCATTCGAAACATTCATTAATAAAATTCACGATAATATTAAATTCACGTAAGAGATAGAAACAGAAAACTCCATTAACTTTCTAGATTTAACTATTACTAAAATTAACGACAAATATGATTTTTCTATTTTTCATAAGCCATCGCATACAGATATCACTATTCACAGCTCATCTTTATCCACATAAATTAGCAGCTTACAATAGTATGGTACATGGACTCATTAATATTCCAATTTCACAAAATAATTTCATAAAAGAGCTAAATATAATTAAACAAATAGCAGTCAATAACGGTTACAGTCCAACTATGATTGAGAACATGATTTCACGCAAAAAATTTCAAAAAGCAATCCAGGAAGTAATTCCAAGTATAAAAATTCTAACACAAAATACAACAGCTTGACTTATATTGTTAATCCTAGTCTGAAATTAAAATCATTCTTCTAGCATTATAATTTCAATATAGCATTTCGAACTGATAATTCTTCAGGCCGACATATCAAAAACTGCAAATCTAAAATTGATATTAATAAATCCGGTGTTTATAAACTGTCTTGCGGGGATTGTAATTAAATTTATTTTGGTAGAACTTTCAGAAATTTCAAAGTTAGATTATTCAAGCACAAACGTAGTTTTAATTATCATAAATCAGATTCCTATTACTCTAATCACTTACTAGAAGAAAACCATAACTTTAATGATAATTTCAAAATTTTACACAATGAAAATAATAGACAAAAGCTCAATCTATTGGGAATTTTAGAGATCAACAAAGAATATAATTCAGGTAGGTCACTTAATAGTCAATTAGATCTGAATCCTTCTCCTTTACTCAATCTTCTCAATTCAGTAAGCATCTCCGATGGGTTTTCCAACATACCCCTTTTACTAGTACCTATTGTAATATTAAGTAGGAAATAAGACTGATATATAAGGAATAACTCTGTTCATTAGTTTGTATCTATCTGATGAAGCCACAATGTGGTGAAACCGGTCATAGTTTTGTTAATATAGTGAAAATCTAAATACTTTAGTTTTATTTCATTGAAAATATCTAAGGAATACGTCCACAGCGGACAACTTGCAAGCGTTAATTCGCTCGTGTATTTTTAATCGAATTCTGTAAGTCATATAGTATGAAAACGTTATATATGGAACTAGATGTAAGCCCGTAAAGCCGTACGTGATTCTTTTTGCTCGACTGAGCGCCAACGGGCCACATTATGCCACTGACTCCGGAATTCTATTTCCATATCGCAGAGTTCCCAACCAGGAAATCATGCCTTCTGATCATACACCTATATGTACCACAAACATGATATATATTCCACCAACTCAGACATTCTACGAAACTTTGATACCGACAACATACAAGCCTCAATGTCTGTGGGTTCATACATGCGTATCGTGCTTAAAGTCATTTTTTTATACTAATGAGACATGATATAATTCGGAGGCGATTATTACGCCTAAATGCAGGGAAAGTTCCCTTATGGAGCTGAGGAGTATCGAACATCAAATCGATATTCTGAAAGTAAGACTATTACCCATAGTTCGACATTTTACGACTCGACTACAATGAATAATATTATTTTCGTTACAGTTCAAGTAAACATTCAGCCAAGTTAGAAAACCAGAATATAACTACTTAATAAATGGATTGTGATATTTCAAATGAATAATTGGCTCATTTATAGAAGCAAAAATAAAAAAAGTATTGTTTTAAGAATTTTACTTAATAATTGCGATTCGTAACGCGTTTTTGTTTTAAGAATGATTTCAGTTACAAGTGGAAACTGAAATCATTCTTAAGTAGCAATAATTTCAATATAGCTTCAAACTAATAATAATTTAGGCAAATATATAAAAATAATAAACCAAACCAGGTAAAAACAATAAATCAGGTGTTTATAGATTGAATTGCAATGACTGTGATAATTTATACATTGGTAGAACACATAGAAATTTTAATATTAGAATATCGGAACATAAACGCAGTTATTCAAATAAAAATCAGATTCAAATTACGCGAATCATCTATTAGAAAATAATCATTCTTTCGACCCACAGTTTGAAATTTTGCATACAGATAATAAATATTGGAAGGTAGATCTTTGGGAAACTTTAGAAATAAATAAATACAAACACTCAGGTAGACTCATCAATGAACAAGTCGATTTAAGCCCTTCACCTCTATTGAATCTTTTCGGGGAGCAATCTATTCTTAATTTTATTGATATACCTGTCATAAATAACCACTTAAGAAGAAGCAACCAATAAGCTTTTTAATTACTCAAGAACATTTATAGTTATATTCTCATTTACATTTTTCTGCATAATCATTCGTCTGAAGAAGCTACGGTGTAGTGAAACGCGTTACGAATCGCAATTATTAAGTAAAATTCCTTAAAACACAGTACTTGTTTTTTATTATTGATAATGGAATTTTACCAAGTAAAAGCCTCCCAAATTCAAATGTTATAGAAGCAAAAATAAGAATCAATATTAAATGTTATCACATTCAAATGTATCATTCATCAAATTTTAAAACAAAGATTTGGATTGACGAAGTGGTTTGGTAACATTTCAATAAGATCGATTTTCTGAGTTATGAAAGTAAAGTTCCGTATCAAAATTGAACTGCATAACATTTCAAATTCAAATGGTTACCGAGTTATTGGAATCAGCATACGATCGTTTCCTTGCGTTAAATAATGTTGTAATTCAGGTAAATAAGTGCTATGAGCCAGTAGGGTAACCTGGATACGATTGTGCCAGGGTACGGTAGTGACAGTCGCTATAAGAGCGAAACTATACAGATCGCGGGATGGGGTGCAAGCGGAAAGACAAGCGGCATGCTAAAGTCTAAACGCGTGTCCCAGTGTTGCGTCAGCCGACGTGCGACGGTAACATAAGCAGGAGCCCATATTGATTTTCGACAGTCAAAAGTAAGTTTTTTTGTTCGATTTCTTTTTGTAATTACGATTATTTGTACACAGATAGATTGCCTTTTATTTTTTTTTGGTATAATTTGAACATTGGCAGTTACTTGCGAGTAATTACTTTCAATGCAGATCTTACAAAGAGGTGAAACGCGATACTTCATTACGGAGAGCTGCGAAAATACACGAAATTAATCGCATGTCGCTTTTGCGATACCTACGCAAACGCGACGAAGCCGGCGATAATGAAGATGAAGGCACCATCAGCATGGAGTATGTTTCTCATAATAAAGTATTCTCTGTTGAACAAGAACAGCAGCTGTCAAAATATATTACACGTTGCGCAGACATTTATTTTGGCCTTTCTATGAAAGAAGTACGGAAGCTGACATTTGAACTAACAACTAAATACAACATAAAGCGACCTGCTACTTGGGTTGAGAATAAGAAGGCTGGTGAAGACTGGCTCCGTTCATTCATGAATAAAAACCCGTCACTGTCTGTACGCGTAGCTCAGGCTACAAGCCTTTCAAGAGCTACAAGTTTCAACAAACAAATGTGGAAACTTTTCATAATAATTAACAACTGTGTTGGACAGACACACACAGAATATATACAACATTGACGAGACAGGTGTCACTACTGTTCAAAGACCTGATAAAGTAGTGGCAAGACGTGGAATACGGCAAGTTGGAGCTGTTACTTCAGCGGAGCGTGGCACATTAGTCACAGTTGCTTGTACAGCCAATGCCTTGGGAAACGCAATTCCTCCTTTTTTTATATTTCCGAGGGTTCGTTATCATGATCATTTTGTTGGGGATGGGCCAGTGGCATCGATTGGAACTGCAAATCCCTCAGGCTGGATGCAGGATGTCTCATTCTTGGTATTTCTCGAACACCTCTAGGAATCATTAATGCTTCTCCAACACATAAAGTCTTATTAGTGCTGGACAATCATTCCTCTCATGTCCATATCAATACCTTTTTTTTGCAAAGAGAATGGCATTACTCTGCTTTCAGTTACTCCGCATTGTTCGCACAAGCTGCTGCCATTAGACCGATCTGTCTTTGGACCATTCAAAAAGATGCGAAGTCACCCTGGCAAGACCATGACTATATACGACATACCAATTGTTGTCAAGACTGCTATGCCTCAGGCATTTACACAATCAAACATTCAGGCAGGTTTCATCAAAACTGGTATTTATCCATTTAATCGTAATTTATTCGGAGAAATTGACTTTGCGCCATCTTTTGTAACGGATCGACCAAACCCTGACACTGAGGATAACGTTTCTGCAGGACCATCTAGTGCAATGAATGCTCTGTGCGTTCCTTATTCTGTTAATAACAGTCCTGGAATCAGATGTTGCTACCTACGGATTCTGTATCGGGGGAATCTTAAACTCCATTTACTGATCAAATTCCGATAAGTGAAATAACCTTAGTCACGCCACCTGCTTCTTTGCTTGAAATATTCCGGGTTCCACAGACTGCTTCAATCTCAGCCCCGCCACCTGCTTCTTTGCCTTAAATTGTCCGGGTTCAGCAGACTGCATCATCTTCAGACACACCGCCTGCTTTTTCGCCCAAAATTGTTCGACCTCTTCCGAAAGCTGCTCAAAGAAAAACTAGAGGTGCTAGAACAAAAAGTCAACCATTCACACAGATACACCCGAGACAGAGGCAGTTTGGAAAGAACATGAAGAAAAAGAAAAACGTTTGAAGGCTAAGCATGTAAAGAAAAACCTAACTGAACCAAAACCAAATAATAAAGGGAAAGGTGAATGAAAAACCAATGGCAAGCAAAAAAACCCTTCACAGCAGTCATCCGATAAAGATTATTTCTGTCTGGTTTGTGTTACCGCATATTCTGAAAGTAGGGCTGGCGAAAAATGGATCAAGTGCCTCTGGTCTCACGTGGAGTGCACAGGTAATAGTCTCCATTATATTTGTCACAACTGTGATGAATCTGACTAGATCTCAGTATGTTGATTGATACAATTATAAATGTTTAATTTTTCTTTGTTGTGTTATAGTTCTGTCAAAATTTTGTTAAACTTTTTCCAGTTAGCTACAGTAATTTTAAGTTAAGTTAACAATTTGACTGATTGTAAAGAAGACTGTTATATGGTACAGTGCTATATTATTTTTAGGCTCTGGTTTCGCGTAGAATGCGCAGGTGATATTCCCCATCACATTTGTCACATGTTGAATTTGCTGTGTTACAGTTTTGTTAAAGTTATGTAGTAGTTAAGCTAACATTTTGACTGATTATAGAGAAGACAGTTACAGTGTCTTATTAAATTTGAGAAGAGAAGTGATCACAGATTTTCGCTTTTTTGCCATAAAGTGATTGATAACTTTGTTTAGAAGAAGATTATGTTGTGTTCAGTTAATTATTTGTAACAATAAAAGTCATTAAAACTATTTGGATGTATTTTGTATGCCTGTCACTACCGACCCCAACCACTGTCACAACCGCCCTTGGGGTATGGCCAATTGTGACACTTTCCCTTTTTTTTTATTTGATCGTATGCCTAATACAGCGTAGCTAGGGACAATTTTTTATCAATTTTAGGTAGATAAATAATCAGATTAAGTATTAAAGTGATTTTTCTCCCAGGTACCAGGTAAATTTACAAAATTATAGGCGATCAAACCAAAATTGTCACAAACGTACCCAGCTTACCCTACATGAAAATAAATGCTCAAAATGAACATTAGATAATTTGGAATTTGATAAGTGATTATTTTAACTCGTCCTCAATCAATTAAGAAATTTCGTAGTATATACTTCAAGAAATTCGTAAAGATTAAATATTTGTCAGAAATTGTGAGGAAATATTAGGAAAATAATTACGGTCGTTTCCACAAGAATACGCGAAGAATCTCGTGGAAAGCATGCCAGACTATTATTGACGCTGAAGGCGATTGGACCTGCTATTAATATCTTTACGCATGAACGTTTACGAACTGATAAAACAATATTTCAAAAAATTTTTGTATTTTGTATTTTTAGTTTTTCACAATAATGACTATGCTCTTACTTGACCGACTGTAGAATAGGCATAGTTAGAATATTCGTTCTCATAACTGTTAGCTCCAGATACTTGAAAATGACTGTCGAAACCGATCGTATGTATCAAAAATAAACATTGTGGAAATCAGACAGACGTATTCCATTTTATTAATATCAAAATGAATCTCAATAGAATAAATCCATCAATAATATCATCTATTTTTGCGCCCATCAAATTAATTTGAGGTCAGTTAATAAATCACTTGAACATTATGTTTCAATAATCTAAAATTTGATAATTCCTTCTATCATTCGCCAGAAAGAAAACGTTTACTTATATACAGGGTGCTTCAACGAAAACTAAACAGAGACTATATCTACCAAGACATTCATTTCTGATCAAATGAAAAACAGGCCAATTTTTGTTTAAAGGGGTACATTCTTGGGGTATAAAACTTGCTTGAAATATCAACCCCCTAAGCAGGGGTTGCCATCCTTCAACATTTTGAATAGGGAAGATGGATTGAGTGATGACTCAAAAGAAATGTGGTATCTTTGTCTACATTGCCTTGAATTTCTATTTTTAATTGAAAACTGTAAAAGATACAGGGTGAGCAACTGAAAGATAAGGAAGACTATTTCCTTGAGACTATTCAAGTTTCAGTGAGGTAAAATGGAACAGATCCATGCTAATCAATGGCAGTCATCATCAAGTGCCATCCTTATCTCGAATTTCAACCCCTAGAGCAGCGGTGACTACCTTTGAAAATTAGGAAGAGGGTAGATGGGTCGAGTGATACCTCGAAAGAGAGGTATTATCTTTGTCTGAATCCCTGTGAACAAATTCTCATTTTTGATTGAGAACTTCAGAAGATACAGAGTGAGCTACTGAAAAATAGAGGAGACTATCTATTGCCCTGAGCTATTAAAGTATTAGTGCGAAAAACTGTCTTCTCTATTTTTCAGTGGCTCACTCTGTATCTTCTACAGTTTTCAATCAAAAATGAAAATTCTTTCACGGGAATGCAGACAAAGATAATACCTTTCTTTGGAGTTATCACTCGACCCATCTACCCTCTTCCAAATTTTCAAGGGTTTTCACCCCTGCTATAGGGGGTTGAAATTCGAGATGGTACTTGATGATGACTGCCATTGATCAGCATGGATCTGTTCCATTTTACCTCACTGAAACTTGAATAGTCTCAGGGAAATAGTCTTCCCTATCTTTCAGTTGCTCACCCTGTATCTCTTACAGTTTTAAATTAAAGATAGAAATTCGTTCAAGGCCATGTAGACAAAGATACCACCTTTCTCTTGAGTGATCACTCGACTCATCTTCCCTATTCAAAATGTTGAAGGATTGCAACCCCCGCTTAAGGGGTTGATATTTCAGGCAATTATTGTACCCCAAAAGATGTCGCCCTTGAAACAAAAATTGACTTGTTTTTGCGTTTTGATCAAAAATGAATATCTTGGTAGATATAGCATCTGTTTAGTTTTCGTTGAAGCACCCTGTATATTCCTTTGTACGTAACATATCGTTGTTACCAACCTTAGAATGTTTGCTTCTCGTTTTAGATCGTATAATCTCTTTTCCCGCACATAGAAATGCTTAACAGGGAGTCTTCTATTCAGGATGACCCTGTATTTTTAGTAATTTACCTACCTGTGATTTTAGCTTGTTAGGTACAATTTGCAGTACAAATATTATCAGAATTATCGCCTGAATGCCCCGCTGCAGGGAATCACATATTGACTTACCGGTGAAGACCACGTCCTCTGCACTTTGGCCGGGGTTTTGTTAACAGGTTTGCAGGCTGGTTTCGACGCTGGCTTATTGGCGGATTGGGATTGTCGCTGGGTTTGTTCCATTATTTGATGAATTAGATCCAGTTGTTGTTTGGTCAGTCCGTCATTGTTGCCGGAGCCGTTTCCCTGAAAATCAATGACGTTTACACGAGATCTAGTTAAGGCTTTTTCGTTTCAGGAAGGGTCTCTTCAAACAATAACATAGGAACCTCGAGTTACGAATTTAGAAGGTGGATGAACAGGGATTCTATTAGATTTAGTTCGTTGTAATTCCCTGGCCTCTATCAATATCATATCAATTACAGATATCAACACAATACCAATTCTTTTTTTAGAAATCTATCTCGTTAATATAATAACATTTAAGAACGTTTGTGGATACTGAATTAAAACGAGTTTCGCGTCTGAATGAACTAGTGATTTTTATGGGTAAAAATACCGTACAAACCAACGGATAGTTTGAAATGTGCTAGCGTGAAAATTCTCCGTCACCTACAACCATTTGTCGATGGTATGCTGATTTCAAAAGTGGTTGCGTGACCACCGGAGGCGCAGAAAGCTTTGGAAAGCCAAAAGAGGTGATTAGGCCAAAAAATATCAAAGAACTGTTGAAAATTGTAATAGGTGATCGAAAAGTGAAACTGTAGGTTTCAGCGGACATTCAAAAGATATCACAAAGTATCGTATTCAACATTTCAGACAAAAATTTAGATATGAAAAATTTTTTTTCGGAGTGGATGCTGTGGTTAGCTCATAAAGGAACAAAAACACAACGAATTGATGAATCTGAGTGTTGTTTGGAGCTATCAAAGCGTGATAACCCGGTTATTTGACGATATATGACCATAGATAAAGCATGAATTTAATACTACATGCCAAAGTCGAAAAGATCATCTGCTGTGACTATTGTATGGCCTTACCGATTGAGGACCCCATTAAGCGCAAACGACCTCGTATGGCAAAGAAAAAATATTGTTTCATAGAGATAATGCACCGCTCTACAAGTTGGTAAAAACCATGGCAACAATAAAAGGTTTACACTCAGAAATGTTGCCCCACCCACCATATTCGTCAGATCTGGAACCCACCGATTACTGGATCTTTGCTGTTTTGAAAAAGCTCCAGGTAAATGGATTTGTATGGGACGAAGAGGTTATTGCCGAAACGGACACCTATTTTGAGGCCAAAGATAAATCATTCACCAAGAAAGGCATAGAAGGGTTGGAATGTATCATTGTAAAAGGAGTATATAAATTAATTCATTCAAATTTCGAGACAAAACTGTTTTTTGATTGGTTAGTACCTGGACTTTTTGATCCATGTGTTAATTGTTCACGAAATTTATTCTATTTCTATAATATATCTGATTTATAATGTTGTTATATAAAGCTGAAGTATTTGCCAGACATTTATTCTGAAATCACAGTTAAAATAAAAGAATTATTAATTTGACATCAACTTCGATCATTGCATGGTTGCAACGTGCACAAGTGCACTTTACATGTAGCTTCTATAGCTCTTCAATTCCTTATTATACAAAATTACAAGATTAAATCGTCAATAGCCCAACAGCCTCTTCGGTGTTATATCTGAGTCAAACGAATCAAATCAATTTATAGAATCATCGGAAAGTGGAAGGATACAGGAATATTAGGAGATTATATTCGAAGATGAGATCATTAGTTTGATTGGAGCGAGAAAGTGAAAGGTACGAATCGAAGAATGATATGAAGCGCACGTTACGCACTCCCCAAGTCGGATAAGAAAAAACTTGAGAAAATAATTAAGATATATCTATAATAATAATAAGTCTTTATATCAGTACAGGCATATTCTCCCATCGGAAGTAAAACTAAAATTGGTGAGGACACCAATTATGCCTAAGATGGAGTATTGCGCTCCTGTCTAATGCTAACTCAACATTTGAAAATAATGACAAATTAAGAAAACTTATTGGTACTGCCTATTCTTGTACAAGCTACTAAAGTCCCAAACTCCATGGTACTTATATTCTTCTATTAAAGGGAGGTTAGATGAACGAGGTATTCAGCTTAGAAGAGATTCTTGTTCATGTGACATGCAAGTTGCTCTTTGTACACAGCACCTTTTTTCTCAACAAAGTGTATACTATACTAGATTTAAAAGAAGAGAAATTTGAAAGTGAACTGAGGTTCTTAGTGTTTTATGAAATATGTTGATTTATTGTTAGGTTAGGTAGGATGAGTGGAAGATCAGGCAATTGAACTCATGCATTTGTGTACTGTTTCAATTTTGGTTTTTTGTTGTAAGGTTTTTGGGTACAATAAATTATCATTATCGATATTCACCATAAGGTGTTCGCACTTCCTCTAAGGGGAACATTCACTGATCTCAGATATCTTCAATATCAAAAGGATTCAGCCTCATGATGTGACCTTTTCTAGGTTATCACGTTATAGTGGCGTAGTCCGATGTTCACGCGTTGTTGTGTTTCCCATATACTTCCAGACGGTTCTAGCTGTCGCCAACAGTACCTGTTTCTGCCTGGGTTTGTACAGATGTTCGTTCAGTGCCAGTTTCTTGATGTCTGTTTGTAAGTTTTTCGCTATAATTCCATTTATGGACATTATCCTTTAACGGATTCCTTTCTCTACTGTTTTCTTATGCTTTCTTCAAGGTCTCGATACTTGTTGAGAATGGCTACGTCTATTAAAGTTGCCGCTTTAGAAAATGTAATTATAAGTATGATGTCAAGTTCATGGTTGTCGCCTCGTTGATCGGTGAGAACTATAGGGTCCCAGTTGAGTTTATTGTTTTCATTGACTGACATTGACAGTGACTGAGGCCATAATGATCTCTCGTAAAAAAAAAAATTATACAAAAAATGGAAGGAATATCCAGGTAATGAATCGCTCAAATAAGAATATAAAAACTACATTAAAATATCGGATGAAACTATAAATGATGCAAAATACAGATTTGACAAGATTGAAGCAGAAAAAAACGCTAACAACACCAGGAAGATGTGGAAATACATAAACAACAAGCTGAACAGGAATCAGAATGAAAACAACAATGATATTGATCACATTTTAGTGGATAATATGAGAATGAAACGCAAGGATGAAATAGCGGAAAATTTCAATGACTTTTTCTCTGAAATTGGCTCCGATCTCGATCGTAACATAGTTAGCCCAAAACGTTGTACTTGAACTACCTAGTCGCATAGTAAATCCAATTCATCTGCACGACACCAATGCAAAAGAGATCGAATTAATGATTGACAAACTGAAAAATAACTCAAGCGGAATAGATGAAATAAACACCAACATTCTAGAAATAACTAAGAAATTGATATCAAAACCGTTAGTCCACATTGTGAACACCTGTATAGAAACATCGATATGGCCAGACACGCTCAAGATAGCTGAAGTAGTACCGATACATAAATCTGGAAATAAGTATTTGATGACAAACTATTGGCCAATATCTCTGATCTCTAGTGTCTCTAAAGTATTTGAAAGGTTAATACATGGAAGATTATACTCTTTTTTCATAAAAAATAAAGTCTTGTCTAAATTCCAATTTGGTTTCATGAAAAACAAAGGCACAAATAAAGCACTAGCTTCTTCGACTAAATCTATATATCAGAATTAGGATAAATTTTTACCTATTATCGTGACAATTTTGGATTAGGCCAAGGCATTTGATACGGTGGATCATAAAATTTTACTCACTAAACTCGAGAGATATGGCATTATAGGAGCCGCCTTGCAACTCATGAGAGGTTATTTACTGAACCGAAAACAAAGAGTTAAACAAGCTAGGCTCAAAAGCACAGAATGCTTCCTTATAACAGGTGTACCCCAGGGCACAATTCTAGGCCCACTTCTGTTTTTGGTGTAAATTGATGACCTCTTGACCGAACTTCCTGAGAAACATATCTTTTCTTATGCTGGGGATACAGTTATTCTAAGTCATGGGAATCATGGGTTACTGTGAGAAACACAATGAATGGTTACTTGAAGTCTGTTAGTGACTGGTTATCAGTTAACAAACTTTCTCTGAACGTTAACAAAACAGTTTTTATTCCATTTGGTAACTAAGATAGTATTCCTGACAATCTGAATATTACGATAAATGATACTGAAATCCAAAGAGTTGACTGGGTGAAATACACTCCCCACAAAAATTGTCGCATCACCATAACTTTTCGACAATAATATATGAACTTTTAGGTTGGTCATTCAAGAGTCGCTTGGTAACTTTCAGAAGTGTGAAATAGGAAGACATCTTTCAAAAGAGATGAGTTTATGATGGAAAATATCAAAAGAGATAAGTTTATGATGGAAAATATCTACAATTTTCGATTTAATGAAAAACTAAGAAATTCTACCATCTTCAAACATTCGCGAAGAGACCAATCTACTAGCATCGAATGGTTACTAATCATTTTCAAAATCGACTGTTTCCTGCCCAGGCCCTAATTACTGCCAATATACGTCTTGGAAGCCCCTCAAACAAATTTTGGATGTACTCTTGAGTTTCTAGTTGTTGGAGTGTTCTACAAGGCATCCTACGTTGCTGAATTTGCCACCCCATATTGTTCCAAACATGTTCTATGGGATTCAAGTCGAGACTTCTGGCTGGCCATCTTAAAATATCAATTTCGGCATTTTGCAGAAATTCTGTAACTACTCTAGCTGCATGAGGCCGAGCATTATCATGCATATAAATGAAGTTTTCGCCAAACAATGGGCCAAAGAGTACAACAAGGGGTTCCAGAATGTCTGCGATGTATCTGGCCGCTGTCATTCTTCCATTATCTACTAGGACTAGCTCAGTTCGACCACGGAAAGAAACGCCTCCCCACGCCATTACTGAGCCACCTCCGAAGTTTTCGGATGCCGAATATTGTATTGCTGATACCGTTTCCCAGGTCGTCTGGTGTTGTTATCCGATTTCTCGCTGTCCGGCCCTTCTTCCATATTCCCTTGTTTCGTGGTACCGATTAATTGCTCTTGAAATAGTGCTTTGTTTAACATTCAACAAGTTAACCACGTAACGTTGGCTTCGCCCCTCCTCTAGAAGTGTTACAATTCTTACCACTTCATGATAATTCGAATAGCGTTCAGGACGTTCAGCAGCCTACAATAAATTCAAAGATTCGGGAGTCAACAAGAAACAGAAAACTTGCATTAATTTAACGTGAAAACTGAAGAGAAATTGAATGAATACTGATAGTCAAATAAACTCATTCTTGTTTCAGACGAGTTTGAGATCATATGGAAACAAATATTGCTACATAGATGAGATTTTTTTCTCTTCGTATGTTCAAAAACATATGTTGACAAAGAAACTGCGATCGAGCTGCTTAATCGATTGAGGTATTCAGAATACCAGGTGATGCGACAATTTTTGTGGTATGTATATTTGTCCACTTTGTCCACTTTGATGACAACATGAGGTGGGATATTCATATCCAAAAATTTATAGAAACTACAAGATAATTATTATTCGTTTTCTACAAATTGAAAAATGTATTACATAAGAAATGCATCATGATTATTTATTTTGCTTTATTTCATAGTATTGTTAGTTATGGTATAATTGCCTGGGGTGGAGCTTACGATAATGTACTAGGACCATTGCAGGCCATTCAAACACGTCTGCTGAATTTGGTTCAACTTGATGATATTGAGAAAAAATTCTCATCCTGAGGCAGCCATTTATTCTAGAGTCTATTCTGACTTAGTGATAAGAATAGTTTCAATATGGCAACAAAATATTTTAATAGGTTACCTAATTTACTCAAAATTTTGAGTTACAGTAGGAAAAATATAAGGACTAAATTAAGGATATGTATTGAGGGGTGTGCAGGAGGAGGAGAGGGGAGGCTCAAGATGAAATTTGTTATTTTTACTTTTGGAAATTTGGGACTCGAATGCTTTCATTTCTTTATTTTTTAAATGAGGAAAAGTACTGTGTGGGAAGGGGCAAGAGGTGTAGTTGATTGGATGGGGTTTGGGGTTTAGGCTATTAGTTTATTAGGTTAGTTTAGGTTTTAATGCCAGTCTATGTACAGGTATCATGTGTATCTCTATACCTTTGTATACTGGTTCTGAATAAATAAATGAATAGATTTTCAATTGACTCTGGGATGTACCTGTAGTATGGGAACTTCGTTGCTTGCGAGAACTCAAGCTTTTGTGCCAACTCTTGGTGTACGATTTTGGCCATCGCGTCGTGTCTCTCCTTATATTCTGTCGACGCGTGTATGTCGCTTCAGATGCGTTTTTGGCGATGATTTTAAGATACTTTCTGGTTGGAATAACTTGGTCTTTATTGCCAAAAAGAACCCTTCCAATTTGTCAACATGTGCCCTGTCGGCCTCGTTGGGATTCTTTCGTGTAGCGGTTTTTCCTTCCACATCTGTAGTTTTTCATCGTCGGTCTATGTTCGTGTTCGTTTAGACGTAAAGAAGTTGGGTAGTCTACTTCACAGATAGTTATATGGTGAATTCAAGTATTTGCTTTTTGTTGGAAATATTTTCGCAAGTTCGAAATCTGCTCATCCAATTGCTTCGTGATATCAGCTAGTCCTCTGCCTTCTTGATGTCTCGGCAATGTAGTTCTTTCGATAGCGCTCCTTGGGTGGTGTTTGTGTGCCTTCAGCAGCAGCGTTCATTCGTTATAGATAATCGATATCGGTGTTACTCCAAGCAATTATTTTGAAGGAATATTTCAAGATTGAGCATGCGTAAGTGTTGATTGCCTTTAACATATTCTTGCTGTTAATATTTATACGAAGCAGTTGTCTAACTCTCTTAACGAATTCGTTGGTGAAGTCTTTTTCATTCTTCCATGATAAATTCGTAGTGCTTGTTTTAAGCGCTGATATTTATAGGTTATTATATTAATAATAGTTATTATTATCTAAGATTTGTGCACTCCCAGCTGTTAGCTGAATATAATTTATCTGTCCCAGATTCAGAAATTACAATACATTTGATATAATTTTTTACTATCCTACATGTATTAAGAATTACAGTATTTCTTTATAGATTCTTATGCTTTTCTAATTGCTTAAGGCTTTCATGCAAATTTTTGGGTATTAACCTACACGAAGAAATGCTGACAGGAACGATATCTATTTTATGGAGGTGCCACAGTGCTCGATCTCAATAGCAAGGTCTGTGTATTTGGACTTTTTCTCCTGGAACTTGTTCAGCACGTTGTTATTATTCGGTAGGGCAACCAGAATTGCTGTTCTAGTTCTCTTATCAAATACCACTATGTCCGGCTTATTATTCGTTACCATTCTGTCAGTAATAATAGGTCTATCGTAGTATAATCTGAGTTATTTTCCAATACGGGCGCCTGTTGATACTGAGCAACCGGCATAATCAACTGATTATGCCTGTGAAGATAGTCGGTATTGGCCAGTTGTTCGCAGCCGGACGTAATACGCTGTATAGTCCATTTTATAGGGCATTTCCTGCACTTATGTGTTCGTAATATTCCTTCCTTTATTATGAATTTCTTGTAGTTGTTTGTAGCAATCAATGTGTAGAATAAAAGATAACTTCTAATCTAGATAAATAACCAAATCCTTGATGAAATCAAACGTTTTCAAGGCAATACCACTGACCATATATGTGAAACTACAAGGCCGTAAATGCCTAGAAAATTTAGAAATGTTTAAACTCAATCCATTAGAATCATACCATCTATTTGATGAAGTTGAATTCTCTTGGAGAATAATCTGATCTTCGCTTGTACAAACATATTTAAAAACCTTAAATAGTCCGCAAAGACCAACAATTTATAGGTACTTAAAACAGAATAAATAGGTACCCTGGCTCCCACCGGTTGAAACATCAAAGGAACCAGGAAAAAACCATTTCACTTAACACGCTGATAACGATCAGAGGGAAAATCACGCAAAAATGATAAAAGAGTGAATGCCATAACGACGCTCAAGCTTGTATAATAAACCTGTGATCAGAACCCAATTTTTCAAAATCAGTATATATGCAATCTACCAAGAATCCATTCTCAACACAAGAACTAACATAGTAAAGAAGAAAAGATTGTTCACAGTGGACCACTTACGTATAAAGCCATGCTGCTAATCAATTATTGCTGACCGAATGTGGGACAATAATAATTCAGATTGGCTATCTCAGATTTTTGACCAGGCCTATGAATTGGAACCACATCTCCAAACAGTGGAAAATCGTTTTAAATACAGTGTGTTCATAATGTTTCTAGAACATCTATAGATCATAATCGGCATCATTTAGAAGACCGAACCTGGCACTCGGGGCTCTCTCGGTCAAACAAAGAGAGAATTGTTTTGTTGAGTTTGAATATTGAAAGGATCTAGCGATTATCCTTCAAAATTGGCAAGCAAGAACAAGGAAGTGATTATGTTTCTGGAGACTCACACTGCGACGGAAGAACATCTCGATTGAGGAAATATCGCAGGTTATGTAGTTTTTGATTATATAATTAGTCCTTTTTATGGCCTTGTTTGCTATGTAATATCTTTTTTTACGTCCAAAAGAGTTTAGACGTATAAGAGTCTGGTATGATTGTTGAAATATTTTTCTGGTGGTTTTCTTTTCCATTATTACAGATTCCTGTCCCAAACCACCTCCCTTCGACCCTTGTCGTCGTCTGGAAATCATGGAGTGCAAGATGAAAATGAGAGAATGAAGCTGCAAAGCAGAAAAATCTTTGGTACTCTTTATGTATACACGACACTAACAGAATATAAACAGACAAGCTATATCTAGTGCAATAGCGACAGGGAAGCGAGTTTTTTCCTCAGGTTTTCTCACTCGTTTATTGAATCATAAGCAAGAAAGTATGGTATCCCTGTTATATTTCCTGAGCTCACACTTGTGTTTTCCTGACACACACCAAAATTATAGATATAACCATTTATCGTTAATATAATTATTCGAATTTTGTAAATCCTCTCTTTCTCAAATATATATATATATATATATATATATATATATATATATATATATATATATATATATATATATATATATATATATATATATATATATAGCGGCTGAATTAGATTGTACCTGCATTAAAACATAAAACGCGAGGCAATCAAGTCCAGTAGTTTTCAATTAAATTATCAATCAGGTTTGTGCAAGAATAACTTAAAGTATTGCAAATATTGAAAACTAAGATCAATCGAAGTGTGGAAAACAAAATTTTTGCTCATAATAAACGACGATGAATTTAATCGATAGCTTTCGCATCTCAGTAACCATTGATTATTTCTTCTTGAAATAATTGAACTCCATAGGTTTGTTCCTTCAGCGATCAGAAATAGTCACGGACTGTCACGATTGTGCGCAGTGTGTTAAAGTACGTTCCAAGAGCACCCATCAGGTCGCTCATAATTGAACAGGACAGGGTGGATATCATCAGTTATGGTATAATTATGTCTGTAATCTTCTGCGAAAGCCTCCCCCCCTTCAACCATCAACAACAAATCACTAATTGTATGTCATCGAATCAGGTATACCAGCCTTTGGAGATGCTCTCGATATATTTCCGAAAGATACTTGAGTCACGTTCGACATTTGACTCGGTTTCGACAGTATAATCTCTGGATATGGCGCACTAAGCAACTAATCTTATATCTGAAAAACGACCAATCCAATCAATCTATCAGATTTAGAAAGTTGATTTGTTCATCATAAATATTTGATGGACATTCAATCTAAAATAGTAGTGAAAATAAAAAATTGTAAAATTGACATCAAAATCTGCATTAATAATTCCTCTGGAAAGAGAGTCTGTCCAAAGTCAAATATAGGTATCGACTACAAGAACAGCTTCTGTGCTGGAGTCAGTTCCAGAACGAAAAATACAAACTCTATCACAGTTCTTGCAGCATTCTAGATGACACTTGAGAAAGTTTGTGCAAGAATAACTTAAAGTACTGCAAGTATTGAAAACTAAGATCAATCGAAGTGTGGAAAACAAATTTTTGCTCATAAGAAACGACGATGAATTTAATCGAAAGCTTTCGCATCTCAGTAACCATTGATTATTTCTTCTTGAAATAATTGAACTCCATAGGTTTGTTCCTTCAGCGATCAGAAATAGTCACGGACTGTCACGATTGTGCGCAGTGTGTTAAAGTACGTTCCGAGAGCATATCTGGTATTTCTCAAACTCGGCTCAAACTATGAAATGGGTGTTCCAACTGAATCTTCGGACTAAATTAGACTGTCAGAAGAGTTTGCTGACGAAAAGCAAATCAAGAGTCGCAAATCTGCGCAATGCGCAGTGCAACAAGTTAAATTTGTTCTGTGGTTGAATTTTTCTTCGGGAGGAGTGATAAACTTGTTTATTGTGTTGTAGTTTTGGGGTTTGGTTAGTGTTCATTTTTTGGAGTTTTATTGGCGTCGAAATGAGCGATATTTCATCATCTTCAGATGATGAATCTGAGATAAGTGATTCTGAAAGTGATCTGGAAGATCTACTTGAAGAACGGTGAAGACCGAAAAATGAAAATTATTTACAAGAAATAGTTCCCCTAATGGATAATGCTGAGTTTATGGAACACTTTCGAGTGAGCAGGGAAGTTGCTGCAGATATTGCTCAACGATTGAGTATCAGTGATTATTTCCATACACAATCGGGACCTAATGGAAAAATCGACCCACAACAACATACACATATTTTCCTGTGGTTTGCAGGACAACAAACTGCAAGCTTTCGTGATGTTGCTGATAGGTTCAATATCAGCATGTCTTCATAGAATATTGAAAAGGATGACATATTTTTCGAGCAACCTCGCTCCATTTAAAATAGAATGGCCAAAGACCAAGGAGTAAAATATACAAAACTAAATACTTACATTCGTGATCCATGAGGTTTAGTTTTTGTAGTGGTGATTTAATGAAAACGAAAAGTATCTACACGAGCCGATTTCTCATAACAATGTTTATTGTTATGTCACAGAATCCGTGTGTTCCAAGAGGAATTCCTTACTAGGTTGAAATTGATAAACATGTACGCCTGCGCACTGTTACTGTTTGAGAATTGATATATTAATCTCCAAAGAGTGGGAAATCGTCCCTTACATACAGCGGCTGAACTATATTTTACATGCATTCAAACATCAAGTCCAGTCTGCAAGTAGTTTTCAATTAGATTATCAATCATAATTGAACAGGACAGGGTGGATATCATCAGTCATGGTATAATTATGTCTGAAATCTCATGCGAAAGCCTCCCCTCCAACCACCAACAACAAATCAGATATTATATGTCATCGAATCAGGTATACCAGCCTTTGGAGATGCTCTCGATATATTTCCGAAGGATAGTTGAGTCACGTTGGACATTTGACTCGGTTTCGACAATATAATATCTGGATATGGCGCACTTAGCAACTCATCTGATATCAGAAAAAAGACCAATCCAATCAAGCTATAATATTTAGAAAGTTGCTTTGTTCATCTCAAATATTTGATGGATATTCAATCTGAAATAGCAGTGAGAATAAAAATTGTGAAATTGACATCATAAAAAAAATCCTGTGGAAAGGGGGTCTCTGTCCCAAGTCAAACATAGGTATCGACTGCAAAAACAGCTGCTCTGCTCGAGTCAGTTTCAGAATGAAAAATACGAACTCTATCATAGTCCTTGCAATGTCCTAGATGACACTTGAGGAGGCTTGAGCAAGAATAATTTGAAGTATTGCAACTAAGATCAATCGAAAGTGAAGAACTCCATGATACAGTAATCCTAAAAAATAAAAACTATTGGGGTTTTAGAAGAAATTTGATGATTCAGCGTACCCAGCGTTGATTTCTTTGACACCCATTGTAGTTGCCTACCCAGACTAATCACAAAGAACAATGGAACAAAATTTATGCGATGGAAACGTCAATAATTGGATGTTATTTTTAAACGGAAATTTCATGTTGTTTTGTGCTTACAGTCCCATGTCAACGCATTATAACGAACATAATTACTTCGAGTGGATTCAATTCATGATGTCACTAGATTTTAACGATCATGTAGCAAATAATTTCATAAAATACAGCCTACGGATGACTGAGTTTGTATATTGAAAATATTACGAAATCATATTCGCGCATAATGAACATTTAACGTAATGAAATGTTGTATCAATGCGAGTAGTTTAATTACGAAATGTGGAATAAAACGACGTTATGAAATATGATGCTGCTGTAAAGAAATTCATGAAAAACCTCTGGACTTTTGTTTTATGATGAACGAAATAGATTGACGAAAATGTTTCATGACGGTATGCAGAATTGTCTTTCAATTTTTGCTTGTAGGGCTAGAATGAACCAATTCAGAGCTTTTGAAGACTTTATTGTAATCAGAAGTATTCTCTTTCGAACTTATTCTGGAAGCAGTTACGTTAATCGTTTGCAGCTACATTCAGAATGGTCTTTTGTAAGGCATCAACAGCTTCTTCTGAAGACAGGAATCTCTGATAAAGCAGTCCGTTCTTGGTTTTGGGAAGAGTGAAAAATCTTTGGGACTTGAGCGCGAACTGTACATAGGATGATGTATTAGTGTGAATGTAGCCACACTTTTCCAGCCATAGATTCTGACATGGTGAATGTTGAATGTGGGATAGAGTGAATACAACGTGAAACTGTTGACTAGTGCTTCATTGCCGAAAATAAAAACCAACTGGCCGAGACATTATTGTTGAGATAATTGTCTTTGAAAATTATAGAGAATTATTTTGCAAAAATTATCACCGTGTGATTCCGTTTTTCAATTAACTTGTCGTTTTTGACAGTTGTGGCTTAAAAAACACACACAGAACTCTATATTTTGATTTTTATCAATAAATCATAGACTTTGTTTGTTTGTTATTCCTTTAACGTGTTCTATTTCCGCCTTTCGGCAAATGACACGCCGGGGAATTCTCTCAATTCAATAACTCACTAACCCGGGAATTATGCCGAACCCCTCTCGTGTCGAGCGAAGGGATCATTAATGTCCAACACATCTCTGTTAGACAGGACCGACGGCTTTACATCTCCTCCGAAAGATGGATACTCAAGCGATTCCTAAAATCCGAGATATCGTATCGACTTTGTGGGGATTGAATCCAGGTAATTCTGCGCAGGAGACGAGAATCATATCCTCTACGCCACCGAGCCGGCTTCAGTTTTTAACATTGACAGGTGTCTTCTATGTTTCAACATGCAAAACATAAAAGACATCCCTCGTAAGTTGAAAACCTGAAATAAATGCATATTCTCGATGCTGGAACATTAGTTGGCATAGCTCTGGTTAATGCTGATCTTTTTCAACCAATATTTGATAATTCATAGGATCCTCCATAGGCATTCAATTCAGAGAGCCTTGGAAATGGGGTTGAAAAAACTTGTTGGAGTAGCCATGTTTGTTCGTTTTTCCTGTTTCTAGAATTTTTTAGCCAGATTAACTATGCTCAGTTAGCTCTGGTCAATGGTCTAGGTCAGTGTTTTCAATATCTTTGTATACGTGACCCCTTTACAGGATGAAAAATTCTCACAAGCCCTTTGAGAGATATACAGACAAAACTTTATTAATTAAAATGAGTATGTTTACGATTTTCTCTATTTTGATATATTGACATTTTTGAAAACTACAAGTGGCAAGAAGTAGTCTATGCCTACCCCTACGGAAAAAAGGCGTGATTTATATGTATTTATATATTATACCTATCTATTAATCATTTATTTGTATGCAAGGGAGCCACGAAAGCTCTGAAAGTAAGTAGCTACGAGCAAACTTGGTAGGTTGAGTGCGGATCTAACTTGAACGCGGACGAAATTTTGCGACGTTGCCACACCGCATCGTCGCGTCGTCATCGCGCCACTCGCACACTAGCACATAATGTTTCTACAGTGTTATTGTTTTGTTTTTTCACTTGCTTGGTCCAATTGAAAAATGGATTAGTTTCTCCAAAGAACGCAGCCCTGAACATCTGGTACAAATGTTAGTGATGGAGGTGAATCAAAACCGAAAAAATTGACATTATGACGAGAATTACTTAAGGTACGGGTTCACAGTCATAAATAATAAACCTCAATGTAGGATATGCGGCGATGTTTTATCTCTGAGTCAGTAGCAAAATACTATGGTCCAGGTAATGAAATAGTGTTGTCCTAGTCTTGTACAAAACAGTAGAGTTGTAAAAGCGCTCAAGCCAGCTCAAGCGAAGTCCAGCCTATCGATAATTATTGCTGTTTTTAGTCGGTGTTGATGTGTTTGATGATTTATTTATCCAATATCTTTATTTTTTCAGTGTTTGAATACAGCTGAAATTAATTGTAACTCAATGTTCGTGTGCAAGGCTTGTGCACTTTTTATTTGTTAGTTGTGTTGATCTTTATATATTATATTGTTCTATTTGTTTTAGGTATTCAGCGTAAATGACTCAGCATAATTTTCTAGATATAAAGTCGCATATCGAGTTGATAAAGCAGGGAAACTGCACACAAAATCTTATTTTGCCAGCTGCTCTAGATATGGTTGAAAATATGGTCAGCAAGCAGGTGACAAACAAGTTAGAAAGTATATAGTTTTTTGATTATACTATTTCACGCACAATAAACGATATGGCCAATGATTTTCAAGTTCACATAGTTGAAAATTTAAAGAAGAGTCCACATTTTACTTTCCATTTCGATGAATCTACCGTTTGTGTGCTTTGAAGCAAATGACAATATCACAGAAGAAATTTTGTATTGCAAAGCTCTTCCTGGAAATACTTCTGGCCAGTGTTTGTACGATATGTTTTTAGATAGCACTTGAAACTACGACATTGTTTGGAAAAAATATATCCCTATTTGCAGCGATGGAGCGAAAGCCATGATTGGCCAAAAAAGCGGACTCGTTGCTAAATTGAAATCAATAGTGCCAAATGCATCAGGAACACATTGTTTTTTTCATCAACAAGCTCTACTGCTAAAGTTCTACCGTCTGATTAGAATGACGTGTTTATGGAGGTAATAAAAATTGTGAATTCTGTCAAAGGTAAAGCCTTATAAACCCAGCTGTTCAGAATTATTTGTGGAGACATGGATTCACTTCACCACAATATCTTCAATCACACAGAGGTCAGGTGGTTTTCCAATAGAAAAGTATTGACAAGAGTTCAAGAACTAAAAGCTGAACTGTTAATTTTTTCACAAGATACTGAATCTGTATAAGCTAATCATTCATCTGACCTTGTTTGGCACTCGAAGTTAGCATTTCTGGCAGATATTTTTAGCCATCTTAACAACTTAAATAAAGGCCTCCAAGGGATAGAAGAAAATATCTTAACAGCTGAAGATGAAGTGAAAGTACTTCATGTAAAACTTCAATTGTGGTCATCTTCTCTGCAAAACATTATATTTGAGTCTTTTTCGTGTATTTTTCATCATCTCTAAAATGTCCAACTTTTTCCCTTTATTACCTATATACAGGGTGTTACGTAATAGTATGTCACAACTTGAGGGGGTAAATCTACTTGAAATTTTAAGAAAAAAAGTTCATATAAACATAGGTCCGCAAAAGCTTCGATGTTAAAATTTCTGAAAAAAAATAGTTTTTTCTTCAAAACTCCAGCAGTTTTTGAAATATTCAGTACAAATCAGGGCTAAAGCAATTTACAGCCTTCTAAATTTTAACTAGAATCTATAAGGTGTTTTCTTTTTCGGAGCCATGTCTCCTTTTGCCTTCTCAAACATTTTTGCAGTATGCCACTGATCAGTGTACAATCAATTACCGTCATCTTCCTTTAATTTAGAAACTTTTTGACAATTGTAATTTTTTCGTATCTTCAACTATTTTCGAGCAAAAAATTAATGAACGATTGTATGCATTCGCTGAATTGAAAGCACTTCTAATTGAAAAAATGACTAGTAGGCTTTGATTTTTTAATTTTTTTAATTTATTTTGACAGTTGTTAGAATTGTTTATAAAATTTACGATTACTTTTAATACTTTTGAAGTTACTGCTGTGAGAAAAAATGGCTAATTTTACTAACGCCGAATTGGCTGATATCCATTACATGTACGGTCTGGCTGATGGAAACACAACAGAAGCTCGGCGATTATATCAGGTGTGCTTTCCAAATCGAGTAATACCAGACAGGCGAACATTCTCCAATATCTACATAAGGTTGAGGAAAAATGGTATTCTTACTGCAAATAATCATTTAAATCGTACAACGGAAACTATGTGAACTCCAGATATTAATGAAGCAGTTTTAAATTGTATTGATTTGAATCCTCATGTGAGTACAAGAAAAATTGGAGATCAGTTGAATATTTCAGATGTTCTAGTTTGGAGGATTCTCCACGACTTTTTATTGTACCCGTTCGATGTTCAACGTGTCCAAACTCTACTTCCTCGAGATTTTCCTTCAAGACTGAATTTCAGCCGATGGTTCTTTCACAATAATTATTATTGGGCTGAGGAAAACTCCCATTGAATTGAAGAATATCATCATCAAGGACAATACCCACTAAATGTCTGAGTCGCAATAATTGGAAATTATTTGATTGGGCCATTTTTGACCATGACGGGGCATCAGAACAATTTAGTGGAGAAGCTAGGAAATTCTTGAATAAAACATTCAACAACCGATGGATAGGTCGGGGTGGGCCAGAACCATGGCCTCCTAGGTCCTCAGACTTGAATAGTTCAGACTTTTTCTCAGGGGATATCTCAAAAGCTTAGTTTAAACCACTCCAGTGAACACTGTAGAAGAATTGAGAAATCGTATATTAACCTCTTGTGACACGATAAGAAATACACCAGGAATATTTCAAAGAGTCCGTGATAATGTGGGAAGAAAGACAGAGGCCTGTACTCTTGCAGGTGGAGGACACTTCCAGCAATTTATTAATTTTATTTTATTTAACGAATAACATACAATTCAAATAATTCAAATTCAATAATTTTTCACTCGAAAATGGTTGGAGATACAAAAAAATTACTTATGTCAAAAAGTTCCTAAATTGAACGAAGATGACGAAAATTGATTGTACGCAGATCAGTGGCGTACTGCAAAAAAGTTTGAAGTGGCAAAAGGAGACATGGCCTCGGAAATGAAAACACCTTGTGAATTTCAGTTAAAATTTAGGACGTGTGATGATAAAGGTTGTGAAAAATTGTTTGCATTCAAAATTTGGGCTGAATATCTCAAAAACTGCAGGAGTTTTGCATAAAAAACCAATTTTTTTGGTAATTTCAACACCCTGAAGCTCTGTAACGAAGCTTTTGCGGACCTATGACTTTTTCTTAAAATTGCACGTAGATTCACCCCCTCAAGTTGTGACATACTATTATGTAACACCCTGTATTTAAGTACAATTTCTCGGAAATCTATGAAATGATTTTTACCTATACAATGGTCAGAAAAACCAGATTAATTTTATTTTGTATTAATGGATATTTTATGTTCTCTTCTGGTTTGGCCTATATAGCGAATCCCAAGTGCATATCAACTTTGTTATTCAATATGCAACACCCTGTATATTGATGACTACTTCGATAACACTTGTTATTCCATTTACAAAATCAATTAGCACATAAGTTCAGCTTGTTTCGTTCATGAAATATTCTAGTTTTACTTGAAAATTAACGGCGTGAGCTATCAAAATAGTGAAATGTGGTTTGCAAACAAGAAACCATGTGAAACATAACTCATATCCGACTGAATCTCAGGCAGTATACAGAGTGTTCTTTTATCCGCCCCACATTTTAAAACGAAAATACATCGAAAACTGTGGTTTTTCAAATTGTAACCCAAATTTTTCCTCAATTCATTAGATTCGCCGTCAGAAACTAAATGAAGTTCCCTATACATAGCCTGTACCTGAGATTTTAAGTTTTCAGGTTATGGCGAAAGAACTTCCTTTGTAGTAGATATTCTCGATTACATCAGCTAGGAAAATCATCTTCGAATTACCAGAAATATCTCGCTGAATGAAGCATGTGGACTTTTTTTATGGTAAGACATAGGTAATTTTCAAAATATTGTCAACCGAAAAACCCATGGACGTATTCCTTCAATTATGTTGGAAAATGTCAGAGTTTCAACTTGTGAAATAATGTTGATATATTTTGGTTTAGGACAATTTGTGTATTTCAAAACATGTAGATCTGAAATCAATAACAATTCGAAGATGGCTTTCCTGACAAGTAACTGATGTAATCGAGAATACTTACTAGAAAAGAAGAAAAACGGGAAGTCGGATTCAATCCACTTCAATAGTAATTGATTTCACACTTTTTGAATTCTGACCAGAATTACTTTGATGAAGATTTTGGGTTGGGTCTCATATTGAGAAATCGAAATGCATTATTTGAAAGATTTCCAGTCATATAATCTGCGAATTTTCAGGGTCCTCGTAGTCGTAGAAGTTTTTGGAATAATATGGCGAACAACTCAGAAACGATGCATTTTAGGTATAGAGGATTCTCAAACAGATCGATGCCTATTAATAATACAGTTAAATGATCCATGCAAAAATAGGAACTCTAATTTGAAAAAACGAACTTTTGTACCTTTGAATGTACTACGAGTTGCCATATGCCTTGGACACACTCTGTAGACCGTGAAGCCTCTAAATCAGGGGTGCTCAAACGGTCGATCGCGATCGACCAGTCAATCGTGAGTACTTTTCAGTAGATCTCGAGGAGTAAAGTACAAAAATTTAGTACATAATAAAAAAACACTCTGCTAGCGGTAAAAGGCGGCTTTATCAAAGGAAGGATGAGTGCATTTGTCTCATTTGTCTTGCGTCAGTTGCAATACTTAAGCATGGTAACTTAGGGAGGCATCATAAAACGGTTTATAGAAACTATGAGAGATTTTCCGCCACAGAGTGAATTCAGAAAACGAAAAGAACGTGATTTGATATCTTGTTTGAAATAAGAACAAACCATGTTCACAATCCCAGCCAAACAATCAAAAGCTACTACGATCGCGTCATTTAAAATATCTCATATATTGGCGAAACACAAGAAACCATTCAAAGATGGATCGGATGTGAAGGAAGCATTCATTGAAGCGGGTGAGACTTCATTTGGAGATTTAAGAAAAAAAACAGAAATCTTGTCTGCTATTAGAGAACTTCAGTTATCTCTTACGACTGTCACAAGGAGTATTGAAGCCACGAGTATGTCCTGACTCGCGTATTGAAGTCATGGGTCAGGACATGGCAGATAAACTAAAACATTATATCTTGAAATGTACATAGTTTTTTTACAGTACGACGAATCCACCGATATGACAGACACTGCCCAGCTGTGTATTTTTATTCGGATAGTATTTAATGACATGTTGGCTAAGAAAAATTTTTGACAATCATTCCTCTGAAGGGGAAGACCCGTGGTGAAGATATATATCAAGTTTTCTTCAATTTTTAAAAAACTACAAGCTACCAATATATAAATTGGTGTGCATTACAACCGATGGTGCACCAGCAATGACTGGAAACAGGAACGGTTTAGTGGCATTGTGTCGAGCTTATGAAGATTTCTTTTCATTTTTTCTGTCCATTGCATTATACATCAACAAGTTTGGTGTTCAAAAGTTTCAAACACGGAGGAAATTATGGGCATTGCAACAAAAATTGTGCATTCCATTCGTGCACGTAGCTTGCAACGGCGGCTCTTTAAGTTGCAGTTGGAAGATAGGGAGTCAGCTGAACACACTTCTTCAAACGGACGTCAGGTGGTTGAATTGCGGAAAATTCCTAGAAAGGTTTCAAGAATTATTGCCCGAAATAACAGCTTTTCTAGACGAAAGAGGTGATGACACTTAGATGTTGAAAAAAGAAAAATGGCTGAATGGTTAACACCCTTAGCTTGGAGCTTCAAGGTAAAGGAAAAACTATTATTGAGATGATTAGCGCAGTAAACGCATTCAAAAGTATATTGCAACTTATGATAGATCAACTGAAAATAAACGATCTGGAACATTTTCCGTCTTTTAAAGCATGGATTCCTCAGTTGAATTATGATATGCATAAGGCTGAATGATTGAATATTTTGAGACAATTCTAAATGCTTTTTTATGATAGCAGTTGGCAAATATAGCATCATTCATGAGATCCTTTTTCATGTAAAAACATTGAGGAATTCGCTACTGAAGTAGCAAGTCAGTTTAATATATACTCATGCTCTGTTGAAAATGAGTTGATGCAGATCATATCAGATATACATCTCATAGCTACAGCATCTGATACTTTCTGGTGTTTTATATCTGAAGATAAATATCCGAATCTAAGGCAAATCGCCCTTCAACTGACGGCAATGTTTGAATTAACTTACTTGTGCGAGTCTTCATTTTTTGAAATGAAGATACTTAAGTCAAAATATCGCAATCAACTAACTGACGATCATATGTCATCATGCTTGCGATTAGCGCTCGGTGGTTCCGTCCATCTTATGAAAATTATGTTGAGGACATGTAGTGCCACGCTCCAACATCCAAAGTCACTCCTTAGTTAAGTTCAACACCACATGTATCAATCAACAAACTCGCAATTCTGAATAAATATGAGTTTTTTCATTGATATTATTACGGTACACCCTACCTAGGGTAGGGTGTCTATAAATATTGAGGTAGATCGCCAGAAGTTCAAGTTTGAGCAACCCTGCTCTAAATGCATTGAATTCTGATGAATGAGCTCCTCTACTCACAACAAACTAGATATAATCGATATTGAATGATCTTTATTATGTTTATGATGCCTTCTTGTAGACAACCAAAAATCGCAAAACTCCGATTGAAAAATTCATATCTTTCTTTCGGTTGATTTCTGGTGGAAATGATTTGGAAACAATAAAAAAATAGAAACATACATTATGCCATTTAAAATAACAGAGGTTGTGTCAACTTCCGGTATAACCGAAAGTGCCATAGCATTGAAAATATTTTCTGAACTTAGAATATTATTCAAGACAACAAAAAAAATTCTTCAATCGGTCATTCTCCTTTAACTTTAATGTCCTATCTCGCGTGGACACCCGGTATAGTATTACCATCAAAGTAGTTTTATTTGAAAGAATTTTATAAAAGTTGCATACTTTCTGTTACATATATATTCAGTACATCTCCAACAAAATCACTAGAGGGCCAGAGACGGAAATAAAATGTGTACAGCTGTTTCAATGTTTATGCACAGAGAAAGTCCCCATTGACTTGTTTCTGTCACCCGTTTCACGTCTAAATTTCAATGAAAGCCTTCGAGCCTATCCAAGTTTATTCAACGACGTCGGTTTCGTTGTACCGAAATTGTAAATATTTCTTTCTTCGTTAAAAACGTGCGAAAAACTAAACGAAGTCAACTTGCTCCCAGCAAATTCATTGGAGTAAAAAAATGAAATCCCTGAATAAAAACTTAATTAGATGGAAATGAAGAAATGATAAAAAGATCAGATAAAATTCATTTCTTTGTCTTTTGGGTAATGTCGAAGCGCGAAGTATGAATACGAAGAATTTAATTTATGAAGATATCATTATGGTTTCAGTAGCCCTCCCCGAAGTTAATAATTATGAACAATACAGATGCAAATCTTGTCAGGCTTTCATAAAGCAGAATAAATAAAGGGAGATTTTTCTTTCTTTTTGCCTCATTCTGACCCTGAGGTTGTTTGAATAATCAGAATATTCTTCATACAGTTGTGAGAAAGTAAAATCGTTAATTAGGTTATGGAGGGCAATCTGATTTGACCCCTAACAAATTGCAAAAATACAAACCAAACTTTTATTAATATTCGTCGATACTTCAGTCAACGAGCTCCGGTTTGAAAAAGCATCGAAAACGTCAGTAAACTGAGAGTTGAAATTCATGTATTCGCAATGACGAACAAAACAAATATTTATCATTGGAAATGATTTGATTGTTTTTCGAAATAGCCTATGTAGAAATCAATATATCCTTTGTTATCATTGGACCAACATTCATGGAACTTTTTTAATATAAACTGAATTTCGAATTTTGCATTTTGAATGTAATGAGATGACCCAGAACCGGGGTAAATTTTTTTTTAATTTGCTAAAACTATCCACATATTTCTTGGTTTTGATCTAATTCAATTTTATTATCAATTGTGATAACTGTATTTTGTAGATCTACCTGCATAACATTTCATATTGTTCATCTGAATTCACAATTACAGTGAAAAGATGGTCATTTGCCAGAATGATTCAATAATTTTATTTTAAATTCTCAATATGGTAGAGTATTACGTATCTTCAAAGCAGCTTAAAATCACCCAAAAGGGTAAATATCGAGGCGACGGAATTTATCTAAACTCAGATAAGAAATCCAGCGGAAACAATATTCGACTTTAAAATACAAGGAAATTAAGCACCCTTTCGTATATTTACGATTCCACACATCTGGTTTTTTCTAAAACAGCAATTACCACGCCGCGACGAAGGAACGCGTTTGTAAGAGACTATGTAACAGGTACTTGAGTACCAAGGGCAGAGAGATATAATTTACCTTTCCCAGATTAAGCAATCAAAGGGAATAGGCTCGATTACAATATACTTGATATAAATTTCATAACTAACCTACATGTATTAAGAATTACAGCTTTTTGCATTTCTATATAGGTATTCTTATGAAATTCTAATTTCTTAAGGCTATCATGCAAAGTTTTGGGTATTAACCAAGTCGAGGATACGATGACAGGAACAATATCTATTTTCTCGAGGTGCCACATCTGCTTGATCTCAATAGCAAGGTCTGTGTATATGGACTTTTTCTCCTGGAACTTGTTCAGAACGTTGTTATTATTCGGTATGGCGACATCCACCAGCATTGCTGTTTTGGCTCTCTTATCATACACCACTATGTCCGGCCTATTATTCGTCACCATTCTGTCAGTGATAACAGGCCTATCGTAGTATAATCTGATAGAGTCATTTTCCAATACGGGCGCCGGTTGATACTTGTAATATGGCTTGAAGGTATTCAGAAGTCCGTACTTCTGTGCAAGTTTCTGATGGATGATGCTGCACACTTGATTATGCCTGTGAAGATAATCCGTATTGGCCAGTTGTTCGCATCCGGACGTAATATGTTGTATAGTCTTCGATCTTATATGGCATTTTCTGCACCTATCTGTTTGTAATGTTCTGTCCTTCATAATATTTTTTTTTGTAGTTGTTTGTAGCGATCACTTGGTCTTGGATGGCTATAAGGAATCCCTCTGTTTCTCCGAATAATTCTCCTTTCATCAACCATTTGTTGGAGGCTTCTTTGTCGATGTGTGGTTGATTAATCTCATGGTGATGTCGTCCATGCAATTCCTTTCTTGACCATTGCCCTTGTGTTTCAGTATCTGATAGGAACGGTAGATTCAGCAGGTCATCTCTGGTAGCAAGATTTAGAGGTGTATACCCCTTATCAGCCAACGATACTACTCTATGGAGGTCAGAAGTGAGAGCTTTGGCTGAGAAGAATTCTCTGAGATTTTTTATCTGTTCGGTGTGTAAATTGACAACATCTACTAATCCTCGTCCTTTTCGCTTCAAAGTTGTTCGTATCACAGACGATTTTGGATGATGGTTGTTGTACTTTGTAAGCATCGTTCGGGTCTGTCTTTGAATATCATCCAGTTCTGTCTTAGTCCATCTGATTATTCCGAATGAGTAAAGCAACACTGGAATGGCGTAGGTGTTAATTGCCTTGACTAGATTCCCCGAGTTCAAACATTGATTTCAGCACAGTCTTCAGGCGCTGACTGTATTCTGAACGAATCTTCTTCTTTGATTGATTTTGGTCTAGCAATCTGGCTTGTTGGTATCCTAGATATTTGTATATTTCGCCATCCTTCATGCACTGTATAATATCATTTTCATCATTATGATTATGATTATTATTGAGTTATTTTTCGTCAGATGTGCAGTTACTCTTATAATTCAGTTATTTAGTTTTCGAAGCTCAGTGAATTTACTCATTCGTGTGAATCGGAATCAAATTTAAGTTAATTAATCGTGCATAACATGAGTCCAGAGGAATGGAAGACGCAGATTGTTCCTCTCCGAGAATTCGGACAGGGAAAGAAGAAGCACCGTTCCCGCTTTGTCCCACAGGTGATTACTTCCTGAATTTCTTTTAATATTTCTGCTCACTATTTAATTTTCACGAATTTCTTGAAGTATATGCTACGTAATTTCTAAACGCACTAAGGACGAGTTGAAATAATCATTTCTCAAATTTCAAATTACTTTCAGATATCTTTTTTCTTCTAGGCAAATGATCTATTTGAACTGCACTGACATTTTGTAATATTTATTTTGAAGAGTTATTTTCATAAATTTATTCAAGACCTTTGCTTTCGTAACTTGGTAGAATTTGAAATGTACTGAATTTATATTGATTTCAACAGCTGTTTTAACTTAACACAGTATTTTGAAGTACACCAAAATTCTTTAGTATTAATTTCAACATTTGTTCATCAAACTTACAACATTATTGAAACATAATTGAGCTATTGTGTACTGATTCCACCAACTTTGAGAACTATTTGAATTTGAAATGTTATGAAGTTTAATATTGATGTGAACTTCACTTTTATAACTCAGAAAATTGATCTCATTGAAATGTTACTTAACCATTCTGCCAATCCAAATCTTTTGTTATAATCTGATGAACGATACAATCGAATGTGAGATTATTTAACATTGATTCTTATCTTTGCTTCAATAATGGGCCAATTATCTATTTGAATTAACATAATCCTTTCATTCAGTATTTCTATTTATCTCATCTTATAACTTAGCAGAACATACCTAAACTGTAACGAAGATGTTGATATTTCATTGTATCCAACTATGGGGAAGATCTTACTTCCAAATTATTGATTTGATGTCCGATACTCTTAAGCTCAATAAGGGAACTTTCCCTGCCTTCAGGTGTAATGATCACCTACGAATAATGTCATTACTCGTTAGTATAAATAAATGGCTTTAGGGACGATACGCATGTATGGACCAACAGACATTGAGGCTTGTATGTTGTCGGTATGAAAGTTTTGAAGAATGTCTGAGTTGGTGGAATGTATGTGACGTTTTTGGTACATACAGGTGTATGATCAGAGGGCATGATTCCCTGGTTGGCAAATCCGCGATATGGGAATAGAATATGATCCGCAGTCAGTGACACAATAAAATAATAATAAAACTGCCCGTAGGCGCTCAGTTGAGCAAAAAGAATCACGTATGGCTTCACGGGTTACCTCTATTTCCATATATAACGTTTTAATACTATACGAATTACTGAATTCGATTAAAATTACGCGAGCGAATTAACGCTTGCAAGTTGTCAGATGTGGACGTGTTCCTTAGAATTTTAAAAGCAAATTTTCCAGAGTTTTGAGTATCAGGGCAATGACCTCTTCAGAAAACATGATATCATATTACCAAAACCCTCAGATTGGGTAAGTTACCACTCATAACATGGGTGAGGGCCGATTAAGCCTATTTATAATAATTAAATATTCCTACTTCAACTCGAAATATGGGTGAGGACCAATTAGGTCTGTTCATAATAATTAAATATTCCAACTTCCACTCAAAATATGGGTGAGGGCAAATTGGGCCTCTATCTAAATGATCTGATATTTCATTAAATTCATTAAGAGACGCCAAAGAATGCAAGGATAAGAATTTAACACAAATGCTACCAAGATCAAATAGACATTGTTACCGAATCTCTTTCGATTTTCTAATTTCCTTACCTATGGTTTAAGCGACGAAGGATTGGTCGTACCACATCAAACCTTACATAAAAGAACTTGAGTAGGTTACTACAAATACACAACGCAACAAAGAACAGGGTCCTATTTCATAAAAAAAACTTCAAGCCAAGTTCAGGTACTAGACGATCACATGGCTTTTCATTTGACCGATTTCAGTCGATCACAGGTGTAATTAATATGGGGAAGAAAATAAGATATTTCAGGTATTGCAATTTACGTAAAAGCGATGCATTTTGCATCGTCTTTCATAGACCGGGGTTGGGGGTGTTTCAGTATCTTTCGATACTGAAACACCCCCGGCGAGGCATGTACGATGTGTCCATTTTAGTAGGTTTTGCAGGGTTTTTCGGTTATGAGCAGGGTGATATTAAGATTATTCACGTAACTGTTATTTTATGGATTTAGTTTTTGGCCGGGGATAACCAATAAAAATATAATATGAAATCTTTTCAACGCATCATAAAAATTTCTTTGGCCATGGGCGTTATTTTCAGATTCAACTTGAAATCCATTTTAATCGAAATCACATGAACAGAAACCTAGAAACGCACTGAAGTACAGAAGTCCCCTTCAATTGCAATGAACGCTGATGCAAACCCACTTTTTATCACGGTGAAAATCCAGTAGACGTAACTTCTATCGCTAGATAACATATTTTCTGCCGCGAAGAGTAATGGTTACCACATGCCACTCCTCGCCAGATCTCAAAGGAATATCGAAGTATTTGGCAACAGTGAAAGAGGCATATGCGAAACAATCTTGATCGAATATTTTTACAAGTAGAGAATAGTACCTCTCTCTAGTGACCCCCTGAGTGCACAATCTAAATACTGTTTTTATAGAAGGGAAATACAAGGTATTCCGCAGTTATGATCTGCAGTCATGGGGGCGTGACGATCTGGTGGGTACCAAGTCAACCACTCTCGCCTATGTTGGCAGCCATAGTTTAGCTTCTACAAGTAGAAATAAAGCCCATGGCGGTAAGGGGCTGCAGGCTTACCCCTCTCGGAGCCGTTCAGAGCTACAGCTCGTAGGGAGGATATGTGGGAAAAAAACCTCCAGAGGAAGAACCGTCGACCAACGTCTGGCGTCCCAAAAGAGGAAGAGAACTTCAAGCTAAGATGATTCAACAAATCTTCTCCCTAAGAATCTAAGAATCTAAGAAAGCAAATTGGCGCTCACGATGACTGAAGACTACTTCATAATAAATAATGAAAAACAACAAACAGGTACTGTGTTTTAAGGCATTTTACTCAATAATTGCAATTCGTAGCGTTTCACTACATCGTAGCTTTTTCAGACGAATGAATGTACAGAAAATAAGAATGAGAATATAAATATAAATGTTCTTGGGTAATTAAAAGCTTATTGGGTTGCTTCTTCTTAAGTGGTTATTTATGACAGGTATATCCAATAAAATTAAGGAATAGATTGCTCCCCGAAGAGATTCAATAGAGAAGAAGGGCTTAAATTGACTTGTTCATTGATGAGTCTACCTGAGTGTTTGTATTTATTGATTTCTAAAGTTTCCTAAGATCTACCTTCCAATATTTATTATCTGTATGCAAAATTTCAAACTGTGGGTCGAAAGAGTGATTATTTTCTATGAGATGATTCGCGTAGTTCGAATCTGATTTTTATTTGAAAGACTGCGTTTATGTTCCGATATTCTAATATTAAAATTTCTATGTGTTCTATCAATGTAAAAATTATCACAGTCATTGCAATTCAATCTATAAACACCTGATGTATTGTTTTAACCTGGTTTGGTTTCATTATTTTTATATATTTGCCTGAATTATTATTTGTTTGGAAAGCTATGTTGAAATTATTGCTACTCAAGAATGATTTCGGTTTCTCACTTGTAATACCAATGTAGGTTAAGGTGTTGAATTTTTGTTTCAATTTATCGACAGGGTAACCTTCATTCAATGCGATTCTATTCTGTTTTTATTTAAAATATTATTTATTAGTTTTGGATTGTAACCATTATTTTTGGCTATTGGTGATAGCCATAATATATCGTCTACATAGCGATACCAGTATAAATAATATTTACTGAGCAGATGACTATGAATTAATTTCTCTAAATAATTCATGAATATTTCTGCTAATGAATAATTTAGAGAAATTGATTCATAATCATCCACTCAGTAAATATTGTTTATACTGGTATCGCTATGTAGACGATATCATTATTTGCTTCACAGAAACAGATAGACAGTTAAAAGTTTCGAAAATCATATAAATTCATCACATTCCAAAATTGGAATCACAACCGAAATAGAAAGCAATAATTCGGTAAATTTCTAAGACGCAACAATTTCGAATGAAAATGGAAAACATGTTCTCGCAATTTACCATAAGCCGTCACATACAGATATTATAATACATAACTCGTCGTCATCCGTATCAACATAAAATGTCAGCACTCAATAGTTTTATTCATAGATTGATTAACATCCGTTATCACCAGAAAATTTCAACAAAGAATTAAATTTGATTAAACAAATAGCCAAAAATAATGGTTACAATCCCAAACTAATAAATAATATTTTAAATAAAAACAAAGTAGAATCGCATTGAATGAAGGTTACCCTGTCGATAAATTGAAACAAAAATTCAACTCCTTAACCTACATTGGCATTACAAGTGAGAAACTGAAATCATTCTTGAGTAGCGATAATTTCATCATAGCTTTCCAAACTGATAATAATTTAGGCAAATAATAAAACCAAACCAGGTAAAAACAATACATCAGGTGTTTATAGATTGAATTGCTATGACTGTGATAATTTTTACATTGATAGAACACATAGAAATTTCATTATTAGAATATCGGAACATTAACGCAATTTCTCAAATAAAAAATCAGATTCAATTTACGCGAATCATCTCATAGAAAATAATCACTCTTTCAACCCACAGTTTGAAATTTGCATACAGATAATAAATATTGGAAGGTAGATCTTTGGGAAACTTTAGAAATCAATAAATACAAGCAATCAAGTAGACTCATCAATGAACAAGTCGATTCAAGCCCTTCACCTCTATTGAATCTCTTCGGGGAGCAATCTATTCCTTAATTTTATTGGATAGATCTGTCATAATTAACCACTTAAGAAGAAGCAACCCAGTAAGCTTTTAATTACTCAAGAACATTTATATTTATATTCTCATTCTTATTTTCTGTACATTCATTCGTTTGAAGAAGCTACGGTGTAGTGAAACGCGTTACGAATCGTAATTATTAAGTAAAATTCCTTAAAACACAGTACTTGTTTGTTGTTTGTTATTTGTGATAATGGAATTTTACCAAGTAAAAGTCTCCCAAATTCAAATTTCATAATAATGATGAGTGTGCACTTTATAGCGATGGAAACGGCAAATCGAACAGAGAAAACCAACCGACTCACTGAATACTTGACTAATATGTGCTCTGAAAGAGAATCATATGCACAATCATTCCCCAACAGAGAGAGAATGATTAATATAAACGAGAAGATCTCAAAGGCCGAACTGGACATGAAAAAGAGAAACAGTAGGCCAACCATAGAGTATGCACATATGGAAGACAATGTTAAAACAACTAACCAAGAACAAGCCCCAGTACTAGTAATGGCAACAGCGAAGAATCTCATACAAGAGTGAAAAACGCCTTAATTAAGAACCCAATGAAATTCTTAGGTATGGGAGCAGAAATTAGACCCGAGGTACTAAGATTGTGCTTGTGCTCAAAACGCTCAGCGAAGTTGATGCCGCCATATGTAGAAAATTTGCTGATGTCAAGCCACTAGAACACATAGTGAATTAGGTCTACGCCGGAATGTTAACAATCTGTGAGATCGTCGGTGTATCGATGGAATCTATCTGGAAAAAGACGCAAACGCATTAGGGAAAATTGGAGCAGAATGAAGCAAACATTCAAAGAGACAAAAATTCAGAACAATAGACTCAATCACCAAAATCCGTCGTGAACTTGAGCGAAATGAAGAAAACAGGCGTCAGAAATTGCTGTAATGCATAAATGTTGGAGTCGAATTTGGCGTACACAAAACCAAAATAGTACCGATACTTATTGGATAGAAGAAGTTAAAAGTAAAACTCACAAATATAAGATGAAAAATATAAACATATCCTAAGCTGATGTCATTGCACTAATAAAAACTACCATTAACAGAGCCGCATGGTTTTCGAAAGTACCCATTCTATACTGGCTGCACTCTTTCAGCTTCCTATTTCCAGCATTCCTTCACTCGCGGTACAACCAATTAGATCCCCAAGAAAAGGTGGGATTATCAATCCTGAGTAGCACAAAAAGATCATCTGTCTGTCCACGATCTAAAAATTACTTACTGCTGTTATCACTATATACGTGAATAAGCACATTTGGACCAATAATATACTCGCTGCCGAGAAGGGACGATGACGAATGAAGACCACGAGATGTGAGGAACCGCTAATAATCGACAGTATAATCACTAGGCGTGGATCGATTTAAAAAAATTCTTCGGCACTGTTCCGCATTCATGCCTACTTGACCATCTGGAACATTTGATCGCGAGTTTGCGCAAGTTAAGTTGGATAAACAAACAAAGTGGTGAGGTCAGAACAGCATAAATCAAGAGGCTCAATATGACACTCTCAGCACACTATGGTTCTGTATCGCCTTTCACCCTCTCAGCACAATGCTCAGTAATTTCGGTCTCGGCTGTCATCAGCCATGATACATTACACCTAACTTAACCTTACCCCTAACAAATGAAGAGAAAATACGAAAACATTACTGAATGCGCTGTTGTGACAATCCACAGGGGGAAAATAATGAATGAGGCGTCACATGTACTAGAATACGAGCCTTGTAACTTATAGAGCGGTGCCTGACAACAGACCACATACATAGTATACTTGAACCTCATAGAAAATATTGCACAATACCAATAGATGAAAATCTGGAAAAGGCTTACAGTGAGACGATCACTGAAATTTGGTATTCGATCTTCAAGAGATCTACTAGTTGAAAGCTATGAACATACTGACGGTAGTGTATTCCATAAACTGATTAGTGGGGAAACATATCTATATATGTCTCTATTCGGTAATAATATCCTTATGAACGTTTAATATGATACAGAAAGTCCAAACAAAACGAATATTCGTATTGCAACGAAAATATGCTATATGTCGAAAAGACTGATTGTAGCGGAAAAATCTCAGACAAATGTGAATTTTTTATTGGGGGAGACCAATTTCTGAGTTGGTTCAGAGCATGTGAAATCAAACCCCTACCCTTAGCAGCATCTAAGTAGAAATTATAGGGAGACTGGGTCCACTGATATATTTGGAAAGGTCTTTAATTTTCTATACAAAAAAAGTACCTTTAATGTCAAACAGGAAGTCTAAACACAAAGAAAGTTGGTACATCAAACGAAAATTTTCCTCCCCCTCTTAGTCAATTTTTTAGTTGGAGGGGGGATCAAGTGTCTTTGGAAATGTCTTTCTATTTTCTATTCGAAAATTCTATCTTTATGAACACTTAATTTGACACAAACAAATGAAGTTCTCAAAATCAGCTCATCCGACATCTATTCAATGATAAAATTCTAATTCTCTGCTATCATTCTTGTCCTCAGCAAATTCCAAGTTTTTATCTCTCAATAAATCTCAAGGAAATGTAATAATTTGAGATATTGATAAACATCAATGGTTTGTAGGTAGCTCTCGATCATTTTCATCACAACGATCAAGATATGATAAGTCTGTTTCCCATTTGTCTTTCATTTTTGCAATACCTTTAATCACAGTTGTCTTGTGTTAGACGAAAGTTTTGAATGGTTTACTCAACTGATGGGCCAGTCAATTTATTATCGAAATAATAGTTGTGCCAGTTATTTTCAATGTGAACCATCGGGTTCGGCGGCTAACAAAAACCATGAAAGTCAATATCGGCCTATACGAAACGAAACAACTGAAGTGGCGGTCTTGGGTCTAACGAAATCTTACCTACAAATGGAAAACACTGCTTACATAAGAAAATTATTATGTGTGTCTGGTGTATTAGTTTCAACAGTCTACAGCAGGGTGCTTAAACTTGAACTGCTGGCGATCTACCTCGATATTTTTAGACGACTTACGATCGACTCTGTGAAACTGCAAGTATGTGTGATGCGGGGTTGTCGTACATACACGACACACCCTACCTACTTACCTGCCTAGGTAGGGTGTATCGTAGCATATATAGTTATTAGCTTTCCGCACAATATTCATTATTTTAGTCAAGGTTTGGGTTAGGTTTAGTTAGGTTCTTCTCTATAATATCAATGAAAAAACTCATAGTTATTCAAAATTGCGAATTTATTGGATGTTACAAAACAAAAGGGTTACATATGGTGTTAAACTTAACTAAGGAGTGACTTTGGATGTTGAAGCGTGGCACTGCATGTCCTCAGCATACTTTTTATAAGATGGTACGTCAATCTAACCTTACCTAACCTAACCACTGAGTGCTAATCGAAAGCATGTTGACATATGATCGACAGTTAGTCGATTACGATATTTTGACTCAATTATCTTCATTTCAGAAAATGCAGACTCGCACAAGTATGTTGACCCAAATATTGCCGTCAGTTGAAGGGCGATTAACCTTAGATTTGGATTTTTATCTTTAGATATAAAACAACAGAAATTTGTTTCAGATGCTGTAGCTTTGCGATGTATATCTGATATAATCTGCACCAACTCATTTTCAACAGAACATGAGTTCATATTAAACTGACTTGCTATTTCAATAGCAAATTCCTCAATGTATTTACATAAAAAAGAATAACTCATAAATGATGATATATTTGCCAATTTACTGAACTCATAAAAACGCATTTCGGATTGTCCCAAAATATTTGAATTGTGGAGGCCGTTACTTGATGTAGATCCATGATATAAATGAGATAAAAACACAAGGTTTAACTTTAATCTACACTTTATTTGAAAAAAATTCTACGACGTTTTGATACAGCAGCTTTATCGCAGAATGTTAAACTGTTGAATATTTTATAGTCTTAGATTTATAGTCTTAGATATAGACTATAAAATATTCAACAGTTTAACATTCTGCGGTTCTGCAAGTACAAATATTAAATCCTTTCTCGTCAAACAAAATTTTAATATAACTTTCAAAACTTCTAATAACTTAGGTAAACATATTAAAATAATAAATCTCGTGTTGAAAAATCAAGTAAATCAGGAATCTATAAACTCAATTGCGGTTCTTGTGATAAAATTTATATCGGTAGGACCTATAGGAGTTTTGGCATAAGAACATCTGAACATAAACGTAGCTGCGATGAAAATATATCTGATTCAAATTATTCAAACCACCTAATAAAAGAAAACCATTCATTCAATAAAAACTTTGACATATTACATATAAAATCAAAAAGTTCAAAATTAGATCTCCTAGAAGCATTAGAAATAAATAGATACAAACATTCGGACAAGCTTTTGAATGAACAGGTAGATGTGAATTACTCACCCTACTTAACTTGTTTAATTAGTTTTATTACTTTTTATACTAACTGTACAATGGCTCGGTGTGGATTTTCCTGTTATTCATCCAACTTGTTCTACGATTTGTTTATAATACCATACTCTTCATTCTGTTTTTCATTCTTGATAAAGCTGCTGTGTCAGCGAAACGTCGTCGAATTTTTTCAAAAAAAGTGTAGATTAAAGTTAAACCTTGTGTTTTTTATCCCAAAATATTTGATAATTCAGCCTCATACGTATCATAGTTCAACTGAGGAATCCTTGCTTTCAAAGACGGAAAATGTTTCAGATCCTTTCTTTTCAGTTGATCTATCATAAGTTGCAATTTACCTATGAATGCGTTCACTGCGCTAATCATCTCAATGATAGTTTTTCCTTTACCTTGAAGCTCCAAGTTAATGGTGTTTAAGTGCATTGTGATGTCAATCAGAAATGCCAATTCAGTCAGCCATTTTTCGTTTTTCAACCTCCGGGTGTCATTACCTCTTTCGTCTTGAAAAGCTGTTATTTCGGGCAATAATTCTTGAAACCTTTTTAGGTAGGAATTTTCCGCGACTCAACCACCTGACGTCCGTGTGAAGAACTAAACCAGTGTGTTCAGCTGACTCCCTAGCTTCTAACTGCAACTTAAAGAGCCGCCGTTGCAAGCTAAGAGCACGGATGTAATTCACAATTTTTGTTGCAATGTCCATAATATCCTCCGTGTTTACAACTGTTGAACACAAAACTTGTTAAAGTATAATGCAATGGAATGAAAAAAAAATGAAGGGAAATCTTCATTAGCTCGACACAATGCCTCAAAATCGTTTTTGTTTCCAGTCATTGCTGGTGCTCCATCGATTGTAATGCAAACTAATTTATATATTGGTAGCTTGTAGTATTTTACAAAATTGAAGAAAACGTCATATATATCTTCGCCACGGTTCGTCACTTTCAGAGGAATGGTTGTCAAAAATTATTCCCTAGCCAACATGTCATTGAATAATATCCGAATAAAAATACACAGCTGGACAGTGTCTGTCATATCGGTGGATTCATCAAACTGTGAAGAAAAATATGTACATTTCATGATATCATGTTTTAAATTATCTGCCATGTCCTGACCCATGACTTCAATACGCCTTGTGACAGTCGGACAAGATATCTGAAGTTCTCTAATAGCAGACATGATTTCTGTTTTATTTTTGAAATCTCTGTTCTTTTTTCAAACAAGATATCAAATCACGTACTTCCCCATTTCTCAATTCACTCTGTGGCGAAAAATCATTTTCATAGTTTTCATGAACCGTTTTATGATAGCTTTCTAAGCTACCACGCTTAGGTATTGCAACTGACGCACGTCAAATAAGACAAATGCATTTATCCTTCACCATACAAAAGAAAAATTCTTCCTCCCAATCGTTATTAAAATGATACGTTTCAGATTTTTTCGCTACACTAATTTTGTACTATTTAATAATAAACTTTGTATCGATGTAGTATTGCCTTCAAGTTACAATTCAGAATGGCTCCAATTCCTAAAGGCGCAAAATTTATATCGGCGTGAACGAAAGTCGAATGTTTCTGTCAAACGCGCTGCGCGAAATTTCTAGAAAAGCGGCAAGAAAAAGAAACGCGGTTTATCTTTGACAAGTACCGCGCGTTCCTTTGATAAAGCCGCCTTATGCCACTAGTAGAGTGTTATTTCATTACGTAATAAATTTTTGTAGTTTAGGTACATACTTTGTACAAAATTTGTTCTTCTCGAGATCTATTCAAAAAGTAACTGATTTAATCGAGAATAACTACTAGAAAACAAGAAAAACGAGAAATCAGATTCAATCTGCTTCTTTAGTAATTGATTTCGCACTTTTTCTGTCGGAATTCAGACCAGAATTACTTTGATGAGGATTTTGACATGTATCTCGTACTGAGACATCGAAATACATTATTTGAAAGATTTCAGGTCCTCGCGCGAAAAATCATAATTTTTGGGATGAAATCGCGAATAAGTCGGAAACGAAGCATTTTAGGTAAAGGGAAATGTTACCGTTCCCACTTCGGTATCTCACCATAGATCGCTCTAGGCCCCTCCGAATAAGCGTGTTACCGTGTTAACCACGCTTTCTCAATCACAGACCGCCAAGTAGGCCCATCGACCAGGCGAGGCACAGAACGTACTCTGGGCCTACCTGAACCGAGGGTTTAAATATCCGTGCATTTCGGAGACTCGCTCACTTCCTTTTCAACGACCTTTTCGACTTCAGATTGTCTCAGAACACTGGCTGCAGCACGCGTTGCCACGAGCCGGCTTTCCGTACCCACGCCATATTGCCAAACCGCCGTTGTTTAACAACGAACCACGTGTTTTATTTCATTTTAAATTTACGTTCATAAAAAGTGTTTGTGTTAACCATCAGTGTTTCCATCGTGTGTGTGAACCCATCCCGGTAGCAGAAACCTATAACAGATCGATGTCTACTAATATTTAGAGTTAAATGGTGTGTGCAAAAATCGGTAGTCTAACTTGGAAAAACGGACTTTTGTCTCTAAATGTACTACAATTTGCCACATGCTTTGGAAACACCCTTTATGCCATGAAGCCTCTAAATGCATTGAATTCTGCTAAATGAGCCTCTTTACTTACAACGAGCTAGAAATAATCGATATCGAATGAATTTTAGTATATTTGTGATGCCTCCTAAGAGACAACCAAAAATCGCAAAATTCCGATTGAAAAATTCATATCTTCCTTTCGGTTTAATTTTATACAATGAAAAAATAGAAAGATACATTATGCTATTTGAATTAACGAAGATGGTTTCAACTTCCGGTATAACCGGAATTGCTACATAGAAAATATTTTCGGAACCTAGTTCGAATAACATCCTCCAATGGGTCACTCCTTTCCCCATATACTTTAAATGTCCCATCTCGCGTGGACACCCGGTATATCTACAAAACTTCAATTTTCAAGTTATAAGCACCAACGAATAAAAATAAATCTCGACCAATCTTTCGGTACATTTCAAGGAACAATACAATAAGAAACGATCGCATAGATCTTTAGATAACTTCATAATTCAATATTTTCCTCTAGGGACTCTTGTTTCCTCAATTGCGAAAAACTCTTTTCAATTTTATTAACTGTTGAGTTTATGAAGAATATTGAAAACGCATTGAAAAACAATATCTTTGTTAGGATTTATATTTTATACGAGCATATTTCTCATTTTCTGTTAAGATTAACAAATAGCCCACATATAACCAAATTTTCATGATCATTTTCTCGTTTTCTCTTATTTTCCTTGAATATTTATCCGAAACTTTGCAATAAAGAATTGTTTGTTTTGCGGTCAATTAGGTTTCATAATAAATCCACAAACCGTAAATTTCCTGAGAGCGGAACGTTAAATCCGATGCTTATAACACGAGAAAATGACTTCGAATTCATCATATTTTTACTTTCCACTTTATCTCTTTAAATTGGCCCAAATGCCCCAGAAAATTGCAATTTGTAAGGCCCAGTAAAATGATGTTGCCCTCAGATAAAATCCCTGAATAAACTGAGTTATTACGTTATAATATATGAAATAATACATCACCTGGGGCTGTACATGACGATGAGTCAGTTTAAGTTTCGAATCATGAATTTTATGAAGAATTTTGACGCGTCGATGAGGCAACTTTAAAATGGATGGCGCTGGGAAACTGGTGATTTTAACGAACTTTATAGTTTGGGGCGGTGTTTCTTCATCACACCCACTATTCGAACTTCCCATTGATTCGAGATAAAACAAGTTTCATGTTTATCGAACCATATTTTTTTGTAGTTTTCAGCTAATTAACTTCTCGTGTATAAGGCAAACTGGCAATAACTTATGTCTATGAAAATAAAACTTTGGAAAAGAAAGATGACTACAGGCTTTAAACAGTTCCTTATACCCTTACACCCTGTATTTCCCAAAGATTTATTCTACTGATTTGCTCTTGGATTAAAGTCGATTGAAATTAATGTACAAAATTCAAATTTATTCAAAAGTTTGAATATGTTGAAAGAATTATTTATCCTGTTATCCACCAACACTAATAAGGAAAAATGAAATTATCCAAAAACCTGTTAATATTGGATGTTTCCACCCCTAACGAGAATAACTTCATGGCATCTAAGATTCATACTCAAAATCAATGACCATGGCATTCTGATCCATTTCGTTCCAAATTTCGATCACTCTGTACCGTACCTCATTTCAGGTAGATGGCTGGTTTTGCTGATTTCTCAATCTTCTATTGAGAATGTCCCCGACATGTTCGATGGTGTTGGAGTCTGGATTTCGTGCAGGCCACTCCATTGAAGTGATTTCGCAATCTTGAAAGTAGGTATCGATAACAAGATTGTGTTCGTGCTTGAAGCGGTCAGAGGAGATGATGTCGTCACCTGTAGAAAACTTGATGTCGAGTCACAAAAAACCATGGTGGAATTGGTGTGCGACGGAGCTGTAACAGTGTTTGATATCACCGGTGTATCGATGAAACCTCATCGGAAAAAGACTCAAACAACCATCATGTTACATTCGTCATGAGAAAAAAATTGAGGGTGTAATAAAGGTGCTGCATACCTACTTGCACGTTATACAACACGATGAAAGATAGGATGAAGCAAAAGGTCAAACCGCTCGGCAAAAGAGTTCAAAGGCCCAATGAAAGAGACAAAACAATGAGAACAATTGAATCTATCACAGAAACTATCGCACAATAGCCTAATTTATGCCACGAAGAATGATGGTTACCACATGTCACTCCTCGCTAAATCTCGAAGGAATATTGAAGTTTTGGCAACATCGTAGGACGCATATGCCAATCAATCTTCATCAAATATTTATATAAATAGAGAACAGTTGCTTGATATGATGTATGGAGACTTATAAGTGAACTAAGAATACCGATGTCTTTCTATTCACAGGAGCGAAAAAAGTTACCCCTCTCTAGTGTCTCATGGAGTGCATAATCTAAATACTGTTTTCATATGAGAAACACTGGAGAAAACTTTCCTTGAAGTGGAGGTCTGAGTGCCGCAGTTGTGTATGGAGGTATAGATATGTATATTTACATAAATAAAGAACACAACCGAAAAAAGAGAGAAATACTTGAGATGATACACATAGACAACTCTGTAAATAACCGTACAGATCTAAGAACACTAAGCTCCATACACATAAATCTTCTACAAAAAAGAACACAAAAGAAAGACGTTTCAAAAAGTTTAACAATCACAGTAGATACAGAAAACACAGTATAATACAAACGTCCCCGTAATACCTGAAAAATCCACAACAAAAACAGCGCCATAGAAGACTTTGACACACATAACATCCGAAAACAGACATCTTCGAAACACAAAATGGAATATAGATTTCTTACAAATAAGAATGAAACAATCATCCAGAAATTAGTGGGTGCGATACGTTTTAAGAATAATTTAATATGAATCGTAATGTATATTTTTGTAATGTTGTAGATTGAATACTGAAGAAGGAAAATAAACTCCTAAAAGTCCATTTTAGATAGTGTTTAAACATTCTTATAAATCTTAAACCCCATAAAAATAAACTCAATATCGAATAAAAAAAATTAAAGGTAGGTTGAAAAATACTATATATGTGTGTGTGTGTGTGTGATGAATGATAGGATGAAGCAAATGGTAAAACCCTTGGTACCAATAGAGTTCGAAGGTAAAACCAAAGAGAGAAAATTATAACAATAGTCTTTATCACAGAAACCCAAAAGATTCATCGTGAACCACAGCGGAGTAAAGAGACCAAAGAACAGGAGCTAGAGGCTGCTGTGATGCAGGGTAGAAGCAGTTGGAAAGTACAACTCCCAAATATAAGATGAATAATACAATTATATTCCAAGATGATGTTACTGCAGTAATAAAAAGAACCAGTAATTAGGTAGCACCTGGTCCTAATAGCTTGCTGGACTCTGATGTTGTCATACATGGACCATAGACAAACAATTTTTACTCGTGTTTGCCCTAAATAGTACAACATGTTCTTCAGAAATGACTGAGCAATTAGTGATCCATTATTGACGAATGACCAGATCAGTTCAGAAGAATTTCTCCCACATCATTATCCAACTTCCATCAAAACCATAGGTAGATAAGAAATTGCACTGGAATATCTCTCAGTTCGACGCCTGTACACTAAAGAAAGTCGATCGAAATGAAAAGATAAAATCTTGAAGGATCTATAAAACCTTCTCCCAGTCAGCTTTTAATCAAATGACGTGTTTCCTGGCAAAATTCATTTGGGCTCATCGATGGTCTGCGGTTAAAGCTGTGTCTTGAGCTGTGTCATAATCCTTCAAACTAAATTTCCCGCCAGGTTTTTGTTGCGAAACGTTATTTCGACGAGGAAATTCTTAAATCGCCGTTGTTGCTCCAGGTCGTCATAGCCCAGTTTCTATTCATAACTACCAGTCTCCATGCGGATCATTCTGGAAACAGTTGATGGGACACCTCAAGCTTACTGATTCATAACATTCTGCAGGCGTCAAATTTGTGACTCGCGTTGCATTTTACCGAAAACTAAAATTTTTAAGAACAAACGTTAGTGTCTACACATTTAGTGATAATTTCGTATGTTATCAATGTTGAGACATGATGAACACCTGGTTGACAGCCAGACAACAATAAGAAGCGTTAGCTTTTCGACATATTGCTTTCTTGCAGGTACAGTGTGTAGCGTTGCGGTGAATAGTCCAACTAGTGTGGCTTCTTGAAGTTTTCTGTTTGATATCTACCCTCTGTGTTCATGGTTTCCCGGTGGCGATGGTGAGTGGCCTCTGTGTCGGTTTGTTGTAGGACGTCAATACATTTACATGTCTTGATGCGCTCCAACGGATTGAGATGAGTAGGTGGTAGTCTGGCCAGGTGTTGTGTATGGGTGTGCAATACTAACAAGGTCAAATGAGACCGAAATTGCATTGTATTGCTCCCATTCATGACATCTGACCGATCTGTAGCGCTGCTATGTGGCCCTGGTTGACGGTGATTATGAAGAGTGAATCAAAAAACCTGCTTCTTCAGGGAAGGATATTTAACATTCTACGGAAGGTTAAATATTGTTCCATGAATGGAAGTCTTCAATGTGCCACATGTGGTGATAATTTCGCATGTTATCATTGTTGAGACACGGTTCCTCGATATTAAAGATGAACTTATCACGTTTTGTTGTCCTACAATTAGCACTTCTTGGGTATACCAATCCTGAACGATGTTGAATAACCCATGGAGTGCTCGATAAGTTGGCTTCGAACGAAGATAACTTGAAAATGTCAAGTCTGTCAGAGTAGCATGGCCTAGATCGGCTGAAGGGGATCCTAGTAAATCTTCTTTGCATTGCTTCCGGCGACTCCATATCCTCACGAAGGATTGGGGACCAGGCAGCGCCTGCGAACTCCATAATTGGGCGTATATAGGATTTGTAGAGGATTTTACACGTATTGATATCGCAGCCCTGGAAAGATTTCAGAAGAAGGAAAGACACTCTTGAAGCCCGAGTTAGAATTCTGTCAATGTGGTTAGACCAAGTTAAATCATCAGAAATCGTCCTCCCAGGTCAACGCATGTACAGCAGGTGGAAGTGAATCTATCATCAAAGAAATATTGCATCGAGGATTGTTTTTACCTAGATGTAAGATACAGCATTTTCGAGATTAAGGGGTACCAGCCAATCAGAACACCACTCAGAAAAATCGTATCCAGATCGCCTTGAATGTCGCTGTTCAGAGGACAGCTATATATTTTGGTATTATCAGCAAACTGTGAACATGATGACGACAAGAGAGAAGGAAGATCGGCGATGTATAGCAGGAACAACAACGGACCCAATACCGAGCCCTGAGGCTTACCACTAGTGACAAGTCTGGTCGAAGATTTCGAAGATCCCACTCGGACGAAGTAGCTCCTCTTAGTCAAGAAAGCCCTTGTCCAGGACAACAGAACGCTTCTGATACCAAAATGTTCCAGTTTAAAAAGCAAACGCCGCAATGGAACTCGGTAGAACGCACGAAAGAAATCCAAAAAGATTACATCAATAGGTGTTCCACGATCCAGCGCTTTAGTCCAGTCATTGAGACAAAGAAGGAGATTAGTTATGACAGACCGACTAGAAACAAAGCCGTGCTGATTTGAAGGAATTAGGTTGTTGTTAGCTAGAAATTCGCACATACTGTCAGCAATAATTCGTTCACGAACCTTGGAGACTATAGACCTAAGGCTGATAGGCCGATAGTAGCTAGGAGAAAATTTGTCACCCTTTTTGAATATAGGCGTAACTGATGCAGTTCGCCAAAGATCAGGAAGAGTATGCGGTTGAAAAGATTGTGTGAACAATATCGATAAAGGAACAGAAACGGATGCTGCGCTGTTCTTGAGCCAAGGATTCTGACAAAATTCCAGCAGTCTCGAGCGGATCCTTGGTAACGTTATCAGACAAATTACGAATTTGAGGTTCTCTCACCTTTGTACACATCGACGAGCGCAAGTACATGAAAAACTTCTTCCTGTCATTCGACCGAGAGAATATATTTTAGATTCCGTTCTAACGAATCTATGAACAAACGCCATTTACTACTAAAGTCATTTTGTAATCCTATTCAGCCTTTAAACCCCTACACAATACAGAATCATCCTTTTCATCGAAATATCTTAGGAAATGCTGTTCTCTGTTGGGGTTATAAGAAAATTTAGTTCCTTTTGTTACTTAATTTCTCTTTAACCTAGATCCAGGATTTCTGAAGCAGACTTCGACAGTCCCAGATCTTTGATTGGGTCGTATAAATCACCTTAGTTGAATAATTTCGACGATTTCAGGTCACATTCAAAGTTACAAACACTACTATCAGTTTTCGTCTCAATGTCAATTAAGTTCTGCTGTGAAACATTGCCTTGAGGTGCAGGGCAAGTTCTAGGTATCAGAGGTATTTCTAGATCATAGCAGTTTCGTACCGGAAAGTTCCTCTTTTCTTATTTGTCCATAAACGATCGTTTTACAAACCATTTGAATGGTATTCTTTCAATAAATACTCTCCGAAAATGAAACAAATTTTGTTTTCAATTAACAGCAAATTATTACGGTAACTAAGTGTTTTATCAATAAGAGCTATAACTCGTAAACAAGAGCAAATGAGGGTATATACAGAATCAGTGACGTTAAATTAATAAACATCAAGTGACAACAGACGAAAAGTGAAATTTTGTTGTATAGTGTAATCGTACCATAGTTTAATAAGGCCTAAAGACAGTGTTCAAAACAATGTGTTATTTTGGCTATGTTTATAGCAGAAGTTGTTGTTTGTTGTTTATTATTGATAGTCATTCATATGAATGTTTAATAAACATTGAAATTTGTAAATTCGTATGAATATTTTTTGATAGCTAGGCCTTATTGTCAGCACCTACCTTACCTACAAGCTTCAACGGAGCCTTGATGGCGGGTGTTTTTCCCTACTGAACCACATATATAGGAAATAATAAGTTGCAAAAAAAACGCTGGCAATAATCAATTGAAAAAATAGTCGATTTTCCGCATTTTTCCGATATCTCTATACGAGTTATACACTAATCGCTCTAAAATTAACTTCGTTAAGATTTTTTCTTGCATCCGACCATTTTTCTGGGAATTTGTACATTAAACTTTTTACCATTGCTTTGAAGAAAGAAAATAACGATATCGCTTGCTGTATTACAATTCTAAAAATGAATAAATTGTTAAAGTGAAAAAAATACAATCTTTTATTCCAGAAATAGATATAGTTGGTACATATTCGGTCCTTGTAGACGCTCATACTATGAGAAAACAACCTTCTGCCCCAATTATAAATATTATATGCAAACACGACCCCATTCTACTTCTGAGAAGAATAACTCACCTTTGCCGGTTCGGTGGATAGTAATTGTTGTAGTTGGCTCTTCCCGCCCGACGTAGACGTAGGCGGCGGTGCATATTGTATGCAGCTAGACCCGTGCGGAGAAGCGGCGTCCCCCGATGCGGCCCCCTGCGCTGGGGACATAGTGGTGGTCGCTGTGTTCAGCGTCGTCGAGCTGTGGTGGTTCTCGGTATGCCTCCTGAGGGAACGCGCGTCACAATAACTTTTTCCGCATCCCTCCGCTTTGCATTCATAAGGCTTCTTATTACGGTGTGTCAGCATATGTCCATTCCTGAAAATTTATCGCCTGTGTCATTTCCCTGAAATACGCTTCTGCGGGCAGAGACGGGATTCACACGATTTATTCTTGAGGAAGTCTCTGGCGAGAATGGTGGAAAAATGATCTGACACGTTTTGATTGAGATTTTGAATTGCAGACAAGGATATTCTTTTCCGCTACATTATTTCCAGAAAATAGGACGTTTTGTCAAATCATAAAGCCCTTCTCTATTATTAGAAAAAAGATTAATCCTACGAATATTATAAAAGTGAAAGTTTGTATGTTTGGGCATGTACTGAATTGAATGTAATTCGGTACACTGATAGGTTATCACCTTGGTTAACACATAAAACACTTTTTATCCCGAAGAAATATTATCCTCTACTAGGATTCAAAAAAAGCAATTTATAGGACGTATCCACTTGAAATTTAGTATAAAGGTCTTATATAAAACGATACTCCAGAAAAAAAGAAAAAACACTTTTTAAAAGTAGAGGATAAACTGCGAACTAGACTGCCACCGTGGCTTAGTGAGAGAATATTCTGCTGCCTATTGGAGTCCAGTAGAGGCTATGGGTGTTATGCTTGTCCATTAGGGTGGAGCGAAAATATATGAAAATTAAAAAAATATTTTTGTTTCAACGGCATAGCGATGAAAAGTTGCCTTGTTATATACGAAACAAACATAGAAGATATCACACAATTATCTTAACGTTCTGAGGTGCCCCAGCAGGGATGAAAAACAAAAGAAAAACATTTTTTTATGGTCTAATTATTTATTACAAGAACTATCCAGAAACATCAAAAATACAGTTTAAATATTAAATTGATATTTTGTGTTAAAACTAGGCATACCTTGACGAGTAAGTAATCTTGCTCAAATTAAACCATCTCGTTTGTTTTCCCCACAAACTGCACGCAACACTTCTGTCACCAACTTAATGCAGCGCTCCACGGCTTGGGTGTGGCATGGAAAATCTTTAATATCTTGACATGTGCCGAGACCATTTTTGTCAATTTCCTTCAAGGTTTCATCAGATAAATTTGAAGTTAGAGTTATGTCACAGTCACGCCACAAAATAATGTCAGTATAGTCCTTACCATCGAAATTTTGTTATCTTGCTTTTATAATTCTTCGATATGCCAGATCTCGGATTATCTCTCTGTCATCGCCAAGCATGGCAATGATGATATTTTCTGGATGACGGAAATATCCATTTCGTTGGACTACTTTGTCAATGATAGACTTCATATCGGAGTTCAAATAGCGACTAAGATTAATAGTTTGCCAAAGATGCTCAGCCCCGTCGATGCACGAGGAATTACATTTTATTGTAAACCACATCGGTCCATAAACTTTCATTACGTAATTGGCTAATATCTCTAATTTTTCTTCAGGGTCAGTTTTTGTGGCATACAACCTTAGAATTCGATTAGCTGTTGTTTGCCATCTAGAATGGTTAAGGAGACCAGGCTCTATATATGCTAAATCAGAAGTAAATATACCAGTACTGATAGCCGTTAGAATATCGTATAGATAATTTTGGTCGGCACTCAGCTCTGTCCTAGTAATTTCAAGTAATATTGTGGGTATAACGGAGAATGCGACTATCGGCATTGTTTGACAATTTTGTAATTGAGATCCAATTGCACCTGAAAAGCATTTCGGCCCTGTAGTTTTTCCATCTAACTGTAATAACAAATGTCGCAGTGGTTATTCATCAGAAAGCAACTGGCAGATAAATCACTGTAATGGTCTGTTTAGCTCTTCTTCCATCAGACGAATAACGCCACCTTTAAAACATGTATTGACTACTGTTCCATCGCAGCCAACAATAGCTCTTTCACTCAGCTTTACTGACTTTAATTTTATGTGAGATATTAAATTGTCTTTAATATCTTTAGCAGTTCCCGACTCACAAGTGACATGCCCGAAATAGTTTCTTCCTGGTTCTGATAAAATGACATAATGATCTTCTATCTGTCGTTTTCTGTAAAATTTCCCTTCTTTCTCAATACGAACCAAAGACTTATACTTCCTGCCATCAAAATATAAACCGAGAAGCATTTTATTGCGGTCCAATTCTTGTAAAGTTAATCTGACCTTAGTTCTTTCACGGCGCAACTTTGAACGATCAATGACACGACTTGGATCGTTTCGGGAAATGATGCCAACATCTTTCGAGACAGAAGAAGCTATAATAGCAGCGGCTCTATCGGATATTCCAGTACGATCACAGGCAAGGGCTGATGATGGTAAGTTTAACCTCTTTTTTTTCTGAGGTGGTGAACCTTTTAGTTTGACCTGTTCTGAGTTTTCATGGTAACGACTAGAAGATAATACGGGTAAGCTAGCTCATGAACTGCTGCTTTCTATTGAAGAATCATCGGTCAAAAAACGGGAACAACAAGGTTGTTCCCGTTAAGGTCAAAACAGTTTACCTCTCTGTTCCGCGATAAACTTTTTTGTGGGGAAAGGGCATTTCGGCGAAATACCCCTTCCCCGCGCCTTCATACCCAAAAACCGATGGAGTGACATTCTGTAATTTCGCGCGCTTACAGCAGTTCATCTGTTTGCCGTTCATTTATTCGAGGCATCAAATTGTATTAATTTATCTTTAACTGGGATTGTGACGTATATTGTAAGTAGTGATTTTCTTATATCATGCTTGTAGTTTAATTCCTGACTGTAATATTAGAGTATTTATTATTTTCATTGTTTGCAGAAATATGTCTCGAGTTAAAACACGAAAAACAACGAGCTGTCCTGTCTTTCGTTTGCCGCAAAAGTTACCAGCATCGCAATAACCAACTTATAACGATGTTATGAAGAATTATGTGTTCATAAAACATGAGTTGAAGCCTGATAAAACAACAAAAGAGCCAACAGTTCATGAAATATCTGAAAGATTGGCTAACGAAGTTATAAAAATATGGCTAAAATCGTCGCTGCCTACTGTGAGTGTAAAAAGAGTTTTACAACTGATTCGTGCCTACCACTACAAATATAGAAGCTTAATGAAACCATATCTTGGCCGTCAAACTAATGTTAAATACCAAGAAAAGATTAATACATTTATATCAGAGTCCCATAGACTGTTTGATATTAGCAGTTGCAAATGCAAAGTTATATGTGATTGTAACTGTGTAAAAGGTAGTCGTGTTCCCAAGGAGGAAGCAAGTTTCTTAATTGACCAAAGAACAGACAGAAAAATGATGGCAGGCGGTATCGATGTGATTGCAACTGAGAAAAACAAGAAGAAACAAGAAAGAAAACAAAAAAGTTTATCGCGGAACAGAGAGGTAAACTATTTTGATCTTCACGGGAACAACCTTGTTGTTCCCGTTCTTTGACCGATGATTCTTCAATAGAAAGCAGCAGTTCATGAGCTAGCTCACCCGTATTATCTTCTAGTCCTTACCATGAAAACTCAGAACAGGTCAAACTAAAAGGTTCACCACCTCAGAAAAAAAAAGAGGTTAAACTTACCATCATTAGCCCTTGCCTGTGATCGTACTGGAATATCCGATAGAGCCGCTGCTATTATAGCTTCTTCTGTCTCGAAAGATGTTGGCATCATTTCCCGAAACGATCCAAGTCGTGTCATTGATCGTTCAAAGTTGCGCCGTGAAAGAACTAAGGTCAGATTAACTTTACAAGAATTGGACCGCAATAAAATGCTTCTCGGTTTATATTTTGATGGCAGGAAGTATAAGTCTTTGGTTCGTATTGAGAAAGAAGGGAAATTTTACAGAAAACGACAGATAGAAGATCATTATGTCATTTTATCAGAACCAGGAAGAAACTATTTCGGGCATGTCACTTGTGAGTCGGGGACTGCTAAAGGTATTAAAGACATTTTATTATCTCACATAAATTTAAAGTCAGTAAAGCTGAGTGAAAGAGCTATTGTTGGCTTCGATGGAACAGTAGTCAATACAGGTTTTAAAGGTGGCGTTATTCGTCTGATGGAAGAAGAGCTAAACAGACCATTACAGTGGTTTATCTGCCAGTTGCATTCTAATGAATTACCACTGCTACATTTGTTATTACAGTTAGATGGAAAACTACAGGGCCGAAATGCTTTTCAGGTACCATTGGATCTCAATTACAAAATTGTCAAACAATGCCGATAGTCGCATTTTCCGTTATACCCACAATATTACCTTAGAGTCTCAACACGCATTTTCTACCGGTAATAACAGTCGTTCAGGAGTTTTATAAAATGTTTACGATGTTTTGAAAAATTTTGGCAAAACTCATAATTTGCCTAAATTTTTCAGAACTTTATGACGATGAGGGCACCTTGGAACATAGCATAAGCCAACTGATTTTTTGTGCTTAATGTAGACCTAAAATAGCAACTTTTTACAGGTATACCGAAGCGATAAAACATAAAAAATGACATCGCTCCACCCTATTGTCCATAGTTATAAGTGAAGACCGGATTTTATGTAGGGTGCATATTTGCATATGCATTTTTCATATGAAATTCCTGCATAAAATTCTGATCATTAGCATATTCTGCATATTATTGTTATATTGCTCACACTTAGAGATTGACAGTGGGCTTTCCTATCAGACCTGGAGTCATTAGGTATAAACCAAGAATCGTTACCCATCGTATCAAGTACATACATAGACAAGCATAATGGCACCTTTAGGGGGCAAAGTAATGCAATTAAAGAAATTTGTCTCTATTCATTCTTACTCTATGAATACCTCGATATCTTTATTAACATTATTTCCTTGATTATTATACTCAGTTTTCTGGGTGTCTGAGTAAGCGATCCTACATGACGCCAAAGAAAATCCTATGTTTATTTACGGGGAGCATTCAGGTTACTTATATTAATTATTTCCGGGATTCTCAATACAGTAAAAGTAACCAAACGATTGCAATTACTTCCCAATATAGAACTTTAGTCTCAGTTCTTACCATCAAGTCTCGCGAGTGTTCCTCTGAAATTTGATTGAAAGTTTTGCGTGCTATAGATTTAATTTTTTTCATTAGAGCGTGAGTGACGTTCAATGCTGCTAGTAGCCTCTTCTGGATCAGACCGTATCCTGAATTACGTATCGACGAAGAAGCAATATTCTGAACTGCATGCGTCAAAATTTTTAGTATTTTGAATTAGTTTCTAATATATTTTGAAGCCGCTCCCAAAAAAATACATTTTCATTCACTTTTTCTTATTTCAAATTTTCTGCTTGTGATTTCTAGTTATTTATTCCAGTGTTCAAAAATTCAAATAGGGCAAAATATTAGACATCATGCGACAATTCCACTCATGTGTCAAAATGCACGTTTAAGAACACAGAAATTCGAGTTTGATATCGGATAAATTGCATATAAATAGGAAGGAAGGTAGGATATTAGTGGATACATTTACCCATAGAGAATCCTTGCGATTCCATAGCAACGCAACATTCACAACAAATAGCACGGTTTTAAAACAGTCAAGAAGAGCCATTTTAGTACCTGTTGTGAAGTTTCTGCCGATATAAATTAAAATGTCTCATTTTGGAAGCACCAGTGAAGCAGAAACAAATAGTTCTATACAGAATTCTATCCCCAAAAATACAAGAAAAACGCACAGCTCGATTTGGAATCAATTCAGTATATTCTGCAAGGAACGAACGTTCGATTTGGATATAAAGCATTCTATTGAAGATATTACAATTCTTATGGATTGGGGTTTCAATATGAAACAAATGAAAGGACAAGATTACAAAGAATACGTTGTCAAAACAATGTGGAACACAAAAGCGAAAATGATGAAAATATGTATTTCGAAAAATTCAACATGAGTTTCAAACCCCTTTACCGATTCAGCGTTTAGAAAGGTTCGTGAAGATCGCAATTCTAAAAGGAAGATGTTACAAGGGTATGTGGAAAAGATCTAAGAAAGTTCCACTGCATTAACAAGAACTGAAATTGATAGCATGGCTCTGTACTGAGACGAAAATGCCTCGATAGGTTTGTTGAAAAAATGTTTCCATATTGTTGCTTATGAATTAGCAGGGCGTGGCAGCAAGCAGCAACTTGCAAGATACACTTTTTCAGAGAGGAAAAATTTAATAATGGAGCAGTGACTGGTCATATTGAATATATACCAGTATTCTCCAAAATGCTGTGATAGTAAATGGCTAGTAAAAAATAAGGAAAACCCAGATTTATGTCCTGTGAGGTTGTTTCATAAGATATTGTCGAAAATAGATGATAGATTATTTCTGGCTCTCAACCAATTTTGGAAAAATAGTAGTTCTAAGGGTTGGTACAAAAATATGCCCTTGGGAATGAATAAAATATCCAAATGGACAGACTTTTCAACAGAGAAAGTTGGCCTGAATACGAAAAATAAAAAGATCACAAATCTTCTCATAGATCCAGTGCTGTTTCGAACCTATCTGAGGCAGGTGTTAGTGAACAAGAATTGATCAAACTAGCTCTATTAAGCCCTACTTGCAACTGAAAAATGAGCATCATTTGAATTTTGCTTCAAATCTTCGAAAAACTTCTGCGAATGCTGAATCTTCCATAATTCCTCAGGTATTGTCCCGTAGAGAATCGACCCGGAGTGAAAAAATTGTATATAGTAATTGCATTTTCAATAACTGCTCAATCCAATAATAACCAAACATGTTTGTAATGAATGCTTTATGAGTTTCTCGTTGAGTTTGTGTGCATTTCTCGATAAAGTTCATTTTGTACATTTTGTAATTCGCGGATTTTTCTCAGCAAATACCACTCGAGCTCAGATTTGACAGGATATTTTTCTAAGCTGGTTTTCTCATAATTACTTTTCGGTAATTCAACTCGACTTGCTTGACAAAATTTTGTCGCCCACATCTCGTTGAAATGCCTGCAGGTAGGTATTCGAAAACGAGCATAGAAAAATATCCGGCCAAATCTGAGCTCTTGTGGTATTACCTACGATAATATTTATATCACTTGCAGATCTCGTGCACTAGGAAATTCCAAATTGTTCAACTTGTTTGTACGGCTCTGCACGTCAGCCAAATATAGCAAATAGCTGTTAAAGGAATGAGGAAAAAATGGTTTGGACAATACTTAGAAAGCTGACTCAGCGAAATCAAACCAGCAAGTTTTCAACGAAGATTTATGCCGAGCCTTCCTACCTGCGGATATCCCCTTCAATAAATAGGCTAAACGACATTTCAAATCTTTTTTGCAGAAACATTATACTGTAGTTAGGTTAAGAAGAAAATCGTAGAAGTTTTATTGAAGGTAGAGTTAATCACAAATTTCAAAAAAGCCCCAATGACATCATGGATGGAAAAAGAAGTTTTTCAATCCACAAAATCATTTATTCACATAAAAGAACTAATTTTCTTGTTGGAAAATTTGAAAAATATTTGATAACTAGATGGTTCTGTCTCAGTCAGAATGAGAAATTAAGTATGAGTAAAATTGAGACATAAATTTCAGGATGATATATGATTAGATTTGTAGTATTAAGTTTTCAGTTTATGTTTGTCAATTCATCATGTATTCCTATTACTTTATTATTGGAACGTTCAAGAAAGTTTATTTTCTTTATTTGATGTGAAATTGATGATATGCGTATATTCGAGAAAACTTTCATAGATTTGATAATATCCTTGCATATTTACGCGTATATTTTCAAAGTTTTGTTTGCATATAGTCCGGTCTCTATTTATAAGTATATGTTTGTAAAGGACACAATGATCAATTGGTCAAATTGCAAACAGAAGAAATCCAGACCTATAAGTTTCAGAAAGAATAGACGTGGACCAACTTAGAAGCTCACGAGCTCTAAAATGAGCCATGTCAATCATCCTTAAGGTTCAGTATCGATTATCAGTATTCAACCACTAGAAATGTCGAAAACAAAATTCCAAAATAGCTTTCCAGCAATCCTTGAATGTCGGGCTTGTTATCTTTTGTAGGCAAAACAAATCATTTCAATAATAGAAAAGATATATAAGATAACCATTTAAGAACTGAACTGGTCTATTGTATCCCAAAGTGACAGGTAGAAAGGAAGATACTATAGACGGCGGTAAATTTAGTTGTAGAAATCTTGATAACTAGGTACTTAGTTAAATATCATTCACATGCTATCAATTTATCTATACCTAAATTCAAATTCCAGACCCTAGTCATTTTAACGAAATAAAAATTTAAAGATCTGGCTACCTGCATGGAAATATATATATATATATATATATATATATATATATATATATATATATATATATATATATATATATATATATATATATATATATATATATATATATATATAGTTATTAATCTGCATGAATTTCATGACGGCTATCTTCACCCGAATGAAAAATTATAGGATCCACATTATCATCATCCGCAATATGTTCTTTTCCTAAATTTTGTTCTTCAATTTTTTCTTATGATGACTTGGCAACAGTTGAACATTGCGGATCAGCAAATTTTTGAATTGTTTCATTCTTAACATAGTCTAACTTGAAAGTGACATTTTTTGAGGCAGTATAGTTTTTGACATGTGCCCACATTTTGCTATTGGGTTTAATTCAAGATGATAGGGGGGTAAGTGGATAACCGAATGCCCATGAGCAGGCAGCAGGAAATCGATAACATATGTCTATCAGGCTTGGGTGATAAATTTGATATTAATTTATCTTCTATCCACTTTTTAAAATTTTTGTTTCATGTCATCGTCCCCTGATATTGCTCCAGATTTGAATATCAAAAGTGAATCTGGAACAAATCTGCGTTCACTGACAATGGAGTTATAACCAACCGGGGATCGTTTCCAATTTCTTTATATAATCCATGAACAGAATTTTCTAACCACTGATGTGAAGTAGTGTGAATTGAATTGATATATGTTTGATCAATATAAAAAATTGGATTATTTTCTCTTTTATATATCCTGATCTTTTTCAGATAATCTAGTCGTTTCGTCCTAATATCTAGTGATTCAACTGAAATTTCTCTGTTGTCCTGACATTTGTTCAAGTCATCTCTTCTCACTTCTATTTCAGTTTTAGGAAAACTTCGCCGTCTGTCTAGGGGGTTTGAAAAGTCCACTGCTTCACAACTTAATACATCAAGTCCTTCCTTTTTCATTCTCTTTACCAAACTTGCAGATATATTCACAGTTTCACACAACAAATTTATAACTTAGTTCAATGGAAAGTTCAAACCATTACACGCTTAATTTTCCATAAATGTTATTGAATCGAAAATTATTTTCTTATTTTTACTATAAAACACCATTTTCACAATGGATCTTTCACAACTAAATAATTTGACGAGTTCTAGGTTCACAATAAGAATGAGACGATACGCTACTGATAAATTCTAGCTGGCAGTAAGCGCCGCGTACTAGGCTGTTCCGAATTTCGAAATCGCACCTCGAATGACCTTGAGGGATCATTATTGAGCTCGTGGACTCTACCTCCTTGTTAAAAAAGAAATCTGTGAACCAAATTCGAATCGAATCCGTTCTGTTGTTTTTGCGCAATGTTCTTCTTATACTACTCTGTTAATATAATTTTACTCTTTTTTTCTTGTTTATGCGCGCTTCTCAGGAATAGGTTAGGTTAGGTTACACCACATGAGTGGGCGCCTGGAAAGAATTGAGGTGTCTGTTTACTCGCTTCTTGAAGAGGGCCAAATTGTAGGATGTTGGAAAGATGTTGGACGGAAGCGAGTTCCACAGCTCACCGGCCCTGTAAACGAAGGAATTCTTATAGAGAGAGGTTCAAGTGGTCGTTAAATGCACCGCCATATGATGAGAACTCCTTGCCTGCCTAGTGTTGCGGCAAAACATGAGTTTTCCCGGAACAAGGTCTTCAGCTCCTTGGAGCATCTTTCGTGATAGTATCTGTAGAACAGAGAAAGGTCAGCAACTTGTCTTCTGAGAGCTAGCGGTTGGAGATCAAGGGTAATGAGACGCACAGCCCGTTTTTGCACACTAGCCAACAACCGCAATGAATGTTTGGGCGCAGATCCCCATACATGGAACAATATTCCAAAGCAGGCCGAATCTGTGCCTAATATAGAAGCAACAGCTGAGATGACGTGAAGTATCGCTTGGTTCTGAAAAGGAAACTAAGTTTAGCTGATGCCGACTTAGCTATTGCTGATACACAATGATGCCAGCAGAACCCGGAGTTGACTGTTATTCCGAGAAGGTGCATCAAATCTTTGGATGCAATTTGTTGGCCTTGCATCATTAGAGGAGGTTTTCCAGCGGGGACCTTTCTAGAAAACGTAGTTGCTTGCGTCTTGCTTGCGTTGAAGCTCACCAGGCTTAACTGACCTCCCTTAGATATTCTCTATAAGTCAGAGTTTATCTTATTAATTTATTGACATCTCTGAAGCTGAGAGTCCGCAGCTGTAATCGGCAGCAGATTACTGAAAGACGAAACCAGTGTACAATCGTCTGCAAAACCGATGATCTTGTTCTCTGTAGATGACAGAAGATCGTTTATCTGCAACAGAAACAAGGTTAGCGAAAGAATGGATCCCTGAGGTACTCCTGCTTGCAACTGAAAACAATCGTCGACCACAACGTATATTAATCTATTTGAAAGAAAGCTACTCGTCCATCCCCGCAATTTTTCAGAAACCCCATATGCAGCAAGTTTATACAACAAGGCTACAAGCCAAACCCTATCGAAGGCTTTAGAGGTGTCCAGGGCTATTGTTTTAGATTCCCCATGCTCCTCGATCTTTGCCTGCGTACACCATACTGACGGTTGTTAATAATTTCCTGCAACTCAAGTTATTCGATGATTTCATCATTTATGACTTCATCCATCACTTCGGACATAATGGGAAGTAGTGAAACACGGCGGTAGTTTTGGGGTAAGGATTTCCTTCCTTTCTTTGGGATCGGTTGAATTCTCGATATTTTCCTGGTGCTCGGAAAAATTTGGCTGTCATAAGAAGTCTGAAACAGACTGTTAACAATAGGTCCAGTTCGGAAGTACACTATCTCAGTACGATTGGCGGTATTTCGTCTTCAAAAAACCACTCGATGTCACAGTGAATTCTATTTCTAAAACGCGGTGGTTGATTTTTTTCTAATAGACAATTATGTGAAATTCAGTATTGTGGATCGAAATTATAAAAAATTTTGAACCATCAGTTTCTATCGAGACAAATAGGCATTTTGGGGGTTCTTTACTTCATTCAGGGTCACTTGCCTCGTTAATTGGATGTTTTTGTTTGCTATATTATGGAATTTGGACTATGTTATTTCATTAATTTCAAATACAGGGTGTTTTAAGAAAATGCTTACATATTTAAACCGGTGATTGACATAAATTCATCGTTACCGATCTAAGTATATTGAACTTTAGTTAACCATATGGGTCGAAATCATAACTTTTCAAGTTATTTGATACTAGATATAGAAGTCTCGCTAATCAATTGATGAAACATTTTTACTAAATAATTAAACAATTGAAGAATTGAAAACGAAACAATTGGAATAAATTCCGTGTTCTTGAGGGTAGTTCCGAAGGAGCTTGATAAGGTCTGGTATTATCATGGATAAATTGAACTTTTGACTCATGATTGCCGCAGATGGAAAATCTTCTTTCAAAATGTCTGTAACGTAGCTTTGAGCATTCAGAAGGTATCCATTAATGCATTAATTATAGCACAAAAGCCATGGTTCAACAAAGACTGCGAAAGAGCCACTGCAGCCAAGATCAGAGCTAACAAGTCATGGAAGATGAATTCAATAGAGGAAACAAGAACAACCTCCGTACAAATACGGAACGTATGCAACCTGACAACTGCAAGAGCAAAGGTCAATTTCTACGAAGGGGTAACTAATAAACTCCTTGAACATGATCTATGACGAAGACTGTTAGTGCCATTTTCTGCGAATCTGCGTTTCCGCCTCTTGTTAGAGAAGACAGAATATAGCATCATCTCCGAAAGAGAAAGCCGATCTCTTTGCTTTCTTGTTCTCAAAGAATTCTGTGCTAGATTTATCTAACGCAATACCATGGAACATTCCACCTACACATTTTTCCATGGCAGAAATCAAGTTTAGAGTCCGCACTGTGAGACGGGCTCTCGAGCAGCTGAACTGCAAGAAGGCAGTTCGTCTAGAGGAAATACGGCCATCGTCCTGAGAAAGTGCGCTTTCGAACTGGTAGGCATTCTTAACCGTCTGTTTCAGAATTCTAATGAAAGCCAGACTTTTCCCAGCATCTGGAGAATAGCGAGAATTCAACTGATCCCAAAGAAAGGAAAGAAGTCCTTACTTTAAAACTACCACCCTGTTGCGCTTCTTCCCATAATGTTCAAAATGATGGAGAGAGTCACAAATTATGAACTCATCAAATATCTTGAGTTGCAGGGAATTATTAACGATCGTCAGTAATGTTTTCGCAAACAAAATCGACAGAAGATCTGCTCGCCTACGTCACTCATATTTGTATATCAACGATGGAAAAGCATGGGGAATCTAGAACTATAGCCCTTGACATCTGTAAAGGGTTTGGCATGCAGCCTTGTTGAATAAACTTGCTGCATATGGACTTCCCTAAAAAATGGCGGGGTTAGGTAAGTAGCTTTTAGATAGATAGATCCATACAAGTTGTGGTAGACGGTATAACATCTGATTGTTTCCGGTTGCAAGCAGGAGTACCTCAGGGATCCATTCTTTCGCCAACCTTGTTTCTGTTGCAGATAAACGATGTTATGTCATCTACACAGTACAACATCTTCGGTTTTGCAGACGATTCTATCTTCGTTCCGTCTTTTTGTGCGCCTCATCGACCCCTCGGAGATCACCCGCTGGCTCTCAGAAGACAAGTTGCAGACCATTCTCTGTTCTACAAATACTTCCACGGAATATGCGCCAAGGAGCTGAAAGACCTTGTTCCTGGAAAACTCATGTTTTGCCCCAACACTACGCTGGCAAGGAGTTCTCATCTTATGGCGATACAGTTAATGACCCCTCGAACCTCTCTATATAAGAATTCCTTCGTTTACAGGGCCGGTGAGCTATGGAACTTGCTTTCTTCCAATATCTTCATCCTACAATGTGGCCCTTTTCAAGAAGCGAGAAAACGGACACCTTATTTTCTTCCTAAGCGCCCACTCATGTGGTGTAACAGGTTCGCCTATTCCGGGGAAGCGTGCATGAAAAAAAAAGATGGTTCCTCCAAACACCATCATTGAACCTCTATCGCAACCATAGGTTATTAAACAGATGCACTGAGCATATTACTCATGTCGACGACTATACACTAGAGAATTCCGATCGTAATGAGAAAGTCGAAACTCTCTCTCAGTCAGTTTCTAACTAATTGACATGTTCCCTGGCAAAATTCAAAATGACGTCGTATCGTTTCAGTGCTAATTTGCGTCTGATTGTTTTGTCGCGGATGCATTTTAAGGTACCTTGCAGTAGTGAATCGTTGTCACTACGAGGAAATTCTTGAATTACGCTCCTGAATCGCCGTTGTTGCTCGATGCCGTCCTTGCCCAGGTTTGCTTTCATGACTACAGGTCTCTTCGTACCTGCGGCTCACTATGGAAACAATTAAACCGGACACCCAATGCCTGTGGCCTTTTCTCATATAAGTTCAGTCAGCACATTCTGCCTGGTCAAATATAGTGATTCGCATTCGCCGAGAAGAAATATCGAATTTTGTTGGATATGTCCAGATATATCCGAAAAAATATGTGTTAATACCTCGGTTCTTACCAAAAATCAATTTGAATTATTGAGATTGTGTGTTGCCTAGTTTATGTTTTCGTTTCGTGAAATTTGTCAACCTCCGTTCACTTGCTGTTAACCCTTCAATGAGCAACTAATTGGCAGAATTTTCAGCTTTTTATTTCAACATAAAACCTCATATAGGTATGTTCGCTGTGGTTTCAACACCATTGTGAACCAAAAAAACCATTTAATAAATATTCCCTTGAAAGATGTCGCGATCGTTTTCTAGCATTTGCAGAATTGCTTGCAAAATATTTCTCCTTTCGATTCCAAGAATGTTGAAATAGTACATTGCGGTATTACAATGTTCTCATGTACATCACTTTTTTCGCTCTTTTCTACTGATATAATGGAACTTCCTTGAGAAGGTGAAGCAGAAATTCAAACGAAATAGCGTTCGAATCATCAATTCTTCTTCGAACTAATGAAAATACATAAAATTTCTTTTGAATAACCTAGAAATTCGAATTATGTTCAGTTCGTATTTTTTCCACATTGTGTTATGATATTCTACATGGAGTCGAAGGCACATCTCGACCTTATATTGTTAGCCGATTCTTCCAGAGAGGAGAAAGTAATTTTGAAGAATGACTATAAGTCATGTGACACACTAATGAATCCATACCGTCATTGTAGAAGACGTTGAAGTTCTTAATTCCTCTAATTATTCATGAGTAGTACAGATATTTTATTTTGTTAAATCTTCGCTATATGAATTCGTTATGATGATTGTAGTCACCATTTTGATATTCAATTATTAGGAGTATTATTTGCATAAATGGCTAGTTTAGTATTTCTGATGCAAAGTGGAAATACCTGTGATTGTCTTCTCGAAAAGGCTGCTTCACGAAGAGCTATTCCATGAGATGTTTCATGCAGAAAGCTGATTGCAACTGAAATGCTGCATGTTCTCTTATTGTGTTTCATCCCAAAGTATCCTCACACTACATTACTTTCACTTCACATAAATTCTACAGATAATTTGACAGGATAAAGTTAGTTAGCATTCTATTTAGACGATGTTGTCCGGGAGGAACGTATATTACACAACTTCACATTCCATTTCCATTATTCTGCATTCTGATCCCACACAAGTACTACTACGTTCGTAATGGAAAGTATTTGAAACTTCCAATTTCAATGATGCCGGCAGAATAGGAAACATGGAAACTGTTTCAAGCTGGAAACCAACGGGTGAAATATTTATCTCAACATTTCTGCCGATCGAAATATCAATCACATAAATCTATGTTTTGAAATGGAATAAGCTTAGATTATAGTTTACAATGGGGAGGAAAGATATATTGTACACTGATAAAACATTTTGTACAATTGGTTGTATATGTTTATCAAAATATTGGTAAGAGCATTTTGGAGTGACCGAATCAAAGTCTAACCTAACCTAATTAATTTTCCAATTATAAAGATCATTTTTGAATACGGTGATTTTCGTTTACTTTGTAGAGAATATCACAAAAGTAGGTGGAAAAAATTAATATTATTAAATAAACAAACGTAATAGCTATGGCGATATTTCTATCATCATCAGACGTTTACCAATTGAGTGTTAAAACTAAGGTACTGTTGAACAATTCGTCTTAGATATAGAAAAACAGGTATGAATAATAAAGAGAGAGAAAAACTACAAGTTTTCTACTATTGGAATATAGATAAATATACAAAGTTACGTTCATAATTACTTGAAAATCCCCAATTTGGGGAAAAACAGAGGTCTGTGTTGTCGTTAAGAAGGTAAGATTGTTTCTATTGTGTTTAGCTTTGAAAAATTCCAGAGATTCTAGGTTCATTGCTTTTCGGGGCACGATGAATAATGTTAAGATCATTCATACTAGGAAAGCGGTGGTTGTTATCTATGCAATGCTGTGCGATGATGGAGTCACTTTTGTTTCTGCAAAAGGAAGAGTGATGTTCCTTGTATCTAATGAGAAAAGATCTTCCTGCCTGAACTATGTATGCACAGTTACAATCAGGTAAACAAAGTCCGTATATTCCTGAATTGTCTAATTTGTGAGTTTTGTCTTTGGCATTGAAAAATAATCGTGATAATTTACATGTAGGTTTGGAGGCAATTTTTGTGGTGTGATTTGACATTTGATATGCAAATTGCTGTGAAATTGGACCAAAATAAGTAAAGGGAGAGAATTCTTGCATATCGGTATTTAGTTTAACAAGGGGATATATACTATTGTAAGTTAACTGTGTTTGTTTTTCAAAAACTATTCTGTCTACTGGGGTGGAGGGGTAACCGTTTCAAATTTCTTTGTTAAGATTTTCAATAAAAGGTGGCAATGAAAATGCTTTTAAAACGGCTAGTTCATATTGCAAGGGGTGAGAAGAGTCAAGAGGAATGCAAATATCTGTGAAAATATATTTTCGAAATATATCATATGCAATACAGTGTTTTTTTCGGGAAATGGTTAAGTCTAAAAAATGTATTATTTTTTTGTTTTCTATTTCTAACTTGAAATTGATGTTTGGGCGAATATTGTTGATGGATTTCAGAAAAAGATTGAGTGGTCTTGATGTACTAGTAAAGCAGGCTAGTACATCATCAACATAACGATACCAATAATTATTTGCGAAGCTCTGAGAATGAAATTTTTCGCCTTCTATATGTGTCATGAATACTTCAACTTTTTACCCCTCGCAACATAAAATACACGTTTTAACTCAGTGATTCATAGAGCATTTTCATTGCCACTTTCCATTGAAAATCTTCAAAGAGAAATTTAAATCATAAAAACTATAGCCACTAATAACGGTTACCCCCTTACCATAGTAGAGAAAATAGTCCTCAAAAAACAAACACAGTTAGCTTACAATATTATATTGTGTGTTTATTTCTGTCAAGAAAACAGAAAAAAGTTCTGCTGACAGTTCAACGATTTTCGACTTATAGATAGTAATTTTAGTGAAAATTAAAAATATTGCATATTGCTATAACAGATTCGCGCCAATTGTAATTGTTATGTTCTTTGTGCAGTTCTAGTTACTATATTGCCAATTTAATTCCAAAATGAAATATGAAATTCGTATTTTCGAGTCGAGAATTATACTTTCAGTTAACTTACACATAATTTCTCAAGCTTGTGCTTAATTTAGCCCTTCATATTCTGTGAAAAATCCACTACGTGATCCTGGCAAGTTTTTTCAAAAGATGGCATTGACGATTCCTAAAAGGTACAACACTACTTTTTCTCTGAAAAATAGAAATATGGTTGAGTTTTTGCAAAAAGACTCGAATATCAACTTATCAATTATCAAGAAATTTTTGCTCAGTGGTTCAGTCATTGAATTCGAACAGTCACTGAATTTTTCACTGTCAGAATAAATTGAAGAATTGATTTGACATACACTGAAGATTTTCTGAAAATCAGTGATTTATGTTTTCACATAATTACGCTATGCCGTTTTTATTTTCAGCACAAGAATATGCAAACATGCATCTCATTTATGAAGAATGTGGATGCAATGCTAGCGCTGCAGCCAGACTTTACAGGGAACGATACCCGAATGCCGAACGACATCCTGATTACCGGGTGTTCTTACATGTGAATCAGTCATACTCAGAGGGAAGATTGCTTCTTGTTCGTAAAAGTGGTGGTAGAACTCAAGCAGACTACAAAGACATGGTTATGGACGAAGTTGAAGATGACGCTGGCACTTCAGTACGTGCGATTGAAATGAATACATGTGTACCAAAATCTATTGCTCAGCGTATTTTAAAACATAATCAATACCATCAATACCACGTGTAACGTGTGCAAACCCTAATACCTCAGGACTACTTACCCAGAATGGAAGTTTGTAGAAGACTGTTAGCCAAAAATCAAGAAGATCCGCAATATTTGGACAAAATACTCTTGACGGACGAAACAACACGCAAGAAAGATGGCTTCTTTAACCTAAAAAACTTACATGGATGGTATACTGAAAACCCACATTTGAAGACAGAGGACCGATCCCAAAACCAATTCGAAATTAACTTGTGGACTGGCAATTTAAACGGCCAGGCTGTTGGACCATTTCAACTACCTGAAAATTAAAATGGCGAGAGCTATCTGAATTACCTTCAAAATGAGTTACCTATACTGTTAGAAGATGTACCGCTGAATATTCGTAGAGATATGTGGTATCAGCAGGATGCTTGCCCTGCGCATTACGCTCGTCCTGTTCGGGATCACTTGGATAATGAATATCGAGGACGATGGATTGGGCGTCTCGGACCAATATTATGGCCGCCTCATTCGCTGGACCTAAACCCCCACGATTTTTTTATTGGGGTTGTATGAAAGGAAAAGTCTATTCAAAACCTGTGCAAAATTTGGAAGATCTGCGCCACAACATTTCTGATGCCACAGAACAAAGTAATTTGAGGAACCATGCGCGATTAGTGAAGTGGTCGTTCTTGAGACGCTGTAGGGTTATTTTAGTTTAGATTTCGAGTCGTAGATCCGAATTGCACATTTTATTTTGGGGTGAAAGTTATGATATAGTAACCAGAGATTGCTCAAAGAACAATACATTTACAATTTGCGCAAATCTTTTAGAGCAGTATACAAAATGACTATAACTCGAAAACAGTTGAAATTTTAGTAGAACCTTTTTTTTTGTTTTCTTGATAGACATAAACACATCTTCTTCCTGGTGCCGGCTCAACGTTGAGTTTCGGGACACTCTGTATATATTATATATATAGTATATTTGTTAAACCAAATATTGATACTCAAAAATTTTTTCCCTTAATTCATTTTGGTCCAATTTCACAGCAAGTTTCAAATCAAATATAAAGTCACAACATAAAAATTGCCTTCAAACCTACATGTAAATTATCACAATTATTTTTTAATGCTAAGGAAAAAACTTACAAATTAAAAAATTCAGGAGTACATGGACTGTGTTGCCCTGTTTGTAACGATGTATACATAAGCCAGACAGCAAGATATTTTCCCATCAGATACAAAGAACATCACTCTTCCTTCTGTGAAAACATAAGTGACTCGACCATCGCATAGCATTGCCTATATAACAAACACCACTTTCCTAGTATAGATAATCTCAACATTATTCATGGTCTCCAGAAGTAATAAACTCAATTACCTAGAATTCCTGGAAATTTTCAAAGCTAAACACAACTCTGTTATTTCCCAATATTTAGGAATTTCAAGTCATTATGAACATACGTTTGAATACCTATGTATATTCCAATAGTATAAAAATTGTTGTTTTTCTCCTTCATATTTCCTTCCTGTTTTTCTATATTTAAGACAAATTGTACTACTCTACCTTAGTTGTAACTCACAATTTGGAAACGTCTGATGATGATAGAAATATCGAAATAGTTGTTACGTTTGTTAATTAAATATTTTCCACCTAATTCTGTGATAATCTTTACAAAGTAAAACAAAATCATCGGATGATGATCAAATATCACTTAGTAACGACCAACTCTATATCATCTTTCTTAAACATTCAAAATACTCAATCGTCATTCTTTTAAATTTCACAATTCAATTCAGATGTCAAAAACAATGATTTTATTTAGTATATTATTTGTCATTTATATAGGGTGTTTCAGGTATTTTGTCATCAATTTTTTCAGAAGATTTCTCATCAAAAAGCATGAAAAAATGCTCATGAACATGTTTCCAAAAGTCCTCCGTTCTGGAGATACAGGGTGTTGAAGATAAGATTCATTCTCACCTTTCTGTTTTAACCTGTTTCCAAGGGATTTATCTCTAATTTGCAGGAAAAGAAAATTTTCACTCATCAATTCATTAGATGTGTTCTATATTTGCGAAAATATACAGAGCGATATTTTTTTCAGGGTCAACAGTTGATCCCATCAAAATCAAAATGTAGTGCGCCACTGGTCTTTTTCAAAATAACCATTGAAGAGATCTTTTAATTCTAAATTTTTTCGTCTCTTGAAATTTTTCTCGAGTAAAAATTGATTTATATATGATGGACGCGTTTTTGAATCGATTGAAGTGAGGTTCGATAATCCATAATTCAAAGGTGGAAGGGAAACTGTTTTCAGAATTTTTTACAAAAACCGAGAAAAAGCTTTTAGAAGTAATTCTCACTTCATTTTGAGTTGGAATATATGGAGTGCTCATTTTATTTTGTGGAAATTGAAACATTAGAGTGAATTTAGAGTATTTTAGACACCAACAAACGACAAAAAACTTTTTTTTGACTAATCAACTAAAGTCAAGATATCGTTAAGCGGATATTCAGTGATGCCAACACCTGATCGAAAATACCTGGCAAATCTCTCATTTCCTCCCATCCAACCAAAACACGTGTATCCAATTTCTGTATTGTAGCAATAGATTGTGAGTATTGTAGGCTTTTCAAATGAAAAACTAGTTAAGACAATTTAGATCAGGAGATCGTGGAGGCCAAGCTACAGATTCACTGCTACCAAATAATCTTTTGGGATATGTTTTAATCGAATGATTCTTCACTATCAGTCTAAAATGCGGAGGAGCTCCATCATGCATAAACCACATTCTCCTTCTATACGCATAAGGCACAGAATAGGAAAGTTAACTAAGGTATTCTGCAGGAAGTCAAGGTATGCTAAAGAATTCAATCTGTTAGGTAGAATTACTGGTTCCAAGAATCTGCCATCATACCAACCGGTCCAAAGATTGATAGAAAACTCTTCCTGGTGGCTACGCCCAATTGTCTCATGAGTATATTTGTCAATGACTGAAACACGCTAACGAACCAACAATCATCGGAATGGGTGGGTTAGATGCTGATTGTTTTCTTCGATATCCGTGCTAGGGAATTCGTTCCGCATGGTCAAAAGGTCAATGAGGACTTCTATGTAACCGTTCTGAGACGTTTCATGAAAATATTCGCCGTTAACGGCCGGATTCGAGGCGAAACAATTCATGGATTTTGCATGACGATAACGCACCCACTCATCGAGCCTCGGTTATTAACGAATTTAAGACCAGACAGTCGATAAATACTATCGGGCAGCCACTTTATTCGCCTGATTTAGCTCCGTGTAACTTTTTTCTTTTCTCCAGACTGAAATTGCCACTCTGGGAAACCAGATTTGATTCTATAGACGTCATAAAGATAATTCGCTGAGGGCTGAGGGCCATTCCTAAAAGCGCCTATGAAAAATGTTTCGATGATTGTAAAAACATTGGCACATGTGTATCGTTTCAATCCGAGCATATTCTAAAGGAGATACAATAATTTTTGAAGTAGATTAAGATTTTCGTGTTTCCTGAAATTTGAATCTGGGTACTTTTTGTCACAGTGTATGATTCAGTTGTATTATGTATACTCAATTTAGTTCAAAACCAAAGCAATAGTATATTCTTCTTTTATTTTAGTAGAATGTGCAAGCGGCAACTACCCTAATGTATACTCGTTGTGTAATAGAATACATGTTAGACTCTGTTTTGACGAATCTACGAACTAACGCCTTTCATTATGAACGTAATTTCGTATTTAAATTGCAGCCATTACACCAGGTAGATCTTTACACAATACAAAATTATCTTATCATCATATTTTAGGAAATTCTGTTCTCTGGTGCGGAAACTTTGTTCTCTTTTGTTACCAAGTCCTTCTTTTTTTAGCCTAGAACAGGGATCTCCAAATTTTGAAGCCTTAGGGCCATAATATTCTTTTCGGTACGTTCCAATGGTCAAAACAATTTTAATTTTTCGGCCCACCTTAGCTAACATAGGCGTTTTGCATTTCAATTACTATTGATTGGGTATTCAGTATATTGTGACAAATAGGGACAACTAGTGGCGAGTAGTAATACTATGCAGGTCTGTGATGCAGGTACTATTTATTTTGGCTACCCACTAACTACTAACAGGTGGCATGTTTGAGAATTTCCGCATTGGTTTGAGAAAGTTCTGATTCTGACTACTTTTTTCGATCACTTCTAGATAGTAGTAATTGCAGAGGTATAAAAACGCTAGCGGCGTCATTGCGAGTAAGTTGTCTTGGGAAGGGGGAAGAAGCGAAACTGTCTATTGTGAAATAAAGTAACACCCGTGCATAAGTGAGAGTATTTTGATAACACTTGTTTTATGTTTTATTTGTTATTATGGAAAAGAAGCAAGAAATAGACAGTGAATGCAGAACGTTCCAAGATAAATGGAACCTTCAGTATTTTGTGTTTGAGTGCAATAATAAGGCCCTATGTCTAATTTGTAATGAAACCCTAGCTGTTCTCAAAGAATATAACATTAAACGTCACTATGAATCGAAACATCTTCAAAATTACTCTAAATATGCAGGAAGTTTGCGGACGGAAAAATTTGAAACTTTGAAGCGCGGACTGAAATCGCAGCAATCTTTGTTTATCAAAGCAAATGCTGGGCAAGAGTCTGCAACTCGCGCCAGCTTTCGTGTGGTTCTTGAAATTGCAAAACGTGGAAAACCATTTACCGATGCAGAAAGGATAAAAGACTGCTTGATTGCAGTAGCGGAAGATATATGCCCCGAAAAGGTGAATTTATTGAAAGGTGTTAGTTTGTCAGCAAACACCGTGACTCAGAGGGTGCAAGACATCGCAGAAAATATATCATTTCAACTGTCTGACAAAAACAGACATCTTGAGTGGTTTTCTCCAGCCTTGGATGAGTCAACGGATGTATCAGATACTGTTCAGGTGTTGATTTTTATTCGTGGAGTAGATAAAAGCTATGACGTGTATGAAGAACTGCTTGATGTTGATAGTATTCACGGCACGACAACTGGGGCAGATATTTTTAAGGGAGTTGAAAATGCCATTACTAAAAAGAAACTTCGATGGAGAAACTTAAAATGTATCACCACCGATGGAGGCAAAAGTATGTGTGGAAAAAATAAAGGAGTGGTCGCACTTGTGTCAAAGGCTGTAGAAAATGATGGTGGTTCAAAACCATTAGTCTTACATAGTATCATTCACAAACAGTCCTTGTGCGGAAAATGTTTGGATTTGTCTGAAGTTCTAAAATCATATTAGTTGTTAACTTCATCAGATCCACAGGACTGAGTCACCGACAAACCCGCGAGTTTATTGCAGAGATTGGAGAAAGTGACTTGCCGTATCTTTCTGCCGTACGCTGGCTCGATTCTCGTTTCTCAGACTTTGATGTGATTGAGAATGAAATTAGCCTTTTCCAAAATCCTTTTGATTTTGACGTTGAGACCCTGGTTCCGGAAGTTCAAATGGAAGTTATTGATTTACAGTGCAATGACATGTTTAAGTACAAATATCAAAATTCATCTTTATTGGAATTTCACAAGAGTCTTCCACTCGTAAAATTTGATAATTTGGATTATTGCGGGTTGTTTTCTGTATTTGGTACTATGTACTTGTGTGAGAAAACGTTTTCCAAGATAAAGTACACAAAGTACCTTTACAGATCTGAATTAACTGATGAGCATCTTAATCTTCTAAAAATTGGTACAAGTAAAATCAATCCACAACTACAAACAATTGACGCTGTAAAATCACAATTACATAAATCTCATTAGATTTTTTCATTACTGTGATTGATTTCATATTAATTATTTGTTATAATATGCTAACGCTGAAATACTTAAGCTTAGGTTTCTGCGTGATAATTTCTGTCGTAAAGTTTTACTTTGCAAGTAAATGAAACCGAGTAATTATCATCCTGTGTTTCCATTTTCTTCCATTCAACTAGTTACAGCAATAGTAACAACAGTAAAACATTGGCTGTCGCGGCCGGATTGATGGCACTAGTGAGCAGGATTTGGCCCGCGGGCCGTAATTTGGAGACCCTTGGTCTAGAAGCTTGGATTTCTGAATCAGACTTTGACAGTCTCAGATCTCTGATTTGGAATAACTCATAGTTATTCAAAATTGCATGTTTATTGGTTGTTAAAGAACAAAAGAGTTACATATGGTGTTAAACTTAACTAAGGAGTGACTTTGGATGTTGAAGCGTGGCACTGCATGTCCACAGCCTACTTTTCATAAGTAACCACTGAATGCTAATCGCAAGCATCATGACATATGATCGTCAGTTAGTCGATTGCGATATTTTGACTAAATTATTTTCATCGCATAAAATGCAGACTCGCACAAGTAAGTTGACCCAAACATTGCTGTCAGTTGAAGGGCGATTTGCCTTAGATTCGGATATTTATCTTCAGATATAAAACACCAGAAATTTGTATTAGATGCAGTAGCTTTGAGATGTAGGTCTGACAAAATCTGCACCAACTCATTTTTAACAGAAAATGAGTTCATATTGAACTGATTTGCTATTTCAGTATCTAATTTCTCAATGTTTTTACATGAAAAAGTAAACTCATAAATGATGCTATATTTGCCAATTAAAACTTTTGAACGCAAAATTTGTTGATGCATAATGCAATGGAATGAAAAACTGAAGCGAAATCTTCATTAGCTCGACACAATGCCACAAAACCGTTTTTGTTTTCAGTCATTGTTGGTGCTCTATCGGTTGTAATGCACAATAATTTATATATTGGTAGCTAGTAGTTTTTTACAAAATTGATGAGAACGTCATTTATATCTTCAACACGGGTCTTCCCCTTCAGAGGAAACATTGTCAAAAATTCTTCCTCAGCTGGGCAGTGTCTGTCATAACGGTGGATTCGTCGAACTTTAAAGAGAAGTATGTACATTTCATGATATCATGTTTTAGTTTATCTGCCATGTCCTGACTCATGAATTCAATACGCCTTGTGAAAGTCGGACGAGATAAGTTCTCTAATAGCAGACATAATTTCACCCGCTTCAATAAATGTTTCCTGCACAACTGATATATCTTCGAATGGTTTCTTGTGTTTCGTCAATATATGAGATATTTTAAATGATGCGATCGTAGCAGCTTTTGATTGTTTGGCTGGTCTTGTGAACATGGTTTGTTCTTATCTCAAACAAGATGTCAAATCACGTACTTTTCGTTTTCCTAATTCACTCTGTGGCGGAAAATCCTTTCATAGTTTTTATGAACCGTTTTCAGATGTCTCCCTAAGTTACCACGCTCAGGTATTGCAACTGATGTACGATAAATAAGACAAATACACTTATCCTTCACCATACAAAAGAAAAATTCGTTCTTCCAATCGTTATTAAAATGATACGTTTTAAATTTCTTCGCTGAACTCGTTTTGTACTATTTAATAATAAACTTTGTAAATTCAGCAAGAATAAAAACGCGGTTTTCTTTGACAAGTACTCGCGTTACTGAAACAAAGCTGCCTTTTGCCGCTAGCAGAGTATTATTTTATTACTTGATAAATTTTTGTAATTGAGTTACTTATTGAACATTTCTTTCTTCTCGAGAGTTACTCAAAATCACTCGCGATCGACCGTTTGAAAACCCTTACTTCAAATATATACTCTCCGTAAATTAAAAAGCCTTGAATCATGTACAGTCCCATTTTGGGGTGCCACCAGGAGCATCTCTGTTATTATTTAAGATAGAGATGGGGTTTTCACGACCCTTGGCTACTTTTTCGAGACAAATTCATAGAGCTAATCAGAATTATTCTAACTTCAGTGGTTTTTGAGTTAATCGCGAATCTTGAAAATTTCCGGATTTCTTTTTTCTCGATATCTCGGTTCTTATAGAAGATAATTGAAATCTGTTTTACGTTTCTGAAACGGTTTTTGAGTAGATTCCAGTGACGTACTCGAAGTTTTTTTTCATTAATTTTGACAGATATGACATAAAGTTGCATTTTTTAAATACGAACATAGTTTTTTTGGCATATTCCGATTGCCGTTTTTTTTTTCCTTTTCAAAAATATATAACATAATGACAAAATTTCCACTCAATTTGAAGAAAATAACGGAATAATGATTTACCCCTAATGGCTGGGCGAAGGAACACACGTGAGCGGACGAACCATAGAACATTTGTAGTTATTCGATGAAAACGATCAAAACAATGCAAAATCTTCTTGACCGAAATAATGGAGCTAGGTTGCTCCTAAGATTCCATCGTTATTTATGACATCCGCAATTTCCGCTTTTTATTTTATTTTTGAGATTGTCGTTTAGTTTCTAGAGTTCTCTGAGAAATACCTACATGAGAATAATAATAGGCACCTAATAATTTACTCAAATTTACTTCTCATAATGATTTATATATATTGCTCGAACTGATTTCCATCATGTTGTAAACATAAAGTGCATCTTCGGATTATATCTTCTATGGCCCTAGTCAAATGTAGCGAGGATCTCCTCAGATCTTCGAATGCTTCATTTGTTGCATTCTTCAATTGATCGTAATTGGCGTATTGCCTCCTATATATCTTATTTTTTAAATAACCCCAAAGAAAAAATCTAAAACGGATAGGTCAGGAGACCTAGGTGGCCATTGAATTGGGCCATTGGTACCGATCCATTTATTTTCAAAATTTAAATCCAACTAGTTCCTCACCACGGCCGAATTATGGCAAGGAGCACCGTCTTGTTGGAAGTAATATGTGTTGAATTGAGCAAGAGGAATGTCATCTTGCAGTTGTGGCAGACAAATATTTAAAGTTTCGAGATATCTCTGTGCATTCAAGTTGCCATCAAAGATATAGTAGGCTAATTTGTTGCCCATTACGAAACACGACACATTGAAACCGAACCTCCCCTGCTGCCGTCGAGCTACTGCTTCGTGTTGGTTTTCGTTTGCCCAGAATCTATTCGTATGGCGATTAAAGATTCCGGCACTGCTGATTCTTGACTCATCAGACCAAATGATATGTCGCCCAAAACGAGCTTCACCTCTGATTCTCCCTAAATACCAATTGCAGAACGCCGTTCTCCTCTCTGCATCCCCGGCATAGAGATGATGAATTATTTTATGTTTATAGGGATGATATTTATACTTTCTCAAAATTCTTTGGGCTCTGCTCTTTGACACACCCACTTCGCTCTCAATTTGCCGACACGATGTAGAATGGTTAGCCTCAACAGCTGCTAACACGTCAAGTTCATTATCACCTCTATTCCGTTTATTGTAGTTTTTACTTCTTGGTTTCTCGAACGAAGCATAAATGGAAAGATTTGCTTCCATTTTGGCGAAGAACTTCCTGTTTGGTTGAATTCTTTGAGGAAATCTATTGGAGAGTGTCAGTCAGGTATTTAATATTGATTAGAATTACTACTTCCATTTCCATTGTCGAACTTACCTATTCAAATATTCTTCTGATGCACGGACTGCGTTACAGTGACACTGAAAGTAGACCTTCAGCATATCAACTTTTTCGTATCTTCTATTTTGTTCCATAGTGTGAATTGCAGAAATTAACTAAACAATCCAAATTCAACAACGAACACTAATTTTACGAATTCAAATAGACACGAAGCCAATATATCCACAGATAATGAATAATAATAATTATTGGTCGTTCTATGGTTTCTAATGAACGTGCATAGATGAAGACTTCTGTGTTCACAGAGAGCATTCAGACATAGAAGATAATGAATAATAATAATTATTGGTCGTTCTATGGTTTCTAGTGAACGTGCATAGATGAGGACTTCTGTGTTCACAGAGAGCATTCAGACATAGAAGATATAATCCGAAGATGCACTTTATGTTTACAACATGATGGAAATTAGTTCGAGCAATATATGTAAATCATTATGAGAAGTAAATTTGAGTAAATTATTAGGTGCCTATTATTATTCTCATGTAGGTATTTCTCAGAGAACTCTAGAAACTAAACGACAATCTCAAAAATAAAATAAAAAGCGGAAATTGCGGATGTCATAAATAACGATGGAATCTTAGGAGCAACCTAGCTCCATTATTTCGGTCAAGAAGATTTTGCATTGTTTTGATCGTTTTCATCGAATAACTACAAATGTTCTATGGTTCGTCCGCTCACGTGTGTTCCTTCGCCCAGCCATTAGGGGTATATCATTATTCCGTTATTTTCTTCAAATTGAGTAAAAATTTTGTCATCATGTTATATATTTTTGAAAAGGAAAAAAAAACGGCAATCGGAATATGCCAAAAAAACTATGTTCGTATTTAAAAAAATGCAACTTTATGTCATATCTGTCATAATTAATGGAAAAAAAACTTCGAGTACGTCACTGGAATCTACTCAAAAAACCGTTTTAGAAACGTAAAAACAGATTTCAATTATCTTCTATAAGAACCGAGATATCGAGAAAAAAAGAAATCCGGAAATTTTCAAGATTCGCGAATAACTCAAAAACCACTGAAGTTAGAATAATTCTGATTAGCTCTATGAATTTGTCTCGAAAAAGTAGCCAAGGGTCGTGAAAACCCCATTTCTCTATCCTAAATAATAACAGAGATGCTCTTGGTGGCACCCCCAAAATGGGACATGCTGTACACTCTTCATTACGATACCATGTCAAAATTGAGTTAAATCAATATTTTTTCACTTAACAGCAAATTACTACGGAAATAAGATGTTTTTTTAGTGATAGCTATAACTCGTAAACGGGAACTGTTAAAAACAAATGAGGGTATATTTAGCATCAGCGACGTCGAATTAGCAAAACTCAAGTGATATAAGACAATCATCAGACGAAATGTGCAATTTTATTGTCCAATTCTTTTAGAACATAGTCCATACCTTTTCTATACAATATTGATAGAACGAGTAATGCAAGCGTAAACTCAGTAACGTTGTCAGAAAACGAACGTACAACGCATACTTCAATTCTGCAAACGAAATTGTTATAATTCAGTATAAATCCTTGTCCTATCTCGACGGAGAACAGCCGCCAGACAAATCATATATAGAAATGTCAGAGCAAACAGTACCCCACAGAAATGAAACAATCACTTCAAAACGTCTTTGTCGTTTCCGGAGACCGTTCTCAAGAATTCTTTTGAATCGTTGCCAGAGACATTCCACGGTATTCCATTCTATTACGTCGATCAAACAAATCGTCTCTGAAAAACTTACAAGTGGTCCTGTCGTTTGAAGGCCTTGCCGCACATGGTACACACGTATTTCCGCTCGTCGCTATGGGTTAGCTTGTGTTTCGCCAATGCTGACGCGTTGCCGAACACTTTGGCACATATCTGAAACATGAAAATATTTCGTTAAAGCAGATATTTTTCTCTGAGCAAGATATCATATTATTGAATGAAAAAATCAGGAGTTTGCGTGAAAGGATGCATTTTAGAGAAAGCAGGATACCAACTTTCCTGTATAATCATAATGAATAATGAAATGAAACAAGTTGCTATGTTATAACTATAACTAATTTATTGATGTAAAGAATAACAAATTGCATTGGTTGGACCGGTTTTGACATACGTCTATTATCAACAACAAGCTAATCAAAACTGAATACTCAATAAGATAATGCTAGTAGAGGTCACAGTAACTCGAATAATGGTGATTGGTAGGTGATTAAATCTACCTGGTCGTTCAGGAGCTTAACCCTTTCTACCCTAGATGCTTTTAAAATTTCCATCTATTCAAAGAAGTTGACTTTTTAAGATTTATCACAAAAATGAAGAATTTTTAGCTGTTGAAGTTTTGCAAAATGATGACATACATTCAGACAATGTGCAGCTAAAGCTGAATCATATTTCTGATGTAGGAATGACCGGAAATGTTTCTTGTATCTAGCCTTGAAAGAATGTCCTGTTTGACCTATATGAAAGGAATTGTACTGAGAACATGTTGATTGGTATACTCCACAATTTTCAAATTTATTGGTTTTATCTTTTGTGTTGAAAAGGAGGCCTGACAATTTGCTAATTGCTTTGAATGCAATATCAACTTTTTTACAATCAGACAAAACTCTAGCAATCTGTTCTGGCGTCTTCCCAAAATATCTTAGAGACATGAATTTTTCGGGCTTTTCTCTCTTGGATTGGGGATCATGTTAAAAGTGTTGTTGCTTATTTTTCGATTAATTAAACTCTCTATTGCTTTTATATCGAAGCCGTTCTTCTCTGCTTTTGACATAAAGGTGTTAAACTCTAATTTTCGGTCCATGTCCGATAAAGGCGAAAAAATCGCTCTGTAAATAATGGATTTGAAGGCTGATATTTTTGGAGAATACGGGTGGAATGAATCTTAGGTATGACATTATCAGTGTACAATAGTTTTCTGAAGATATTATTCTGCCTCACAAAGCAAAAACCGAGTAACTCTAAATTTCCAACTTTTCCGCACAGTTATTTTTATGATGCAAATGAGAGAGATTACGCTTACTCAAAATGTGTTCTAACTACACTCCGAGGCAAAATTAGCGGAACACTGGAAAATTTAACCAAATTCGAAGTTCGATATTCTTCCTAATTCTCAACCGATTTAGATGATTTGTTCGGCAAGTTATAAATCAACTCTTCTGCTTTGTAGAAATTATAAGAGAAAACAAAAAAAATTTGAAAAAAATTTTATACGGGGGCAAAACTAAAAGTGTTTTTTTTGTCAAAAATTCGTAACACCCTGTGGAATTTCGTGGTCCGAGTTGAAACGTACAATATCATGGTCTGTCAAGACACATCTTCCTACAGTAACGCCCTTCTTGTTTCATGCGTTTATCTCTATTTTTGCAAAATATATTTAATTTCAAGTGGAAAATCACCATTTTGGAGAAACTCCATTGAATCAAGAAATTGTCATTAAAATTCGTCTATCAATTTGGAATTTTCTTATTATCACTCAGGCGTGTCGAAATTGTCGTTTGCGATTTTTATGTTCGAATTGCATTAGTTATTGATGACAATTTGGTTAATTTGGTGAAAATTAGGAATTCATAGGAGATAACAGTCGGTGGGTATTAAAATACACAACCGAATTGATAAAACTTTTCATTTACACATGTGCACACCTTTTTTATCAAATATGAAATACAACACACGTTTTTTTGTATATGACCACATTTGCACTTGTTTAAAGAATGAGAGTTTTCCATTATTTGATTTGATACAAATTCGATCGGTTGCGGTGTTTTGTGATTCTTTTACTGTTTACGATTCGAAACGGTATTTTTCATTCAGAATGAGAGATTTACCACCAACCTCAGTAGCAAGGGCAGTTACATTGATCGAGGAAGAGCGCACCTACCGCTCAGTCGGTACCATGTTGGGAGTCTCGACGTCGGTTATCCATCGAACCTACCGACGTTACAAGGAAACTGGATTGTTCGTAAGGAGGCGAGGACAAGGAAGAAATCGGGCAACCCGCGCTATACATGACCGTTTCATCGTCAATCAAACCATAAGAAATCCTCTTCTTACTGCTGTTCAGGTACGTAACCTTTTACAAGCAGTGGATAACATTAACGTCAGTGTGAGGACAGTCAGAAGACAATTAAATGAAGTTGGTCTGAGATCATACGCGCAAGCAAGAGCACCAAGACTCGATAGAGCCCATCGGGTAGCAAGATTGGCGTTTGCTAGGGAGCATGTAGCATGGACAATCAATCAGTGGAGACGAGTTTTATTTAGTGATGAGAGCCGATATTGTGTGAATTTCGTGGATGGTAGAGATAGAATATGGAGGCATCGAGGGGAACGGTACAATCAAGCGAACTTCGCAGGAACTGAGCAATACGGTGGAGGGTCAGTTATGATATGGGGTGGCATATGCTTGGGAGTACGAACAGAACTGGAGATTATTGGCAATGGATCACTTAATGCCCATCGGTATATAACAGAAGTCTTGGAGCCCCATGTTGTGCCTTTTGCTCCTTACATAGGGGAAAATTTCCTTTTTATGCACGATAACGCGCGCCCTCATACTGCGCGCATAGTAATAGAATATCTCAATGAAGTTGGTATCACACGAATGGACTAGCCGTCGCGGTCACCGGATTTAAACCCGATCGAACACGTTTGGGACATTCTTGGAAGAAGGGTTCAACAACGGAATCCAGGCAACGTTGAAGAGCTGACATTGGCTTTGGTGGAAGACTGGGACAATATACCTCAACAGATGATAGACAACATCATTGGGAGTATGCGAAATTGTATGCGCGCTGTAAAAAGAGCTCGGGGGGGTCATACTCGCTACTAAAATCAAATGTTTTTTTTGTGGGTCATCATGAACATTTTTCCCAACATGTTCATTTCATTTCACGAGTGTATCGCCAGGATACACACCTGCTCTCAATTTTGGACAGGAATGATAATTATTATAAAGTGTTGCACAAAAAAATTCAAAAATAAATGTGCAAAATCAACGATTTTTCCAGTGTACTTCGAGTTCTCTCGGAGCGTGAAATTGGCCAGTGAATTTCAAAAATTTTCATTTCGTTAGATTTCCGCTTCTCTAATTTTGATTTTATTTTTTGGCTAACCTCCGATGTTATGCACCTACGCAAGATTAAAAATAAATTCTTGAAATTTGTGACTTTTCGTTTCAAATTGGATATCTCTTGTAAAAATAGAGATAAATGCATAAAACAAGAAGGGCGTTACTGTAGGAAGATGTGTCTTGACAGACCATGATATTGTACGTTTCAACTCGGACCACGAAATTCCACACGGTGTTACGAATTTTTGACAAAAAAAATACTTTTAGTTTTGACCCCGTATAAAATTTTTTTCAAATTTTTTTCGTTTTCTCTCACAATTTCTACAAAGCAGAAGAGTTGATCTATAACTTGCCGAAAAAATCATCTAAATCGGTTCAGAATTAGGAAAAATATCGGACTTCGAATTTGGTTAAATTTTCGAGTGTTCCGCTAATTTTGCCTCCGAGTGTAGAAGCTTCGAACTTGAACATTTACTACTTCTCAATTCTAAAAATTCACTGAGCGTACTAAATTCAAAATTCTTCGCGCCAAATTCAAAATGGACGCTCATTTTCAGTTACTAGATTTCGGATTATCACATCCGCACGAAGCTTTCACAAAACATAAAACAAGTAAGTCGAAAAATTCAAGTGAGTTTTGAATATTTCATTGCAGAAACGCGTAACAAAGAATAAATTTTTCAGTTATCAAACAGAACACAAGAGTAACATATATTGAACATCAAACGAACTTTCAAATAAATACAGAAATGGGTGAAAATATTATAAAAACTTTGTAGCTATAGATCGCCTTCTTCAATTTGAGTTTCTTCCCCACAGTGGGCCAAGTCGTCCATGTCAGATACTGGCAGGAGAGATTTCAAAATCTTTTCGTTCTTTACTTGTTCGGACCCCTGCATGATAATTTGTTAACTGACACTCTGAAGTTTGAATTTTCGTTTTAAAAAATTTGACTTCTGAAACTCCAGACTTTCTATTTCGGTTTTGAAGTACAGTGATCTCGATTTTTTTCTGAATTGACACACTTTCAGGTCACGGAGAAAAGGTACAGCAGTGTTACCATTGCTTACTGCTCCTTTTTACGGGTTTGGCAACCGTTTTCGAAACGGAGAAAGTCTTCCAAATGGAGAATGAGTGGTTTATTGTACTTACTGCTTCTTTTGATTAAATTGACTAAATCATCGAAATCTAATATCTCCTTCGACTTATTCCACTCTTTTCCGATCAGCCTAAGTACCAAGTCAGCCTTCATGAATGAAGGCTGACTTCAAAAACTTGAAAGTAATAGTCTCTGTTCCCCATTCTTCATTAACTTGAGTACAACATGCGGTAAAGAGTGTCTAGTTTTTATTTTGTGCGGCACAATTGTCTTCCCAATATACAATATTTTTTACATCTTTCCCAAGAGACTTCATACAATTATAATATACGCATACAACATCGGAGCAAGCTCTGCCCATAATAGCCTCATGCCATAGTACATACACATTCTGTCCATAATTCCTCAAGCTCGCAAATGTTTCATTGAAACATATTAGACGACTTATAAAAAAAGGAATTCTTAGTCACCTTTTTCGGAATTATTAATATCTTCAGCATATCAACTGCGACAATTTCTTTATCTCCTGGCAATTCTTCGGAAAAATCTACTTCATATGCTTTTCTTGTTTCTGTATATCTTCTCTTGTGTATTTCATAGTTTCGACAAATTTCACAGTTCGCATCATCTCCTTCATTTACGTTTTCATGGTGGACATGATTCTTTTGCAATGAACATGATGGACATTCATCTTGTGATGGTTCAGTGAAGCCTATATTCTCTCGATGAAACACCTTTCTGTAGGTTTCATATGAAAGTTTCTTTTCAGGAGTTTTCTCATTCAAATCTTCCCACATCTTATACACCGAGACGTCGCTTGTAAGATACTGTCTGTTAGGAGCATGTTTCATGTTATAATGTGAAACTACTGGATGATAACTCTCAATATGAGCTCTGATGTTTTTATAATTCTCTTCTGAAATTTCTTTCATTTTTTCACAACGTTTAAGTCCTCTTTTATCTGTAACACACTGAAACTCCGGATTTTTCAGAAACTCTGTTACCATAGCATCAGATGAATGTCCAATTGTGTGCAAAAACATTGTTTTGCATACGGTTTGAGTTTTATTTGTTTTTAAGTATTTCCCTTCTACATTCATTGATTCATTAAAATCGATAGATTTTTCTGCGATTTCTCCATTTAAATTTGTGGTTTCTTTAGTATTCTCTCTATTTATGTCTATTCCCACTTGATCTATAACTTCATTATGCTTTGTGTCTTCCTGCTTCTCGGTGTCTTTCAACACAATATCATTCTGTTCTGCTGTGATTGATTTTAAAGGTAAAGTAACTACAGAGCACTCCTTGTGGCCAACGGTGTCTCTTTTATAGATCTTGACGGTCATTTTCTTGAGGTATTTTCCAATAAAGAGTCTTTTCTCTCCAAAGTTGAGTGAGTTGAAGTAACTAAAAATAATTCTTCTTTGTTCTTCTAAGATATTTCGGCAGCAGTTTTTTCTACAACTGTCTGGACATGGTGGAAGTAAAATCTTTGTTTTAGTTCGATTTTTCTTTTGCTAAGTCCGAGGTAACTCTATCTCTGTTACAGTGTTAGGTTAGAGTACATTTTGTCTCTACTTGATCTTTTCTACCTCTGATTGCTGTTTCTGGTACAGATTCAGGTAGATATTCTGCTGGTAACTGGTCTTCTTCAACTTCGATTTCCATTATCTTCTCTGAAATATTAGGTTCAGTTTGGTCAGTACTGTTTATTCTTATTAAATTAATCATGTCGCCATCAGTATTTTCTAGTGAATCACGGTATTTCAAACTTTCTTTCAGCTGATGTAGTGTTTCATTTTTAATTCTTTTTAGAAATGAGCTGTGTTCAAATTCTGTTGGTTTCCACCAGATACCACCATCATTCAAATACAAACGGCTTTTTTTGGGGCTTTCGGTATTTGTTTCAGGAGGAACTGCTAATAAATCAACAAGTTTTCTCTTCGGTCTTCTGTTTGATGGACTATAATTTGGTCCCGCATCCAAATCATCCATTAGCGAAACAGGTGACAGACTAGATGAAGTTCGACCTGTCGCCGTTTCAAGTGCCATTTTGAGAAGACGCTCGCTCCGCGAAAGCATTATTGCAGCACTGAAAAAGAGCTTGAATACATCTCCTCCGTATCGTAGTAAAAAAACATACTGCAGAACCACCACACTGATATGATCTAAGTACGCGAAATGAGAAATCATGTGATTTTACTCTGCATTCTGATTGGTGTTGATTATTCAATTCAGAAGGTAAGACGTTATACTTTCTTGGAGGATTTGTCTATTCATTGCCAGTAAGTTGACTTACTAAGTTTATGTTTTGTAGTTATTGAATATCTCACTCGCGACCTACACCAGAGTCCTTCTGTTCAAGTAGAGTAAGTAGGCATACTAGGTTCTATATTTGGAAATATTAAGATCTTCTGAGAAGTATGTAACATTGATATATCTATTTCGGTTTTGAAGTACAGTGATCTCGAATTTTTTCTGAATTGACACACTTTCAGGTCACGGAGAAAAGGTACAGCAGTGTTACCATTGCTTACTGCTCCTTTTTTACGGTTTTGGCAACCGTTTTCGAAACGGAGAAAGTCTTCCAAATGGAGAATGAGTGGTTTATTGTACTTACTGCTTCTTTTGATTAAATTGACTAAATCATCGAAATCTAATATCTCCTTCGACTTATTCCACTTTTTTCCGATCAGCCCAAGTACCGAGTCAGCCTTCATGAATGAATGACCGGCTTCAAAAAACTTGAAAGTAATAGTCTTTGTTCCCCATTCTTCATTAACTTGATTACAACATGCGGTAAAGAGTGTCTAGTTTTTATTTTGTGCGGCACAATTGTCTTCCCAATATACAATATTTTTTACATCTTTCCCAAGAGACTTCATACAATTATAATATACGCATACAACATCGGAGCAAGCTCTGCACATAATAGCCTCATGCCATAGTACATACACATTCTGTCCATAATTCCTCAAGCTCGCAAATGTTTCATTGAAACATATTAGACGACTTATAGAAAAGGAATTCTTAGTTACCATTTTCGGAATTATTAATATCTTCTGCATATCAACTGCGACAATTTCTTTATCTCCTGGCAATTCTTCGGAACAATCTACTTCATATGCTTTTCTTGTTTCAGTATACCTTATCTTGTGTATTTCATAGTTTCGACAAATTTCACAGTTCGCATCATCTCCTTCATTTACGTTTTCATGGTGAACATGATTCTTGGGCAATTAACATGATGGACATTCATCTTGTGATGGTTTAGTGAAGCCAATATTCTCCTGATGAAAAACCTTTCTGTAGGTTTCATATAAAACTTCATTCTCAGAAGTTTTCTCATTCAAATTCCCACATCTTATATACCGAGATGTCACTTGTGAGATACCGTATGTTAGGAGCATGTTATAATGTGAAACTACTGGATGATAACTCTCAAAATGAGCTTTGATGTTTTTATAATTTTCTTCTGAAATTTCTTTCATCTTTTCACCACGTTTAAGTCCACTTTTTCTGTAACACACCGAAACTCCGGATTTTTCAGAAACTCTGTTACCATAGCATCAGATGAATGTCCAATTCTACATTCATTTATTCATTCAAATCAATAGATCTTTCTGCAATATCTCCATTTGAGTTTGTGATTTCTTCAGTATTCTCTCTATTTATGTATATTCCCACTTGATATACAGTGTGTTCCAACGAAAATTTGACCCCCTATAACTCCGAAATGAGTAACATTAGCGAAAAACACCAAGGCACGTCGATTTTTGTTTCGAGGGGAGCATTTTTCGAAATAATTCGAAACTTGTCAGATCAACCCCTACCCCAGCAACCCTAATTTCGAAATTCATCATAGGGAATAAGGGTCGAGTGGCACCTTACTGTAAAGGTCTGTCAATTCTCCATTCTGATTTGTCATTTTAGAATTTTAAATTAACATACAGGGTGTCCCAACCGAGGGTAAAGTTGAATTCCTGCAAATCCCAAATACTAAATGAAATCGATTTATTTTGGCATAATGCAAGCGCAGGTTCCTACTCGGTCTAGAAAAACGACCTACACTTGTGAATTTGGAGTTGGTGCAATCAACCCCTATTTCCAGCATCCCCAACTCAAAAATCATTCGATCGAAAATAGGTCAAGTGGCACCTCGTTGGAAAGGTATTTCAATTTTCTCTTCGAATTTGGTATTTTCGAAATTCAGAATCAGCATACAGGGTGTCCCGGAGCAGGAACACTGAAAACCCAAATAACTTTTTGAAACTGGTTCATTTCGGTATAATACGAGAACATGTTTATGTTTGATTCGAGAATAAGACTCTATTGCGTGAATATGGAATTTTGCAATCAATCTCTTAAATTCAGCATCCCCAACTCAAAAAATCATACAAATGATTACAGGTTGAGTGGCAAAGTTCCAGAAAGATTTTTCTATTTTCTGAATCACTGAGGCATTGGTTTCAGTTTGGCAATCGAGGTTTTCTGGCGTGAAGATCAGGATGAGGGATGATGGAGAAACTGATTGGATGCTCATCTAAACAGGAAAACGAGATTTATTGAACTTGTATTCAATTGAAAACAAAAACTAACTTGATTATTATAACAATTGTTCAAAATGACCTCCGCCCACCTCCATACAGTTATACAGACGATTTTCGAACTCTCTTCTCACATTAGCGAAAACTTCAGGAGTCAAAAGTCGGCATTCTGTGATAATCCTCATCCGCAGCTCCTCCAGGTTTTCTGGTCTTGTGGCATAAACTTTAGATTTCAGATGGCCCCACAAAAAAAATCTAGGATTTAAATCTGGTGACCTGGCTGGCCACTCAACAGGTCCTCTTCTACCAATCCACCTTCCTGGGAAATTTTCGTCTAAATATTGGCGCACCCGAGCATCATAATGTGGAGGAGCACCGTCTTGTTGAAAACGCATTTCGTCCTCAGAAAGAGTTGGATCGTTCTGTAAAATTTCTGTCAATCTAGGATGTATGTGTTCCTCTAACAACTGTAGGTAGCCATTTCCATTCAGATTACCCTCAATAAAGAAAGGCCCAACTAGATGATTGCCAAAATTCCTGCCCAAACGTTCAACTTCTGAGGCCTTTGCGTGTGGGCCTCTCTAAACCAATGAGGATTCTGTGTGTCCCAATATCGACAATTATGTCTATTCACTTCACCACTGAGCATAAAGGTGCTTTCATCAGAAAAACAGATGTTATTCAGAAAATTTGGATTAGCGTTTAGGTTTTCACTTAGATTTTCACAAAACTGTAAACGACGATCTGGATCATCTTCGTTTATTTCATGCACTAATTTTACCTTGTAGGGTGAAATTTGTGATGTTTCACGATTCTATGGACAGTTGTAGCTGATACACCAGTCAGACGAGATAGTTTTTGATCGAAGTAGTATTCTCCATTTGTAGATGACCCACTACTGCCACTTCCGTTGCCTCATTTCTGACAGGACATGCCACTTCATGTTTTTGTATGCTACCGAACCCGTAGCTAGGAATTTGTCAACCAAATATTTAACGTACTGGTGACTGACTCTCCTTTCTCTTTCAGGATGGTTCCTATCGAATATCCTTGCCGTTTCTTTGGCACAACTGTTATTTCGAAAATACGTCGATACAATTTCGACCCTTTCCTCAGTGGAATAAACCATTTTCAGATTAATTTCAACTGACGAACAACAACAATAATGAGGAACTGATCTGAATAATAATAATATTTCATTGCAAAATGAGAAATAACAGATGACTGCACGCCAGATGGAAATGAAAAAATGTGAACATTTTCAATGCAGAAATCAGCTTTATTTCTTCGTAATTGATGCTCAACACATCGTACCCCAATACTTTTAACAGTTTCGAATTAATTTTAGTTAATAATTTCAAATGACGATATTGAATTTTTCGAAAGCGACATCCTGTATGGAGAGCCGAACTGAATGATATGCTTTAATCATTCTGGAATTCAAAAACCGTTCTGAAGATATGCCATTTGAATTATTTGTATGATTTTCAAGTTGGGGATGCTGAATGGAAGGGGTTGATTGCAAAATTCTATAACCACACAAGAAAGTCCTATTCTCGGATCAAACATGTTCTCGTATACCGAAATGAACCAGTTTCAAAAGTTATTTGGATTTTCAATGTTCCTGCTTCGGCACACCCTGTATGATGATTCTGAATTTCGAAAATACCAAATTCGAAGAGAAAATTGCAGTACCTTTCCAACGAGGTGCCACTTGACCTATTATCGATCGAATGATTTTTGAGTTGGGGATGCTGGAAATAGGGGTTGATTGCACTAACTCCAAATTCACAAGTGTAGGTCGTTTTTCTAGACCGAGCATAAACCTGCGCTTGCATTATGCCAAAATAAATCTATTTCATTTAGTATTTGGGATTTCCAGAATTCAACTTCACCCTTGGTTGGGACACCCTGTATGTTAATTTAAAATTCTAAAATGACAAATCAAGGTGGAGAATTGACAGACCTTTTCAGTAAGGTGCCACTCGACCCTTATTCCTATGATGAATTTCAAAGTTAGGGTTGCTGGGGTAGGGGTTGATCTGAGAAGTTTCGAATTATTTCGAAAATGCTCCCTCGAAACAAAAATCGACGTGTCTTGGTGTTTTTCGCTAATGTTACTCATTTCGGAGTTATAGGGGGTCAAATTTTCGTTGGAACACACTGTATAACTTCATTATGCTTTGTGTCTTCCTGCTCTTCGGTGTCTTTCAGCACAATATCATTCTGTTTTGCTGTGATTGGTTTTGAAGGTAAAGTATAAACTACAAAACACTCCTTGTGGCCAACGGCGTCTCTTTTATAGATCTTGATAGGCATTTTCTTGAGGTATTTTTCAATAAAGAGTCTTTTCTCTTCAAAGTTGAGTGGGTTGAAGTAACTAAAAAAATTCATCTTTGTTCTTCAGGAGCAATTTTTTCTACAACTGTCTGGACATGGTGGAAGTAAAAAGTCTTGCTTTCAATTCTATTGATGAAAATATTTTTAAACCTGCATTAGCTCTCCACACATGTCCAAACCATTTCGCTCTTTGTTGTTTGAGTTTTTTACTATATAATCATCACCCAGTTCTTCAAAAATCTCATCATTCATTCTCATTCTGAATTCCAATTTTCACAGAACCTAATATATTACTCAGTATTTTTCTCTCCGCAATGTTGAGCTCTTCTTTTTCCTTTTTCGTCATATAGATAGTTTCTGCCGCGTACATCATACTAGGTGTTATCATTGTTTCATATATATTCATCTTTGTTTTCTTCTTCAAAATCTTATTTTTCAGTAGTTTTTTATTGGCATATATTCTATTAGCCACTATAATTTTCTCCTTCATTTCTGTTGTTGTTTTTCCGTCATTTGTTATCGTTACGCCTAGATATTTGATACTTGTCACTTCTTCGAATTCATACCCAGTGATCTTCAGGTAGTTAAAAATTTAAGTTTAAATGAAATATATAAAATGTTTTGTAGGTTGATCTACACAATACATCATTCACAATTGACAATAAAATCCAATCAGATCGAAAATTAGGAAATAAATGGATGATTTTATCCAACGAATAAGGAAATTGAAACACGGTTTTGTTATGAGTATTTTATAGGATCTTTGCTTGACGAATTGATACTGGGGAAATATTTTATTTAAAAAACGAGACGATACATGCGCAGATATTGCATGTTCTCCAAAGCACCTCAGAAAGAATTTAGATCTTTCTGAAGGTTTCACTTCACGAGATTACTGTCATATCCGACCCCTTAGTCTATTCATTGATCTCTTGCACTACACTTTTATTTGTGCACAAGTACTGAATTAGTTGGAATGATGATATATCAAATTTTGTAGCCGAGAGATTCCTTTTAAGTATTATCTGATTCGAAGGAAGATTTAGTGTTTTTTCTTCAATTCATTAATTATTTAGTAAAAACATTTCACCAAGTGATAAGGGAGGCTCGTATATCCATTAACTAACGTGTCCTGAAAAATGAAATGAAAAATATTGCCTAGCGTTTCACTGAGTTTATTGCATTCAAAGACCGCACTCTATATAAACGAAAACATGGAGTAGATCATGATTTACTTATTTTCTAACAGAAAGTTTCAGAGAAACACAATTTCCATTCTCGAAATGATTTTCTGAAATCTAAGATGCGCAATGAAAGAACTTTATAGCGGTAATTTTGCTGATAGATATATTTTCTCGGAACATTCACTGCTAACGAATATGACCCGATAACAACAACTCGGCTTCAGTTCCATTCGCTGAAATAGTCTATGTACACTAAAGCTTTTTTCACTATTCGAATCCGTTTTCCATTCACGAGTAGTTCATTATAGAGCAACTTTCCTTTGTCGTACTGAACAAACTGTACGATATCGTCTATTTAGTACACTTCGAGTGGGTACTTGAGAGAGTAACGACCATCTCTACGGAGTGGAGTCGGTTGCTATCCGACTGTTCTGCAGACATTTTATTACTTCAATAATAAAGAGGGAACAAGCACGGCGTACAATGTAAATATAATCTCGACGGGGTTTCACCCGTACATACAGACAAAAGAATTTTGTTTGCAGCTTTAATATTAAAGTTGGACCGTTATCTCCCTGGTCCCGCACTACGGACGCAAAGGAAATGAAGTTAGGCATTCTTATTAAAAATACACAAAAATGCGAGTAAAAATGGAATTTTGTCTGGAATTCATCGATCTCTTTCGATCTGAACAAGAGTTTTTATGCGTTTTTTTGCGAAGAACATCCAACAGTGTAAAGTAAGGATAGAAGAAGCATTCATTTTATTCAATATATCATTCCAGGAATTTAATAACAGATTCTACATAGAGCATTGAATGTCTTTTTGACGATTTTCGAATTGTTTTTTGTTTATATTGTTAGTAGGAATTATGTACGGCTTTGGCGAACTTACATTCAGACCTTCGAAATATATTGATTTTTATGGAATTCGAGTGAAGATTTGCGGGCGAACAAAGGCTTGCAGGTTGTCTATCAAGGAAGTGTTCTTTAAAACTTCGAAATTAAATTTCGAAATAATTTATAGTATGAGGGCAATGACGTTTTCATAAGGCATTATATCATATTATAGACTAAGAGCTAGCGTTCCGCAGATGTACAGTATAGTAACAAACTCCATATTAATGGTAGGTATCCTATTTCACCTGTAGTAATGAGGATTCACCATTCGTATCGAGGATTTCCCAAAAGTCGAAAAGCCTCAAAATTGATTCTCAAAACGTGATCGTTTTATTTCGGTTTCTACTATTTATTTTATATATTTCATAAAATTTCAAAGCTTCGAATATTTAATACAAATTTGCGTTATTGTAGCAAAGCTGAAAATTATATGTTATTTGTGTTATTATTATATACACATATTTACGAAAACAGATGCATAGGACGGTTCTGATATGCGGCAGACCTCATATTAGCATCGCAGAAGTGCTAATGACTCTCTTTCTCTTCATCTTGCAGGGAACTAGTGTTTCACAAAGCTGCAATTTATATAGGAATACCTAACTGGGGTTAGGTGTAAAAATAGTCCAAGGACTAAACGCCTCAGTTTTTGTGTTCCTCCTTACCATCACTGTGAATACCGTTTGAAGTAACATATCCTGAATAACAGCCATATTATTATTTATTATCGTAGACTTATGCACTATCTCAGCTGTTAGCTGGATATAATTTACCTTTCCCAGATTCAGCAATCAAAGGGAATAGGGTCGATTACAATATACTTGACATAAATTTCCTAACTATCCTACATGTCTTAAGATTTACAGCTTTTTGCATTTCTATATAGGTATTCTTATGCAATTCTAATTTCTTAAGGCTATCATGCAAAGTTCTGGGTATTAACCCAGTCGAGGATACCATGACAGGAACAATATCTATTTTATCGAGGTGCCACATCTGCTTGATCTCAATAGCAAGGTTTGTGTATTTGGACTTTTTTCCTGGAACTTGTTCAGCACGTTGTTATTATTCGGTATGGCGACATCCACCAGCATTGCTGTTCTGACTCTTTTATCATACATCACTAGGTCCGGCCTGTTATTCGTCACCATTATGTCAGTGATAACAGGCCTATCGTAGTATAATTTGTAGATACTTGTGATATGGCTGGAAGGTATTCAGAAGTCCGTACTTGTGTGCAAATTTCTGATGGATAATGTTGAACACTTGATTATGCCTGTGAAGATAGTCCGTATTGGCCAGTTGTTCGCAGCCGGACGTAATATGCTACATAGTCTCCTGATTCTATATGGCATTTTCTGCACTTATCTGTTTGTAATGTTCCGTCCTTCATAATAAATTTTTTGTAGTTGTTTGTAGCGATCACTTGGTCTTGGATGGTCATAAGGCATACTTCTGTTTCCGCAAATAATTCTCTTTCATCAACCATTTGTTGGAGGCTTCTTTGTTGATGTGTGGTTGATAAATCTCATGGTGATGTCGTCCATGCAATTCCTTTCTTGACCATTGCTCTTGTTTCTCAGTATCTGATAGGAACGGTAGATTCAGCAGGTTATCTCTGGTAGCAAGATTTAGAGGTGTATATCCCTTATCAGCCAACGATACCACTCTATGGAGGTCAGAAGTGAGAGCTTTTGCAGAGGAGAATTCTGTGAGATTTTTAAACTATTCGGTGTGTAAATTGACAACGTCTATTAATCCGCGTTCTCCTTCTTTCAACTTCAAAGTTGTTCTTATCACAGACGATTTTGGATGATGATTATTGTACTTTGTCAGCATCGTTCGGGTCTGCCTTTAAATATCATCCAGTTCTCTCTTAGTCCATCTGATTATTCCAAATGAGTAAAACAATACTGGAATGGCGTAGGTGTTAATTGCCTTGACTAGATTTCCCGAGTTCAACATTGATTTTCCCACAGTCTCCTGACGCTGTCTGTATTCTGAACGGATCTTCTCTTTTGATAGTTTTGGTCTAGCAATCTGACTTGTTGGTATCCTAGATATTTGTATGTTTCGCCATCCTTCATACACTGTATGATATCACCGTTTGGAAGTTGTGTTTCACCATCTATGACTTTCCCTCTTTGAATGTTCACGGTCTTACATTTTTCAATCTCGAATTTCATATGAACATCTGCCGAGAACTTACTAACAGTTTTCAGCAAATTACCCACTTGCTTCTTGCTCGACGCATATGTCATCCATATACTGCAGGTGTGAGATTGTATTATAGTTCCTATCTGTTTTTTCCTAAATTCGTTTCCTGTTCTATTGAGCATTGAGCACAATGGGTTCATAGCTAAACAGAACCATAGTGGACTCAAAGAAACTCCTTGAAAAATTCCAAGACGTATTGGTATCTCGTCAGTTTTAATTGACTTATTGTTCATGTTGACCTGTAGAGACGTGCGCCAGTAAGTCATTGTTGTCTTCAAGGATTCTACCAGGGCTGGGTGAATTTTGTATATCTGCAATACTTCAACAAGCCCAGAATGGGCGGTACTATCGAATGCCTTCAGATAATCGAGAAAAGCCGAATGAACATTCCGATGCCCTACGTGTGCCTGTTTTATTGTCACAGAATCGATGATGAGTTGTTCCTTGCACCCGTGGTGTTTCTTTCTGCATCCTTTCTGCTCCTCTGCTAGTATATTGTTGTCGTCAAGGTGTTGGTATATTCGATTAGATATGCATGAGTTGAGTATTTTGTAGAGTGTTGGCAGGAAAGTGATTGGCCTATATTAAGACGGATCCTGTGTTCTATCGCTCTTAGATAGCATATATGTTAAGTCTTGTGTTAGGAAAGTCGGTGTTTTCCTGTGATGTTAAAGAACATACGTGAGCTGTTTCGCTAGGGCTCTATGGAGTTTATCAAACTTCTTGTGCCAGAAGTTGTGGATATTATCTATACATGTGGCCTTCCAATTGTTGGTCGCTCTAACTACTGTTGTGATTTCTTCCTCTGTTATTCCTTCGAAGTCCATATGTCTGATATCGAGGCGTTGTTTTTCATTCGTGATCCATTCCGCATCCTTATTGTATTCTTTGGAGTTTGACCATAGTGATGACAAATAATCGGTCAAGCACTGTGCGTCAGGTTCTTCTCTGTTATTGTAGGTCGCAGTTTTGTTATTTCTCTTATGAAAATTGGCCGCGCTTTGGAAGAACCTTTGGTTTTGTTGTTTCCTTTCAGTACACTTGATGTATCTTGAGAGCCTCTTTGCTTTTGCTAGGATTATCTGCTTCAAAAGGTCCATATACACGTCGATATGTTGTTTGTGATCAGGGTGTTTTGTGTTCGTACTAATTTTTCCATGAATTTTGCGTATATGGGATTTCAAGCGCCTTGAGGGCATTTTGTTTCTCAGGAATTCTGTGAGGCGACCGATCTCAGCTCTAATATTGTCAATATCCTTCTCTAGTCGTTTTTGCCGTGGTTGTTTTTTGACGCTTTTTGGCTCAGATCGAATCAGAGTTGTGGAGACTTGTTGTTTGTGTAGTCGAAGAACCGCTACCGCTCCACAGTAAATCACGCTGAGTTTATGCTTGCTAGGATGATATTGGTGTTCTTGTCTTGAGTTTGGGCAGTTTAGGTCTTTTAGTTGGGTTACTACCACTGAGTTCAGTTATTGCTCTGTTGAGTTCTGATCGTGCTAAATACATAAATTCGTTCTGCTGTTTCGTTTCATGGCTTCGATGTTATCTGTAACACTCATTTACGGTAGGTATACCGTTATGAGTATCATCTTCACTCCTGAGTTCCATTATGACCACTTTTCGTATGTTTTACAGCGTTTCTGAAGAAAGTAGCCTGGTTTTAACGATTGTTCTTCTTTGATCCGAAATTCTCTGCTCGGATATGTGCAAGATGTAACGCGTATCTGTATGCTGTCATTTCCGATTCCAAGTTTGTAATCTTGTAATAAGAACGCATAATGAAGGAATTAATTTCTGGGGTCCACTTCATGCGTTTCCTACGGAGTCCTGCTCTCGTGGTCGTAGACATAATGGCTTGCGCCACCGGTGAAGCTTCAAGAGTCGGTTGGGAGGTATTGATGTTGTTTCCCCACTTTGTTTTGTGTTGTAGTATCCCTACTCGATATCACGCTGCTTCCGTCGCTAACCGATGGAGACTCTGACTCATTTTCCGAACAAGACCCTCTGCCAGGTTCAGCCTGGGTACCTATTATTATTATTATTATTATTATAATATATGTTATTAACATCTTTATTTTACATATATATCAACAAAATCAGACAGATAAGTCGGATCTGAAATGTTGGCAGATCACAAAATAGTTTCTCATTCGTGGTCATAAAGGTGTATGATTTTGTCTTTCTCACTCCAACTGACAATGAGAGCGAATCATTATTAATACATGTGAATATCATTTTAAATTTGATGATTTATTACTCTTATTCTGAATCATGAAGATATAATTTTTATAAAGAAATCAATAAATTTTCTCAACGAAAGTAATAAAGATTTTTCAATTTATTTTGTTCTCTCAAAACGTACAAATAAGTGAAAATATAGAGTAAATAAATTGAACATTGGATGAAAACAATAAGAATGATTCAATGTTCTCTTTCAGAACTGCAGATTTTCGATGATTCGTGGTATCACTCCAAACCTTCCAAGTATTGAGGATTGTCATCACTATTATCATCGAAGATACTAAATTTTGTGTAAAAAATGGTTTCCGTATGCATTATACCAAATGTAACTCTTTTGATGGCAACAAGTTTTATTATTGTTTCATTGAATTACGTGATGGACATTGGAGCGAATTGGCTACAAAAGCTGGCAGCCGATATCCATCGAACTATGTGAAGAAATATGTGTCTTGATGATTAATCCACCAATGATCTTCCAGCTGTAATGTTGACGGGCATCATTTATTAGCATTATTACAAATATTTTATGAACGCATTGTTCGAAAGAATTGTTATTACAGTTCGTTCTTACCTGGTCCTAAAAGATTTCCATCATGATTGCTAACTTCAAAAGTAAATTAATTGTTGATATCAGTAGCCTTATATGTATCAATGAACAGCTGTACATTATATTGTCTGCTAGCTTGATTGAACTGAACTATCTATCTGATTCTTCAAATAAATATGCACAATAAAATGACGAGGTAAACTCATGGATTGAAGGTTAGGTAAAATTCCTATCGAATTGGAGAGAAGGACATTTATTTACCTCAAAGAAGAATCAAAATGAACAGTGTATATTTAATAAACCTTTGTAACTATTATGTCAGAATCGACCTATACGTCTTTTTTGTGAAAATATGTATATCATAATTACATGAATAACATATATAAATTTCAGCTCTGCTGAAATAGCGCAAATTTGTACAACATTTTTGAAGATTTTTGAAGTGACTGCCATACATTTTCAGTAAAAAATTTTATATTTCACCATATCAAAATGGGAGACAAACTTCGATCACGTTTCGAGAATCAATTTTTATGCTTTTCGACTTCTAGGCTCGGCCACAGGACCTCTTGATGGAAATAGTGAATATTCAATTCACCTACGGTAGGTGAAATAGTATACCCACCATTAAAGTCCGCGAGCTCTATAATGATCCTTCAAGGTCATCCGAGGGCAAATTCGAAATTCGGTAGAGCCTAGTAGGCGGTGCTCACTGCCAGCTAAAAGCTATCAGTAGCGTAGCGTCCCATTCTTATTGTGAACCTAGAACTCCTCGAATTAGTTGTGAGAGATCTATTGTGAAAATGATGTTTGATAATAAATGTAAAAAATCATTTCTGATTTCATAACATCTAACATTTATGGAAAATTAAGTGTGTTGTGTGCCGGCTCGGTGGCGTAGGGGATACGATGCTCGTCTCCTGCGCAGAGTTACCTGGGTTCAATCCCCACAAAGTCGATGCGATTTTTCGGATTCTGGGAATCGCATGAGTATCCATCTTTCGGAGGAGATGTAAAGCCGTCGGTCCTGTCTAACAGAGATGTGTTGGACATTAAAGATCCCTTCCTCGACACGAGAGGGTTCGGCAAAATTCCCGGTTTATTGAGGTGATAAAATTCCCCGGCGTGTCATTGGCCAAAAGGCGGAAATAGAGCACGTTAAAGGAATAACAAACAAACAAGTGTGTTGTGATGGATACATTCCAATATGAGTAAATTATAATAAAGGAAGTTCATTGAATTGATATAAGGTTACAATTCAATGAAATAGGAAATATATCCATTGTAACATCCGAATTGCTAAGCTGCAAAAAAGTGCATGGTTACTGTAATCATTATACATTAGAAATAGTTCCGAATGTGCACACTCGGCAATAATCATCTCGTATGAAGTTGAATAGACGACAATAGGATAGTGATAGATATACTAAATCAGGGTTAACATATCATGTAGAAGTAGAATGGGTTATCAATATAGTTTAAGTGGGTAACAAAACCCTCCGTGTTTCTATTATCCTTCGAATCTTCCGTATCACCTACAACCTCTGTTTGCTACATGGCGATCCTGCCAGGATACCACTGGAAAAATTTACGAGCAGGTGTAGAAAAATGGTTAGAAAATGCCATGATTGCCAGAAATTCAAGTACTCAAATATCCAGAAACAACACTTGACAATTACAACTATTGCTACTGCTGCCATGCAGAAAATTTTTCCTGATGTTATAGGTCCATCAGAGCCCGATCACCAAAAGAACAAGTATATTCTAAGTATACAATGCGAACTGTCATAATTCGTAGAATGCTACCCTCTGATGAATAGAGAGTTGGAAACAGTTGCTCGGTCGTTCGTTGAAAATTTCATATTACGAGTTGGAATTATAAAAGAAGTGGCAACGGGCCAGGGACAGAATTTATGTCGAAATTATAGAGGAATCTTGCCGACTTTTGAGCATCAATATTGAATTTTGATGATTTTGCAAGAACTAACAAAAATGCTTTGAAATATTTGAATGCGCTCTAGTAACTCTTCTTTACTTCTTACAGGAATAAGATACACTTCACTCTTGATTTTTCCTCATAAATAAAAATCAAGGGCGTCAGGTCCGGAAAACGCGGAGGCCATAAATTTGGTCCTCGATTAGCCCACCATCTATCCTCGAACATTTCTGTTAGCTGCCGATCTACAGCTCGTGTTTTATGTGCTGCTGCACAATCCATTTGGTAATAGCAATCCCTCAGAATGTTAAGGGTAATCCATCTGAAAACTTTGCTATTGTTCCTCTCAAAATTTCTAGGTATCTTTGTACATTAAGATTTTCCTCATAAATGTGATAAGCCAACAAATCATTCATTAAAATTGCAAAAACGTTCACGCTGAATTTATTTTGGAAATCAATAACCTCAATGAAATGTCGATTTCCTGTGACCCAAAATGTCGATTTCTCCTGTTGGTTATTCCACTTTTATTGAACTTGGGTTCATCAGACCATATAACTTTTGCCGAATTGTCTCATCTTCTTTAAGCCGAACTAATAGATTTTCACAGAAATTTAGCCGCTTGGGAAGGTCAGTTGGTTTCAATTTTTGTAGTCTGATAAAAGAGTACGCGTGCATGTTATGTTTCTTAAATATCCTCTGAATGGAAGTATAATTCAATCCATTATCCATTGATGCTGACTTGATGGACGCATGTGGATTGGCACGAAAATACGCTAGCGTGTTAATCAGATTGTCGTCGTCCTCGAGAATTGGTTTTCTTCTAGTTTCTATGTATTTTGTTCGTCGAAATTGCAGAAAATTAATTGCTTCTAATCCATCGAAATTTTGTTTTACTCATAGGCGCCAAATTTGAAAATTGGTTATTGAATTGCCTGCAAGTTCTTTCCGCCACTTTTGACATTCTTAAATGAATTAAAAAAGATTAAATATATTTTAGTTTGAATAACCAGTGGTTTTATTCCAAATGTGTTGTATTGTGTGGATATTTTCAATCCCAAATTATTTCGGAACTATAAGAGATGGGTATAGTACATGCTGATATAATTCCATCTGAAATTTGACGCTTTATCTGATGGCGATATAAAATTGACACGTGCCATTTGAAAAATTAAGTTTTTACTGTTTGAAAAAGGCCAAATTGAAAAAGTCATACAAAACATCGCAATGAACATTTGACATGTGTAGACCGCTTAAAAAATCCTTGGTCCTTCTTCTATCCACCCAAGCAAAAATTGTGTCTGTAGTGCAAGGATCTACGAGCTACAATTTTTAAATGTTACTCAAAAATCGAGTTTATAACAAAATAATTAAATCTGTCAAAAGTTTTGACAGATAAGTGCCAACAACTTGGGTATTTTATTTCTTGCTCAAATGTCGGTTCTAGATGTATAATAAAAAGGTAGATTGCCATTTGAAATAACAAAGTGATGACCCACCTTCGGTATAACCGGAAATGGTATAACTTCGAAAATATTTCATTTCAATTGCGGCTAGTTATGGCAGCGTATTAAATTTCAGCTTGATATTGTAATTGGAACTCAAAAGTTTTTAACGGACGGTCCCGGTGGATATCCTGTATACTCTAGAACATCCTGAAACATGGAGCTCTTGGTTATCTTTTTGGTGTTTTTCTTTCAATAACACTGTGCATACATCTCATAAACACACTCCGTTCCAGTTGGTATTTGGTAGAACTTGCGAAATGTCATCAAGTATTAGTCGTACCCCTGATCCAATTTATAATTTTGACCATAATCCCTTAGAATTGAAATATAGACTTCAAGTAGCTTGCGATGAAGCTAGGAAAAACTTAGAAAAATCTAAGGTAATTGGATGAGGAAAATTCGATCAAAATACTCAGCTGAGAAATTATAATGTTGACGAAAAAGTTCTTGTTCGAAATGATTCGGGCAAAAGTGCGAAGCTATATTCAAAGGTCCGTACACAGTAGTCGGAGATTACCCAAACATCTTCATAGAAATAGATGCTAAAATGGTTAAGGTACATGAAAAAAGAGTTAAGTCGTATGTAGGTTAGTGTAAGCAAAACATTTTTTTCTCGTATCAAATAATTTGTTTTTCAAGTGACGGGAAATGTGTGATGAATACATTCCAATATGAGTAAATTATAATAAAGGAAGTTCATTGAATTGATATTAGGTTACAATGAACTAGGAAATATATCCATTGCAACACCTGTTGCTAAGCTGCAAAAAGTGCATGGTTACTGTAATAATTATACATTAGAGATTGTTCCGAATGTGCACACTCGGCAATAATGATTCGGTCGTATGTAGTTGAATAGACAATAGGATAGTGATAGATATACTAAATCAGGGTCAACATACCATGTAGAAGTAGAATGAGTTATCAATATACAATAGACATCAGTCGAAACAATAATTCAAAGACTTCGTTCAAGGGGTTTATATAGCAGAAGGCTCTTGCGAGTATCATAGCTAACCAGACAACAAAAAAATTAACAGACTTAATTGGTGTATCTTGCACCTAAATTGGAATATTGAGAATTGGCGAAATGTCCTTTTTCGGATGAGACCAGAATTGAAGTTCGATCAGATGACTACCGGATTCCGTTTTAAGAGGTTGTGGAAGACAAGATAGACTCCGAGCAGCAAGACGAATTTCAAAATGCCAAGGGGCAGTGTGATGTTTTGGGGTGGCTTTATGCTGGGAGGCAAAACAGATTTGATTTCGTTTTCTGCGAGAGTAACGGCTATAAATTACGTGGACCTAGTGCTGGAGCCCATAGTGAGACTCTGGCGAGGTCCCACAGTGAGAATTTAACTTTATGCAAGACAATGCTCACCCGCATACTAGCAACCTCGCGCGACATTATCTTGAAACAGAGGAATCGCTATTTTGGACTGGCCAGCTTGCTCTCCAGACCTAAATCCTATTGAACATTTATGGGATAATCTAAAAGAAATAGTAGATCGCGCCAGAATAAACCAAGGACCCCACAACAGCTCATCCAAGCCGCCACAGAAGAGTGGTTGAATGTCACCCCAGGGATGATGGAAAACCTAAATCATGGCACGCCTACACGGATTCAGGCTTGTTTCATGGAAAAAAGAGGTAATACAAGCTACTGAGGTCGAGAAAAAATATCTACTCTTTGGGAAAACAATTTTAAATAAGAGTCTCTTATTTTCTTTAATTTTTTTTTTTTTAATGAACCTTAATTTATTTCTTCTTTCAATTGAATTATCACAAAAGGATCAATTTTAACAATCCTTCGAAATTTAGAAAATCCCTGAGGTAATATTCAAAATGTGGGATGCTTGTATATAAATGTGATTGTGTGTATATTACACTGGTCTACAATGGTTTTGTTGCCCTAGATATGAAAATGATTTTGGGTCTATTTATGCACACAATTCGTGAAACTATCAATGATTTTGTAGGATTTGCTCTGATTTCTTTTTAAATCTTTATTTTCATTTTACATAACAAAAATCGTAAAACAAGAAACAAAATAACAGATATATTTATAATGTCAGTTATGATTTGAGAAATTCGGATACATCGAAGTAAATAAAGAGGAAAATGTCGAAAATATATTTCATATTTCCATAAAACGTCTTTTATGAGCTTTTCTTCTATAATTTTCAGGGACAATCTCTTTTCAAAGACCAGTAGTAATCTGCCATCATGTGACAATCCCATCGACCTTGATACCTTTCTTCCATCACTTTTAGATCTTGATGAAACCGCTCTCTTTGTTCCTTACTATAATTTCCTAAATTATCCGGAAATTTATCTAGATGATTGCGGAGATAGTGTAACTTAATACTCATATTTGCTCCTAAAGTCTGAAAGTTTGTCAGCATATTTTGCACAATTTCTTCATAATTTGCTGCTTTATGGTTACCTAGAAAATTTTCGACAACCAACACAAAACTTTTCCAAGCTTTACTTTCCGGAACAGTCATAACTTTGATAAAATCTGAGTCTTTCATCAATTGCCGTATTTGAGGACCATCAAATATTCCACCTTTCAATTTTTCCATACTAAGCTTCGGAAATTTTCTGCAAATGTAATTAAAACAATTTCCGCCTTTGTTCAACGCTTTTACAAATTGCTTAATCATACCTAACTTAATATGTAATGGTGGAAGTATGATTTTTCTCTGCTCACCAGCGGCTCCCTTATTACGTTGGCTTTACCGACAGTTAAAGAATTTCTTACAGGCCAAACATCTTGTTCCCAATGAAGTTGCTTTGCTCTACTATCCCACATACAAATAAAGCAAGGGTATTTTGTATATCCACTTTGTTGGCCAAGTAAAAATTAACCATTTTAAATCCACACAGATCGGCCATTGATGCTCAGAGTATTCAATTTTCTCTAAAACTAATTTTACATTTTCATATTCTTCTTTGAGTTTCGTTGAATGGGCAATTGGAATTGATGCAAATTTATTTCCATTGTGCAATAAGATGCATTTTAAACTTCTTTTGCAACTATCAATAAAACGGCGCCATTCAGAAGATTTGTACTGTTTTAAACCCATGTCTATAAGCAGCTTCGCGATATCATTACAATACACTAATCCTTCATTTTCACTAAAAATTGTAATAATTCTTTTCTCGCGTTCTGTATGTTGTAATTGTTACTGTTGGTGGCAATAAATTTTTTCTTTCAATCTTGAGGCTAACAGTTCTGATCCTTGTTTTGATAAATTGAGATCACGTATTAAATCACTGAGTTCATTTTGAGAAAATAACTTTGGCGTAGATGTTTCACCTTCCCATTCACTTCCACTAGTAGATGGTCCCGATTTCTGTGAATTTGGTAACATCATTGTTTCTGAGGGCATGCGAATTACTTTTGAAATGTATATGGGCCGAGGGAGATTTTCACTGTGTAGAACCGGACATTTCGTATACTGTAAGTCTGGGTATCTCCACGTTTGATTTCGATTAAAACCTTTAACATCTACTACGCAAAAGTAACAATCATCTAAATGATTCGTAGGCTCCATCCAGATCATAGGAATACCAAAGTCTAATCCAGAACTTTCACCTTTTTCCACAACCGTAAAGACTCAACACAGGACATACAAACTTTATTAGGAACCCATGGTTTACCTAATTTGTCCATTTTGAAACCAAAATATTCAGCATAAGTCTCCTTGACAAAGTCTGTGATATTTCTCTTTTGTTTTTTGGTATATAAACACCGCAAATGTAACAAAATAAATCACTACAATATTTACACTTTCTTCGTGACGAACTCATATTTTAGACTAGAAGACAAATATATAAGAATGGACATTCAGTAATTGAAACGAAATATTAATTAATAATGTCACTTTATCCAGATTTACGTGTATAAGTACTTCAATAAAAATAACTGAGATCTCAGCTGTTGAATAGATAACCTTTTTATATTATTTTCAGGAAGTTATTCATCTTAATGATTTAATAATTATTTCCATGCAGGTAACTACGACTTAAAATCTATGAATTTTTATTTCGTTAATATTAAATAGGATTGTGAATTTGAGTTTAGGTATTGTTAAATTATTAGCATGTAAATGTAATTTAACCAAGCTTTCGAGATAAACAAAATAAATGGGGAATAAACAAATTTATAAAGCCTATTTTCCTACTAATTTTACCGCTGTCTATGGTATCTCCCTTCCTTCCTGACAGTTCAGTATATAATAGATCAGTTCAGTTCTTAAATGGTTATCTCATATATCTTTCCTATTATTGAACTGTTTTGTTTCGCTTACAGAAGATAACATGCCCGAAATTCAAGGATTGCTGAAAAGCAATCTTGGAATTTCGTTTTCTACATTTCTAATGATTGAATACTGATAATCGATATTAAACCTTACGGATGATTGACATGGCTCATTTTAGAGCTCCCGGACTCTAGTATGGAGTTTGTTACTATACTGTTAATCTGCGCAATGCTGGGTCTCAATCTCATAGAGCATGGAAATTCTCCACGATTCTCGAATTGTTATTTGTTTATGTTGGTATAGTGGAGCGTCGATTATCCGAATGGGTGTTCGGAGAATCGGATTATTCGGATAATCGAATTGCATTGATTTTTCACATATCTATGGATGAATGAAATTGAATCCACTAACAAAAACTTCATTAACTGATTGTAATTCATCTTTTATTACATTAATAGATGGGAACAACACAAAAAATATATTCAAAATATAGCCTGTTTCATAATTAAATATGAAGTATATATAATGAAAGTTAAAGAACATCGTTAATTCTCGTTTGCCGAAGAAGTAGGATAGAATATCGGTTAAACGGTCGTTCGGTTGACCAGTTCTACTGTAATTGTAACTGGTGATATGTACGGCTTTTGTAGACGTACATCTAGGCACGAAGATATGCGAGTGAACTAAGACTTACAGGTTCTATACCAAGGACATATTCCTTAGAATTTTGAAATTAAATCTCTGAGTTCAGAGTATTGAGGTAACGATCCTTTCATAAAACATCAAATCATATTATCAAAACCCATAGAGGACCAGCTCCCACTCATAATAGGGGAGGGCCAATTGAGCCTGTCTATAAATGATCTAATGGCCTAGCTACTACCACTTATAGTATGGGTGAGAGTCAATTAGGCCCATCTCTACACGATCTGATATCCAAGTGGATTTACTTAAAGACGAAAATGATTGCAGCGGAAACAATTCAATATGAATATAACAAAGGTCGAAAAGACTTTGTTACCGAATCTGTTTTTGATTTTCACATTTCCTTACCTATTGTTTAAGTGACGAAAAATTGATCGTACAACATCAAACATCACATAAAATACCTTGAAAAGGTCACTACAAATACATACCACAACCGACGGTTCCATTTATGAGAAGAGGTAATTTATGTGAGGAAGAAAATATTGCAATCAACATTCAAGTAATTTATTTTGCATCGTCTTTTATAGACCGTAGAATGGATTGTTTCATAACAAACGACTAATTGTCATCGATTAGACAAAACATTTCTAGAAGTTACAAGTTGATGGTTATGGCAAGAGCAGAATATAAAATCATTTTCTCAGCCAAGCATTTCCACCCACATCACCCATAAAAGCAATTCGCAAAGTGCAGAATTTCAATCCGTTAAAAGCATAACTCGGCCCGAAATTATTTCCACTCGATTTTAGCGATAACAGGCCGTCAATGAAATGATGTAGCAAATTCCCAAATTTATGAATAAATATTTCAAAAATATTGATCAAATATAGCCTACTAGTTATGCGCTGCAAATCCGCTTGATTGCATTTTCGCCAAGCCGCCCACAAAATAATTACACGTACGTTGTATAACAGGCGCGTTCAGGACTGGATTCAATAATTCATGTGATGAAATGAAAAGAAGTTTCAATTGAAATGCCTGTCATAATATCAGCGTAATTTGTTGATTGAAATGGCTTGTTGTTACTCTACTAAATATTATGTTTATCAAAAATGACGTATTAGGCGAACTGATGTAATGAGTGGGTGAAATGTATTTACAAAATATCGCTTCACTGTGATACATGTGAATTATTTGACGAAAGCTAAAAAGCAAAAAGCTAAGCTCATAGAAAAAAGAGTAGATCGTGCTCAATGTTGGTGCATATAATAGAATTTTTTTTCAGAACAACTTCAGAATATCAAATTGAATGCTTTTCTTTCATTTGTTCACAGATTACTCTCCATTACTTTGTTAGCTATTGATTTCGAAGATGATGTTCAAATATTAAAATTAATCGCTAAGAATAACTACTATTAAACGAATTCCAATGACACCTCAATGAAATAAAAACAACATAAATTTTTACTGCAGAGCATCAATCAAATAGAAAATTTCTAATTGATTGTATTCCTAATTTTGGCAACAAGATATGTAATAGGTTGCACAAACATAATATTAAATTCTGTCGAAAACTGACTAGGAATTGATTATTTTAAAATCTTTGAATTTGGTAGGCTTCCTTTGTAGAATTTCATTATGAATAACAAAAACAAGTAATATGTTTTGAGGAATTTTACTGAATAATTGTGATTCGTAACGCTTTTCACCACACCGTAGCTTCTTCAGACGAAAGAATATATAGAAATTTTGACAACTATATATGGATACAATTGACAATATAAGTACAAATGTTCTTAAGTAATCAAAAGCTTATTGAGTTGCTTCTTCTCAAGTGGTTATTGATGACAGGTATATCCAATAAAATTAAGGTAGATTGCTCCCTGAAGAGATTCAAAAGATTCAATAGATGTGAAGGGCTTAAATCGACTTGATCATTAATGAGTGTACCTGAGTGTTTGTGTTTGTTGATTTATAGAGTTTCCTAAAAATGTACTTTCCAATATTTATTATCTGTATGCAAAATTTCAAACTGTTGGTCGAAAGAGTGATTATTTCTAGAAGACGATTCGCGTAATTTGAATATGATTTTTATTTGAGAAACTACGTTTATGTTCCGATATTCTAATATTGATTTCTATGTGTTCTACCAATGAAGAGATTATCACAGTCATTGCAAATCAATCTATAAACACCTGATTCATTATTTATTTCTAATTTGGTCTCATTGTTTTTTATATATTTGCCTGAGCTATCATTTATTTGGAAAGCTATGTTGAAATTATTTCTACTCAAGAATGATTTCAGTTTTTACTTGTAATGTCAACGTAGTAGCTTAAGGTGTTGAATTTCTGTTTCAATTTATCGACAGGGTAAGCTTTTTCAATGCGATTCTACTTTGTTTTTAATTCAAAATATTATTTGTTATTTTGGGATTATAACCATTATCTCAGCTATTTGTATAATTAAATTCGATTTTTGTTGATAACGGAATGTTTATCAATCTATGAATAAAACTTTTGAATGCTGACATTTTGTGATGACACGACGAGTTATGTATTTTATTCAAAATATTATTTTTAATTTTGGAATCATAACCATTATTTGTAGTTATTTGTTCAATTAAATTTAATTCTTTGTTGAGATTTTCTGGTGATAACGGAATGTTAAACAATCTATGAATAAACTGTTGAATGCTGACATTTTGTGTTGATACGGATGACACGTCGAGTTATGTATTATAATATCTGTATGTGACTTCAATCAAGATTGAAAACATGTTTTCAATTTTCATTCGCAATTCCGTTAAGAAATTTATTGTTATTGCTTTCCGTTTTCAGTTGTGAAGATTCAATTTTGGAGAAATTAATTCATAATCATCCACTTAGTAAATATCATTTATACTGGTATCGCTATGTAGACGATATCATTATTTGTCTACAGGAACAGATGGACAGTTGAAATTTTCGAAAATTATATAAATTCATTACATCCATGAAAATTAATTCACAACTGAAATAGAAAGCAATAATTCAATAAATTTTTAGATATAACAATTTCGAATGAAAATGGAAAACACGTTTTCGCAATCTATCATAAGACGTCAAAAACATATATTATAATACATAACTCGTCGTGTCATCCGCATCAACACAAAATGTCAGTATTCCACAGTTTATTCATAGATTGCTTAACATTCCGTTATCACCAGAAAATCTCAACAAAGAATTAAATTTAATTAAACAAATAGCTACAAATAATGGTTATGATTCCAAAATGATAAAGAATATTTTGAATAAAAACAAAAAAGAATCGCATTGAATGAAGTTTACCCTGTCGATAAATTGAAGAAAAAATCAACACCTCAACCTACGTTGGCATTACAAGTGAAAAACTGAAATCATTCTTGAGTACAAATTATTTCAACAAAGCTTTCTAAACGAATAATAGCTTAGGCAAATATATAAAAACAATAAAACCAAATCAGATAAAAATAATAAATCAGGTGTTTATAGATTGAATTGCAATGACTGTGATAATTTCTACACTGGTAGAACACATAGAAATCAATATTAGAATATCGGAACATAAACGTAGGTTTTCAAATGAAAAATCAGATTCAAATTACGCGAATCATCTCCTAGAAATAATCGACCCACAGATAATAAATATTGGAAAGTAGATTTTTGGGAATCTTTAGAAATCAACAAACACAAACACTCAGGTAGACTCATTAATGAAGTCGATTTAAGCCCTTCACATCTATTGAATCTCTTTAGGGACCAATCTACCTTAATTTTATTGGATATACCTGTCGTCAATAACCACTTAAGAAGAAGCAACTCAATAAACTTCTAATTACTTAAGAACTTAAGAACTACTGTATTTATATTCTCAATTGTATCCATATATAATTGTCATAATTTCTGTACATTCATTCGTCTGAAGAAGCTACGGTCTAGTGAAACGCGTTACGAATCACAATTATTTAGTATAATTCCTCAAAAAATATTACTTGTTTTTGTTATTTTGAAAATCTGCTTAAGACGATTGTGTAAATTTTTGTTGTTGCTAAGTTGGCACAACTGTTTTCTATACTGACGCTGAGTCAGTCACCCACACGGAGGGGAAGATTAGTGAATACTGATCGCCCTGGTGGAAATCCATGTTGTGTTTCAGGAATCACTTCATTCGTAAGAGAACATTTCATTAATGATTTCTTCACTCACTGCTATGGAGACCAAACTGGTTCGACGGTATTTATGGGGAGATAATTTGTCACCTTTTTTGTAGACGTTACAGATGCTAGTAACCAATTACTTGGAAGGGAGTGAGAACGATGTGATTCAGAAAAGGTAGTAGAAAGTGGATGAGATAGACTGTGTGCACATAGTTTCAGGACCCAAGTAGAAACTCCATCAGGTCCAGGGGCATTATTGTTCTTCAACGTACCTATGGAACAATATATTACTCCGGAAACAATGATGGCCAACATAGACATGGTGTCGCAATTCTAGTCACCAAAGAGTTCAATAGAGCAGCAGAAGGTTTTGTCCCGATCTCCGAAAGAGTAATGCTCCTGCAGTTGAGGACATCGCACGCTAGACTGAACTTAATACAGGTGAACGCTCCTACAACAGATGGAGACGAGGACGAAATAGAAGTGTTTTACCAGCAGATCGAGGAGCTGTTAAAATAACTAAACATAGAGAAATCAACATAATCCTAGGTGATCTTAATGCAAAGATCGGCGAAGGATAAAACGGAATGTAGGATATCATGGATTAGGGAACGTAATGGAAGAGAGGATCGACAATTGCAATTGTGCCAAGAGCAAAACCTCATAATAACTGACACATTCTTAAAACTGCCTAAAAGATGATTGTATATATGGTGATCACCCGGAGTAGATGTTTCTTCCGATCACAATTCACTCATCGCTAATGTCCCACCCAGACTCAAAAATATAAAGAAGCAAAGAAAAATGCCCAAACTAGACACGCAAATGCTTAAAAAACCTGAAATAATGAAAAGTCTCTGGAAGCAGTTGAAGAAAACCTTGATACAATAAACATGAACAGCAATGATATTGAGGAACAGTTGAAATCACCAAATCAATGCCTGCTTGATCCATGCGAGGAGATATTGACAAACCACACAAAGAGAGAAAATTGGATGACTGATATTATACTGGACATGATGGAAGAAAGGAGACATTTCAAAAATACTAACCGTCACAAATACAGGAAGATAAACTACGAGATCAGAAGAAAGATAAGGGAGGCCAAGGAAATCTACTTTGAAGAGAAATGTAAAGAGATCGAAGATTTGCAAAGTAGGTACGATTCTTTCAATCTACACAAGAAAGTAAAAGAGTTGGCAGGGTTGAAACGACAAATTCCTTCGTGTATACTCCTTGAGAAAAACGGAAACTCTATAACACGGCTAGAGGACCAAACTGAAAGATGGAGAGAGTATATTGGGGAATTATTTACTGATGAACGCGGAGAATTAGACCAGATAGAAATTCAGCCAAAAGAAATGGGTCCGGATATCACACAAGAAGAAATATCATACGCTCTGAAAACAATGGAGAATGGAAGAACTCCTGGAACTGACGAACTCCCCATATAAATACTGATACTAATAGAGGCAAAACACATGGATATATTGGTGAAACTCTTCAACGGAATATACAAGTCAGGTGTCATACCCACAGACTGGCTTACCTCAATCTTTGTCTGTCTTCCCAAGAAGACAAATGCCAGAGAATGTGCTGACCACCGCACAATTAGTTTGATGTCGCATACGTTGAAGTTGCTCCTGAAAGCCATGCAGAATCGCGTATATCATAAATTAGACATGGATATTGATGAAACTCAATTTGGATTACGCAAAGGCTTAGGAACACGCGAAGCTCTCTTTTCGATCAATGTGTTGATCCAGAGGAGCATGGATATCAACCAAGGTTTGTATATATGTTTCATCGATTATAATAAAGCGTTAGACAGTCCTACACAAACAACTTATGACTGTCCTTAAAGCAAAACATATTGAATTTAATGATCTCAGAATAATTGCAAACCTTTATTATAGACAACGAACAAAAGTACGAGTCAGCGATCATCTCTCGGAAGAAATTCAAATCAGAAGAGGAGTGAAGTGAGGTTGTGTATTATCACCACTCCTTTTCAATGCATATTCAGAAAAAATACTGAAAAAAGCTCTCGAAAAAGAAACAGCCGGAATAAAGGTGAATGGAATATCGATAAACAATATCAGGTATGCGGACGACACTGTCACAATAGCAGAGAACCTAGAAGATCTTCAGAGACTGATGAACAAGATAGTCGAGTATGGTGAGGAATACGGTTTATCAATGAACATCAAAAAACCAAATTCATGAGAATTTCGAAAAGTATTATGCACAAGAGATTTGAAGTTAGAACTGAGAGTTAGATTGGTGAGATGTTACGTATTTTCCACTCTGTTGCACGGAATAGAAAGCTGAACACTGAATGCGACTACCACTAGAAGATTGGAATCTTTTGAATACTGGGTGTACTGGCGAATTCTAAGAATATCATGAATAGAACACGTTACCAACACCGAAGTTTTGGAAAACTTGGACAAAAAATGGAGATCATACCTATAATTAAAATTAGAAAACTGCAATATGTTGATCACATAACTCGCGGAGAGGGTACACCATGCTCCAGTTGATAATTCAAGGAAAGATCTAAGGAAAGAGAAGCGTTGGAAGAAGGAGGATATCATGGCTATGAAACCTGAGATAATATGGATGCACGTCTGGTGAACTCTTCAGAGCAGCCGCCTCCAAAGTCCGCATAGCTATCATAATTGCCAACTTCCTACGCGGAGAAGGCACTTGAAGAAGAACGTACCTATCTGTTGAAGGTAACATCACTGAGGCCGAAAGGACACTGAGGAGTCCTGAACTCTGAAAACTATCTTTTATCCGTTCAATTTGTAGAAACTTCGAACATACCGCACTGCAGATTACAATTCTGATTCATTCTCCCAATTTCGTTGAAAAATTTGAATACGTGTCTGTTATATTTATCTGGAAATTAATAATGGAACGTGCCCCTCGCATCAATAGCGGACTATGGAAATTTAATATTCCGAAAGGTATTCAAGCCGTTATATCGACGGGTTATTAAAATCAAAGGCACTAGATAATAATTATAAAACTAGTTATACCGTTCGCATGTAGTTGAAACGAATTGAGGAATTCCAATGTGGCGCATATACAAATGGAAATCAAATTCCTCCGTTAACATTGTGTTTATATCAAAAACAAACTACGGCACAGTCGTTAATATTGATTGGTAGACCGTAAATTTACGTTCGGAAATGCTACCCAAAACGTAAAATACACCGTGATGGGCCATAAAATAACAGTAAAAATAATGCGCTCTATAAATGGCTGTTCCAAGCAAATCTCCAGTTAGGTAGGTTATTGAGTTTCATGACTACGTCGTCATGAAAATTATACAATTTCAAATATCCTTTCATTTGTTAGTTTCCATTGAAAGTACGTTCGTTTATAATAAATTAATGAGAAGTTTTGAATTCTTCGTCCAAAAATACCACCATTTCCACAATGAACAAAACACAATGCAATAATGGAATACGAGTTCTAACAACAATATAATGGGACAATATAATTAGTTTACTATAGAGAAGATTTCTTCGAATTTGAATCCAGAAGTGATCATTGAATTGAATGATGTTTGAATTAATACGTGTTTTCTTCGTCTTCCAACAACTTTAATGTGATTGAAGATATGTGGCTTAAAACCCTTAACTACGGACACGGGGTCTTGTAGACTCCACGCGGTACATTTGTGAGCATAATCCCCACTACAATTCCTTTCAATTTCTGTCGGCCTCAGTACCTTCTGCATTTTCATTTATCTTAGAGGTGTTGAAGCGGCGTTATCACTGGATTTGCTATTTTCAAGTTCTAACTAGCCGGGAGTCTGCCAGACCCCGCGTCAATGTCTACGTAATTGTTGTCGATATCTGCTATGGCTAGTTCGAGTGGTAATAGGCATGAACACGTGAATATGCTCGACCCAAATTTTGCGACAGTTGTTACGGCATGGTATAAAGATCTTTTGATTGACAATAATGATGTTGAACCTGACGAAAATGTGTTTTTACCAAGTGATCATGAATCTGAAGGCGAATAGGTACTCAGTGACTCGGCCTTTGTTCGTGGTCTATACACGAGCATTAACCCGGCCTAAAGGGCACCAGGGACCCCTTCCTTGAGCCCACTTAGGTAATTCTTGGCAGGCGCATCCACGTCGCAGGGGTGGGCTCTGTTTGTCCAGTATTGCGGGGTTTAACGTTTTGCCCGTGCCCAGGTTTACGGGCGTAGACCACAACGGTAGTGATGGCGGAGAAGACAGTCTTCAGTACGGCAGATCGAGGGAAGTGGCAATCCAGTTTTAGGAGAATTACAAAGCACCTGCAGCGTCTGACCCCGAGTGGGCGGTTGCAAACAGCGACGGTTTCCAGAATAGGCGGCTGCATAATACACTCGCCAACAAGCAGGGCAAGCGTGGCGTTTCAATGCCGAAACCTCCGTATTTAAACTAGAAATGTCAAAACCTAAAACACTATTACCCCAGGTGAGTAGAACTGTGAGCTCACAATCTCACACTGACAGATCAGTCAGCCCAATGGATTATGGGGGGTCAAAGTCTTGACTAGAAAAATGAAACACCGCATATTTGTTACCATATATAACATACGCACAATGAGAACGGAAGAACATCTTTTTGAATCAGAACGTGAATTGGAACAACTAAAATGGAATGTCATTGGACTGTCGGAAACACGCCTACTCGGAGAAAAAACAACAACGCTGAAGTCAGATCATATACTTAATCAGAAAAACTTCGATATCGATAATCATACTGAAGGAGTAGGTTTCCTTGTAAACATGAACACAAGAGACAAACTATCCAAATTCTGCGCTGTTTCTGATCGATTCATACATCTTACATTGTCGTTAAACAAGCGTTATGCAGTACAAATAATTGACATATATGCACCAACAAGTACATCGGAAGATGAAGAGGTAGAGCAGCTATATGAAGAGATATCGATTGCAAGACGAGCAGAAAACTCGTACTTCACGATCATAATTGGGGATTTCAATGCCAAAATCGGCAAGAAGACGCAAAATGATACAGAAAATATCAGTGAACATGGCCTAGAAATATGGAACGAAAGAGGGGAAATGCTCGTGAACTTTCTCTTGAAAGAGAACTTTTACTGTCTAAATACATTTTTTAAAAAACCTCCTCAACGTAAATGGACCTGCAGAAGCCCGGATAGTTCCACAAAAAATGAGATCGATTACATACTTTCAGACAACCGAAAGAACTGTAGTGATGTGTCCGTTCTTAATAAGGTAGACACAGAGAGTGACCAAAGAGTAGTCCGAGCTTGTTTCCAGTTCGATATTGAACAAGAGAGAAAAAAGCTGATTAAAAAACCTAAATTCCCGACAGTCGATCACCTCGGAGCAAGGAATACCGAATACCACGCAGACATAGCAAGAAGGTTACAACCAGATGAAACACTTATAAGAATGGATATTGAACAACAAAACCAACAAATAAAATCTGTGTCGCCGCAGCTACAAAGATAATATGCTTTAAAGTAAGGAAACTCAAAGAGTCGAACTGATAGACCAAATAAAGGGACTTGAAAAAAGAACGGAAGAACACAGAAAATTGAATAAAAGAGTTAAAAAAACCATACGCAGAGAACTAAGAGCACACAAAAATGATCCAGGAAACAATCGAAAGGATTGCCAATATGAGAGTTCTCAGATCAAAACTCTCAAATGGTATAACAAAGCTGACAAAGGTGACAAACAAACAAAGAATTATTGTATCCAACATAGAACGAATATCTCAAATAATAGAAGAGTTTTACACCGACCTCTACACATCCTAGTAACCCAACGTTATTGACACATCGAGTTAAGTATTTAATGTGGGATCAAATGACCTGCCAGATTTATGCCTCAATGAAATTAGAAGTACACTTAAAAGTGTGAAAAATTGAAAGTGTCCAGGAGAGGACCATGTCACTGCTGAAATGCAGAAACTTGGTGCATGGAAAAACTCATTCAAATTCTACTGAACAAATGTCTGCAAGAATGTAAGCTTCCAGAAGAAGGGTACAATGCAGAAGTCGTGCTGTTATTCAAGAAAGGAGACATCAGTAACATCGAGAACTATCGCCCTATTAGTGTGTTATCACACCTCCATAAGCTTCTCATAAGAATCCTAACAAAACGCCTCATGAAGAAACTAGATTTCTATCAGTAGGCCACAAAAGTCGTTGTTTCGAGAGCGAAATGCTGCCAGGAAATCTATACTTTCGGCCAGGGGATCAAGAACAATAAATTTGTGAAAATTGATAATACGCATCTGGTAGTGGTAACAGTGCCCCCAGTAGGCGCACTTGAAAGTGGGCATGAAATAGTCCTGTATAATATATGTAGCGCCAAACTATGTAATCTGGAAACAGCTGCTATATTTATGAATGTTGGCAAGAGGTGCTTAGAATCATTTCCAATCCCAGAAAGTAAAGAGCGTAAAGGATTTTTTGGTGGAACCAATTGTGACAATATTACTTTGCCAGAAGATTCGCCATTAATTTCTTCTTCTTGCACGGCGCCTTTATAGGCAGCACTTAAGCCGTTTTGCCAATTGTGCTTGCCGTGTTGTATTATTGTGGTGTGTGCCTTGGAAAAACTTCTTGATGAAGCTTGCAAGACTGTTGTAGCTGGCCTCCTGGATCATCCGGGCGCTGGGTGTTTCAGTGCCCAAGGTGTTCAGTCTGGTCACCTTATGAACGGGACATTCGAAGAGTATGTATTCCGTTATTTCGTCATTTTCTAAGCAACCACGGCACCGTGTGGTTTCCGATAGTCTCATGACATGTAGGTGTTTGAAGAGTTGATGTCCCGTCAATAGGCCAACTACCATCCCAACAGACTTTTTATAGAGGGACAATTGTTCAAATACCTTTTCTTTGGTTGCGGGACTCTTATGAGCCTTGTAATATTTACAAATTATCATCATTCCCCAATTGTTAACGATTTGTCGGCACAATAATCTATTGCCGGATCATCGTGGAATGCAGCTCTTTTCAGAAACACAGGAGCACTGCGTCTGAATTGCTCAGTTTCATTATAGCGTGGTCGCTGTTATTGTATTTGATTGGCACGAAGTCGTTGCATTCTAAGCCTATCTACTTCATTGTCACCCACCGAAGTAAAGAAAGTTCTCGCACACGTAGCGGTAATCGTAATCGTATTCACAAAGACAGGAGGATACAGTCTCTGTCTGAGATATCGATCAACATAGAGGATGGATCGACAAATTGAACATATGCAGCGTGAACGCATATGTCATGTACTCTTTCTTTGTTGGAAATGACACGAAACCATTTGATTTATTTAAAAATTGGCAGGACGGCTAGTCGAACAATATACAGTGTGTTCCAACGAAAATTTGACCCCCTATAACTCCGAAATGAGTAACATTAGCGAAAAACACCAAGACACGTCGATTTTTGTTTCGAGGGGAGCATTTTTCGAAATAATTCGAAACTTCTCAGATCAACCCCTACCCCCAGCAACCCTAACTTTGAAATTCATCATAGGAATAAGGGTCGAGTGGCACCTTACTGAAAAGGTCTGTCAATTCTCCACCTTGATTTGTCATTTTAGAATTTTAAATTAACATACAGGGTGTCCCAACCAAGGGTGAAGTTGAATTCTGGAAATCCCAAATACTAAATGAAATAGATTTATTTTGGCATAATGCAAGCGCAGGTTTATGCTCGGTCTAGAAAACGACCTACACTTGTGAATTTGGAGTTGGTGCAATCAACCCCTATTTCCAGCATCCCCAACTCAAAAATCATTCGATCGATAATAGGTCAAGTGGCACCTCGTTGAAAGGTACTGCAATTTCTCTTCGAATTTGGTATTTTCGAAATTCAGAATCATCATACAGGGTGTCCCGAAGCAGGAACATTGAAAATCCAAATAACTTTTTGAAACTGGTTCATTTCGGTATACGAGAACATGTTTGATCCGAGAATAGGACTTTCTTGTGTGGTTATAGAATTTTTGCAATCAACCCCTTCCATTCAGCATCCCCAACTTGAAAATCATACAAATAATTCAAGTGGCATATCTTCAGAAAGGTTTTTTGAATTCCAGAATGATTAAAGCATTTCATTCAGTTCGGCTCTCCATACAGGATGTCGCTTTCGAAAAATTCAATATCGTCATTTGAAATTATCAACTAAAATTAATTCGAAACTGTTAAAAGTATTGGGGTACGATGTGTTGAGCATCAATTACGAAGAAATAAAGCTGATTTCTGCATTGAAAATGTTCACATTTTTTTCATTTCCATCTGGCGTGCAGTCATCTGTTATTTCTCATTTTGCAATGAAATATTATTATTATTCAGATCAGTTCCTCATTATTGTTGTTGTTCGTCAGTTGAAATTAATCTGAAAATGGTTTATTCCACTGAGGAAAGGGTCGAAATTGTATCGACGTATTTTCGAAATAACAGTTGTGCCAAAGAAACGGCAAGGATATTCGATAGGAACCATCCTGAAAGAGAAAGGGGAGTCAGTCACCAGTACGTTAAATATTTGGTTGACAAATTCCTAGCTACGGGTTCGGTGGCAAACAAAAACATGAAGTGGCATGTCCTGTCAGAAATGAGGCAACGGAAGTGGCAGTAGTGGGTCATCTACAAATGGAGAATACTACTTCGATCAGAAAACTATCTCGTCTGACTGGTGTATCAGCTACAACTGTCCATAGAATCGTGAAACATCACAAATTTCACCCCTACAAGGTAAAATTAGTGCATGAAATAAACGAAGATGATCCAGATCGTCGTTTACAGTTTTGTGAAAATCTAAGTGAAAACCTAAACGCTAATCCAAATTTTCTGAATAACATCTGTTTTTCTGATGAAAGCACCTTTATGCTCAGTGGTGAAGTGAATAGACATAATTGTCGATATTGGGACACATAGAATCCTCATTGGTTTAGAGAGGCCCACACGCAAAGGCCTCAGAAGTTGAACGTTTGGTCAGGAATTTTTGGCAATCATCTAGTTGGGCCTTTCTTTATTGAGGGTAATCTGAATGGAAATGGCTACCTACAGTTGTTAGAGGAACACATACATCCTAGATTGACAGAAATTTTACAGAACGATCCAACTCTTTCTGAGGACGAAATGCGTTTTCAACAAGACGGTGCTCCTCCGCATTATGATGCTCGGGTGCGCCAATATTTAGACGAAAATTTCCCAGGAAGGTGGATTGGTAGAAGAGGACCTGTTGAGTGGCCAGCCAGGTCACCAGATTTAAATCCCTAGATTTTTTTTTTGTGGGGCCATCTAAAATCTAAAGTTTATGCCACAAGACCAGAAAACCTGGAGGAGCTGCGGATGAGGATTATCACAGAATGCCGACTTTTGACTCCTGAAGTTTTCGCTAATGTGAGAAGAGAGTTCGAAAATCGTCTGTATAACTGTATGGAGGTGGGCGGAGGTCATTTTGAACAATTGTTGTAATAATCAAGTTAGTTTTTGTTTTCAATTGAATACAAGTTCAATAAATCTCGTTTTCCTGTTTAGATGAGCATCCAATCAGTTTCTCCATCATCCCCTCATCCTGATCCTCACGCCAGAAAACCTCGATTGCCAAACTGAAACCAATGCCTCAGTGATTCAGAAAATAGAAAAATCTTTCTGGAACTTTGCCACTCAACCTGTAATCACTTGATGATTTTTTGAGTTGGGATGCTGAATGGAAGAGATTGATTGCAAAAATTCCATATTCACGCAAGAGAGCCTTATTCTCGAATCAAACATAAACATGTTCTCGTATTATACCGAAATGAACCAGTTTCAAAAAGTTATTTGGGTTTCAGTGTTCCTGCTCCGGGACACCCTGTATGCTGATTCTGAATTTCGAAAATACCAAATTCGAAGAGAAAATTGAAATACCTTTCCAACGAGGTGCCACTTGACCTATTTTCGATCGAATGATTTTTGAGTTGGGGATGCTGGAAATAGGGGTTGATTGCACCAACTCCAAATTCACAAGTGTAGGTCGTTTTTCTAGACCGAGCATAAACCTGCGCTTGCATTATGCCAAAATAAATCGATTTCATTTAGTATTTGGGATTTGCAGGAATTCAACTTACCCTCGGTTGGGACACCCTGTATGTTAATTTAAAATTCTAAAATGACAAATCAGAATGGACAATTGACAGACCTTTACAGTAAGGTGCCACTCGACCCTTATTCCTATGATGAATTTCGAAATTAGGGTTGCTGGGGGTAGGGGTTGATCTGACAAGTTTCGAATTATTTCGAAAATGCTCCCCTCGAAACAAAAATCGACGTGTCTTGGTGTTTTTCGCTAATGTTACTCATTTCGGAGTTATAGGGGGTCAAATTTTCGTTGGAACACACTGTATGAGTAATAGGTTCGAAAACCTCTTGTAAATAGGAAATAATGTCGAATGCTGAAGATTCCGGAAGAGCAAGCACCAGAAAACTGCCTAGAATAACGAAAATATTGTTATATTTGCTCTTTTTGAATAGGAAGAAAAACTTTCTTCACTTGCATCAAATGTAAAAAGCCCATAAGTGTGCAATGCTCAAGAAAATGTTCCATCAATTGTTACTAGGGGAGATAACGCGCATAAAAAAGTTGCCTATATTAAGTCGTGCAAGTTTTTTTTTATCAATTCTCCTACCGTTTAAAGTTGTTTTGTTAGATTATTAAATGTTTTTCCAAAGCAGGGTTAGCATCAAAATAAAAAAATGCGTTTGTTTTGACAGTAGAATATATAGTGTGTGATTTTCTTGGCGCTTAACAGTTTAATTTTTCCATTTTATATATTTTACTATGTTGTTGGTCTACTTTCAAGATACTTTTTATGAAAAGTTCTAAATTTTCGGTGTTTTCTCGTCAAACAAAACAAACAATAGAAGACGTAGTGCACCCAAGACGGATCATTGTGGATTGCCATTTTCATTTCTTAACTGTAATGTAATGATCAAAGCAACTTCCCAGGAATGTCACACTTGTCAGTTATGAGCATCAGACTTTTTAATAGTAACTCTATCAAATGCCCTCGTAAAATGGAAAGAGCTTTTGTCGGTTGGCAATCCCTGATCTTAAAAGTGAGTCAAACTGTTTTTATATGTGAGAGCATATATCCCAAAGACGAAATCGTGTTGTTAAACAAGGATGAATATAAGAAAAATCCCACAGTCTTATACATCTTTTTTGCCACTATAGACTCCGTAGTCTTCAAGGGCAGAGACAGAAGATTTATAAGCCGGTAACATGACGCTTACTGATTGCTGACATTATCTGAAGCAAAAGTAAAATAAGCGAATTTCCATGCACCAAGTGAGTATCTTAAAAGGTACTCGTTTATTAATTATTCAGCGCAATATTTTGATATGGTTACTGGTTTTCAGTGGGACTTCTTGAACGCTCAATTAGTAACTCCACATTTTGGGTGCAAATCAAGTATTCTTTGAAATAAGCAATCTGGATTTTTGCAGGTATTAGATTTTTGCCATAAAGAGCCTGAAATATTTCAACAATATTTGATGAGAGCAAATGATGATGCAAGTACGAGCCATAGTTTTCAGTAGTTTTAGATGCTACAAATCTGAGTTTGAGTCTTGAAAAATGAGCCAACGCTTTTATAATAGAATTCTTCACTTGGTAAAACATAAAAAATTCGCAAGTTGAATGGACGACACTACGAAGAGCACAATCGAAAGCGCAAATTTTTCGAAAACTGCTTCGTTTGTTGATGTGGGTGAACAAGAATATACTGTGTAAATCAAAGAGAAAAAGAACGGCGAAATACATTGAATTGCAATCGAAAAACAAATATATCTTCAGAAACTAGAAATCACTTTTCGCCTACTGGACTTCATAATGATTCAAGAAAACTAGATTTACATGAAAACACATATAGAAACACAATTGTAGTTGAGGCAATTCACTTTCGTTCATATCTATTTCGATCGAGATGAACTGTGTTTAGTAATAAGTTGTGATAGTGAATAAGTTACTATTGAAATATATACGTATACTAGTACTTACTTGACACTGTTGAGGCCCTTGCCGATTCGGTGACGCCGCCTTGGGCCTCTGTCTTTTCACAGCTAATTTAACTACATCTGGCGTTGTGCTGCCTATCTTCTTATCATCTGTTGTTGTCGATACTGAAAATAATGAATCGAATTAGGCAAATGAAAATGAGTCCTTGTGATTGGCTGGTTTGGCATATATTTTTTCGATATTCGTATGAATTCGTATATACTAAATGACACTGACATTTATTTTGACATTTAAATTTGCTTATAAACAGAAAGACTTCAGCTAAACAGTTTGATGTAACTGAGAGATTCCACATCAACAGAGAATTCCTGCAGAAAGTGGTTCTCTCTCCAATACTGTGGATCCTGTTTGTGGATGATCTCCTGAGAACACCCAATAACAAAGGCTTTTATTTTCAGACTAATGCCGATGATATGGTCGTGGTAGTGAGAGGGTAGTGAGAGGAACGGTACCACCAAAAAGGGCTGAGAGTTAACCCAGACAATAACAAAATAGTACTGTATACCCTCAGGAAAACGAAGGATGGCATAATGCAGCCAATTTTCTTCAGAAAAAGAGCGGAATTCAATGATGAGGCCAAATATCTGGGAGTATTCCTGTATAAAAGATTTACATGGAATAAACACCTCAATCAACTCACCATTAAATAAGGACTGAATCCAAAAAATGTATACTGGCTGTACTCTGAACAAAAGCGTCGACTCTGACAATCGTAAAAACATCAATATACGTTATCCAGATGATCCCGAAATGGAAAAGAGAACGCGAGGTGGAGTGTACTCACAAAATCAGGAATGCTGACAATTTCGAAGAGCTATAAGAATAGGTGGATGAACATTCTTTCGGATAGTTAGGCGGCAATAAAAGCTTTGGCTGGGAAGAAAAACTGATCAAGACTTAGTAAGTAATGTCTTTGGGTTCTAACTGAATTGGCGAAATGGAACCAGGTGACTTAGTTCTGGGTGTCTGGGCACAACAGGAGGGGGCGGATTCTCTCGACAGGATAGCCTCTAAGATAAGATTTATTGGCCCGGATCCAGTTGTAAATACTACTAAGTACATGTTACAGGACATGATCAAAACCTAGAATAGGACGGCTACAGGCAGACAGGTAGGGCCTTACCCTGTGGGATTAACAGAGCAAACTTCAACTGGAAAAACCAAGCACCTAACAAAAGGAGTTTTACGAGTAAACAGGGAAAAATTAAGAACCAGAGCAGGCCTAATAGTTGGACATGGGTGGCTAAGGAAATCTCTACACACAAGAGATAAGAGCCAAAAAAAACCTTAAAAGAAGAACTCAGGCCTGATAAATTCTATTCTAAACATTGTCAAATAGATAAACTTGGATGTTCAGGAATAACCGTCAACGGAGGATCATAATGAGTTTTAAACGACTGCAGTAAAGACACAAGGCAACCAACAAGACACAAAACAAGTTACAAGACACAAGATGTGTCTTGTAACTTGTAACTTCTATAACCAAAGCGTTATAGAAAATTGCAATTTTCAGTTTTTCATCTCAAGTATGAGTAAATTCTTCGAAAATTTGAGCAAAAATTTCTTGAAAAAATTAAAATATTTCCTTGTTTCTAGTAGCAGCAGAACTTTTAGGGACCAATTGTGAATGTGAGCCATAAAGTACCCACTTTAACCCACAGAAATATTTCATCAGACTCTGAAGGAGGTATTTATGATATTTTTCAACTCATGAAATCATTGGTTAAGGTATGGTTCAGAAATGATTCCGATTGAATTAAATGAAAAGTTCCATCGCTGAAGGTATAAAAGAACTGATTAATTTTGCCGTTCCCAAGAATTGCGATATTGTTGAAACTTGAGATTGATCTGACTTATTTAGTCATTCAAGTGACAAAGAAATGAACGAAAAATTGAGCGGGGTCAGGAGATGATAGATACTCAGTATAGTCGAGAACATTCTTTAACCGTTCAAAGCAAATAATGTTTTTTTTACTGAGTATCGTTTTTACATTGTGGAACCATATTTTACGGTGTTTCCAAATTGATATAAGATTGTTTCATTAAATATTTGTTGAATATATCTTTGATCAGCTAAGTAAGTAATCATGACATATAATGCTCAGTTACTTCAATTAATATAAGATGTACTTTATTAAAACTCGTAAAGTAACAGATTTTACTCAAAACTTTGAAACAAAACTCATTGACAAATATTTGAGTGGATGAAGAAGATAACTGTGAAGTAAAAATTAATAACTGGGGTGTGTTCCGGACTTATAAGAGATAATAATATTATTATTATAAATAATTTTGAGACAAAAATTTGAAAATAATTTGAGAATTGAAAAGGAAATCAACAGAAACTAATATTGCAAATAATTACAACCTACAAAGGTGAAGAAATGTATTCCATGCCCTGCCATCATTTCAGTTCACGTGATTAATTTGCCTGTTCGTCCGTTTGTTAGGGCGTCGGCTCAAAATTATTTAGATTTTTAATCACATGAGTCTGGGAGCTTTGTATGATAAAATATTCCTTCTCTGTTTTCTGATATCATTTCCCTTCTTGCGTTACCGCAATCTTTCCTTACAAAATTTGTGTTAGTTTCTAGAAAACACATTTTAGGTAATTTTTTTGTGCTGTGATAAATAACATTTTTATGGCAGGAAATTAGAAGAATAATGATCGAAACCAATGTGATAAATTAGAAGTTGAAACAAACAAACATGCAAGGTTTCACAGCGCCAGCGTCACTATGGATGATTTAGTCTCATGGGCAAAACAGCGATATCAATTGGCGGTATATATCAGACCTTTGAGTTACTGGATTATATCGGAGGATTTGAAAGATAACATCAACAATATTTATTTGTTTCTTTAGTTAGTATGTATTTCGATGCCTACTTCATTTTTTCGATATGTGAGTGAGGAGAACATTGAATACCTACTCAAACAATAATCTTTAATCTCCAGTTTTCGTTCAAACTACTGCTTAATACAAAAATTTTTATATACGTTTTGATAAGTGATCTTCAGAAAGGAATTGAAAATAGACTCAGTAAAAGCGAAGGCTAACTATTTATACATCTTCAAGCTTCAACGGAACACTCTGCGTGTGAGCGCTACTCATACTTGGCCGATTTTTTGTATATGCTGAAGATGATGTTTAATACTTAAGTATTGTTTGTACCTTTAGTTGAAACACTTGAATAGTACATTCTCAACGGAAATAATAGCTCCCCTTGAACTAAAAGGTTCAATCAGTTGAAAAGAACTATTTCAACAGAATTTCATTAGAACGATCAATCCTAAGGCGACGCTGCTGTCTCAGAGACCAGTTTCGTCGTCCTCCGTCGGAAATTTCATCGAGCCAATTAGCCCGATTCTCCGGTAAATCAATTAGGACCGTCTTGTGTTTGTTTTCTTCATCTTTGAGGCCGTTTGGAGTTTGCTTTCAATTGGTGAATATTCAGATCTGACAGATGCGGACGTTGAAAATCCTCTGGGAGCATGACCAGGCATAACTCGTCCTATTGGATCCTTAAGCCCGAATTTCCTGCTGTATTTGTTAATTAAAAGTCATTCATTCGGGTTAAGATCTCGACATCCCAATATTCCAGTTTTTTTTGGGAGAACAGTTATCGGCAATATTAACGAGCATAATATTTATTTTAAGTGGAAATTTCAATTCCGATGTTCAAGGAGATGAATTTACGAAAAAGAATTAAAGTATATACGAGGGATATACGTTCCGCAAATCCCGTCGAGTAAAATTTGCATATATCGGAGTTCACGATCATACATTGCCAAAAGTTAATACAAAAATATGAAAAACATTTAAACCAATCATTTTATAATCTAAGAACACTTAATGGAGATAATATTACATGTTACTATGAATGAAAAACACATCTATTGTGTTTTAGATTCATTTTACGTTATTGAAAAATACGTTCATAATACCCAATTATGTCACACTAAAAAACACTGTACACCTCTACACCAAAACTTTATTTCGAATACTCGACTAGCGTTTCGCCTACTAAGTTGGCATCATCAGGAAATGATAGTACACAGTGTACTATCATCTTCTGATGATGCCAACTTAGATGGCGAAACGCTCGTCGAGTATTCGAAATAAAGTTTTGGTGTAGTGGTGTACAGTGTTTTTCGGTGTCATTCGACGCCAAAGGTTCCAGTCCTCAACTTAGTATCCAATGGTGTTTTAATTGTTCGACACATGGCTATCATCGTTCTCTATGCTCTGAAATAAGTTTAAACCTGAATCAATTTTCGAAAAAGCATTTTGTAATCCGCTGAAAGATAAACTCTCTTTTTATCGTTGATTGTATTATGCTGTAACTCAATCAGATCTTCATTGCTGAGAAGTTCCTCGTGCATTGTTACAAAATCGTCGACATCTCCAAGTTCAGATTCCTGTATCATAGTAAGAATGTCTCCAAGGACTTGTCTGTGCATCTGGATAATTCTTGTAGGTGTTTCCCCTACATCTGGCCAAAGATTACTCCACACCTCGTACATACACTCTTTTACACTTAATTCCAAACATTCTCTCTCTCTCTCTCTCTCTTCAGCCTGTGGATATCCACTCTTGGACAAAGGCTTCTTCCAAATCTTTCCATCTCTGTCTATTTAAGGCAATCTGAACCCAATTTTTTCCTGCTGTTTTCTGGAGATCATTCCGCCATCGTTTCGGAGGTCTACCAACACTCCTCTTGGTTTGTCTGGGGCGCCATACCATTATTCTATGAGTCTAACTGTTTGGTTCTTGGCGGGCTACATGTCCAGCTCAGCACCGTTTGAGTTCCGCTATTCTTCTCAAAATGTCCGTTACGTGTGTTCTTCGTCTTATTTCCTCATTTTTGATCTTATCTCGCAAACTAACGCCAAGCATCGATCTCTCCATTGCTTGTTGTGTCACCTGGAGTTTGTTGGCGTATCGCGGGTGAGATTCATTGTCTCAAGACCGTATGTAAGGACTGGCATAATACATGTTTCAAACGTTTTCTTTTTGGAATTCATTTGGATTTCTCGAAATTTCAACACATGACCCAGTCTTCCAAATGCAGCCCAACCTAGTTCAATTCTTCTCGATATTTCAGAGGTTTGATTTTCCCTGCCTAGATAAATAATATTTCATTTTCGATCTCGTGGTTACCGATACTGATTCTTGTATTTTCAGGACTCATAACTTTCGTTTTATCCAGGTTCATCTCGAGTCCATAGGTCAAGGCAGCCTCATATAGTTCTTCCAGCATCGTGCAAAGATATTTGGCATCATCACTTATGAGAACTATGTCGTCCGCAAATCAAAGATGGTTCAGACGTACACTATCTATATTTATGCCTCTCGTTTCCCACTTCAAACCCTTGAACACGTCCTCCAGAGCCAATGTAAATAATTTTGGAGAGATCGTGTCTGTTGTATGCCTCTTTTCACGGGGATTTTTTTTATGTTGTTTCTTCGTCTATCGTTATTTGGATTGTGGCGTTTTCGTATATGTAATTGATGAGATTTGAATATCTACTGTCTACTCCTACGTTATCTAGTGCTCTTAGTGTTGCCCAAGTTTTAATCAAGTCGAACGCTTTCTTGAAATCTATAAATGCCATGTGCAATATCACATTGTACTCTGAGGTTTTTTCGATGAGAGTCCGTATCACTTGTAAATGGTCTACTGTATTGAAGCCTTTCCAAAAGCCGGCTTGTTCGACGGATTGATAAGCGTCTAATTTGATGGTTAATCTATTTGTCATTATTTTTGTCAGTAATTTGTACAAGTGCGATAAAAGGCTTATTGGGCGGTAATTTTCTATGTTGTTTCTGTCTCCCTTCTTATACAGAAGAATGACTTGAGCATTATTCCATACCATTGGTATTCTTTCTTCATTTAGGCATTTGTTGAGAAGGATCCGTACGTTATCCAACAGATATTGTCCTCCCGTGTTCAACATCTCGATGGTGATCTTATCTTCACCGGGGCATTTTTGGTTCTTCATATAAGCGCAATTTCCAGTTCATTTGTATCAATTTCAGGAATGTCTACAGAACCGGTATTAAGAATATGTATTTCAATATATTTCTGTTCTTGATTTTCAGAACTATAAAGTTTTTTGTAAAATTCTTCAATGACAACTACGATTTCTTTCTTTTTGCTGACCAAGATACCTTCAGAGTTCTTCATTTTCGTCATTTTAGTTTTTCCATTTGATAGTTTCGATCTGAGGACTTTCATGTTTCTGTTGTTTTCAATAGTTTCTTTAACTAGTTGTGACTTCCAATCTCTCAGATCTTTCTGAATACTTCTGTTTATTTCCTATTCAATGTTTCATAGCTGTCATCCTCCCGACTTGTTTTTTCTTGTCTATGTTGTGAGTAATCTTTCAATGGTGTATGAGTTTTACCACTGCTCGCATAAACTATCTTCCTCCTCCGTTACTTTCTTGAATTAGTTGGCTAAAACTGCGGCGATGACGTTAATCTTTGAAGTTTTCTTCTGGTCTTTGATCCATAGAGTTGTAATCAATATAACAGTAGTGTTTGGTGGAAGGAACTTTAAGTCTCTCGGCGTTTTAAGTGTGATTGAATGTCCTAGATTATTCTCTCCGCTCAAGCCCATTTCTGTCACCGTAGGATTAGGCTGATGGGCAAAAACTATTAAAATACCAATCATGAAGAAATTTCCCGCGTAACCAACGCCTTTCTGTTGAAACGTCGCACAGACTGGTACGCTCGTCCTTTTTACCTCGCGTTGCACGGGGGGTTTCTAGATAGTACATCAATAAAGGTTTCAATTTGGCCTTACCGTCTAGCAGAACTGTAAGAGGCACATTCGCAGCTTTGAAATCCTATTTAGGTCTAGTCTGTTGAAGTCCGAAGAGTAAGTCGATCTTTCGCAGCTTTGAAATCTTACTCAGATCTGATCTGTTGAAGTTAGACGTTCAACCACATTACCTCAGAGACTTACAATATCATTTGCAGCTTGATTCATAGTTCGTTGTCACTTTCTCATGAAGCCGAATATGTATTAATTTAGGTTCAACATAAAAGGAAAGATTCAACTAACTAGGAGTACAAAGTGTACTACGTTTTCGATTAACATTTCTTTCACACACTGCTGACTTCTGAGATAGCCGTGATTGAACACATGAAGATCAGTACACAAGGATGATATGCTTTTCCAAATTATCAGAGGTCCGCTGCCGAGGAACATCATCTGAAATACTGCACAGAGCAAATTGTACGTTTATATGTCTAAACATTCTTGTGCGTCGCTCATTACTGAATAAATAAAATCTGAAAAGACAAAAATCATTGATTCTGCATATCATAAATCATATCATTGAGCCACATGATTCATTAGACTACAAGAAAAAAAATTGCCTTAGTGGAAGTACTGGCTTTCAATGTTCATATGGTGGTACCATAATTTTTTCAAGTAGTGTACTATTTTTTCTTATCAACATTTAGAAGGAGGCGATGTCTGTCATGCCATAGATATGGCCTTCCAAAAATATTCAATGTGTGTTTACTCTCTTCCTGAAAATTGTAAGTTACAAGAAAGATGTTCGAAGAAAGCGAGTTCCACAGCACACTAGCTCTGTGAACAGACGAATTTCCTCAGTACGTGACGTTGATATTTAGATCGTCTGCTGATGAAAGTTTTCCGCAAAGCTGATTATTTCTTTGGAATTGGAATCTTTCAAGGTTTTCCTTTCTGCAAGGCATTTACCATGGAATTATTTCTAGATAAGAGAAAGATCAGCAACCTGCCGAAAGGCGAGGAGCTGGAGATCATGCGTGATCTCCGGATGGTCGATGAGTCGTACTGCACTTTTCTGGATACTATACAATAGATGTAATAAGGCTCCATGAATAAGTACACTATTGCAGACCAGGTTGCACTTGTGCTTGGTATAAAAGCATCAGTTGCGATGGAGCGAAGTACTACATAGCCCTGAAAATAAAACTGAGTTTAGGTGAAGAAGATTTGGCAATGGCTAGCACATGGTTATGCTAGCAGACTTCGGTGTTGACTGTGATGCCTAGTAGATGTCTGTTCATTTCAGAGACAATTCGGTACCCTTGCATGACTGAAGGTCTCCAGTCGTGACGTTTGAGATGAAGTTCGACCGGCCCTCTGTAATATCTCCTCCAAGTTTGAATTCAGTGACATGATCTGATGGAATATTTGCCGTTATGACTCCTCAGCAGTTATAGAATACTGACTAGAAGTACAGTCGTCTGTAAACCCAAATATTCAGTCCTCGGTACAGTAGAACATAATATTGATCTGCAATAAAAGATTAGGCAAGATTTGAATTGTGGAGGCCGTTACTTGATGTAGATCCATGATATAAATGAGATAAAAACACAAGGTTTAACTTTAATCTACACTTTATTTGAAAAAATTCGACGACGTTTCGCTGACACAGCAGCTTTATCAAGAATGAAAAATAGAATGAAGAGTATGGTATTATAAACAAATCGTAGAACAAGTTGGATGAATAACAGGAAAATCCACACCGAGCCATTGTACAGTTAGTATGAAAGGTAATAAAAACTAATTAAACAAGTTAAGTAGGGGTGAGTAATTCAAATCTACCTGTTCATTCAAAAGCTTGTCCGAATGTTTGTATCTATTTATTTCTAATGCTTCTAGGAGATCTAATTTTGAACTTTTGATTTTATATGTAATATGTCAAAGTTTTATTGAATGAATGGTTTTTTTTATTAGGTGGTTTGAATAATTTGAATCAGATTTATTTTATCGAAGCTACGTTTATGTTCAGATGTTCTTATGCCAAAACTCCTGTAGGTCCTACCGATATAAATTTTATCACAAGAACCGCAATTGAGTTTATAGATTCTGATATACTTGATTTTTCAACACGAGATTTATTATTTTTAATATGTTTACCTAAGTTATTAGAAGTTTTGAAAGCTATATTAAGATTTTGTTTGACGAGAAAGGATTTAATATTTGTACTTGCAGAACCGCAGAATGTTAAACTGTTGAATATTTTATAGTCTTTATGAATAGGATATACTTCATTTATTGCTTTCTGATAGAGTTTTTACGAATGATTAGATCTATCATATCCGGATTATATGAATTATTAATGGCTATCTGTTTGATGATGTTTAACTCTTTATTATAATCTTCTACTGATAAAGGTAAATTGAGTAACCGATGTACCATGCTGTTTAAAGCTGCAACTTTGTGTTGAATTGGATGTAATGAGTAGTTATGTATAATTGTATCAGTATGTGTTGGTTTACGAAAGACCGAAAAACATGATTATTATTTTGTTTAGTGATTTTTAAGTCCAAAAATTTATGGAATCGTTCTGTTCAATTTCTATCGTGAATTTAATGTTCAAATGGATGGAATTAATGAAATTAACAAATAAGTCTAATTGACGAGTAGTTCCAATGAAACATACTAAGATGTCGTCAACATATCTATACCAATAAAGAAATTTGGAAATGAGTGGATGTGTATGAATTTTCTGTTCAATATTATTCATAAAAATCTCTGCTAAAAGTGGACTCAAAGGATTTCCCATGATCAAACCATTTTCACTAATGTAATAGATGTTGTTGAAAGAAAAATAATTTTGTTCAATGCAAACGTCCAACAGATTCAATATTTCTGATTTAATTATGTGGTTAACATGATTCGAATTCAACATGTTTTCGATTAATATTTTGACATCACCTGGAGGAACACTTGGGTATAAGTTCTCAACATCAAACGAAATAAGTTTTGCGTTAGGTGGTAGGTTAACGTTTTTTATGTTATTTATCAATTCGAAAGAATTTTTTATAGAAAATTTTGATTTGAATGAACAATAATTTTAATGATATCTATAAGGTAGTGCGACAATTTCACGGCTGGGGCTGTAACGTAGATACGACTGGTCTAACGGGGTTATTTACTTTATGCAATTTAATGAGTGAATACAGTTGAGGTGGTTGAGGGTTTGGTAAAATTAATTTGTATTTATCTATTGCTTTAATTAAAGATTTTGCGTCATTTATTGCAATTTTAATATTTTTCTGGAATTTGATAGTTGGATCTTTGTTTAAAATTGTATAGTTTCCGGGCGAAATGAAATTTAGAGTTTTAAATAGGTAGTCATTTTATTTAACCCAATATCAGTATTACCCTTATCTGCTTTTGTAAAAATAACTTCATTTAGTTGAGATTTTTGTTTGATGGCCTTTAAAATATTTTGTTCTTTACTCGGTTTGAAGTCAGCTAATGATTCATTAATAAATCTCGTGTTGAAAAATCAAGTAAATCAGAATCTATAAACTCAATTGCGGTTCTTGTGATAAAATTTTGGAGTTTTGGCATAAGAACATCTGAACATAAACGTAGCTTCGATAAAATAAATCTGATTCAAATTATTCAAACCACCTAATAAAAGAAAACCATTCATTCAATAAAAACTTTGACATATTACATATAAAATCAAAAAGTTCAAAATTAGATCTCCTAGAAGCATTAGAAATAAATAGATACAAACATTCGGACAAGCTTTTGAATGAACAGGTAGATTTGAATTACTCACCCCTACTTAACTTGTTTAATTAGTTTTTACTACCTTTCATACTAACTGTACAATGGCTCGGTGTGGATTTTCCTGTTATTCATCCAACTTGTTCTACGATTTGTTTATAATACCATACTCTTCATTCTATTTTTCATTCTTGATAAAGCTGCTGTGTCAGCGAAACGTCGTCGAATTTTTTCAAATAAAGTGTAGATTAAAGTTAAACCTTGTGTTTTTATCTCGATTAGGCAAGAGTATGAAGCCCTGGGGTATTCCTGCATTAATTTGAGAGAATTAACTTGTCGTATCATCAACTACCACCTAATTCGATCTTCTGAAGAGAAAGCTGCTAATGCAAGTGCGTATGTGATTAGTTTATTTATCAATTCTGCGTGCCAAACCTGTCGAAAACTTTTGAGATATCGATAGCAATTGATCGTGTACGCCATGCCTTCCGATTGTTGATGTCCACAAATCCATAACGTACGCAAGGCGGTCACCATTCAAACGTTTTTACAGAACAATATCCCCTCATACAAAGAATCCCACTGATTTTAAACCCTGTAATGTTCATCCGAATCCGTGATATTAGCCAATGTTGGAACGAACGAGAGATAAAAAAGCGGGGATTAAAAATCGGCAATTTAACATACGTGTGAAGTTGATTGGGTCCATATTCCAGAGGTGAGAATTCGAATGCAGTAATTCTCCATTATCTCCGACAGTCAGGACCGCAGAAAGAAAAATGGCGCATAGATTTCCGCATGTTTCCCTTCTAATTTACCTACATTCGAACGGGCGGGAGGCGGGGCAATCGAAAAAGCGGACTCTTCTGGGGCATTTATTGATATTGACACACGACGGCTCTATCGCTGCGAGTAATGGAGTGCTCGAGTTAGCGCAAACAACTTATTTCCACAGGGAATTGTCAACAGAAGACTTCATCTCATAACTCAATTTTTATACCGGCTCCCTTATCACAACAACCTGCTGAGTGAGATCTCTTCGGATACAGTGGCGTAGTCTATTCAAGAAACACAAAACTCATAATTCGAAAGTAGCTACAAAGGCAAAATTGTTTGAAACTACAAAGTCCCGAGAGAACTAGGCAGCTTTGTCCCTGCCGTGTAGTATATTTGTTGCAATAGCACGAAAGAATATTTGATTTGTACTTTTAATGGAAAATAATTCAATTTGGACACAGTCAGGAAGAAATACGAATGCTGATGAGTAAATGCGATAGGTGAAATCTGCAAACTGCAGCATTTACTTTATTCAGCTTGAAGTTGTTTATAGTTTTCGTGAAAATAATTATTGAGGCTTCTATTTCCTATTATATGTAATAGCTGATAACTTTGTTATTTGGAGTGATAAGAAAAGGAACGTCGAAAAAAAAAGCGCCCCTCCCCAAATAACCGACAAGTATAAGGAAACCTACTGGATAAAGTGTGGTTTAATAACACCAAACATTCTGATGATTGAGTTATGTTACATGATATTACCTTAATTTTTGATGATGATTACGAATCCGTGATTAAAACTTCTGTAAAAGCTTTAGTTTAAAAATATGTAATATGGCCAATTTTACAATTAAACAAAACTTTCTTAAAATAGATCTCATTCTATTGAATTCTTGAATTGAAGAAAACTTTCTTTTGTAATATTTTCTCGCAGATATTGCAGTCAGTGAGCTGTTCTGAATGCACCAACAATAGTAGTTTCTCTCATTAATACCGACAGTTGCCTGAAGTTCTCCTTCTTCCTGATATGTGGGTTCAGCAAATAAGAATTTAGGCTCCTACTGACGGAAACAGGGCAAAATACTCCGGAACAGGGAAATGTATATTGAGGGATACATAATAGCGTTCATTTCATAGAAAAAAGCGAGAAACATATCCTTAAGCTTAGCAATAAAACCTTTAGTCATAAAATAAAACCAAATAATCACCCCATTCCTCCAGTACATGATATTCAGGAACTCCTGTATACTACGCTTAATCGAATCGTACCTTTACAGGATTTATTAACGCCGTGAAGATATATCATTAATATTGAATAATTCAATATTCAAATGCAACATTATGAGAATAAATCACAGACTACAAAAAAGATCTCAATTCTGTGCTGAGAAACAGATTATTTTACATTTCCCAACGTTCTTATTTTCAATTCTCCCCAGGACGTAAAGCTGATTCAAAGACCGTTTTCCTTCCTTTTCCTCGTACTTAAAAACTAATACTTTTATGAATTTCCGAGTGAGGCTAAAACAAGCGCAAAAACGCTGCAACATTCGCAAATATTTCATAACACATGAAATATTAACAAATATTTGCAATATTTATGCATGTTTCTATATCTAGGAAACCCTCCGGAGATCTAAACTTTTGACAACAAGGCGCGTTATTGATTTATCTTACGGGTCTGCCTTACGGTTGTATTTATGGCTGTTTTTGCTGCTGCAGTTATGCCGCGAAAACTGAGCACATGGACCCGAACATCCATATGCGATAGACGTTTCGCGTTTATTGATTTTCCTCGGAGATCTCGGTGGGAAAATTAGGGCTGGACCTTGATTAGAATAATATACTGCTCCAAGAAATTATAGAACAATCTCATAAATGTTGGATTCCAGTACTTCCATCAAGTCAACAGATACGGTGATTTTGGTTTACTTTGTAAAAAATATCACAAAAATAGGTGAAAAATATTTAATTATCAAAAGTGATAGCTATTCAGATACAAATGTATAATTTGTCTTCAATATAGAAAAACAGGTATGGATTATAAAGAGAAAGAAAAACAACAAGTTTATACTATTGGAATACAGATATGTATTCAAAGGCGCAATCATAATTATTTGAAAATCCCAAATATTGGGGAATAAATTAGGTTTGTGTTGTCTTTAAGGAGGGTAAGATTGTTTTATTGTGTATATCTTTCAAATTTCCAGAGTATCTAGGTAATTGCGTTTATTGTTTTACGGGGTACGATGAATAATGTTAAGATTATCTATGTTAGGGAAGCGGTGGTTATCTAGGCTATGCTGCGCGATGGTGTAGTCACTTTTGTTGTTACAAAAGGAAGAGTGATGTTCTCTATATCTAATGCAAAAATATCTTCCTGTCTGGCCTATTAATACATCAATGACAAATGTCATATTTTTCGAACGACTGTCAAAATTTTTTGCAAATTTTTCTTTAAATTGAACAAGTTCCACGAAGAAATAATATATGGGCGATGTCAACCCAGTTTATCGGGTCCATAATGATTCTAAAACATCTATAGATCATAATCGGCACCCATCACTTGGAAGACTGAACTTGGCCATCGGGGCTCTTTCGGTCAAACAGAGATGGAATTTGAGGAAATATCTTAGGTTATGTATTTTTTTTATTATCTCCTTAGTCCTTTTCATGACCTTGCTTCCTATGTAAAATCTTTTCGTAGATTTGTTTATACATAAAAGAAGTATGATTGTTGAAATATGATTCCTGTCCCAGACCCCCTTCCTTTCACCCTTATCTTCGTTTGGAAATAATGCAAGAGAGAATGAAGCGGCTAAGCAGAAAAACCTTTGGAACTCTTTATGCACACACGACACTGACACAACATAACAGACAAGCTATTGCTAGTACAATAGCGACAGGAAAACGAGTTTTTTCCTCAGGTTTCTTCACTCGTTTATTGAATCATATACAAGATAGTATGGTTCCCCTGTTACATTTCCTGAGCTCAAACTTGTGTTTTTTCTGTCACATATCAAAATTAAAGATATAAGCATTTATTGTGAATTCAATTATTCAAATCTTTGTAAATCCCTATATATATATATATATATATATATATATATATATATATATATATATATATATATATATATATATATATATATATATATATATATATATATATATATATATATATATATATATATATATATATATATATATATATATATATATACATACATATAGGGGTTTTACGAGCTGCCCATATATCTGTTCATGCAATCAAACTGATTTCATGAAAAATATAAATCCACCACCCGGTAATTAATACCATTGCCAGGCAATGATTATAATCAAAATATATTCTGGAATAATTATATATTAGAATAACGTTAAATGTTATGAGAATATATCAATCTACCAGAATATATACATACTATAGCATCATCAGACAATGATATCAATGTACCAACGAGTAGTGTCAGAGGCTTTCTCCCCGGAAAAATCCAGTGTACGGACCTTAGTCAAGTAACACTGAATGTTACTCATTAATAGTTTCCTTTCTGTGAAGTAGTGAACGATCGAATAGAATACTGCTCTGAATATAAATATGACAAAATTGTCAGTTAATTATATTACATTTATATAAACAAATAAATAAAATATGCTGTGAGATTCTGAGCAGTATAAACTAAAGGAAAACCTATGACTCTACCTCATTATTTTTCTCGGAAAGAAACCTACGAAGAATATTACAAGATTTGATGACTGTTATCTTTTGTAACTGTTCAAACATATTTTTCTTCATACCCAAAATCTCAATACTTTTGTGAATATTTCTAGGAATAACACCTGTTGTGGAAATAATAATCGGTAGAATAAATATTTTCTTCATTTTCCACATTTTTTAATCTCGTCGCCAAGCATCATATATTTAGAAATTTTTTCATTGTATTTATTTTGTATATTATGTGTGTCGGGTATAGCAATATCAATTATATATGTTATTTGATTCTGTTTATAATTAAGAATGATATCTGGTCTATTGTGGTTTACAGCTCTGTTGCAAAGAATTGTTTTATCAAAATAAAGTTTATATTTGTCATTTTCACAAATAATCTCAGGTTCATATTTGTGAAATTTTTTTCTTTTGGGAATTAGGTCATGTTTAATTCCTAGATTAAAATGAATAATATTAACGACGGCATAATGTCTTTCTAAATAATTTGTTGAAGCAAGGACTGAGCAAGATGATAATATATGAAAAACTGTTTCTGAAGAACCGAAACATCTACGGCAAGAATCATCTATATTTTGTTTGATGATGTGTTTTTTATAATTCCTCGCGAATCCTGATCCTGGATCGCAATTGCCAAGCCTTCTGTTTCAGCAAACAATTCTCCAGATACTAACCATTTATTCGATGCGATTTCATCAATATAATCATTTTCAATTCTTTAGGTGCTTTCCGTGTAATTCCTTCTGCATCCAACTTTCTCTTTTAGAATTATCATAAATATATCAAAATCTACCTTCTGGATTGTCAAGTTCAGAGGTGTAAGATTATAATCTGAAGCAACAACAATATCATGTAATTTAGACGTTCTCTGTTTATCATGAAAATGGGAACGTAGATGAAAAATCTGTTTACTATGAAGATTATTCAAATCAATTAATCCACGACCTCCAAGATGTCTAGGAAGTATAACTATATATATATATATATATATATATATATATATATATATATATATATATATATATATATATATATATATATATATATATATATATATATATATATATATATATATATATACACCGCTATAATCAAGGCAACTTAGTCCGTATACTCCTGAATTATCTAATTTGTGAGTTTTGTTTTTGGTATCAAAAACCAAGTGTTATAATTAACATGTAGGCTTGAAGGCAATTTTTATATTGTGACTTCACATTCGATTTGCAACTGTGAAATTGGTAAAGGGAGCGAATTTTCGAGTATCGGTGTTTGGGGGTATATACTATTGTAGCTAATTGTGTTAGCTTTTTAAAAACTATTTTGTCTACAATGGTAGGGGTAACTATTAATACTAGCGATAGTTTTTATGATGTGAATTTCTTTGTTAAGATTTTCAATAGAAAGTGGTTGAGTAAACAAAGTAAACCAGAATCACCGAATAATGATCAAATATGACGTAGTAACGGCAGGCTCAATATCCTCTCTGAAGATAACAGATATTATGACAATTTATATTCATCACCTCCGGTTTAAAAGACTCTACAATATGATTTGTGTTAGGCCCAATAGATGATCGTTGTCCTAATAATTGTTTTGAGCCGTTCTTTATTATTTTCATCACCAATAATTTGTTTTGCAGAACTCATTCTGCACTAGTAGTGATATAAGTGATTTTTCATCAATTTTTTAACCATGGAACACAATTCAAGACATCTTAAACGAGTTGAACGTTTTGTCTTTAATTCAAGAAAAAAAATATTTTATGGCAGGTTTAAAAATTGCAACGCTTTGTTGCGTAAATTTTTGTTTCGAAAAAACTCTTATTGTTTTAAATTCGATGTGAAGGAAATTATTCAATCACCCTTTGATACCTTTAACTGAAAATATTTATAGGTAACAAAGATTGAGTGATACCTCATTTGAAAAGTATTGTCAATCGATCAAAAAAAAACATTATTTGCTTCGTTATTCAAAATGATGAAGAGCATATAAGGATTTGGGTTGGTCAGAATCTACATTGGATGCTGTTACTTCGCCAGCATAGTGAAAATAGGATGATTTTTATACTTTTTCCACGGTAATTCAACAAAAGATATATATTTGAAATTTTTAAAAGACTCTTTCCGGCTTTGCCTGTGTTTTATCCTTATGATGATGATAGTGACACATCATTTGAAGCAGGTTTCATTAAGATGATTCTACGCACTTTGATCTGCCTGTGTATGTATTGAATATTCAACTGCATACATTTGGTTTGGTTTCAGTTTGGTCATTTTTACTTTTTCATCAGTGAAGTTCTTCAAAAACAATTTTTGTTTAATTGGTGTCAGAATATATCATTTCGCCAGTTCATTTCCGCCAAATTAATTACCATTTCTGATTTTTCAGAAAAGATTCTTACTCACCCATAAATTTTGTTCGAACAATCTGTAGAACAATTCCAGTTATTGGAATCAGAACTCGAAAAAATGCAATTTTACAGGGGAGCAGTTTTTCTGAAGCAACCTCCCGAGCAGGGGCGCTAAAGGGCGGTTGAGTTGAACATTGCTTCTACAACTCTAGAATGTTCGAATATTTGACAAAGGCACCATTAAATTATTGCAGAACCACCTCAGCGAAGGTTTCAATGAAAACGAGGTTATGTTGTACCTTTCAGTTCCTTTCACATTCCAATCACTATTTTCTCCCTGAGCTTCTCCGTGAATGCCTACACGGGGAAACCAAAACCTGGGGAATCTGGGCGAATGAGAGATTTTGCCTGAAATGGGTCATTTTGGTGTGCAGTTTTACAAAGAAAAGAACATTAGAAGAATGAAAAAAGCGTGTAATGTAGCTTGGGAAATATCGAAAGGAGCAATTCAGCAGAGATCACGAGCGCTAAAACGTCTGCAAGAGGAGGGGCAAGAAGGGGAGAATCCATCTTATGAAGTCCACTTACGATCCATTCAAACATTCATTTGAGTGAGTTCTGGTTCGCATTTTTTCACTTTTTCTTTAAATGTTTGTGAGACTATGCGGAATAATTTAGAGTAAAAAAAACTGAAAAACGAATTTTTGGTAATTTTTTTTGCGGTCGAACATTCTTGAGTTAGTAGATCAACGTACATTAACAGCTATCTGACACACCGTGAAATATTCACCTGCAGTGCAGGATTAGCGAAATAATATTTCATCAAGATAATCTATCGTCACACACAGCGTAGCTTTTTATGTGAACATAGGGTGAAAGTCATTTCACATCCATGTTACTAGCCTGATTTGGTCACGTGTTGTTCTTTAGCCAAGACAAAACATTGACTTCCTGGACGTTTCACGACGGAGTATGAGATTGATAACTTTTCTGAAAATATTTAGGAAAATGACTGACTTCAAGTCTTTTAGATGTGAAAGCTCCGGTTACAAAAGTGCATTGATGGTGGGGATTTCTCTGAATATCAATAAACCAAATTCCATCATACACCTCATGTATTTCTTGTTTTGAAATATACAGTATAGACTTCGTTCAATGTAATAATTGGAGGAGGAACAAAAATAAGAAACTCTAATATAACTTATTCTAAATTGTTCAGCTCTACTGTCTACTTGAGCTATGATTCTACCGTTTATTTGGGCTACGATTTGTTGCTATAATAACAATTATTGTTTGGCGTTTGATATGATATCACCGTTAATGAAATTGCTGCGAAACCATAGGAAATTAAGACACAAGATGTGCATCAATTCAAAGCGATTGAAAGTTTAGGATGTCTTGCGTTTCATCTGAAATATCTGATTTTCAAGATGTAACTCTATGCAATAGGCGTAGATGTGACAAGTCAGACAACCATTTTTCTGCTGGACTACGAAATGTACTAATCACATTATTCTTCTCATTCTAGAGAAAAATAAATATTTCGTATTCCCCCAATTTTTTTATCTCAACATTGAATTGAAAAAAAAAGATACAAAGCTGCAGAGTCAACCACCTGTTTTCGATGTTTTGAAATGGAATCTGTCGATAATAAACCAAGTTGAAATTTCCTTGAACGAAAAATGCAGATACACATGATATATTGCAAAAATTATAGACTTATTCGAATATGTTCGAAGTCAAAAATATGCTGCTAGATATTTGAGTTCACCACAAACCACAGTGAGAAGACCCCTTGAAAAGTACCAAAGAACTGATGAAACGTCAGCACGGAGCGTTATAAAGAGACAATACAGCAAAATGATAGCCTCAATCACCTGAAAACATTAGGCAATAGAAGACTAACAACAGTAGCTACCTGCGATCACTTTTGACTAATGGGAATGATTCCAGTGTCAAGTGAAACGGTTTGCTGAAGAATGAAATCTTTCGGATTCAGTTCACGAAGACCAGCAGATAACCCTGACCTTTTGCGCATCATCGTGTGACTCGACTTAAGATTGCCAGAAGGCATGATAAGCGGAATGTGGAAGATCCAGAATTCTATTCTCAGATGAGTACATGTTTTGTCCTTATTTTCTTGATGGCCAGGAAAGCGACAGAACTTAGAAAAGTATATGCCGGCAACAAATATAGAAACAATGAGTTTTGGTGAAGATTCGGTCATGTTATGCGGGGGTACAACGTTCGAAACAAAAACCCATTTATGTATACTCCCAAGAAATTTCTTGAACGCAGAACGATACATAAACGTTTGAAAAGAATATCATACGATCAAAGTTGTAAACACAAGACACTAGTTTGTATTGTTTAAGAATTTGGCATTGTTGCGTTGTTTTTTAGTTCTTCTGTGACTTAAGTTTACAGGTAATTTGATGTCAAATATGGTGTTTCTTCAATTTTTCATGTTTTTCATTACTTCAGTTATGTTGAGAGTTCAAGATTGTTGATTTTTTATCATTTTTCGTTTCCTTCAATTTGTAGGTTTGTAAATTTCAAAACATCAATATTGTACGGTTGACTTTGTCAATATAATGATCATATGAATATACTGGGTGATTCAGTAGTGGCGCTGTTCTCTGTAACTCGTACACTCTTACAGATTTCATTTTTGTTCGAACGGTATTGTATTTAGAAAGTAAAAATCTACTCTAGCAATTCATTTTGAAGTGAACAAGGTGTCCCAATTTTCTATTAAAAAATCTTGGTATGTTTTTTCAGATTGGAAGACCACTTTATTGTTGAAGATTCAAGAGCGTTCTAAACTCTGCTATAATGTCTCTAAGTATCAAGTTTTTTTGGTGGATATTTTCGTCACAATATATTTTCTTTTCCGTGAAAAGTCATGAAAATAGGTTTTTACATCATCGCATGCTTCTTCGGCCAGAGAGAATGAATACTTTTTTCCTTTCGTTTTCTTATTGCCCCAGGAAAGCTTCATTGATGAATTGAAATAGATTATCCTCATTTTGTACAGGAGTGACTCAAAAGAATTATTGAATATTATAATTTTATAAATATCATATCCTGACTTTTTCAAATGGAACATCCTGTATTTTATTATTTATGTCAACACATAAATTATTATGCCATATTCTTGCAGAAGTCACCTTATCTTTATCTTCGACCATTTTTGAAATAAAAAAACTAAAATAAATAAAATCAGAAGTTACGAAAGAAGAGTTTATTAGTACATATCATTATACTTGATCAGAGAAATGGGGATATTATAAGGTAGTCGTGTATGAAATACGTAATAGAATGGTTTTCGGTGAGATGATCTACAGGGTGTTGAACTATTTCAATAAGTATTCGAAATGTTGCTCGTTTCTTTGTAGACACAACTCAATCCTTCAGAGGAAAGACAGTTGATTTCTCGACATTTGTGGATTAACTGACTGAAAGGCGTCGACTATTCTCTGTCTCATATACAACTGTGTTGTAGAAGGAATCTAGTAAACGATGCCCTTAATATAGCCCCGCAAGAAAAAATCTAGACTTTTAAGGTCCGGAGACCTAACTGGCCGTCTTACAGGACCACCAAGTCCTATCCATTTGTTTGGAAATACATGATTCAAATGCTTCCTAACCTGATGTGAGTAGTGTACCGGTGCTCCATCCAGTTGAAACCACAAATCTTGTCTTATATGCTCTGGTACATCAGCAAGTACCATTGGTAGATGTTGCAGAAAATCTGAATATATTTCACTATTGAGATGCCCGTCGAAAAACTGCGGCGAATAAGATATCCATCTTCTAAAGCGGCCCATACATTCAAGGACCTACGATGCTGGTGATCTATTTGTCTCCTAAGGTGTGGATTTTCCGTGGCGAAATAATGAAAGTTGTGCCTGTTAACAAGCCCATTCTTGTGAAAAATTGCCTCGTCCGAGAAAAGAACTCTGCTAAACATATTTGGATTTTCCGCTACTTTGTCACTTGCCCAATCTCAGAAATTGATTCGATTTTCATGGTCTTGATTGTTTAGTGATGCAACTGTACATATTGATATGCATGAAATTTATTCACTTTCAAGATTCTCTGGACGGAAGTTTGACTTACATCTGTTTTGGGTTTTATATGGGTCCTCTGTCACTATCAACAAAACTGATAACTGGTTGTCTTCAGCTGTAGCAGTTTTTGGTTTTTCATGTTTTTGGTAAGCGATATAACCCGTAAGCATCTTGCACCAGGACGCCTCTTATCAGGAAACCTTTGTGCATAAACTCTTCTTGCCAACAAAGAATTTCTATCACACTTACCCAGAATAAGAATCATATCAACCATTTTTTCTTTGGAGAACTTCATGGTAGTTAATTGAGAAGATTGGGTTCAAAACTCACTTTAACCATGTTTAATAACCAAACACTCATGAGTTCACCATGTAAAATGCAGAATATGATATGTCTGGACACTTGACAGAAGGCACAAATAAAAAAAAAATGTCAACACATAACTCGATTTACGTTTTAGTCATCTTGATTTTATCATTCGTTAAAAGAATTATCTTGTTTAGGTTTAATTTCTTACTACTTGAATCATTACAAAGAAAAACGGTTTGTAAAATTTTCATCAAATATTTTTACAAATAATCGAATATTTCGAAAATGATCGAAAATAAAGATAAGCTTACCTCTGCAAAAATATAGCACAATATTTTATGCGTTGACATGAATAATAAAATACAGGATATTCCATTTGAAAAAAGGATATGATATTTTCAAAATTACAATATTCAATAATTTTTTTGAGTCACTCTTGTATAAAATGAGGATAATCTATTTCAATTCATCAATAAAGCTATCCTTGGGCAATAAGAAAACGAAAGGAAAAAGTATTCATCTTCTCTGGCCGAAGGAGCATGCGATGATGTGAGAGCCTATTTTCATGAATTTTTACGGAAAAGAAAATATTGTGACGAAACTACTCACCAAAAAAACTCATTACTCAAAGAAATTATAGCAGAGTTTAGGCCGCTCCTGAATCTTGAACAAAAAAGTGGTCTTCCAATCTGAAAAAACCATCCAAGATTCTTTTATAGAAAATTGGGACACCCTGTTTACTGCAAAATAAATTGCTGAAGTAGATTATTTTTTTCTTAATACAATACTGTTCGAACAAAAATGAAATCTTCAAGAGTGTACGAGCTACAGAGCATCGCACAACTGGTGAATCACCCAGTATAACAAAGATGGAAGCAAAGTGATTGGTACATTCTGTGGGTCAGCTGTAAGTAGGCAGTCTATACCTTGTCACATCTACACCTATGAGTTTCAAGTATTTGTTCGTCAAAACACAAAATGCAAATACACCAACTTTGAGGTGAACTGTTGTTTTTGTGGTTAATTGTATTACACCTGTTTTAGTGCTTACTCTTCCTAGTCCAACAATTTTAATTATCTCTATCCTTCATCATAGAGAAGTTTATCGAGAATGTATTTTCACGGGCAGACGTTGCTTGAAAGAAGTAAAAAATCAGACTCGTAAAAAGATGTTGTTCATCTCTCAATCAAATCTATTCCATCGAATGTCCACGCCATACTGATGTGATTCAATATCCAGAAAAAAAAACAACATTTTGTTCGGGTGGATGTGTAACAGAATAGAATGAGAAATCGCTCGCTTCGAGATATAAAATAAACTATTACGGAGCTTTATGAAAGCTTCGGTCGTCTATTAAAGGCATTACAGAGTCTGCTCACAGAATAGACCACTCGTCATTATTTCAGTCAGGCAATGACTGGCTGGTGTTTCATATCTCGACGCCCAGCGTCATTACGTCAACCCCTGAGTCGAATCCAGAATCCAGGATTTATTTGCCAGTTCCCACTCCATTGAAAAGAACGCTTTAGGTTGATTGATAATTGAAATAATTTATAGCCATCTCCGATTTCTCGTTTCTTTCGTTTGTACAGTTTTCCAATCGAGTAGAGCTCGGACGGGTTAAAAAAAAATTGCTCATGGGGCTTTACATCAATTCGAACTTTCAAATCTCTTTCAATTTTTCTTTTGTGAAATGAACACGCTCGTTCGTTAAAATATACTCACGAAAAATAATTTTTCCGAGCTTTTTCATTCTGTCGTAGTTACAAAATACATTATTCATGTATTTCAGCAACAATAAATTGAGGCTGATTAACCTGAATGAATGCTATAGTTTCTAGTCTCTACCATAAATTAAAATTATGCAGCTCTGGGTGAATAGAGCTATTTTTATCGGGACACTGACAACATGGTAAATGCATATCTTAAAGTATTGGTCTAAATCAGGGGTGCTCAAACTTGAACTGCTGGCGATCTACCTCAATATTTTTAGACTACCTACGATCGACTCTGAGAGGCTGCACATATGTGTGATGCAGGGTTGTCGTACATACACGATACAACCTACCTACCTACCTACCTAGGTAAGGTGTATCGTAGCATATATAGATATTAGCTTTCCGCTCAATATATATTAGTTTAGTCAATGTTTGGGTTAGGTTTAGTTAGATTCTTCCCTATTATATCAATGAAAGAATTGCGAGTTCATTGGTTGTTACAAAACAGAAGAGTTACATATGGTGTTAAACTTAACTAAGGAGTGACTTTGGATGTTGAAGCGTGGCACTGAATGTCCTTAGAATACTCTTCATAAGATGGAACGCAACCACTGAGTGCTAATCGCAAACATGGTGACATATGATCGTCAGTTAGTCGATTGCGATAATTGACCCAAACATTGCTCTCAGTTGAATGGCGATTTGCCATAGATTCGAATATTTATCTTCAGACATAAAACACGAGAAATTTGTATCACATGATGTAGCTTTGAGATGTATATCTGCACCAATTCATTTTCAACACAACATGAGTTCATATTAAACTGACTTAAAATTTCGGTAGCTAATTCCTCAATATTTTTACATGACAAAGGATAACTCATATATGATGCGTTATTTGCCAATTTACTGCAATCATAAAAACGCATTTCGAATTGTAGCAACATATTTGATAATTCAGCCTCATACGTATAATAATTCAACTGAGGAATCCTTGCTTTCAAAGATGGAAAATGTGTCAGTTCTTTCTTTTCAGTTGATCTATCATAAGTTGCAATTAACTTTTGAATGCGTCTGCTGCGCTAATCATCTCAATAATAGTTTTTCCTTTACCTTGAATCTCCAAGGTAATATTGTTCAAGTGCATTGGGATGTCAGTCAAAAATGTCAAATCAGTAAGCTATTTTTCGTTTTTCAACATTTGAGTGTCATCACCTCTTTCGTCTAGAAAAACTGTTATTTGGAGCCATAATTCTTGAGACCTTTCTAGGAAATTTACGTGACTCAACCACCTGACGTCCATGTGAAGATCTAAATCAGTGTGTTCAGCTGACTCCCTATCTTCCTACTACAACTTAAAGAGCCGCCGTTGCAAGCTACGTGCACGGATGGAATTCACAATTTTTGTTGCAAATCCCATAACTTTCTTCGTGTTTAAATATTTTGAACACAAAACTTGTTGATGTACAATGCAAAAGAATTAAAAAAATGAAGCGAAATGTTCATTAGCTCGACACAATGCCAGAAAACCGTTTTTGTATCCAGTCATTGGTGCTCCATCGGTTGTAATGCATAATAATTTATATATTGGTAGCTTTTAGTTCTTTACAAAATTGAAGAAAACGATATATATATCTTCACGACGGATCTTCCCTTTGAGAGGAACGATTGTCAGAAATTCTTCATTAGCCAACATTTCACTGAATTCAAATAAAATACACAGCAGGGCAGTGTCTGTCATATCGGTGGAGTCGTCGAGATAACTGAAGTTCTCAAATAGAAGACATGATTTCTGTTCTATTTTTAAAATCTCCGAATGAAGTCTCACCCGTGTCAATGAATGCTTCCTTCACAACCGATCCATCTTCGAATGGTTTCTTGCGTTTCGCCAATATATGAGATATTTTAAATGACGCGATCGTAGCAGCTTTTGATTGTTTGGTTGATCTTGTGAACATGGTTTGTTCTTTTCTCAAAAAGATATCAAATCACGTTCCTTTCGTTTTCCTTATTCACTCTGTTGCGGAAAATCCTTTTCATAGTTTTTATGAACCGTTTTATGATACTTCTCTAAGTTACTACGCTTAGGTATGCACTTATCCTTCACCATACAAAAGAAAAATTTTTCCTCCCAATCGTTATTAAAACGAAACATTTTAGATTTCTTCGCTGCACTCATTTTGATAATAAACTTTGTATCGACGTAGTATTTCCTTCAAGTTATAATTCAGAATGACTCCAATTCCTGCAAGCGCAATATTTATATCGACTTGAACGAAAGTCTCGAATGTTCTCGTCAAACGCGCCACCCGAAATTTCTAGGAAAGCGGCAAGAATAAAAACGCGGTTTTTCTTTGACAAGTACCATGCGTTCCTTTGATAAAGCCGACTTTTGCCACTATAACGTAATAAAGTCTTGTAGTTTAGTTACCTACTTATTAAAAAATTTTTTCTTCCCGAGATCTACTCAAAACGCATTCGCGATCGACCGTTTGAGCACCCCTGGTCTAAATGATGAGATATAATATTAGTTCTGAAGAAGAACAACACCTACGGTATGAATCTCTTGATCTTGGATAGCAATTAATTCTCCCAAACTAATTATTTATTAGAATCAACGTAACCTATATAGTTATTTCGTGATTCTTCTGAATGTTACAATGAATGAATCCCAAATTCAGAGGCATCTAGGAATTACATTGTTATGTGCAGCAATAACAGTGGATTGTTTCTGGAGATCCCTTTTTATCACGAAAATGAGAGCATAATAACTGTGTAGTGTACGGATTACTAAATACTAGTTTAATTCTCTCAATTGCCAATTCTAACGGTGTTTGAAATATTTACGTTCAAGTGCATTGTAGTTTCCTTGATTGCATTGCAGTTAATTCGAGTTATGTCTAGGAACTTGAAACAAAATTTCAATTGCCCATTTTGCTGTAAGTAATCAACTCAATTAGAACAATTATGAATGTTTCTTTCAGAAATTAGTCTCTCTGTCTCTCAAATCAGCATTCTTCTGTTGAAAGAGATGTAAAACCTAATCTAGAAACACGACGGATTAATAATACTCGGCTCAATAGAAAACATACTGCTTTCCATTCAACAATTTCTTCAAACATGTTCAATTAAGAGCAAACTGAGAGGTCTTTTAAATTCTTAAGCGAAACGCTACACGTTTCCTATTGAATTTGGCTTTCATTCAGTAATGCAGAAAGCGTTGCGGATCCTTCGGTTCCGTCATAAATATAACGTTCTGAAGATTATCAAATTATATTGTTCGTTGGAAAATTACCATCCGCGCAGGTTGATATTACAAGTTTATGATATCCGATGCTCTTAAATTTGATCAGCCAATTCTTGCATAGATTGCTTAACGAACGTGATATTTCATGTTGCTGCGGGCAATAAACATCTCGGATGTATTCACCGAACGACATTCTCGATGGAAATTAACGACCGCAAATTTCACTATTCAAACTTTAAGATAATAGCTCTTGTTGTTCAACTTTTCGATTATGATTATGAGATTGCTAATGGTTAGGTGAAATTATACCGTAGTTTGCTTTGAATGAAGTTGATGGCACACATAACACTAATTTAAATTTATCAGTATTCATTCATTAAAACGTAGACTAAGCACTACCTGGCTCATTAAAAACTTTTGCTATTATCAACAATTTTTGACTCAACTTTTTAGATATCAAGAATTCTGTGTTGGGGCCAAAAGTTGGTAAGGGTCTCAGGGGAGACATATGCGGTCGGTGTATATGTCTTACTAAAACCCTAAGAAACGTCCCATTCAGATATATGACGAAAAGATCAGAAATTAATCATCTAATCTGCTCTGCCAACAAACCCTACCCCCACGTCCTAGAAGATGAGTAATCGCGTGGCCCCTGGGCAATGCATGATGATTTTCCAGTTATCATGTAGCAAACGGAAGAGGATGAGGGCAACATCCAGCGCCTTAAAACTGGAACTACCGACTAAGGGAGCACACCCCGAAAAAAAAGTCTGATCCTTCAATCATGAGGAATAAGTCGTAGGGTTAGCACCCTGTACCTCCAGAAAAAAATCCAAAACCGCTAAAAACCTAGCAAAAGAGAAAACCGGATGGAATTATTGGAAAACGACGACGAAAAAGGTATATGAGTATTGTACATGGTACATACAGGGCATAAACACAAAAAAGAAGAAGTTTTCTCAGAATTCGATAGACTGAATGTCGATTTTGCTGTGCTGTCAAAAACTAAAAAGAAAGGAAGGGGAATCGAGGAAGTTGGAAATTATATCCAAATATACAGTGGAGTAAATAAGGAAGTAAGAGTGTCCCTAGTAATCAGATAGAAATTCAAACGCTGTATAAAGAAATGGGAATATATCGATGAGCCACTTGTGCAATTAGAACTTAAAATGAAGGGAAAGGATATAGTAATAATAGGAGTCTACTCCCCAAATGACAGTTCCTAAGATGAGGAGAAAACTAACTTTTATAACAACCTAACTACTCTGCTCGATAAAGTAGGGAATAGGAAGGAACTATTTCTAATGGGCGATTTTAATGGAAGAACAGGAAGGCTAACTGGTAGTGGAGTTGTCGGAAGGCATGGAGAGGAAGAAGCTAACGACAATGGAAGAAGACTGGTAGAAACATGCAAGCAATATCTATGCAATCTGAAAATATGGAATGGCTTTTTCGATCATAAGAACATTCATAAATATACATGGACACAGACAACAAGGAACCTCAAATTTATTATCGATTACAAGGATCACCTCAAATTATAGGTTATCGAACATTACATTGTAGGAAGAAGATCACTACTTAGAGTGAGTATATAGAGGTGCTGAATGCGGTTTAGTCAACACTTTCCATCTAGTCTAGTTCGCCCAATATACACATATGATACAGTCGACTCAGGAAATCACCGATGAAGAACGCCAATGCAAGCCTAAAAGATACAAATTTGACCGTCTGCAAGATCCTTCAGTGGCTTTTCTCTATAAACTGAGATTGAGCCAGAAGCTCACCCAAATAGACGATTCCACACCAACGACACTGTATGATGGTTTTGTTGAATCAATCCACCAAGCATCTGAAGAGAGTCTTGGGGGACTGGATAATGTAAGAAACAAGTAAAGTCTATACTGGTGGAACGGATCGATCAAGGAAAGTATAGAGGAGAAAAAAGAGCATACAACAATTGGTTAACAACAAAAGATTTAGAAGACAGAAAATACTACATGCGAATCAGGAGGGAAGTGAAAGGAAAAATAATCAAGAGAAAGAATGAATTTTGGGATGCGAAATGTGAAGAAGTCGATCAATACTTGGGAAGCAGCAGATCAAGGAAATCTTGGAGGCTCTTGAAGAATTTGAGAACCAACTAGAATAACAGAACGCGTTTACAGTATGGGTGAACGGGAACTTTAGTACAAGCAACTTAGGAAGGAGGACAAAGTACAATTTGGCAGGACGGAGTTGGAATTGAGCGAGATTGTTTGAAATATCGAGGAATAACGGTGTTGAGCAGTATAGGGATAATATCTGGAAAACTATTCAAAATTAGAATATAAGGAAGTTTCGAGGAAGTAGAGGACCAAAGCGGCTTCAGAGTAGGGAGATCCTGCGTTGATAACGTATTGAGTATGAGAACAATCACCGATAAATGCTTGGCCCACAAATGGGATCTGAGGAAGGCCTATGACGGCATGCTTTAAACTCTAGGAGGCAATGAAAGTACTAAACATCAATCTGTAGCAGTCAAAAAATATAGTGACAACATCAGCTACGTGAAGAACGAAGGGTGATGCTGTATCGCTCAACTCTGTTCAAACTATACCTGAATGAACTGCTGAAGGAGTGGAACAGAAAATGTGGAAATATAGGGGATAGAGGTACATGAAGATATGCTTTTTCGCTCAAGTTTGCAGACGACTATTTCATATTTGCAGGGGATGAATATGACGCCTGTTATATGTTGCGAAAGCTCAACGAAGAATACACAAAATGGGGTCTGCAGATAAACTTTAACAAAATTGAGTGTCTCGTGGTGGGAGGAAATGGAACTGATTTGATCATGGAGCTACAGTGAAAAACTGTAGTAAATACCTTTATCTGGGAGCATTGATTTCAAAGGAAGGAGGGAGTAATAAAGGGAAAGATAGCGTTTGAACAACAACACAGCGTTATTTGAAACCGGAATATCAGTTAACCTGTCAAAAGAAGGGTAAATAAAACTATTGTAGAATAAGCAGCTACATATGGATCAGAGGTGTGGGAGATGACAACGAAAAATGGAAAAATACTACAAACAATGGAGAAGGACTATTGGCGCAGAAGCTGTGGCCTCACAAGACTTGATCGTGTAAGAAATACAGAAATTAGGGAGAGAGCAGAAGTAGACTTAGACATAATAGATACAATAGAGGCAAAAAGACTCAAGTGTAATTTCCTCTTCTCATGACAAATATATTTTATTATTTTTCTTATTCTTGTTCAATGAAAAACAGGGAGGACGTGGTAATCTATACTAATCCTGCTACATGAGATGGACGTACATCAAGTACAGATACAGACTCGAAAACACTTCACCACGCTCACCAGTAAACTAATAGGAGTGCGCAGCGTTACAAGCTGAGATCACGTATAAATTCATCAGATAAGTAGTATCGCACAATATTAACGAAGTCCACTTCGAATTAAATATGGTCCTGTGCGATCTTATATCCACATTGAGTATATGAAAGACTATTTAAAAGTAGTATATTCAACAAGAAAATTGAAAAACTGCGAATTGAAAAACAAAGCTCCAAATTTTCAGAGGTTTTTTGAATTAAATATAAACTGATGAACTAGAAAGACGAAAAGTATATAACACATAATATCCAAATGAACTCTCCATTTTAAAATATTTCCAAAACCTAATTATCCAAAGTTACCTCAACTGTTTGCGTACAATAATTATACGTAAACAGTTCCTCATCCTGTTTAATCAGTTTTCTATTGGAGATACGGCAGTTTGATATTAATTGAACTTTCATAAGGGTCATGCAAAATTGTAGTTCACCATATTTTTTACAGAAAATTCACCATATTTTTTCCAAAAAACTCCTTCGATTCCCGATCGCAAATAAACTTCGAACCTCATCGTGTATATTTACTCATTTAGAGAGCAACGTTTTTGTTACCGTTATTTGAATTCTTTGAACACCGCACATGTTTAACATGCCCGACAGTTTGCATGTAGTTTACTTTTCATGAACATAATTAAAACTTTGATGCCAATTTATATTATGTTTAACAACAACGTTGAATTGAATTAGACGGATGAACAGTCGAATACTTGTCATGGGAACTAATGAGGAAGAGAATGAAACTGAGGAATATTTAATGAAAAAACTTTCGAGTTGTACATCTGCTATACCTTGAGATTGCTCGAAAACATTCATTCAAAATGATTCGAAAGTTATTATCATTAACCACCTTCTCTTTTATATCTATAAATATTTCAGAAATATAATTGTTGAATAAAATTAGACTTTATATTATTGTGCTTGAATAATGATACAGCATCCGTTAGATGAGGTTATTTTAATGGGATAATTCAACGTCCAAAACATTAACTGTCTCCAACAACCAAATAAGATCAACCAAGTAGGAAGGCAAGCACAAGACTTTGCGATTAGCTGCAACTTGACTCAACTTGTCGATGAGTCGACAAAAATTCCTAACAATATAACCGATCTTTCCAATACTCTAGACCTCTTTCTTGTTTCAGTTAAAAGCTCTCAGCACCTTTAGGCAACTCCGACCATACCTTCGTTTCTACCACTGATAACTTCGTATAGCCACGCAATAATCATCCAACGCCTACCAGTAAGATATGGCATTTCAACCAAGCCATCTGGGAGGAGCTACGCGTGTTTTCTCGTCTTCCCCTTTAAGAACGTCTCTCTCTCGGATCCTGACATCGATACATGCAGTGAATCTGTCACTGAAATAACTCTTGGGGTATGGACCTCCACATTCCAAGTATACAAGTATTAGTAAAAGTTAACAATAATGAAGATCCTTTAATAATTCATCAAGTTAGATATACGAAAAAATGTTTCTAGTTTGGAGATTTCTTTCTGTGAGCTCAGGTTTGCTGTGGGTCCTCTTGAGTTTGGTCTGGTTTCGAGCATTTTCGTAAAATGGACAGGTGTTCAATATGTGTATGTGGTGGTGAGGTCGTAGTCTGGACAATGTTGACAGTGAGGGGAATTTTTGTCGGCCATGAGGAATCCGTGAGTTAGACGTATATGTCCTATTCCTAGTCTCCGGATGGCGACGGTAGTTCTCCTGTTCATTCCGTTTAGCGGAAAAGGATCAGTAGTGGGGTATATAGACCACAGGTAAGAGTTTGATGTGTTCCATTGCTATTCTCATTTTTCGTGTATTGGTTTTTGCAGTGAAAAACATCCGTTCTGAAGCCTTGGTTCACTAAAAACTGTCAAAAAGATGTCACAGTTGAAAACACAGTTGATAAGAACTGGAAGATAAATCCGAAAGATGAAACTAAAGCTGAATATGTGCGTTTCAGGAATGTCTTGAACTTGACAATTGATAAAGGAAAAAACTACTTCAATGAATGAGTTAATAATAGACACCTTGAGCAGATCACTGGAACTCGTTGATTCTGGTCAATGGCGAAGGCAATCAACAACAACTCTTGCAACCTATCCTTCCTACCTTTGATTAGAGAAGCACAGGACGATTCTTTTGCTAAAATGTTTTCGCAAAATTCTGTTTCAGAAACATCAAACGCAGTGCCACCAATCATCCCACAAGTTCAATATTTCCGAAGTGAAATTCAAATTGCGTATTTGGGTTTGCAGGCGATTGAACTCTGATTTTCTCATTTTCTAGTCAGCGTTCTATAACTGCTGAGGAGTCACACCAACAAAGATACCAACATAGCATGTCCCTGAATTCAAACTTGGAGATGATATCAGAGTGGGGCCGGTTGAACCTGGTTCAACGCGAACAAGACGCAATCAACACAGTTAGAGAACCTCCTTTAATCTTGCGAGAACATCGAATTTCATCAGAAAAGAATATGCATCCACTCGGTATCACGGTCAAAAACGTAGTTTTGACACGACCATTGCCAAATCTGCTTTGGCTACTTTCAGTTTTCTTTTCAGGGCTAAGTAGTACTTCACGCTATCACTGCTTATGATTTTATACAAAGCACAGTTTGAATGGCTCTGCACCGGAACATTCATTACATCTATTGGATGGTTTCCAGATGAGATCAGTGTGCTTTATCGACCACCCGGAGATCACGAGTGACCTTCAGCCTCTTGCTCCAAGACGGTAAATTGCTGATGTTTCTGTTTTCTACAGGTACTTCCTTGGTGAATGCTCTGAACAATTGAAAGGCTTGGTTTAGGAAAGAAAACCAGATTCGCGAGAAACTCTTATCAGAGGACAGTACAGATAGCGACTCCAACTAGTTCTCTCTATAAAAATTCTTTTGTTTACAGGGCCATTGTCTGATAAATAATAATTTGGAATTTCTCACGAATCGAGTGAATGCATACATTTAATAATCTTGGGAGGTCACATCTGAGGCATGAGAGGCATCGCCTCCTCCCAAGAGTTCAGAATTAAAAAAAATACCAGTAAGTCTTTATAATTTGTATCATTCTCAAAGAGAAATGTCGCACTTGCAAGAAAAGCAGAACATATCGCGTTGAGCCGAGTGTTCCTCATGAGCCCCTTGTTGGTACTATGATTTTCATTTCCCTTTTATGTCGAATTCGTTTGTGAGACTTCGCTGCATTGGTTTATACCGAATCTTCATGATAGAAAATGGGGTTCCATTATTTCTGTTTCTTTTAGCCTTGATTTTTCTCTAGTCGTGTATCTGAAAAAACGATCCTGTCCTTTAAAGAAACTCTTGATAGTTTTGAGGCTAAACATATTCAAGGGAAATTCATTTAATATATATTTTATTTGGTGTTCCTCATGGTTCTATTGAAGTTCAATATTCTTGAGAAAATATTATTCAGAAGATCCTCAACCTTCAGCAGAGCTTGATATTTTGATTTGACTCATGTTCATATCAAACTTTTAATTTCCAGACAGCTTTATTGGCTTGAGCCTCCTGTGTGTAGTCGATTTAACGAGGAACGTCATGTGCAGTAAGCAGCTATACAGATGAAACCACAGAGCTTTGAATTAATTTTTCGCAAAACCATTATGGGATTAACGTAACATAGGAGGCTTAGATTTACTCTCAGAAGATTCTGAACTACTTTCAGAAGAGCAAATGTACTATTCGGATCATTTGGGAACAAATTTAAAGTTTCATTCCAAACCTACTTGGAATGTTGGGACCCAACATTCCCAACATACGTATTACTTAGTTGAAGAATTATTAGAAAAGAATCATGTCAATACTTTCATTAAATCAGATATTCTTTCATTATTACAAATTTGTTTAGATCAAAATTATTTCCATTTCAATAACAATTATTATACTATAGAAGACGGCTTGATTATGGGCGATCCGTTAAATTCTTTGTTAGCAGAAATATTCATCAACAATTTAGAGAAATTAATTCATAATCATCCACTTAGTAAATATTGTTTATACTGGTATCGCTATGTGGACGATATCATTATTTGCTTCACAGGAACAGATAGACAGTTAAAATTTTCGAAAATCATATAAATTCATTACATCAAAAATTAGATTCACAACCGAAATAGAAAGCAATAATTCGATGAATTTCTTAGAAGTAACAATTTCGAATGAAAATGGAAAACATGTTTTCGCAATTTACCATAAGCCGTCACATACAGATATTATAATACATAACTCGTCGTGTCATCCGTATCAACATAAAATGTCAGCATTTAATAGTTTTATTCATAGATTGATTAACATTCCGTTATCACCAGAAAATTTTAACAAAGAATTAAATTTGATTAAACAAATAGCCAAAAATAATGGTTACAATCCCAAACTAATAAATAATATTTTAAATAAAAACAAAGTAGAATCGCATTGAATAAAGTTTACCCTGTCGATAAATTGAAACAAAAATTCAACACCTTAACCTACGTTGGCATTACAAGTGAGAAACTGAAATCATTCTTGAGTAGCAATAATTTCAACATAGCTTTCCAAACTAATAATAATTTAGGCAAATATATAAAAATAATAAAACCAAACCAGGTAAAAACAATAAATCAGGTGTTTATAGATTGAACTGCAATGACTGTGATAATTTCTACATTGGTAGAACACATAGAAATTTTAATATTTGAATATCGGAACCTAAACGCAGTTTTCAAATAAAAATCAGATTCAAATTACGCGAATCATCTCTTAGAAAATAATCACTCTTTCGACCCACAGTTTGAAATTTTGCATACAGATAATAAATATTGGAAGGTAGATCTTTGGGAAACTTTAGAAATCAGTAAAACACTCAGGTAGACTCATCAATGAACAAGTCGATTTAAACCCTTCACCTCTATTGAATCTCTTCGGGGAGCAATCTATTCCTTAATTTTATTGGATATACCTGTAATAAATAACCACTTAAGAAGGAGCAACCCAATAAGCTTTTAATTACTCAAGAACATTTATATTTATATTCTCATTCTTATTTTCTGTACATTCATTCGTCTGAAGAAGCTACGGTGTAGTGAAACGCGTTACAAATCGCAATTATTAAGTAAAATTCCTTAAAACAGAGTACTTGTTTTTATTATTAATATAATTCAATCGTTTTCACTATGAGCTCTCATTTTTTTATCTACCTAGACAGTCTTTTCAAATTTTATGCCTTTTTTAGATTATGAAAAACAGAGGTAGTGAGAAAATGCTGTCTTTCTTAAAATTTCATATTCTAACCGTTGAGAATGTAATCGTCATAGACGTTTCCTGAAATACGAAAAGCAGAATTACTCATATAAGTATCAATTATTTCCAAACTTTTCAGCGATTTTGTTTCCCTCAGTGTATCGTCGATACTGATTAGTGATTAACGAATATGGTATTCAATATATTATTAGCAATCATGAAAATCCATACGTTCCACTTCTAGTGCGAGAGGAACCATTACACCAAATTTATGAACTCGAACGAAACCACTTCTAACATTTACGAGGGAATTACTCTTCATATATCTCCTTATTGACAATTGTCAATTACCCTCTTTCGAACATGTATGCTATCTCCAACCGAATTCCGTAGGGAATAATGATGCTCATATGGCACATCGTGATATTCATATTTGATGGTACTCTTACATTCCGAGTGACAATAACGGCTCGGAATATATCTCAATGGTATTTCGTTTGATAAATAATATGTCTGAGCACTCGAACAATATAACATCGTGACACAAGAGGACGACAAAAGAGTATACTCATATTACATCTTCTTTATGCACGTGGAACATATATCGCACAGGATGATATATTTTTCCAGTAGACTTGTTTAATTTTTTATGAGGTGGTATGAACGATGAACATCAAATGGAAATTTCATTCGTGGAATGTACAAGATAGACGCTTCGCACTTATGCCGTGAGATATTCAAAATACATTTTCAGATTTCTTTTCTGCAGAAGACAATATAACGTTATGAAACAATCTACTGTGAAGTAGATTATTTTATCCTTAGTCTGGAAAAATTAATCTTAGATTGATTGGATAATAATCACGAAATATTAATAAATTACAATATTCAAAATGAACTAGTTAGCCCATTAAGATCGCCTTTTTACATCTAAACAGCTAATATACTAAACGCCCCATATATAAAAATGCCTTTTATATCCTACTCTATCTATAGGAACGGTTCATATATTCACTGATATGTATACTCAATAGTTCTATATGTTATATAGAACTCTCTCATATATTATTATTATTTATTATTATAAAATATAATGGAGGGCTGAGCAGCCCTATTGAAGCCCAAATACAAAACAAATTCTGAGAACTACAGCAACTAAGCTGAACGAAAAAGAAACATGAGGAAAAATTAAATACATTCTAGACCCAAAAATTAATTCTTACCACTATGCTTATAAAGTAAAATAACACTAATACTAAAGTAGCGGACAGTTCACGAGAAGAACCCCATTTTTATAAATATTGGTCGACGACGCGTCAACCACCTCATCCCTTAAAGTATTCCAGGCATCGATACCCTATTCGTGAAGAAATATTGCCGCTGCATTGTTTTGAAGAACTCTTTTTTCAATATTTCATTTGATGGCCTCGCAAACGTGTATCAGAGCTGAGCGTGAATAAGCCTTCCAAGTGCGTGTAGTTAAAGATAATTATTCGAAATGTAGAGATCAGATCATCCCTGAGCCTGCGCTGATTGAACGTCAAGAGGTCGGCGGCATTCAGACGTTCTTGGTACGTCGGTCTTGTACGCCCGTACGACAAAGGTGTTGCTCCGAAAATACTTCAGACCAAATCGTGTCTTATTATTCTCCTCACAGAGGTTTTTGAGATTTGGCATCTCTGAGACATTTGGGAAACAGTCAAGCTGGTTCTGGAGTTCTGATAGGGCTGACTGCTAATGCAGAAATTCGCTGAATAATATTCTGAGTTTGTCAATTGAGTTTATAATACAAAAAGTGTAGAGGTGATGCTTGAAACAGATTATGAAAAAGGCGAGTACCTGTGTTCTAACAGTTCTAGCTGCACCAGTACCTGTTCTTCTTCCTAATGACCCTATTGTCCGAGATTTCTCCTCAAGGTCATAGACTACTTCTTTTGTAATAAGGGACTGGAAATTGGCATAATATTTGCCTAGCCTTATAGCCACACACAAATAAACATTCAATGAAACGCTTATCCTCATTTGTTAGAACCATTGTTAACAATTTCTAACGTCAAAAATAAGCAAAACCAACATAAAATTCGAGTTCAAACTAGATGTCGTCTAAAACTCGATGACATTTTATTATTTTTTGTTTACCATAGAGTTAATGCATGCAGTCTATGTTCAGAGATTACACAACGGGAGGAACATATGATGGTGGAAAAGAGAAACATTATTGACGACAATTGGCACAATTTTTAATCAATATTCGAGCTCAACCACACAAAATGATGGGAAAGGTTCAATCTAGTGATTGAAGTACGCAGTTGATTCATTACGACCACGAAAACTCTTTTAATGCGCGAGGAAAATTGTTAACATTCGAGGAAGTCCGCCACTTTGAATTCTAACGGAAATCAAATTTTAGGTTGGTTTTAGTGAAAAATGGTTCTTTGTCATGCTAGAACATCCATGAAAAACACAACAACTTCAGGATTGCCGACGCCATGAGGTGAAAAAAATATTTCGATTTCAGCTTTGAATCAGAATGAAAAAAAATTCTTCACGGTACTTTTTACCAATTCTTGGAATACAATCACGATCAATATGTCAAATTGTTCAGAAGAGACTGAGTTATCGACTGAAAGCCCCTTCGACTTTTAGTGAAAGAAAACGTTCCAGCTATCTTGAAATATTGCTCATTTTCGAATGCGTCAGCCATATTGGATTTCGCCGGAAGTGAAATTTCGATACAATTTCTGAAAAACCTAATCCTTTGGCTTTCCAATGAAGCAAGAACGAATGATCTAGGTTCAAAATTGCGAAAGTTATAACGGAAGAAAACGTCCGGTTTTCTCTGGCGCAACCTATATATCGCATGTTCACTTATCTCTCATACATGCGACTACTTTTCACCCCATCAAGAGTCGTTGGGTGGAGAAACATTGATGCAGAACTTGACAATTGAATATATTTTGATGCATCTTCAGATTGATTCACACCATAGGAATATCCTGAACCAATATTTGCGAAGTATCAGTTCAGCTTAGTACCATCGAAAGCAGGAGCACTAGTTTGTGAATTCTTATCATTCGTGTTTTCATTTATTACTTTCGATATTGAGTTGCCTTTATTTGTTGATTGTGACATGAAGCAAAGTTAATTTCTTTAATTTGTGCATCAAGTCACTTTTTATAAAAGTTTTTGATTTTGTAAAAACGATATGACACGTTATCTCTACGGACCATCCGAAATGTGTGGGCAACATCTGATTTGCCTTTACTCATCAACCGGCAGCTGAGGTCATTGTACTGGGTGACTTCAATGTTCACAATACCAACTGGCTCCGTTACTTCAATAGAACAGATGAAGCGAGAAGACAGGCTGAAACTTTCGCAATCAGCCATAATCTAACGGAGATACTCGACGAACCGACAAGAATACCTGATCACCCGACTGGCCTCCCGAACACATTGGATCTTTTCTGATTTAAGATCCAGATGATTTAGGAGTGCAGTACCGCTAGGCAACTCAGAACACAACCTTATATCTGCTACTGGAACCATTGGGCTGCCGCTAAACCAGGAACCTAAACCACGTAGACGCATTTGGCACTATAATTATGATGATCTGCGTGAATTATTTTCGTGCTTCCCATTCAGTGATGTTTGCCTTTCAGATCCTGACATCAATGTGTGCACTGAATCTGTTACAGAAATCATTCATGCAGGAATGGATCTCTACATCCCTCATTTCATGAAAAGAACAACAGCACATAGGCCATGGTTCAACAAAGACTGCGAAAGAGCCTCTGCAGCCAAGAGCAGAGCTTACAAGTCATGGAAGATGAATCCAACAGAGGAAACAAGAACAACCTTCGTACGAATACAGAATGTATGCAACCTGACAACTGCAAGAGAAAAGGCCAATTTCAACGAAGGGGTAACTAATAAACTCCTTGAACAGGCAAGCGGGACTAGACAGTTCTGGTCTATGGCGAGGAATGTCAGTGCCAATTTCTGCAAATCTGCGTTTCCGCCTCTTTTGCAAATCTGCAATTCCGAAAGAAAAACCGTTCTCTTTGCTCTCTTGTTCAAAGAATTCTGTGCTAGGACGAAAGTTCCATGGCAGAAATTAAGTTCAGAGTCCGCACTGTGAGACGGGCTCTCGAGCAAATGAATTGCAAGAAGGTAGTTGGTCTAGACGAAATACCGCCAATCGTCCTGAGAAAGTGTGCTCCCGAACTGGCACCTGTTCTTAACCGTCTGTTTCAGATTTCTTATGAAAGCCAGACTTTTCCGAGAAGCTGGAAAATGGCGAGAATTCAACCGATCCCAAAACTACTTCCCTGTTGCACTTCTTCTTATTGCAAAGTAGTCCAAAGTGATGGAGATAGTCATAAATGACGAACTCATCAAATATCTTGAGTTGCAGGAATTATGACCGACGTTCAGTATGGTTTCCGCAGGCAAAGATCGACAGAAGATCTGCTTGCCTACGTCATTCATGTTTGTACATCTACGCTGAAAAGCATGGGGAATGTAGAGCAATAGCCCTCGACATCTCTAAAGCCTTCCATAGCGTTTGGCATGCAGCCTTGTTGAATAAACTTGCTTCATATGAGCTTCCCGCAAAATTGCGGGGTTGGATAAGTAGCTTTCCCTTAAATTGATCGATACAAGTTGTGGTCGACGGTATAACATTCAGATTTTTTGACGGTATAACAATCAGTTGTTTCCAGTATCAAGCAGGAGTACCTCAGGGATTCATTATTTCGCTAACCTTATTTCTGTTGCAGACAAACGATCTTCTGTCATCTACAGAGAACAAGAGCTTGTACCCTGATTTCGTTTTTCAGTAGTCTGCGGCCGATTATAGCTGCAGAATTTCAGCGTCAGAGATGTCAGCAAATTGATAACACAAACTCTGACTTACAGAGGATATCTGAGTGGGGTCTGTCGAACCTGGTGGGCTTCGATGTGAGCAAGACGCAAGCTTCTACGTTTTCTGGAAAAGTCCTAGCCGGAGAACCTCCTTCAACGATGTAAGGCCATTAAATTGCATCCAAAGATTCGATTCATCTTCTCGGAATAACGATCAACTTCGGGTTTCGCTGGAATGAACATGTATCAGCAATAGCTAAGTCGGCATCAGCTAAACTGAGTTTTCTTCACAGAGCCAAGCGATACTTCACGTAATCTCAGCTGTTGCGTCTATACAAGGAGCAGATTCGACCAGCTTTGGAATATTGTTCCCTAGGCTGGCAAGGAGCTCTCATCATATGGCGGTACATTTAACGACCCCTCGAACCTCTCTCCATAAGAATTCCTTGTTTACAGGGCCAGTGAGATGTGGAACTCGCTTCCGTCCAACATATTCCCAACATCCTACAATTTTGCCCTTTTCAAGAACCGAATAAACAGACACCTTAATTCTTTCCAGTCGCCCAGTCATGTGGTGTAACAGGTTCGCCTATTCTTGGGAAGCGCACATAAAAAAAGCTTTGCTTGGTAGACCGAAGGCCATGGAATAAGTAAGCCTAAAATGTTATCAATGATTCAATCACGTGCATGTCGAATTGTTGTCATCAAATATCATCAGAATCAGAGAATGGATTCTCTGGGTACTAAAAAATCCAACTATTTTGATATCGAATTTTCATTTGTTCAAGAATTCTCAAAACGTCAATTTTTAATGTATTTAATTCATAATTGGTGTTTTAAAGATATTGAATGAACCCGTCAAAGCCTCCGTTCTCATAACTTCTTGACGAGCAAACAATTTTCATCAAACTGAACGATCTCACTCAGAAGTTAATACTACTTGTAGGTGCCCCTTGGACTATTTCGAGTTGTTTCCTGTTTACATATAAAAGTTTTATATGTGAGTGAAGCAACTAAATATTGAATATTCAGAAATCCTGATTCTCTTTATGCAATTTCGTTGATATAGAACAGTGGTAATGTACAACAGGTAGACTTGAAAGTTCTATTCGAAGAAGTGACCTTTTATTAGCAAATAAACGGGAACAGCCAACCATGCTTTAATCGAAGCGTAGCGTTCGGGTTTAATAATGTCAAAGCAAATAATAACCTTTCTATCTGCAGCGCGATTGTACCACTGAGTCGGTCGCTTTTCCGAACCAATATAGAGATGTCCTTCTCTAATGAACAGATGAATTCATGCCAGTCGACATCCACCATCGACTGCGCCATTCTGTTCACAATCAAAAGCTTTGTCTAATATAAGTCGCCTTTCACTCCTAATGAAAATTCACTGTCGGTTTCAATTAATTAGTATTAGTCATTCAATTTAATTTGTACTGAAGGACCTATTCTGAGAGGAGTTTTGTAAAATATTGCGGAAACCCGTCCTAAAAGAATGGAAAGTTTCATTGGACGTCACTGCCGCAACCGCTCCATGACTCATTCAATTACTTATGGTATGCGCTCGTCATTTATTTCTCTGATCCTTGGCTTGAAACTTTTATATAACCGGACTCGGAAGGGAAAAGATGTGGTGGTTTTAGTCCAGTTGCCATTTTAAAATAATTAATATGGCCCTACAATATTTACTTTACCGCGTCGAGGGGTTTATAAGGAATACAATGTTGCGTGATTGATGAAATCCTGGGAGGTTTCATTGCAAATTCCGTGAATTTGCAGAAATTCTGATACGTTTCGGATGGGAACTAGTCGGAGAAAATTTACATGAAGATGTTTTCTTTAACCTTTTCACTGAAAAAATGAAAAGCAACAAATAAAAACCTATGTAAGTATGAATTATTTCCACTTATCGAAAACTTGAATGTTGTATCGAATAAATGATACTGTTACATAACGGAACTCTACGTCTCTGTGAAATAAAATAAAAAAACCAGCGCTGTAAAATTTCCAACAATTATTAATGGCGAAGATATAAAAATATTTATTGAAATCGGAAAATCTCAAGAGTAGGAGTTGATAGAAATTGATGAGAATAAATTCTAAAGGTCTATGTGCAAGTTCTTAAAATGTTTTCATTTTCAAGTGGAAAGTGAGACTTGCCTAGTAACATATTGAAGGGGCTAAGAGCCATTTTACTTCTACTGTATTAGATATCGCTTCATAGCCCTAGCTGTATATATATATATATATATATATATATATATATATATATATATATATATATATATATATATATATATATCTTGGATAGCAGCACTATATATATATATATATATATATATATTATATATATATATATATATATATATATATATATATATATTAGATATTATATATAGAGTATTTAACTAGTAAATATTTCAGAGCTATCAACTCCTATGCAGTTCCTATTCTTACATCTTCTTTTGGAATTATTAAATGGTCTAAAACTGATCTAAATGAATTACAATGTCAAACGAGGAAAATGCTTTGTAAATATCATAAGCACCACCCAAAGTCAGCTGTTCAGAGAGTTACACTACCTAGGCATCTTGGAGGTCGTGGATTAACTGATTTGAATAATCTTCATAGTAAACAGATTTTTCATCTACGTTCCCATTTTCATGATAAACAGAGAACGTCTAAATTACATGATATTATTGTTGCTTCAGATTATAATCTTACACCTCTGAACTTGACAATGCAAAAGGTAGATTTTGATATATTTGATGATAATTCTAAAAGAGAAAGTTGGATGCAGAAGGAATTACACGGAAAACACCCTAAAGAATTAAAAAATGATTATATTGATGAAATCGCATCGAATAAATGGTTATTTTCTGGAGAATTGTTTGCTGAAACAGAAGCCTTGGCAATTGCGATCCAGGATCGGGTTGTTTTCACGAGGAATTATAGAAAACACATCATCAAACAAAATTAAGATGATTCTTGCCGATGTTTCTGTTCTTCAGAAAGAGTTTTTCATATATTATCATCTTGCTCAGTCCTTGCTTCAACAGATTATTTAGAAAGACATAATGCCGTCGCTAATATTATTCATTTCAATCTAGGAATTAAACATGACCTAATTCCCAAAAGAAAAAATTTTACAAATATGAACCTGAGATTATTTGTGAAAATGACAAATATAAACTTTATTTTGATGAAACAATTCTTTGCAACAGAGCTGTAAAACACAATAGACCATATATCATTCTTACTGATAAATAGAATCAAATAACATTTATAATTGATATTGCTATACCCGACACACATAATATACAGAATAAATACAATGAAAAATTTCTAAATATATGATGCTTGGCGACGAGATTAAGAAAATGTGGAAAATGAAAAAGTTTTATTCTACCGATTATTATTTCCACAACAGGTATTATTCCTAGGAATCTTCACAAAAGTATTGAGATTTTGGGTCTGAAGAAAAATTTGTTTGAACAGTTACAAAAGTTAACAGTCATGAAATCTTGTAATATTCTTCGTAGGTTTCTTTCCGAAAAATATAATGAGGTAGAGTCATAGGTTTCTCTTTAGTTTATACTGCTCAGAATCTCATTTCATATTTTATTTATTTGTTTATATAAATGTAATATAATTAACTGACAATTTTGTCATATTCAGAGCAGTATTCTATTCGATCGTTCACCACTTCACACAAAGGAAACCATTAATGAGTAACATTCAGTGTTACTTGACTAAGGTTCGTACACTGGATTTTTCCGGGGAGAAAGCCTCTGACACTACTCGTTGGTAAATTGATATCATTGTCTGATGATGCTATAGTATGTATATATTCTGGTAGATTGATATATTCTCATAACATTTAACGTTATCCTAATATATAATTATTCCAGGATATGTTTTGATTATAATCATTGCCTGGCAATGGTATTAATTACCGGGTGGTGAATTTATATTTTTTCATGAAATCAGTTTGATTGCATGAACAGATATCAAGATACTTTCAAATCTGAAGGATATATGTGAAATTAGGTGAAAATTCAGTTAGTGTTTAATGTGTTGTTCCAATACGTTCCAATGTTTCATTATGAACCTACCTGTTGTTGACGATAGTAAAAGAAGGAAAACAGGAGTGTTATTAGTGAAACAATAAGGTTACGAATTGATGGTTTGCCGTACAAAACATTTTCGGGAACAGCCATTTCTGCAAAGAACAACCAGAAGCTGTAAGTTTTCAAGGCAATTTATAGGTTATCAGTGCATTGACTGATTTTTTCTTCATATTGCAGTCTGGTTATCGATGCAAATTTCAATGTACGGGTCGACAATTACATCTTTGCGGGTGAAATAGCCCTTGAAGCTTTAAGAAGAGCCAAACGAGCAGGACCGAATTTTGCAAATTTCATTTCAATATTTCTAAGTTCTGGTGAGGATGAACTTCGTTTAAGATTCGAAAGGGAAAAATCTAGGAAATAATTGCGAATGTCATTAATTTCATAAAACACGAAGGGATACAGAATGAACCAGTAATTTCTTTGAAAAAGGTTCAAGAACGTGCAGTTGTCGCAACAGGAGTAGGTTTGCAAAACATCTCGAGCGAAATGAAGAAGATCAGCGAAGAAAACAGATCTCGATTACTTCGGTAGAGCTCTGCTGCGTACCCACTTTAAAGCGAATCCATCAAAAGTTCCTCGATGGAAAGGCATATGCAGGATCCCGAGAGACCATTCGGAAAGTTTTGATAGGAATGGGGTTCTGTTGGATTGAAACGAAAACGAATAGAAAGGTACTTATGGAAAAACCTGAAATACATCTACTACGTTTGAATTATTTGAGAAGCATCAAACGATACCGTCAAGAAAGAGACCAATAATTTACATGGACGAAACATATATTCATTCCTTCTATACACACAAGAAGGCTTGGAGTGACGAGACAAACGACGGCCTATGTCAGCCTGTTTCAAAAGGACCAAGACTAATAATTTTGAACGCCGCAAGTAAATGTGGATTTGTACGAAACGAATATCTGGCCTTCAAGTCCAATTGTAAAACCGGTGTTTATCATTAGGTATTCATTCCGGAAACAACGAAAAATGGTTGAGGGAAGAACTTATTTCAAATTTGCCCCAGCGATAACACCCCATATCACAATGTATAACCATGAAAACACCAGAACGTGGCTTCCCGAAAAGCAGAAATGAAAAAGTTGCTGCAACGTCGAAATATTGCCTTCGCAGATGGGATGCCCAGAGCAAAACTTTATAGTCTAATTAAATTGCACAAATCCAGATATGGACCGTATGCTATTGACAAACTCCTGAATGATCAGGGCCACGATGTACTTAGACTTCCCGCATATCATCCTGACTTAAACCTGATTGAGAAAGTTTGTGCAGTCATGAAAATTTATGTAGCTGATGGGAATATTGATTTCTCAGTGAAAAATGTGGGAAAACTGTGTGGTGAGTTTTTATCGTTTTCTCCAGATCAGTGGGAATCATGCGACAATACGCAGAAATCTTGTATGGAGCAAGAACCTATGCTGGATGAGGTGATCGACAATCCCATAATTATTTTGCGATAGTGACAGTAACAGATCTGATGAAGAACTATCTGACAAAAAATTTTCAATTTGTCGTTCTTTAACTCATTTTGTATTTCATATGTGAATTGCTTGTAAAAATTATTTAAATAAATCGATTTTACCAATGTTAATGAACTTGTATTATCAAACTAACAACCAGATAAATCCGAATCATTCGTCCTCACGATAGCACAATACGATTGTACCTTTTAAAATTTCCGTTTTCTTTGTTATGTCGTTAATCCTATATAAACCCATCGAGGTATCACAAAGATACTAGGTACTTAGGAAAATATAGTTACTAATCATTTGCCTCAAATCTCTACTGAATATCAACCTTGAAATATAATATTTCATCCTATAGTACAGATTCCTGGTATTCTTGAAAATTTGAATTATAAGAAGAAAACAATAGCACATATGAAGGTTCAACAGTTTCCTGTGGTCCATTTGGTGATAAGTCTGTGACTTACTTCTTCGTAATAGAAATTGAAAGGATCGAGTATCTTGAAATGCCATATGCCTAAAAGGGATAATTTTATCGAAGAGCCCTTACGTCGACCCTGATCGCTATTTGACATCACATTGCAGAACGTATTATTCATTTTACTTTCTTTGTTTGTTATCACTTTTGTTCTTAGAGCATCTTATGAGAATATCAACCGCACACATATTCTTGTCGGCTTAGCAATATACAGTTATAAGAGTTACAATAGGTTTGATGATTCTTTAAAAAATTAACCCCCAATATAGGAAATAACCTTCTCATTAGGTTTGATACAAATATATGATTCGTCACCAAATTAGAATATATTATACTGTCCCAAATGTTAAGGGAGAGCATTTTCAAGTATGTCGCTAGAGTTTTACCTGATTACTATGTTTCGTGCTTATCGGTCTGCTATCTTAGAACATAGTTTCTCCATTATACATATGTTTAATGAGACCGTCAAGCTGACAAATTTATAATAATAATAATTCAGGAACATTGTTTCTGAGTACGGGCTGAAGGAACCCGAGGTACCCAAGCTGAACCTGGCAGTAGGTATAAATGCAACCTATCCAATGATGTACAATCTAAGGAATAAACGGGTGAATATTGTACCACCATAACCTCTTGTCGCGTTCAAGATTAGGAAGAGGGTCTTGTTCAAAGTGAGTCACAGTCTCCCTCGGTTAGCGACAAGCGTGATATCGAGTAGGATACTGCAACACAAAACCTGGGAAATAACATCAACACCTCTCAACCGACTCTTGATGTTTCAACGGCGGCGCAAGCCATTATGCCTGAGCTGGAAGGAAACAGGACTCCAGAAATGAATACCTTCATTATGCGTTCCTATTACAAGATTACAAACTTGGAAGAAATGACAGCATACAGATACGCGTTACATCTTGCGTTCATAGAAAATATCCTGAATTACAGCACATATCCGAGCAGGAATTTCGGATCAACGAAGAACAACAACTACAAAAAATTTATTATGAAGGACGGAACATTACAAACAGATAGGTGCAGAAAATGCCATACAAGATCGGAGACGATACAGCATATTACGTCCGGATGCGAACAACTCAATACAGACTATCTTGCATAATCAAGTGTGCAACATTATCCATAAGAAACTTGCACACAAGTACGGACTCCTGAATACATTCCAGCCATATTACAAGTATCAACCGGCGCCCGTATTGGAAAATGACTCTATCAGATTATACTACGATAGGCCTATTATCACTGACAGAATGGTGACGAATAATAGGCCGGACATAGTGGTGTATGATAAGAGAGCCAAGACAGCAATGCTGGTGGATGTCGCCATTCAAATAATAACAACGTGCTGAATAAGTTCCAGGAGAAAAGTCCAAATACACAGACCTTGCTATTGAGATCAAGCAGATGTGGCACCTCGACAAATTAGATATTGTTCCTGTCATCGTATCCTCGACTGGTTTAATACCCAAAACTTTGCATGATAGCCTTAAGAAATTAGAATTGCATAAGAATACCTATATAGAAAAAGCAAAAAGCTGTAATTTTAATACATGTAGGATAGTTAGGAAATTTATGTCAAGTATATTGTAATCGAGCCTATTCCTTTGATTGATAAATCTGGGAAAGGTAAATTATATCCAGCTACTAGCTGAGATAGTGCATAAGTCCACGATAATAAATAATAATAATAATTTATTGATCCCTTAAGACATCACAAGTATGTATAGGACATTTAGACATTATCTAAATCAACACATAGAAACTCATTCACAGTATAAAAACATTTTGCTAAAAGTAAATTCTTAACTGCTACCTTAAATCTGTTCACACTTAGACCCTGTATATGCCGTGGAAGATAATTGAACAATCCGGTACCCTGGTACAGGGCGACAAGTTCTGTGTTTAGGGCTACATAATGTTTCCTTATTTCTAGTATTGTGGGAATGAAAGTTACAAAGTTTAGTCATGTTACTTTCATTCTCTTTAATATAAACGAGGCATCTCAAAATGAAAATAGACGCCAATGTGAGGATACCATTCTTCAGGAACAACGGTCTACATGAAGATTGTGGAGCTGTATCGAACATCATTCGCAGAATTCTTTTCTGGATGGTGAAAACTCTACCTATGTCTGAGGAATTTCCCCACAGTAAGATATTATAGGATAGGTGACTATATACCAAACTGTAATAAATGTTCACAAGGAACTTAGAGGTAGTGAACTCTTGATTCTATTTAGGGCATAATAGGAACTATTCAGCCTCTTACAAATCGCATCGATATGTGCACTCCACTTCAGATTCCTATCGATGTGAACGCCGAGGAATTTAGTGGAGTCCTTCGAAGAGATGACTGTATCTAAATACCTTATTGTAATGCTACCCTGATCACAAGACGACAGAGTGAAGTGAATGCATTCCGTCTTGTTGACATTGATCATAATAGCATTAAAATGGCACCATTCTACGAAACTCTCCACCAGAAGCTCGCATAACTTTTGAACCTCAAGAGTCGCAACAGTAATAGCTATGGAAGAGTCATCAGCGAACAGTATCAACCAGATTATTTTGATAATAAATTGCGAATATTAGATTTTCTGTAGAATATTTTTTCAAATTTGGTGGCAGATCGTTGATGAATAACAGAAATAGAAGTGGCCCTGGGGTACTCCTAATTTACAGTACTGTTCATTTGAGAACGAGTCGTGAACCCTGATTGAGGCAGTTCTGTCCTCCAGATAACTACGAATCCAGTTCAAGAACACGCCTCTGAATCCAAGATTATAACATTTATCCAATATAAACTGGATAGCAAGACTATCAAACGCTTTAGACAAGTCAAAGAACAATCCAGCAACATATTGACCATTATCAAGGCAACGATAGACGAACTCCACGAACTGCAATGCTCCAGTTTGAGTCGAGCGGCCGTTTCTGAAACCATATTGTGCAGTATCAAGTATTTGAAATTTATCTAGGTACTTCATCATTCTATCAAACACTATCCTTTCAAAAACCTTGGAAAAGCCACTTAAGATAGATATAGGTCTATAGTTCATGATATCGTGTACATCATCCTTTTTATGAATAGGAATGACGATTGCTTTTTTCAGAATACGAGGAAATACGCCTGTGCTAATTGACAGGTTAATAACATGAGCGAAATGTCGGCTGATATCGGTACCTATCATCTTCAGAATTCGTGCTGAGATGAAATCAACACTAGAACCTTTGTTGTTTTTGAGTGATCTTATAACATCATGGGGACTAAATATTGCAAACACCAACACTGCGATTATGTGTTTGTGGAGCGAATCAATACGTGGAAATGTTGAAAATGAAATAGGATCCATAATACTGAAAGCACTTTCACATCAAGATAGGTTCTCACTGTTTCTTTTTTATGAAAATACAACCTCATTGTGAAAAATGATCACAAATGAATCATTCAAAATATTTTTCTCATCTTTCTGGTAGAGCTCGAATACCGAGACGGTAGAAGTTTTCGTCTTTTGAGGCTATCCACGAATCAAGCCATTTTTCGAGCTCTTCATATAAGCGGAACTGCTAATCAGCCAGACCATGTGCCATCGAACAGAACAAGTAATATTCGGATGGTGCAATGTCTGGGGAATATGGCGGGTGGGGAAGACTTTCCATTTGCGCGTTTCCAAGTAGGGTTTAATGAATTTGGCAACGTGAGGCCTTGCGTTGTGATGCTGTAGAATTACTTTTTCGTTACTCTGCTCGTATTGTGGCCGTTATTCGCAGTGCTTTACTCAATCACATCAATTGAGTTGGATACCGTTCCCCACTGATGGTTCAACAGCTCATAATAAAAAACATCAACTTGATCCCACCAAATACACAGAACAACTTTCGCAGCGTGAATATTCGGCCCAGGGCAAAGACGTGGAAGTATGAGCGGGCCGTCCCAAAATTTTTTTTTTGATTGCTGTTATGAATCCATTTTTCATCACCCGTTACGATGCGATGAAGAAATCCCTTCCTTTTTTGCCGCTTGAGCAGTTGTTCACAGGCGAAAAAACAGCGCTCAACGTCTCTTGGCTTCAAATCATAAAGAACTCAAGTTCCTTGCTTTTGAATCATTCCCAATGCATGCAATCGTTTGGAAATGGCCTTCCTTCACAAGGACGGTCGTCCACATCGAAATCACCGTTTTTAAAGCGACGGAACCAATCCCGGCACGTTGTTTCACTCAGAGCAGAATCTCCGTAAACTATTCGGAGCTTTCTATAAGCTTCAGCGGCCGTTTTCTTCGAATGAAAGAAGAAAATCAACACTTCCTGCAAATGAAGATTATTAAGCACAAAATCAGATATTTTCTCACAGCTAAATTTAAATGACGCAAAAACGAAATCACTAATGTGTCACAGTGGTTTGTATACCATATGTCTAAGCTTTGTTCAAGACGTTCTTGATATGTAAAAATCAACCAGCACTTATTGCTGGAGCCATCTATTGACAAACAGCGAGAACTTAGTTGCGCTCCTAATAGTTCTTATATATTTGGTGGCTATTGGTAAATTTCATCGAATCGACTAAAACTGTCTCGTTAGTAGACACTCATATGCCCAATGCGTCTGGGATTTTCCCAAATCGAGAAAGGTAAACGACTGTGGAAGTTCCTTGCACCAAAAGATATAGAGGAGATGGTTAGCAACACCCGCCATTACAATTCATTCAAAATTTTGCACTTAATGAAGAACGATTTCAAGGATCTTCAAAAGTTTGTTGATGAATTTATCTTAACCACCAACATTGTGATATTCTGAGTACAGATTTCAAATAACAACCTGCGATTAGTGAAGTCCAAGAAGACATTTAGCAAGTAAAAAGATTTGGAGTCCACCGGAAGACCTCAAGCAAAATTAAAAAATTTGAGAGATATGCTTGAATATATATGACTCAGTTGTACGGATTATATGAAAACTCAATTTGAGAAACATCAGAGAATAGAATAAGGTGAAAATTACAATATAAATTAAAAATGAAAAGTACTGATATCCTTTGAATATCACCTTCAATGGCATTCAATCTTTCTACTTAATTCCAAATTGCTATTTTTTCTTCAGTTTTGATTTGTGTTCTTAGTCTTGTTTGCCTCGTGAAATTTTGTGTGTTGTTTTCGTTGAATAATAATTATTCAACTACAATAAGATGGTTGATTCTTTATGCACATTTATTTTTTCAAATGGGTATTTCGATTTGCATTTTTGTTACCAAGACCCTTTAGAATTATAGTATAAATTAAAATATCAATTATGTGAATGTCATCGCATTACTGGGGTGCTGATTACTATGTTTCGTGCTTATGGTCGCTGTCTTAGAACATATTTCTCCATTATACAATAATTCAATTGATATAAATAAGTATTGCTGCAAATGAGTACAAATCAGAGTACTGAAATGCTTTTGGCTGGAAGGAAACAGGTAAATGTTGCTAAAGTGCGATAAGTAAGCTGTGGAATCGGTTCTTGTAAGAAGAAGTTAACCAAAGATCTAGAACTGAAGGTTCATATTGTTCGACAGCTCAAATCGATCGTTGCTCATTAGGCGAGTAATTAGCCTTGCTTCCCGACTAGATGCTTCAATAAGCTTCAGCAGTTACAGACTCATAAGTGAAGAGCGGATTATATGTTATTTACATAATTCCCATGTTTTTCCGAACTTGAACGAAGATCAATATTTCACGGTGTTGTTACATACTTTCGTCATTTACCTAGATTCCATAAATCAGGACCTTTCTAAGGGTTGTGAATTAAACAATTGAAAGCAGTTACCTACATTATCCATCACATGATCTTCTGATTAGATTACTAGATGGTGAAAAAACCCAGTATGACATTTGTGTCAAGATTCAAGTTTCAAGATTCGAATTGAATAATGCTTAATACAAAGTATCTCACTATATGAGCAGGTCAAAATATATAGATATGTTGTCAAATGAAAAATGCAATAATAATATATTATAACAAAACAAGTACTGTGTTTTAAGAATTTTACTTAATAATTACTTAATAACGCGTTTCACTACACCGTAGCTTCGTCTGAAGAATCGCAATTATTAAGTAAATTTCCTTAAAACACAGTACTTGTTTTTTTAAACGGTTTTATTTAGCTCAACCCGTTTGTTTTATTTATTCTTGGGTCAAATTTAGTCATTCAAATTTCACCTCTTCCTGTCAACCGATTAATCTGAAATTTTGTATACACTTTGGATTTTGGTGACAATACAATTATATTTATTCATTATCATTATAAATACAAGATGGCCGCCGCTACAAAATGGCGGATAATTTATGTTTTATTAATCCCATCAATATGGGTATCAAATGAAAGGGCTCAACAAGCAAAATACAATATACTATAAAAATTGTCCAATATTGACGTTTCAAAGGGATTAGTAAATGGCGCTATAGGCTAAATCACCGAAATCGTTTGGCCTCAATTTCGTCGAACTCAGATGTATGCAACAGATGTACCTTCCGTCCGAATTGATTTCGCAAGAGACGGAGTACATCTTATACACCGAAAGCCATACAGTTTCCAGCTAAGTACAATTATGGGACAGCTGATAGAAGAATGTTGCCTTTAATACTATCATGGGCTTCTACAATACATAAAATGCAGGGCAGCACTGTGGATCACGCAGTCGTATACTTAGGTGCGAAACTGTTTGAAGAAAGTCAAGCCTACGTGGCTCTTAGTAGAGTAAGATCTTTGCAGGGACTACGTATAGAGGAGTTGGATTGCAATAAACTAACGGGCAAGAAACCTTGCAATAATGAAGCACTAAATGAATTAAAAAGAATGCGAAATAAAAACTAAAAACTAGAAAATAAAAATAGGTAAAGAAACTTTTTAAGTTAAACGGTTTTATGTTAAAGATACATTGCAATGTTTAAGATAAATGTACTAAAACCAAAAAATAATAAAATAGATACAGTCGTGGGAATTATAAACATATGAATAGACTAGACTAAAATAAAACCGTGGGGCACGTCAATTGTCTACAATCGTTGATTAAAATGTTTGTTTTGTAATGTTACACTATAATTATTAGGCAGTTATGCAACCGACAACGATGGACGTGTGATAAGTAGGGCTAGAATGTGGAAACAAGCTAGCAAGCTCGATTATAAGCGAGTTTTAGGGTTTATAGTGGTGAGCGAGTAGTACTTTTGTCATATGTTTTGTCGATTAAAGACAAACAACAAGCAGTGAAACGATTCCTCGCCAGTCAGCAGTGTGAATGTCCAACGATAAACTAGTTAAAACATCTCTTTTATTTACATGGAGTGTATAACTATTAGAATTTCCATGAGAAAATAGTAAATAATTTCCTCACCATCTGCGGGCCAACTGCCTAACGACGAATTAAACGATTCTTCTATCGCACATTAAGTCGATAATTTGTAGACAATTGACGTGCCCCACGGTTTTATTTTAGTCTAGTCTATGCATATGTTTATAATTCCACGACTGTATCTATTTTATTATTTTTTGGTTTTAGTACATTTATCTTAAACAGTGCAATGTATGTTTAACATAAAACCGTTTAACTTAAAAAGTTTTTACCTATTTTTATTATTATTGATAATGGAATTTCACCAAGTAAAAGCCTCCCAAATTCACACAATAATAATATAACGAAAACACATAGATGGTCAGCACAAGTTGCGAACAAAAGTTTGGATATATAAAACAGATGAATAAATATCATAAAATAACTAGTATCTAGTCATCCTTTCTTTTATCTTTCAAACTAGTGGAATCGAAATTGAAATATTCTTTGATATTATAAAAACATTATTCAATAAAACAGTTTTCATCAGTTTTTCAAATTTCTTCATAGGAAGGACCTATAATCGACGGGTAATTTGTTATAGAATTTATAGGAAAGAAAATTGGGACCATTCTGCGACTCATGTATCTGAACGAAAGAAATGCAGAGATCGTCTTTGAATCTTGTATTATACGAGTGCACATCACTGTACAACTCAATTTTATTGATGTTATTATGTGCAAAGATAAAACAGTGAAAAATGAAAAGACCTAGCAGTGTTAAAATTTCAAGGCGCTTGAAAGTTTTCTTACAGCAATCTCTACACCACCACCGACAACTCTGACTGCACGCCGCTGTAGTCTGATAATTCTCTCGACTTCATCTCCAACACCCCATACCAGAGGATTATATGTAAGGACCGGAAATCACCTTCTCAGTCTTCTCCCAATTCATAGCCAACGCATTCCCCGAAAACCACTCCATGGCCCTCCACTGCGTCCTCCCAAAAAGCTCACCAGCAAGGTTAGGATACGCGACAGAAATAGTTGAGTCATCGGCAAAAAGAATACTCACGCAATCAGTCATGTATTCAGAAAAGTCATTAATAAATTTTGTGTTGGGGTACTGCTCTTAAGACCTTCATTAATCTCCTTAAAGTAATCCAGAAGAGATTTCTGAAGGTACTGCTTAACAAAAACCAACGATATCCATCGGACCTATTATTTAAAAAGGCAAAAGTCTTAGACCTGAGACAATTATATTATTTGATCATGGCAATCGAAGTCGTTAGGGATGAAACGAGCGAATTGTCACAGATAAATCACATATATGGAACACGAAGGAGATATCCTTATCTTGCACCAAGAACTGCATCTGCGAAGGCTCACAGATCTAAAGCATATATGTAAGCTAAGATCTTCAACTCCTTGCCGGAAGAGCTGCGTTTTATTACTAAACCAAAGAAAATGGAGAAGCTCCTAAAAAGAAAAATACTCTCATCAAAAAGAGTGAAAATGGAGGAATTCATAGAGAGGGATGCTGTCGTGGTGTTCCATCTGTGGACTCAATAATATGGTGTTCGTACTACATGAACTGGTAAATTTGCATTAATCGAGTGTTAGCTATGAACTGTGTACCTTCGTGTGTGCACAAATGTCTTTTATACTGTTTTTGGTTCCTGATAGTTTTGCGGCACCCCGTTCTTGTTCGAGTTTGATATTTTATAATTGTTATTATAAGTATTTATATATTACTGGATTGTTTGTTCGTTTGGTCTATATTATGGGTTGTTCACATAGGGATTCCTTATTTTGTTTTCCGCTGCTGTTCATTATTATGGCCCATGTACAAACCTTCGGGTTTCTATGGGTTTCTATTTGATATATTTACCTACTACAATTTTTTTTGATCATAGTGAAATTGCCTTTATTCGACATACTTATAGTTGTATTTTTTGGGTAAATATATCTATTCTATGAATATTATAAATAACAACGGTCCCAAAACTGAGCCTTGGGGTACTCCGATGCTGACTCCCCTCCTACCTGACCAACTACCTTTCACATATACATATTGACAGCTGTTTGACAAAAACGATTGAATAAGACTCATACTTTTCCTACGAAAACCATAACGTGAAAGTTTATCGAAACATGCTGAATGAGGGACGCAGTCGGATGCCTTGGTAAGATCCAAAAAGGGTGATAACGAGTACTGCCCTAGTTCAAAACACTCACTAGTGTTGGAAACAAACCTAAGAATTGCATCTGTTTTACTTTTACCTCGTCCGAAACCGAATTAACTCTGTGAAAACAGCAGATTTTCTTCGAAATAAGCTACAATTTGGTCATTCATAATCTTTTCCAATACCTTAGAAAATACTGGTACCAGAGGAATGAGACGTTCAGTTTGAAACATCATGAATTTCGCCTTTTTAAGATAAAGGTATCACTTTCAAGAGTTTGAGACTCTGGAAAAAATGCCATCGGCTAAACATCTGTTTATCAAGTAGGTAAGAGCTTATAATACTATTCAAATTTGTCTTCAATAATTCGACCGAGAGACCATAGTAATCTTTAGATTTGATGCTCTTCAATGATCGAATCATATCCCTTCACTTGACTTGACTAACACTCTCAAATGAAAATTTCAAATTTTCTGGAAGTTTCTTGGACAAAAGGTCATTTGGCGTCAAATTGCTCTCAGGAATAGACGCTGTGACCCTTTCAACAACAGAAGCAAGAATATCGTAAATATAAATGATTGTTGAACTCTAATTCGACTACCTGCTATGCCTTTTTCTTCAATTCGAATGACTTGATAGGGGATAATATATTAACGGCTTAATTAACTCTTTTCTAATTTTCACAACAAGTATTTCGCATCATTCGGCATTGAAATTAAGTAGTGTAAAGAGAGTTTGAAAATACCTAGAGTGAAGTTTAACTCGAAATGGATCGGACCATATCCAGAGGTGACCAGAATGTTCGAGAATCCTAAGTACAGTGTATGCATTCAAATATTTTTCATTTTTGTCCCCAATATAAATAGGGTAAAAGAATAGTCTTCATTATATCTATCTTATTTCTTTGTATGTTTTTCTTAACTGTGGTAGTGAAAAGTCCTTTTGATTGCAATGGTTAGTTTTCGATCTTTTTCTAGCGTAATGGAATATTCAAGAATTAAGAAGAATATCCCATAATATTTTCGTAGTTGATAAAGAGGCCTAAATAATTTGAATCTACTATTTCAGATTTAAGTTGAAACCAACTTTCACGTTGATAAGGGTGCCAGAAAAGCTATGATTGTTTCGAATATTGCAAGATTAAGGAATTGAGGAAGAACAGAAGTCTTTCAAACAATTTGTCTGTCATAAAATTGAGACAAGTAATAAGAAACAGTTCAATGACGAATTGTGTGGAGCGTTTGTTGCTTCAAATGTTCTATTGAAAGAATTAAATAACAATAGTCTTGAATCTTTCTTGGAAAAATATTTCAAATTCAATATCCCCGATGAATCTACACGAATGTTTGAAAAAAACAAGCTTCGAATGTATTTCCAGAACAACAGTGAAAGAAATCAGAGAAGCTATAATCTGAAATCAGTTTTATGTTATTGTGGACGAAGCAACAGATGCTTGTGGAAGATACATAGTTCATTTGCTCATTGGAGCACTGAAAGAAAATATCCCAGGGCATTCATTCCTAATAGCCTATAAACATCTTGAAAAAGCGAGTAATGTAACGGTTACAAGTTTTATACAAGACGCATCCACAAATTTTCTCCTCCCAAATGTAGTTTCATCAAATAAATTTATAATTTTTTCATCAGATAGTTCTTTTTTATTGTGAAGACAGGTCAAAATTTAAAGATATTTTATGAGATGAAGTTCATATCACATGCTTGCCTCATATTGACAGAGTAGCAGAAATAATGCTAGAAAAATTTTCACTCGTGAAATAAGCAACAAAAAATAATTTTTTTAAAGCTCCCCTTCGAATACAGTTATACAGGGTGCTTCAACGAAAACTAAACAGAGGCTATATCTACCAAGCTATTTATTTCTGATCAAAACGAAAAAACAGGTCGATTTTTGTTTCAAGGACGACATCTTTTGGGGTACAACACTTGCCTGAAATATCAACCCCCTAAGCGGGGGTTGGAATCCTTGAATATTTTGAGTAGGAAAGATGGGTCGAGTGATGACTCGAAAGAAAGGTGGTATCTTTGTCTACATCGCCTTGAACGAATTTCCATTTCATTTGAAAACTGTAAGCGATACAGGGTGAGCAACTGAAAGATAGGAAGACTATTTCCATTTTCAATTGAAAACTGTAAGTTTCAGTGAGATAAAATGGAACAGATCCATGCTGATCAATGGCAGTCATCATCAAGAACCATCCTCATCTCGAATTTCAACCCCTGGAGCAGGGGTGACAACCCTTGAAAATTTGGAAGAGGGTAGATGGGTCGAGTGATAACTCGAAACAAAGGTATTATCTTTGTCTGCATTCACGTGAAAGAATTTTCATTTTTGATTGAAAACTGTAGAAGATACAGAGTGAGCCACTGAAAAATAGAGAAGACTATCGCCCCAAGACTATTGGAGTATTAGTGCGAAAAACTGGAATAGATCAATTTAGATCAAAGATGACAGCCTTTGATCTGAAATGAATCTGTTCCATTTTTTTTGCACTAATACTCGAATAGCTCAGGGCGATATATAGTCTCCTCTATTTTTCAGTAGCTCACTCGGTATCTTCTACAGTTTTCAATCAAAAATAAAAATTCGTTCACGGGGATGTAAAAAAAGATAATACCTATCTTTCGAAGTGTCACTCGACCCATCTACCCTCTTCCAAATTTTCAAGGTTGGTCACCCCTGCTCTAGGGGTTGAAATTCGGGATGAGATGAGAGAGATGATGACTGCCATTGATCAGCATGGATCCGTTCCATTTTACTTCACTGAAACTTGAATAGTCACAGGGAAATAGTCTTCCCTATCTTTCAGTTGCTCACCCTGTATCTTTTACAGTTTTCAATTAATAATGGAAATTCGTTCAAGGCGATGTAGAAAAAGATACCACCTTGCTTTTGTGTCATTACTCGACTCATTTTTTCTATTCAAAATGTTCAAAGATTGCAACCCCCGCTTAGGAGGTTGATATTTCAGGCAAGTGTTGTACCCCAAAAGATGTCAGCCTTGAAACAAATATTGACCTGTTTTTGCGTTTTTATCAGAAATGAATAACTTGGTAGATGTAACCTCTGTTTAGTTTTCGTTGAAGCACCCTGTACAAAGAAAGATTGCCTAATCTGCAACTACCACCACAACCAGTATTGACCCGATGAGGAACATGTGCGTCAGCTTTTTACGCTGAAAATTCTCAACGAAATACAGATTCTTCCTTTCGTAGTACCATAGAAAATTGTATTTTAGAAGTATTGTATTCCTAGAACAAAATTATAGTTTCACTCCTCATTCAATTTTATTTTTGGAAAAAACTACCAGCATTTAACCGATTGTGTAGGAATAAATGAAAATGTTAAAAATGAATGCAAAAAAATCAGATGAAATTGGCAAATTTGTGTTGGGCAAATGTAAAACGGTCTTAGAAAATAATGAAGTGTTTGAAATAATTCGAAACGTTTCGAAAATTTTCAAGGAAATTTGGAAACAAAATTCGCCGAAACGTGCACCCAGAATTAAAACATGATCCTAGCTCAGTAGATGTAGAACGAAGTTTTTCTTCATTTGAACCTGTGTTTAGCGATAAGCGTCATAATATCAGAAAATTTCGAAAAACATTTAATTTAAAAGTATAATTAAGATTACCATAACAATAAGTTTCATATTGTTATGGTTGTGCTTAAAAACCCTTCAAATGATAATTATACTTCACATAATTTCCAAAATTTTTACATTCACATATTTCCGAAGAATCATTACATAGACACAAAACCAAATTTATGTGGAATCACCCGATATTTTCAATATTACCTCAGGATTTTAGAAATTTCGAAGGATTGCTAGAATTGATCCATTTTGAGATATTTCAAAGAAAGAAATGAATCAAGGTTCATTTTAAGAAAGAAACAGATGAAAGAAACTAAGAAACTCTTTCCGCATGTAGTAAAAAAATTGTTTTCTCAAGGAGTAGATGTTTTTCTCGACCCCAATAGCTTGTATTACCTCCTCTTGTATCAGGGCAAATACAAGCCTGAATCCGTCTATGAATGCTTTGGATTAGGTTTTCGACCTCCACTGCGGTGATATTCTGCCACTTTTCTGTCGCGGTTTGAATGAGCTGTTGTGGGGTTCTTGAATTATCCTAGCGCGATCTAATTTTCCTTTTGAGATTATCTCATAAATGTTCAATAGGGCTCAGGTTTGGATAGCAAGCTGGCCAATCCAAAATAGCGATTTCCACTGTTTCAAGATAATGTCAAGCAAGGTTGCTGGTATGCGGAGGAGCATTATCTTGCATAAAAGTGAAATTCTCACCGTTGGAAAGTCTTCGATGAAAGAAAGAGAAAAATAATGATTTACTTGACCAAAACAAGTTTTTGAATATAAAAATCTTCCCTATTCGAGCATTTCCCCTAAAAACTTAATTGAAAGAAGTTATGCATTTTTTCTACACTCACACTTGCACTGTTGGATCGTTCGTTTCAGTAGAAAGCTTTGACATCGAATTCGTCCTTAAAGTTATTTGTGTGGTCGCGTCGCTATTAATTTTGAATTAAATGTACTACAAAACTACATATATCTATGACTGAAGTTAACGCTGAATTCCCTGTACCAATATTGATTCATTAAACGACTTGATGTTGCAATTCACCGATAGAATATGTAATATTCCATATCCTGAGGCTTTCATTGAGTAAACACAATGGAAACTTTAGATCTCCCGAACTTCGATTTAGGGCGATGCATCCAGTTCATGCCGATTTGAACTGCTCGAGCACTACATACCCATTTGATGGGACTAATTGACTAAAGTCAACAGCAGATCTATTAATCTACCGACACATATATCACGAATATTGTCAGAGCACGTGCACCAACCTCGAATTAGAATAATTATTTTCACTATGAATTTAGTTGCTTCATCATATTGAATTAATGTAAGTTTCGAATCGAATTCTATATAATAAATATATGATGCAATGAGAAGGTTCTCTTCAGAAATAGATATCCATGATACAATGGAAAAAATACAAAATGAAGAAGAAACAAAAACACATACAAAAAGAAGGGTAACACAGATACCTTCAATGGAAACAAATCCTCAGAGGATAACGATCCTACTAAATGGGGAAAAGTAAAAGGTAGAGGTAAGTTTTTTAAACACTCGTTCAACAATGATGAAAGCAGATGAAGAGGTGCAAGGTAGGGAATGCAATCTCGGTATACCAAGATCTTTCAATACCGAGTTCTCGCACTTATTCTGCAAGATCAATCTCGCACCCAAAATCATGCGCGATCTCTCAAGATTGGTATTATGTCAAGTTTGGTTACCTTTCAGTGCTTTCACGTACTGTTGTTGATTTATGTAAACAATGTACCTATTCCCGGCGGCAACACGTGGCGCTAGGGCCACAGAACGATAGGAATGAGTAAGGAGAGATGTTTTACGGTTGTCGTGAATTTGTCATTCTTTTGCGAGCTTGGACGTGTCAGATTTCTAGGCAATCTGCAGATTTATAAACTATTCTAATAACAGTTGAAAATCGTTGTGTGTTTAAGTTCTCTCGGTATATTCGTTTTGTGTTAAACTGACAACAAAGGTAGTTTATAAAGAGTTTCAAAGTGGATCAGAGGTATAGAAATACTTCTTGAAGGCAGAGGATGCACAAACTGCTCAGTTCAAATTGTGTTAGTCTATTTTGAAAACAACATGATCTCCCAAAGGTTTACATGTACAATTACTTTCCAAGACAAAATTGATACTTACGCAAGGCTATCTCCCCCAACCGGAACGAAGAGGCAGAAAATATCTGATTACTCTTCGTCCCTACAGAAAGTCGAAAGACTCGAGAGAATTGTTTGCGACTAGTAACAACAAATAACCTGCATCGCCCAACTCCATAAAACAGATTGTTATGGATTCTGGCATGAGTTTGGAAATGAAAGTTTCGCAAGATCTTATGAATCTAAGAAAAAAATCATAGATTCAGCCATACTTTAGATGAATGGACTTCTTCCAAAAAAAGGCGCTTCATGAATGTGAATGTTCATACATTTTCATAGAATAAAAATAAGAAATAAGTTCTGGAATTTGGGTCTTGTGTGCATATATAATAAACATGCCTGCAGAGAGTGGCTTAACTATTTTGAAGAAGAAATTATCCGAATATGGCTTGTCATTAGATGAAGATATAAGAGGTGTTACTACAAATGGGGCCAGTGTAATGGTGAAGGTTGGGCGACTCATGAATCCTCTTCACCAGCTATGCTACGCTCACGGTATTCAATTGGGAGTTATAGATGTGATTTACAAAGCAAAACGTGAAACCAAAACGAAAAGAGAAAGTACAAAAGGCACAGTCGTAGCTCAGACAGATGTGAAGGATTCTGACGATGGAGAATTTGATGACATTATTGATAATGAAGGATTTGACTGCAGATTAGCCACTGTAGATGAAGTTGACTCAGTACCAGAATTTGATCACCTTATCAAAAAAGTAAGACAAGTAGTCAAACTTCTTGAGAAATCACCAACGAAGAATGACATTTTTCAGAAATATATGAAGGACGAATTTAGCAAAAATGTGCAACTCGTGCTGGACTGCAAAACAAGCTGTCTATACGAAGCAGATAGGTCTTTTTAAGGTTGAGAAAAACTGACAAAATTCATATAGGAATTGATATTATGCTTGCCTTCTGCAACGAAAATAATTCTGCTTTCCATACCATGCTTAAGGTGGTAAATCTTCTTTGGATTTTCTGAATGTCAAGTCATTCAGGTGAGTTACGGGACAAAAAATTGATCGATTAGCAAAAACAAGCAGCAGTATTCATTCATTGAAACTTGAACTATGTAAATATATGAATGAAAATTAAATGGTGGGAACTGTGAATATGCTTGGAGTTGGAATGCTCCAAGTTGATCGAGAAGATGCAATGAAACTTTGTCTCAGGAGGAAAATGAAGCCAACTTTATGATCTGTCAGGTACACCAGTTGATATAGGTAATTCAACCAGTTTTAGTCAATTCATAGTTTAATTCTGTTCTCTTATAAAAATCAGCTTAACAAAAAAAGACCGAAAAAAACAATTTTTAAATCATCGGAAAGAAACATGATAGTTAAAGAGAGGAATATATTTGAGGCAGAAATGTGAAATTATGTGCATATATCTGTGAAGGTCCTTGAAAATTTGTTAAAATTTTGGGAAATACTTGAGGTATAAATATCATTTTAAGGGTTTTTAAGCACAACATTAACAACAAGAACTCTTAACTATGAATTTATTCATCAAACTCAAGATTATTCTATTCTTCATTATAAAACGAATTATTAAATGAATGTTTTACATAATTTCCTGAAGTGAAATCGTTTCTAACTTCTTTAGAATTTCGTTTTCAATTTGCTGAGCACAATTTCACATCAGACTTTTTCGCATTTAGTTTTAAAATTTTCAATTATTTCGACAGAATCGATTACAGGCTTGTACTTTTTTCCGAAGATAAAATTGAGTGACAAATGAAGCTATAATTTTGTTTGATGAATACAAGACTTCTGTGCGCTTTTTTGTTTCCTGATAAAGTTTTCGATATTACTACAAAGGAGGAAGAATCTGATATTTCCTTGATGATTTTTTTAATGCCTTAAAAATTTTGAGAGTGAGAATCTGCAGCACTGAGCCACGTTTCCCATCGGGTTAATACTGATTGTGATGATAGCTGCAGATTAGGCAATCATTCTCTATATAACTGTATTTGAAAGGGAGATTTTGAGAAAAATTTTTTTCACGTTGCTCATACTTTCATTCATGAATGGAAATTTTCCTCTAATAATTTCTGCTAGTCTATGAAGCCCATCTTGAATGAATCTTCTTACGGTTAGATTATACGCTTTTTCAAGATGCTAAGACGCTATTAGGAATACCCTGGAATATTTTCTTCCAGTGCTCCATTTGTAACAAAATTGAATTTAAGAAACGGTGAGAAAATTTAGAAAGATTGAGAATAAAAAAGAAGAATAAGTGTAACAAAAATGACTTTTACTGGTTGAGCACAGAGAAAAACAACACACTATCAACTCAAGTTATATCATCGGAGTCACAGACATCAAGAATTTCAGTACAAAAAGAAATTTGGACGTCATGCAAGCATAAAACAAGAGAGAAAAAAAGAAAAATTATTATGTGAGTCAAAATATACATGTAAGGTGAATCTAACATTTATGTACTATTGCTCTGCTCTTATTTGAGATAAGATGTATGTGCTGAGGTAATATTTGAACATGACTTATATACTTGCAACGCGGTTACTATACAGAAAAGATAGATTCAGAATAACTCCATCTAAGTACCTACTGTTCCAGCTGAATTTAATCTTTTGTTTTGTTACCCCAAGTTGCAATATCCACAAAATAAATTCCTGTGCCCTAGGAATAGAGGGATAAGGTTTGGTAAAGATAAGGTAGATGTTAAGCACTTTGCTACGCCTACTAAAGATGAGATGAGAGAAACATAGCAATTTGTACATCAGGTATATGAGAAATTCATTCTACATGAAAAGATATGTTAATATGATAACAGATATTCAAGTTATAAAAAAAATTGAGGAACGGTAAGAAAAGATCGAAGATAAAGAAATTTAAGAAAAATTGCAGATACGAAAACTTATTGATGACAAGACTCTTCCGAGACACTTTCAGTATCGCTCTCACTTCCAGATACATTATCAGAAACATCCAACTCTATATCCCTCACATGAAAATTTCCAAATCGTTCCTATAGAGATCCTTCAATTGATAAATTAGAGATAAATCAGAGAGAGAACATACACACTATACATATACACTATACATTTCATAATTTAATTCTTCGCTTTTGAGATGATTTGGATTCATTTTGGTTGCCATAATTTCAATATATTAAAATAAGGGTAGAAATTTTAAAAATTTTGAGGAGAGTTGAAATAGTAATTGGTGATGAATAAAGATAAAAAGATAAATATTTCAACTCAATATATTGCTTTGGAGAAAAAATGACCAATAAAAATATCATAGACAAGTAGCATTTGTTTTTGACCATTTATCTATTTCTTTCAAGTTCAGAGACAAGAGTGCAGTTCGGCTTGAGAGCTACGAAACAAGAAATAAGGTAAATGACATTCGAGGCTTTACATTGGCTGGGCCAGTGTAACACTGAAATCTTGGGAGAAAAATCAAGGAAAATTTACTCAGACATTTAATTACATATTATAGTTATGGTAAGCAATGTCAACTAATGCTTCTTTATATATATATATATATATATATATATATATATATATATATATATATATATATATATATATATATATATATATATATATATATTCGGTGTACTTACCATTTTCGAACATGCTTTGTAAAATAAACTTTCTCCATCTATGGTCATCTCTGGATATTATTCGATCCATTTCGCGTTAAACTTTACTTTCGGAATTTTTAAACTGTCTTTACACGACTCGATTTCAACACTGAATGATTCGAAATACTCGTCGTGAAAATTAGAAAAAGCTCAAGTATACTGCTAGTTTAATACCAGCTATTAAGTTACTTGTATTTAAGAAAAAGGTATGGCAGGTTATCGAATTATATTTTAACAATCATGCCTATTCACGACACAAATGACCTAATGGGGTTTTCACCGTTTAGCTCTTTAGATAATTAGGGGATGGATAATGTAGGTATCTGGCTTTCAATAGTTTGATTCACAACCCTCAAAAGGAACATGACGAAAACATTTAAAAATATGTGCCAATACCGTTAAATATGGTTCAAATTTGGTAAACATGTGTAAAATATGTAAAAATGAACAGTTTACAATTCTCTCTTTAATTCTCTTTTTGAAGATATTGCTCATCGCTTAAAATAATGACATTTGTTTAAGTGAGTGTCACCGTCATACGATTGTTATGTAAAAAAGAGTACCGTTTTTTGAGCTTCGTACCTTGAATTAAGCTCTGTGAGAAAAATAATGTTTAGTACACACTTAGTCTCAGAGAAGAAGCTATATGTCGTTAGTCATCGTTTTCTTGAAAAAAAATATTGAAACAAGATAAGTGAGATTGAGAGACCGAGCTCATACGCAAGTTTCACATTTTCCTTGATCTGTAATCGTGTTTTGTTTGTGAATGAAATTGGCAGTCGTAGTTTGTGTACATGCAAATGTACGTTCATTAGGGTCGAACGAAAATGGCATTTTTCGATAGTTTTTCTTTTTCAGTTTTTTGATAGTGCGGAAGTATTTTCACTTTCAAAAAGAGGCAAAAATAATTGGTTGTTGGGCTACAACATCTTGAAGTATCACTTTAGGCTCAAATAAAACTGCTGAAAATTACAGATAACTTTTATCACAATTTTATCAAAAGTTGCTCTAAACACGATTTTAGACTTTTTGAATGAAGAAAATGAATATTTTAAATTCAAAACATAATAATAGTAAAAATTGGTGCGAGTGTCAAAAGTGTGTATTTTCGCTAATTTATAAAATTTTTCTAACTATTTTTGTCATTGCGAATAGTAATCAATAAGAACGAAATAAAAGCTCATCTAATACATTTTATATATTTTTATTACTGCACATGTGAAAGATATTTCCAACAGAAATAAGATCCTTATATTATTATGTAATTTGCTATGTTCTTGCGTGAATTAATTTTTTCTCTCATATATTCCGGTGATAGGTGGAAAGTACCCCCGTTTGTGCAAGGCTAAGCAGTGTTCTCGTCAGAGACCCGGTGTAGCCTATTGGATCTGTAGGCCCGAATGGACAGGACATTACACGGACTCTGAGAGAGGGACGTTTGAACGAGAACACACTTCCCAGATTGTCGGTTTTTTGATATCAGTGACAGCTGTGGCTTTGCTGAAAGGCCAGAAACGAACGATTGGAAGAACGCACGAACGATCATCAAGTCCAGTGCAGTTAGGTTGCGATTCTCTCATTTAAGCCATTCAAGGCCCCTGGGAAGGAAGGAATCATGTCTGCCTTGTTAGAACAATGGGTGGACTTCCTCCCTTTACATCTAATTGGGCTCTTTCGGTTGAGTGTGTCCTGGAATTTCGTACCGACCAGTTGGCTGAAGATGATTAGGGTTGTTCACATCCCTGAGATGAGCAAATCCAACTCACAACCTAAACCGTTCACACCGATAAGTCTTATATCTTTCATTCTGAAAACCATGGAGGAGATGGTAGAAGGATTCATCAGGACTGAGGCGTTATCGCTGAAGACTTTGAGTAAACATCAATACGCTTTTCACAAACGTAAATCAACTGATCTGGCACTTAACAACCTAGTCGGGAGGATCACTCCGTCTTTACTGCAAGGAGACTGCTGCTCAGCCTTCATGAACATTGAGGGTGCATTTAATGCTGCCCACACTAGTTCACTATGCGACAGCCAGATGAGTGCCAAATATCATTGCGGTATTGATTATATATAAATGTTAAACCACAGAGTTCTATACACATTGACAATATGTTCAGCCAGGGACTTAAGATTTTCAGTCGGGTTTTCAGTTGCTACATATAACCTTAGCCACTTGGAGTGAGCATGTTCTTCTTGATTCTTAAAGACAGATTTAGAGAGGAACTGCCACTTGATAAACCCATAAAAATATCTCATCTGTATTTGAGTCAGTTATGTTTTCCAAGTAAGGGAAGTTATTTTCAAGTTCAACGAAAGTAACCAAGAATGGCACAATTTTCCAGCTATTGACCTATTTCTCCTTTAAACTCATTGGGTCCTTTCGTTTTACCATCTAAATGGCAAAAAGTGTGTATTGAAGCCAACTCATTTCAACGAATATACAAATTAAACATCGTAATGATCTTCCTATTACATTTTTTATTATAAGAACCACACAATTCTCATACCCAGTATACACAACGGTCCCATCACATCCAATGACAGTAAAGTTTATCAAATCTTCGTGTTCTTCTGTATCTTTGAGGAACGTACTCTTCTGAAAAAACATCATTTTGAATTCATTTCCTCTTTTTCTAGAACAATTGATTCGTCCTTTCCATTCAAAAGCAATCCTTTATTTTCGTTTATCTGATATTAAACCAATCATTAATCGAATGACTTTGATTATTTGATCTTCATAATCTAATTTTCACTCTTTATATCACTTTGGTTTCATTTTACTATGTAAATACATCTTATTTGCTGCAGCTATATCTGCAGCAGCTCTATGAGATATTCCGATACAGTCACAAATGAAAGTAACAGGCAATCTAAACCGCAGCTGAGTTCAGCGTTTTTACAGTAATCAGAAACCCATTGTGATGCACCGTCACTAATGTGCCTCCTTTTTGGGAAGTCGCCTCCCCCACTTGTTCTACACCTTTTTCACCGATGAGTTTAGTAGGTTGATGGGTTGTAATGACTCCGTTTCGTCTAAATTCCAAATATCTTGGGGAGAAAAGTTGTACTTCTCCAGACCCTTTATTAAATTTTCATTGAACTGTCCAACAGTTTCCCAATTGAATGCACTAGATCGACCAATGCTTGTTGCTTCAGGAGTTCTTAAGGAAAGATTTTTATGTCTGCATAAAACCTCTAAACCAATCATATCCAGCAATTTTATTGTCATCCCATTTGGCTGGATATCATTTGGTATTCTTTACGGCAAATTTATAAGCAAGTTCTCGTACTCAAATAGTTCCCAATCCATAGTGGATTTGAGAAGCTTTTTTGAGATAAGATGCTGAGATATCTTGTTCATCTTTATTGAAAATTCGTTTTGTTGCATATTTATCAGCTGTTCTTCCAAGACCAGATACATGATTGACTACTTCTTTGACTGCTTTTTCCATCGTTTTAGGAGGAACTGGATGTCTGGCGTTAGATCCAGGTTTCGTTTTATAAAACATCGGCATCTGTTATTCAAATATCCAATAAAGTTTTATTCAGTGAGGATGCTTAACTATAATTAATCTTTGGCGTTACTTTTTACGTATCAAGAATCTCTATATGGGACCATTGATAAGTATCCCCACATTCGATGTATCAAACATCCCTAACGGCCATTTTAATGAAAACGTTGGTTTTCTCGGGCAGTAATAGCCACAGAAGAGAACAACCTCACTCATTCATTCGACCATTTATTATGAAACATCAGCAAACTAATATGCAATCAATAGAAGTAACTGTAAGTCAGGGTGATGCAAAAGTGTAGAGTCAATGATACTTACGTTTGAGTACCTTATTTCACTTAAAACTCGATAACGGCAAAACTACTAGCGACATGTTTTCGGTGCGTACAGATACTAAATGCAGGGTTCAACTGCGTGCAGTGATGTCAGTTTTACCTAACTAGAGTAAACGTATGGAATTTTATTGGAGGTGTATCAAGGGTCCACAATCTCCCCTATGTAAGGTTTTCATCAAAAATATCTAGTTTTTTCAATTATATGCACGTTATCGATTTCGTGTCAAATAAAAAAAAATAAAGACTTTCTTGAACGCATTAATAATGAAATAATAGGAATACAGGATGAATTGACAAACACCAAAGTAGAAAATAATACGTTTACTACAAATCTAATTAATACTCTCCCAATTTCACCTATTAAAATTCGACAAACTTCATTTAGAACTACAAACCTTAGTTTTTTTTCGAGTACGGATTCTAGTTTCGTTTAATAATTTGATCGATTGACTACTAACATTTAAACACGTAGTTTATTCTTGTAATGAAAATTTTGGAAATTTCTTGAATGAAAATAAGCCATAATGATAACAATAGATTTCTTCTTTCAAAAGACTACCTATCAGTTAAGTACCAACATGTTACAAGGGCAATGATGGAAACATACAAACCTCCAAAATGTTGGGAACAAAAAGAGGAGTTCTTCAAGGTTCGATTCTTGACCCTCTATGTACTTTCCACAAATGATCTGACAGGCCCCACCGATTGCTGGTGCAATTTGCAGATGATACAACTAAATTAATAACCTTAGAACAATATGGTTTCATCTTACCCTGTGAATACTTCTAAGTTGATGTAGCTATATTTGCAGCAGCACTATCAGATATTCCGATACGGTCACAAATGGAACTAACAGGTAATCTAAACCTTATCTGAGTTCAGCATTTTTACGATCATCAGAAACCCATTGTGATGCACTAGTATTACTTCCACTTTTTAATAAAACTCAACCTTCTTCTGCGCCTCTTTACTTTTGCTTACTTCTTTTTCCTTTAAAACTTTTGTGGTAGATCTATCAATTATACCTATGAATTCCTTCCTTGCCGTGCGTTGATCTTTCAGAAATTCTGAAATTCTTGTTTTAAAACCAGTATTTTTTTCTTTTACACAACTGCAAGTTTCAAAGTTTGGACATTTGCTGGTAGCAATATCAAACAACCGTTCTGATTTATCTTTAAAGTTTTCCGGTTCGAATCAAACTTATCACCCTCTTTCCTACTCCTAGATTTTAATAAATTCCAATATTCAGGATGATGCGATTTTATAATTTGTGAAACCCTAAGGTTAAAAAGAATGAGAATACAAGATCTCAACCATACTTGTAATTTTTTGGAATTAAAATGTCAGATATTTGGCTTACAGTAGAAAACCTTCCTAAGGCAACTTTGGGGTTACGTCTTATGAAACAGCAGCACTTCATTACACCTTTGAAAGTAGAATTTCACGCAGATCACTAAATCTTCAAAAGATAGGACTTTCATGAATTTATCTCATTTCAACTGTAATATTTTAATTACCAAAGTTAAGTAGGATGCAAACTATGAAATAGATATAATATTGTTACATCAATCCATCTGAACTCAACAAGTGTACTGATTCCTGATCAAACTTGTCACAACGTCGACCAAATATCTGCCTCCTACCACAACATCCCCTCCAGCAATGACTTTCTTGATCTTATCTTTCTATTCAAATTCCATTGAACTGACTATAATATTTTTATTGTCATATTGGGACAATTGGCATATGTGGAAAGATAATGAAAATGTACTTTGCTACAAAATTTCACCGCCCTTGCGGCACCTCAAGACATAATCCAAAAAATAAAGAAGAATGTTGAGTCATATTTGGTATAATAAATACTATCTGACACTTTTTCAAATTATTGTAAAATTTCACAACTTAAAAATTTGATAAAAATTGTAATTTTATAAAACGTTACAGCCCTTCCGATACTGCACAATGCATTCCAATATGTTTGAATATCTTTGCACCAATGGCAACTTTTCCACACTAACACAAATTTAAAATTATGCTAATATAGACTTTTGAATTTGGGAGGCTTTTACTAGGTAGAACTCCATTATCAATAATAAAAACAAATAATGTGTTTCTAGGAATTTCACTTAATAATTGTGATTCGTAACACGTTTCACTACACCGTAGCTTCTTCAGACGAATTAATGTACAGAAATTAGGACAACTATATATGAATAAGAATGTGAATATGAATTCAAATATTCTTGAGTAATAAAAAGCTTATTGGGTTGCTCCTTCTTAAGTGGTTATTGGTGACAGGTAGGGGCAGGGCTTAAATCGACTTGTTCATTGATGAGTCTGCCTGAGTGTTTGTGTTTGTTGATTTCTGAAGTTTTCCAAAGTTCTACCTTCCAATATTTTTTATATGTATGCAAAATTTCAAACTGTGGGTAGGAAGAGTGACTATTTTCTCGGAGATGATTGTAATTTGAATCTGTAATTTGATTGAATCTGATTTTTTTATTTGATTTTCACTATAATAACAAAACCATGACCGGTTTCACCACACTGTGGCTTCATCAGATAGATTGAACTGATGAACAGAGTTATTCTAATATTTCTACATATTTCAATAGGTACAAGAATTTACCTTTTGTAGGAAGGAAATAAGATGTGTTCTATTCTAATATCAATTTCTAGAAATGTAGAAATTATTAGTCATTGCAATTCAATCTATAAACACCTGATTTTTCATTTTTTCTGATTTAGTTTTATTATTAATGAAAATTTATAAAAAAATGATAAAACCAATATAGATAAAAATAATAAATCAGCTGTTTATAGATAGAATTGCAATGACTGATAATTTCTTCATTGCTAGAACATAAATAAATTTTAATATTAGAATATCGGAACATAAACGCAGTTTTTAAATAAAAATCAGATTCAAAATACTCGACTCATCTCCTACAAAATAGTCACTCTTTCGACCCACAGTTTGAAATTTTGCATACCGATAAAAAATATTGAAAGGTAGATCTTTGAAAAACTTTAGAAATCAACAAACACAAACACTTAGGTAGACTCATTAATGATCAAGTCGATTTAAGCCCTTCACCACTATTTCATCTTTTCAGGGAGCAATCTATTCCTTAATTGTATTGGATATACCTGTCATCAATAACCATTTAAGAAGGAGCAACCCAATAAGCTTTTAATTACTTAAGAACATTTGTATTTATATTCTCATTCTTATTCATATATAGTTGTCATAATTTTGTACATTCATTCGTCTGAAGAAGCTACGGTGTAGTGAATCACAATTATTAAGTAAAATTCCTAAAAACACATACTTGTTTTTATTACTGATATAGACTCCCAAATGTCACAAATGTCAATGCAATATTCTATCAAGTGAGCGGAGACGAAAATCAAGAATAGTACGAAGGAAAAATTCGGAAAGAAAGTTATTTAAATGCCTTACTTCATTCATCCATGCAAGATAGGCCTAGGATAGAACCACCCTTATGTTTTCTCTTCTGTACTCGTATAACGGTTACAACTCGAGGAGGAGTACATCTTTTACATATATCTAAATATTCGTAAGCCATTATTTATTTCTATAAACCAGTGGCGCAAAGCGTATCTAATATTCTTCCCCGTGACGTAATATATTCAGATAGCGAACTCGTCGGGATAAGGACCTAGAAAAGTCCCAAAGGCGAATGACGTTTAGATAGAAAAATCAGTCTACCAACCTGCGTCCTGGTCCTGAGGGACGCCCCCCAGGCTGTCCGAGTTATCGTTGATGAAGGCCTCCGCGGAATTGGTGAAGGTCTGTGGGGACAACGTCAGGTCGGGCCCGCTCGACGAGTCGAACAAGTCGAAGGTGGCTGCAACTGCCTCGCCGCCGCCGCCTGAAACCAAAGAGTCCCATGAGAAATTGCTAAATAAAAGAGGGACATGCAACAGGGCCAACAGATGTGTGAAATGACGTTTGACGAAATAAATCGAAAACCGTCAGTCCTGAGTTTCATAGCTCTCTTTAATATAATAATAATGAAATTGAATTATTACTTTTCGGTACAATTGTTGAGTTCGAAAATCCTTATTATTCTCAAATTTACTAATAGCTTTGAATTCTCAACTGAATACCGAGTGGTGTTCAAGTGCAGCTTGAATCTCCTACACTTGATTCTTTGATCTGTATCGAGACTTGTGAGAACATGATGTACTAATAAGCTTCGTTTCCGAGATGTCCTGGTTGACAATTTTTGAACGAAAAATTATTATAACTTCGGAACCATGAATTAGAGACTGTTTGGAAAATTTGGCTCATATCTTGACAACTTGAATAACAAAAACTTTTATTCAATTTAGAAATTATTAAAAAATCGAAACAGATCATACTATCAAATTTCAATCCAATATTATATATGCCTTAGAAAGTGCCAAATCCTTAATACCGAACAATTCAGTCACCAAAATTTAATTCTCTCGCAAAACTTCATAAAAGAGGTTATCCCATCAATATTTGAATTGTGGAGGCCGTTACTTGATGTAGATCCATGATATAAATGAGATAAAAAACACAAGGTTTAACTTTAATCTACACTTTATTTGAAAAAATTCGACGACGTTTCGCTGACACAGCAGCTTTATCAAGAATGAAAAACAGAATGAAGAGTATGGTATTATAAACAAATCGTCGAACAAGTTGGATGAATAACAGGAAAATCCACACCGAGCCATTGTACAGTTAGTATGAAAGGTAATAAAAACTAATTAAACAAGTTAAGTAGGGGTGAGTAATTCACATCTACCTGTTCATTCAAAAGCTTGTCCGAATGTTTGTATCTATTTATTTCTAATGCTTCTAGGAGATCTAATTTTGAACTTTTTGATTTTATATGTAATATGTCAAAGTTTTTATTGAATGAATGGTTTTCTTTTATTAGGTGGTTTGAATAATTTGAATCAGATTTATTTTTATCGAAGCTACGTTTATGTTCAGATGTTCTTATGCCAAAACTCCTATAGGTCCTACCGATATAAATTTTATCACAAGAACCGCAATTGAGTTTATAGATTCCTGATTTACTTGATTTTTCAACACGAGATTTATTATTTTTAATATGTTTACCTAAGTTATTAGAAGTTTTGAAAGTTATATTAAGATTTTGTATGACGAGAAAGGATTTAATATTTGTACTTGCAGAACCGCAGAATGTTAAACTGTTGAATATTTTATAGTCTTTATGAATAGGATATACTTCATTTATTGCTTTCTGATACATTTTTTACGAATGATTAGATCTATCATATCCGCATATCCGAAAAGTTAAACCTTGTGTTTTTTATCTCACTTTTATCCCATTAAACTAGTTGTCTCAAACGTTACAACTCCAGCAACCAAACTTTCACATTATCTTATATACATTATTGAATATTCATGTAATTTCAATCTAAAATGATCCATGAAGTATTCTTCAGATTCAATAGAAAAATTCAGCACATTGAAACAACCATATTAATCTAAACTTTTGTCCTGGAAAGTAGTTAATCTCCAAGCATTCCACCTCACGACTCTTTAAAGTTGATTAAACAAGCTCTGCAGAATAATAATGTGAATCCTATTATACAATTAGAACTTATGCATCTTTTAGAAGTATGTAAAAAAATATTTGAACATGATTGCGAATTTACATGAGCAACTACAGCTTAATGTTGGGTTATCCACTCATTCATTTAGTAGCAGAAATTTTTATGAACAATATTGAGAAAACAATTGATAATCATACACTGTCGAAACACTGCATTCATCGGTTTGGATATGTGGATGACATAGTCTGTTGTTTCACGGGCAGGAAAAGACAATTAGATTCCTTCAGTAACTTGATAAACTCTATCCACCTGAATATGAATTTCATTTTGGACATGAAAAATGAGGATTCTATCTACTTTTCAGATTTAGGTGTAATCAAAAGTGTACTCAGACATAATTTTTCCATTTCAATAAATCATCCCATTTAGATATTATCATTCACAATTCTTCCGTACATCAACATCAACAAAAAACTGCTTATAATAGATAGATACGTCAAGTCACCCGAAAACAAGATCAATATTATTAAACCATTAGTGAACAATAACGGTATGATTGAGAATATGCTTTTTGTATACAATTTCAACATGCAATCTACGAGGTTTTTCCTAGTATTAAAAGAACTAATTAAAAATTTAATTTATATAATTGGTGAACCCAGTCTAAATTTAACGTCATTCTTCTCATCTCTTAATTCGAATATAGCTTCCAGAACAGATAACTTCCCAGGCAGATATATCAAAAATTGTAAATCTGAAATTGATAAAGAAAACCTTCAAGAATTTCAATATTAGATCAGATTTCAGAGCACAAATGCAGTTTTGACAAACAAAATCAGATTTTCACTATGCAGACCATTTTCTAACAGAAAACCATACTTTTATAATAATTTTGATATTTTGCATAATGAAATTATTATATTGAAACTGAACTAAACGGCTGTGAGTTCCGATTAAAGAATATAATTCGAGATGCTATAGATTAGAGTAAGTTTATGTTTTTCCGTACTTCCGTATTCACAGATATAGCTGATGTAAAAATAGTTCAGAGAAAAACTTAGTCCAAATTTACCACCAAAAAGTGTGTTGGTGATCGATAATGCCCCGTATGACAGTGTACAAACAGAAAAACACCCGAACATGGCTTTCCGAAAAGAAGGAATGAAAGAGTGGCTGCAACGTCGGAATATTGCCTTCGCAGATGGGATGCTCAAAGTAGAACTTTGATTTAATTAAATTGCACAAACCTGGATATAAAACGTAAGTTATTGACAATCTCCTGAATGATCAGGTCCACGATGTACTTAGACTTCCCCCATGTCATCCTGACTTAAACCCGATTGAGAAAGTTTGGCAACCATGAAAGTTCATGTAGTTGACAGGAATGTTGATTTCTCAATGAAAAATGGGGAAAATCTGTGTGTTGAGTTTTTCTTCGTTTTCTCTAGATAAGTGGGAATCATTATGCAACGATACGCAGAAAATTGAACATCCTTTCATGGGGCAAGAACCTGTACTGGATGATGTTATCGACAATTTCATAATTATAGTTATGATGAAGAACTATCTGACATAAAATATTTAATTTTTCATTATTTAACTCATTTTGTGTTTCATATTTGAATTGTTTCCAAAAATTATCTAGAAAAATAGAGTTTTTACCATTTTTAAGAATTCGTATTATTAAACTGACAACCAGGTAAATCCGAATCATTAGTCCTCAGGATAGTGCAATACGATTGTGCCTTTAAATTTTCCGTTTCCTTTGTTATTTCGTTAATTTATAAACCCATCGAGGTATCACAAAGATACTAGATACTTAGGACCTCAAATCCCAATTGAATATCAACCTTCAATATTTAATCCTATTTTACAGATTCCATGTAATCTTGAAAATTTAAATTATAAGGAGAAAACAATAGTACTTATTATGGAGATTCAGTTAGAAAGTATCCTGTAGTCTAACTGGTGATGAGTCTATGACTCACTTCTTTGAAATAGAAATTAAAATGATCGAGTACTGCCATATGCTTACGAGGGATAATTTTCTCAAAGAGCCCATATACCGACCCTGATATCTAATTGACATCATATTGCAGAACGTGTTATTCATCTTACTTCCTCCGCTTGATATCTCGTTTGTTCTTCGCTCATCGTATAAGAATCTCAACTGCACAGATATTCTTTTCGGCTTGTAAAAAAAGTTTTACTCAATTCCAGCTCTTTGTTCCATTCTCATTATCTTGAAATTTTCAACAGCTGTCAGTGAAGTACCAAAGTAATCGACGAGTACAGTATCACAAAAGAGCACTAGTAGTACTCTTTTTTGAAAATAGTTCGTCCTTTTGAAATTGAGGGCCTATGAGACTATTAAATATTTTTCATTAACGATCATTAATTTTTCAAAGAATTATTTTGTTTATTTAAAGATTTATGCAGTATTTCAAAAGATTATTTCGGTTTATTGAAATAAGGAACATGCTATGATTCAAAATGTCTTTTTAATTTTCATGGTTTATACCAGATGTGCTCAAACTTGAACTGCTGGCGATCTACTTCGATATTTTTAGACTACTTACGACCGACTCTGAGAGGCTGCAAATATGTGTGATGCAAGGTTGTCGTACAACACGATACACCCTACCTACCTACATTCCTAGGTAGGTTGTACCGTTGCATATATGGATATTAGTTTTCCACACAATAAGAATTATTTTAATCAAGGTTTGAGTTAGGTTTAGTTAGGTTCTCCTCTATAATATCAATGAGAAAACAAAAGAGTTACATGTGGTGTTAAATTTGACTAAGGAGTGACTTTGGATTTTGAAGCGTGGCACTGCATGTCCTCAGCATACTTTTCATAAGATGGTACGTAACCACTGAGTGCTAATCGCAAGCATGATGACATATAATCGTCAGTTAGTCGAATGCGATATTTTGGTTTAATTATCTTCATTTCAGAAAATGCAGACTCGTATAAGTAAGTTGACCCAAACATTGCCGTGAGTTGAAGGGCGATTTGCCTTAGACGTTGATATTTATCTTCAGATTTAAAACACCAGAAATTTGTATTAGATCCTGTAGCTTTGAGATGTATATTTGATATAATCTTCACCAACTCATTTTCAACAGAAACAACAGAGTTCATATTAAACTGACTTTCTATTTCAGTAGCTAATTCCTCAGTGTTTTAACATGAAAAATGATAACTTATAAATAATGCTACATTTGCCAATTCACTGCAATCATAAAAACGCATTTCGAATTGTCCCAAAATATCGGAGAATTCTGCCTCATACTTATCATAATTCAACTGCTTTCAAAGACGAAAAATGTTTCATATCCTTTCTTTACAGTTGATATATTATAAGTTGCGATTTACTTTTGAATGCGTTTACTGCGCTAATCATCTCAATAATTGTTTTCCTTACCTTGAAGCTTCAAGGTAATGGTGTTGTCAGTGAAAAATGCCAAATCAGTCAGCCATTTTTCGTTTTTCAATATCTGAGTGTCATCACTTCTTTCGTCTAGAAAAGCTGTTATTTCGGGCAGTAATTCTTGAATTCTTCTAGAAATTTTCCGCGACTCAACCACCTGACGTCCGTATGAAGAACTGAATAAGTGTGTTCAGCTGACTCCCTATCTTCCAACTGCAGCTTTAAGAGCCGCCGTTGCAAGCTACGTGCACGGATGGAATTCACAATATTTGTTGAACACAAAACTTGTTGATGTACAATGCAATGGAATGAAAAAAATTAAGGAAAATCTTCATTACCTCGACACAATGCCACAAAACCGATTTTGTTTCTAATCAGTGCTGGTGCTCCATCGGTTCTAATGCACACAGATTTATATATTGATACCTTGCTGTTTTTTACAAAATTGAAGAAAACGTCATATATCTTCTACAATAATAGATTCAAAATTAGATCAATAATACATAATAAATATACTATCCAATACCGCAAATTAAAGTTTCTCGTGTCACGAAAACCGAAACCTACTCCACGTAAAACTAAATTTTCTGACCATCAATTTTTTGATGGATTCGTTAACCTTTCTGATACTAATTTCACAACTGATGAAACAAATCTCTTGGAGAAAGGTTTCAAACACAATATTAAATCAAACAAGATAAAATCTGATTTAGAGGAACTTGGCATAGATACTGAAATTTCTTTGAAAAATATTCCTAATAACACTCACCTTAAATATTTAGCATCTAACATTATAAAAATGAATCATTAGCTGACTTTAAACCGAGTAAAGAACAAAATATTTTAAAGGCCATCAAACGAAAATCTCAACTGAATGAAGTTATTTTTACAAAAGCAGATAGGGTAATATTGTTATTGCGTTAAATAAAAATGATTACCTATTTAAAACTCTAAATTTCATTTCGTCCGGAAACTATACAATTTTAAACAAAGATTCAACTATTAAATTCCAGAAAAATATTAAAATTGCAATAAATGACGCAAAATCTTCAATTAAAGCAATAGATAAATACAAATTAATTTTACCAAACCCTCAACCACCTCAACTGTATTCACTCATTAAATTGCATAATGTAAATAACCCCGTTAGACCAGTCGTATCTTACGTTACAGCCCCAGCCGTGAAATTGTCGCACTACCTTATAGATATCATTAAAATTATTGTTCATTCAAATCAAAATTTTCCATAAAAATTCTTTCGAATTGATAAATAACATAAAAACGTTAACCTACCACCTAACGCAAAACTTATTTCGTTTGATGTTGAGAATTTATACCCAAGTGTTCCTCCAGGTGATGTCAAAATATTAATCGAAAACATGTTGAATTCGAATCAAGTTAACCACATAATTAAATCAGAAATATTGAATCTGTTGGACGTTTGCATTGAACAAAATTATTTTCTTTCAACAACATCTATTACAGTAGTGAAAATGGTTTGATCATGGGAAATCCTTTGAGTCCACTTTTAGCAGAGATTTTATGAATAATATTGAACAGAAAATTCATACACATCCACTCATTTCCAAATTTCTTTATTGGTATAGATATGTTGACGACATCTTAGTATGTTTCATTGGAACTACTCATCAATTAGACTTATTTCTTAATTTCATTATTTCCATCCATTTGAACATTAAATTCACGATAGAAATTGAACAGAACGATTGCATTAATTTCTTGGACTTAAAAATCACTAAACAAAATAATAATCATGTTTTTTTGGTCTTTCGTAAACCAACACATACTGATACAATTATACATAACTACTCATTACATCCAATTCAACACAAAGTTGCAGCTTTAAACAGCATGGTACATCGGTTACTCAATTTACCTTTATCAGTAGAAGACTATAATAAAGAGTTAAACATCATCAAACAGATAGCCATTAATAATTCATATAATCCGGATATGATAGATCTAATCATTCGTAAAAACTGTATCAGAAAGCAATAAATGAAGTATATCCTATTCATAAAGACTATAAAATATTCAACAGTTTAACATTCTGCGATTCTGCAAGTACAAATATTAAATCCTTTCTCGTCAAACAAAATCTTAATATAACTTTCAAAACTTCTAATAACTTAGGTGAACATATTAAAAATAATAAATCTCGTGTTGAAAAATCAAGTAAATCAGGAATCTATAAACAAGCTTTTGAATGAACAGGTAGATGTGAATTATTCACCCCTACTTAACTTGTTTAATTAGTTTTTATTACCTTTCATACTAACTGTACAATGGCTCGGTGTGGATTTTCCTGTTATTCATCCAACTTGTTCTACGATTTGTTTCTAATACCATACTCTTCATTCTGTTTTTCATTCTTGATAAAGCTGCTGTGTCAGCGAAACGTCGTCGAATTTTTTCAAATAAAGTGTAGATTAAAGTTAAACCTTGTGTTTTTATCTCATTTATATCATGGATCTACATCAAGTAACGGCCTCCACAATTCAAATATATCTTCGCCACGGATCTTCCCCTTCAGAGGAATGATTGTCAAAAATTCTTTCTTAGCCAATATGTCATTGAATACCATCCGAATAAAAATACACAGCTGGGCAATGTCTGTCATATCGGTGGATTCGTCGAACTGTAAAGAAAAGTATGTACTAAAACATATCATGTTATAGTTTACCTTGTCCTAACTCATGACTTCAATACGCCTTGTGACAGTCAGACGAGATAACTGAAGTTCTCTAATGGCAGACATGATTTCTTTTTTATTTCTAAAATCTCCAAATGAAGTCTCACCCGCTTCAATAAATTCTTCCTTCACAACCGATTCATCTTCAAAAGGTTTCTTGTGTTTCACCAATATATGAGATATTTTAAATGACGCGATCGTAGCAGCTTCTGATTGTTTGGCTGGTCCTGTGAACATGGTTTGTTTTTTTTCAAACAAGATACCGAGTCACGTACTATTTGTTTTCTTAATTCACTCTGTGGCGGAAAATCCATTTTATAGTTTTTATGAACCGTTTTTTGATGCCTCTCTAAGTTACCACGCCTAGGTATTGCAACTGACGCACAACAAATAAGAGAAATGCACTTATTTTTCCCCATACAGAAGAAAATTCTTCCTTCCAATCGTTATTAAAATGATACGTTTAAGATTTCTTCGCTGCACTCATTTTGTACTATTTAATAATAAACTTTGTATCGACGTAGTAATGCCTCCAAGTTACAATTCAGAATGACTCCAATTCCTGCAGGCGCAACATTTATATCAGCGTGAATAAAATACTCAAATGTTTCCATCAAACGCGCCGACCGAAATTTCTAGAAAAGCGGCAAGAATAAAAAAATTCGGCATTTCTTTGACAAGTACCGCTCGTTCCTTTGATAAAGCCGCCATTTGCCGCTAGCAGAGTGTTATTTTATTACGTAGTTAAACTTAAAAAGCACTCGCGATCGACTGTTCGAGCAAGCCTGGTTTATATTCTCTACAGCCAATAATTCATTGAAGATCAAACAAAGAAGTTGTCCATTATCCTCAAAATCTTGAAATGTAAAGCAAAATTGAAAGAAAAACGCATCATATTATCTTTTTCGCCTATTTTTCAATACTTTCCTGTCTGGGGAGAGTACAGCATCATCATATACGTCATTTTCAGTCCCATTTAAGATCAGCAAATTAACCATGGCCAAAAATTATTTTGATCCAAAGATCCAATAAATATATGAAACATATTGCATATGAAATTAGTAGATGAAATGCCAAATAAATGAAAAAGATAAAATGGTTACGGTAGAACACTTAAAGCTGACTGTACTAGAAGAGCGTCAATACTTTAATAGTTTGCATTTCAGTCAGTGTTATTGTATCATTGTCCCGCTGCACGTGTGGGCACGCATGTCAACCTTTACTTGTGTGCAAGTGTGTGAGTGTGACTTTTCACAAATACACCTCACGATGTTATACAATCGTGTATTCAACTATTTGACTTTGAAATCTGCTGCTTCACCAGAATTTGCCTCCATTTGATGTAGCGACTCATAGTCTGGTGTAGACCCAACAAAAATCATACCCACTTCACGTTTAACGGAAGTAGTTACAAAGTTTTTTTCGAAATTTTCCTCTACGAATTTATTGGTAGGATTAATGAAAATTACAGCTTTCTGAAACCAAAAAGATTGAGCTTAACTGCAGATAAACGGGCGGACATTGCGAGTTTTTATTGTCTACGAAATTTTTTCAGAAATGCTTTGATAATTTATCAAATCTAGATCTTGTTTACAACTATCGTAGTTTGAATTATAAGAGAAGACCCAAGCAAATAGAGGAGAAATAATAGAAAATCCCCGTTCTAGACTTTTAAATGAAATCAAGATGTTTTGCTTCTCCGTAATGGAAAATGTCCATAGGGCTTTAACCAACATTTTTCATCCGAAAGCGAATGAATCGCAAATATGTCGTTAAATATTCAGTAACGTTCGGAACTTCCATTAACAAATGAAACTTCAATGTTAGTGATTGATGCAACAGAGGACTTCAATGAGAATATGAAATCACATCTGCAATGGAAAGCATTAATGAGTTTTACAGTGGTAATTTAATGCGTTGAGTACGTTGACGATAGCTCTGAATAGGTGCAATTTTACCCAAATTATGTTGAATAAATCGGAATTTTCGAGATTTCTGTTAAATTTTGAGTACAGCGAATTAGAGAAGAAAGTTTATTGATAGTAACTATACAGGGTGTCTACCATAAAAGGTGCCAAACTTCAGTAGGTGATAGTTCAAGTCATTTGCAACAAAAAATGTTCTTTAACATTTTATCTCTGTTACTTTCACAGCTACATCGAATCTGACCAAACCATCGAAAAGAGCATTGAATTTGCTATAAAAAAGATAAGTACTTATGGTGAAAAAATGTATACCGAGTGTTGTGAAAGGCTTAACGAAAAAATTGAAATGAACAAAATGAACAAAATTAGTCGTATTTTCTTGTTAGCTGTACCACTGAAAATTGATCGATAAGTAGCTGTATTTTTTGGTAAAACTACTACATTCAACTGGATTTCTAGTGGTATATCAACTTTTGAGCTTACTATTTTTATTCCAGCAATATCATGCGTAAGAGTAATAAGAACATAAAATTCGAAAACGCAAATATCTTATATTACTAAATGAAACATGAACAGGAACTAAAAAAATTTATGAATCATATTTTCACTAAAGAGATTTAAAACTATAACAAGTGTTCAAAATGTCTTCCTCTTCCTCTTTGAAGTTCAATGTGTTTTTGACGCATTTCGTTGCAACAGATTCGAATCATTTCCATTAATTCTTCTCGAGTATTAAAGGGAATTCTCTAAACATTAGTCTTTAATGAGCCCCACACATAAAAATCAAGCGGCGTAAGGTCAGGGTTTCTGGGTGGCCATCTCACCGGCCCGAATCGACCTATCCAGTTCTCTCCAAATCTCTCAGTCATCCAGTTCTGGACCATTCTAGAATTATGTGCCGGGCAGCCGTTCATTTGAAACCAAAGGTGATGCCGAGTAGCTATAGGCATTTCTTCCAGATTGTTCATTATTTCGTTATTTAATAGATTTAAAAATTCGTTTGAATTGAGACGATCGGGGAGTATAACTGGCCCGACAAGTTGACCCCTCCTTAACCCCAACCACATTTACTCTAATCTCGTGCTGAGAGTGTGACACAATAGTGCCATGAGGATTTTCTGTATCCCAAATCCTGTAATTCATTCATGTACCACCTACAAAATTGCAATCTCACCTCACTATCCACTTGAAATAGGTCTAGAACCTTACTCAAATGGTAAAGATGTAGATTATTTCGCTTGAGAACTCTATGAACCGTGGAATAATGATTGAGAAACTAGGCATGTTTTCTTTTCGAAAAGAAAATGGAACCGTAAAAGGGAAAATATAAACATCAATTCATTCATTCATCGAATGTCAGTTCCTGTCAAATTCTAAATATTTACATTTGTTTTGAAATCAAGTAATACAAGCCTTCTGTGATTTATTCTTTTACGATTCTTTTTCTAATTTTTTCTTTTAATCCGAGAAAAATTAATTATTCCTAGCTTCTTAAACATGCGATATCCAGATATGTTATTTATTTATCGCTTATTATTAAAATCGGGATCCTCTTGTATTCTGAGAAGAAGGATCTCACACAGTTCTATTCGAAGTTTTTGAGCACCAGCTAGTAGAGTTTAAACAAATAAAAATTTATGAGGGTGCAGTTCATGTTTTTTTAGAATTCTGTGAATACCACAATTAGGTAAATTCACATCATGCTTTGTTTTCGCCAATGATGCACATGGATTAATATCAAAATAAGCTAGAACAGCAATTTCATTGTCTTCATTGTTGACTACAGGCGATGAAAATGATGTCTTATTCTGGACCATTCCAGTCGAAAAAAAACGTAAAAAAGAAATTTCTATTCATGGGTCTCCACCTAAGACTTTCTATTCAGGACTTTCTATTCATGGGTCTCCACCTAGGAATATCGGTCTAGGTACAGGTCTCCACCTAGCAATTTGTCTAGCTATGGGTCTCCACCTAGGACCTATATTTTGATATAGGTCACTACACATTTAATGAGATACAAGATATGAGTTTTAATATAATTTAATTAACTGCAATTTAGGAGGATTTTCAAGTTCAACTCATTCGCTTGAAGGTCTGCAAAGGAAAGGAACGCAGAACGAAGAATACTCGTAGTACATGTACTATCATATGCGGATTATGCGCATCATGTTGACTAGTGGCGTGACACCAATAGAGGGTTGACTGGAATCAGGTGTTTTAACTCAAATTGTTAGGACGTGATTTTAGCACGTTACAGTTGGTATGCCATTCCGGTAGAATCGGAAGTGTCATTAAGGTGAAAATATTTTTAATAGAGTTTTGGAGCTGCTGAATCAATTACCTAAATATCTGAACGAAAGTATTATTAGTTCTCCATAAACGTCTAATAGGCCACTCAATTTGGGATACCGTGTTTATCATATTGCTCTATTCGAGAAAAATAATAGAAGCAGACAAGTTGTAGCAGAATGGGAAATTCATTGTTAATTATGAAAATAAAACTAATGCAATATGTCAAGCAAATTACAAAGAGGCACGGATATGCTGTTCCAGAGGCACCGGTTGGTGTGAGGGCAGAGGACTGTTAAAGGATATGGAGGCTCAGTTTTCCCAGCATCTGTTTCCACACACGAAACTAAAAATTGAATTGAAATTGAACTTGAAGAAAAATTCAGTGAGGAAGATGAAGTACCTGTGTCTGTCCTCAATGCTTCTGTACCTATTATATTCTATATTAGCATACATTCTGATCGATATGCTTAGTACGGGAAATTATCCTGAACAACTAAACCTTGTTCATATCATAGAAGTATTTAGATAAGAAGATTAAAGTGATGAGAACATCAATAGGCCATTTCCTTTACTGTCAAACATAGGTCACGTTTTCGAAAGGTATATATGAGAAAGATTAGTTTGTTTCTTTGAACGGTTTTCGGTTATGAACCCTGAACAGAATGGGTTACGAAAGGGGAATTTTTTAATCTTTCGATGAATCGCGGATCTGAAGTTAACGAAACGAATTTCATTGTTTGGTTTTTCTTATATCTGTGTCTATTGAATAACTTGTCGACTAAACTTTCTTCGTAACCATTTAAAGTAGCTACATTCTTTATGAGAGCTTTCTCTTCCTAAAATCTTTATTATTGATTTGAAGGAAAACTGATTAATCAGTGAACTAAGAAATATCAACTAGCCATTATCTGTCGTTGACAATGAAATAAGTCGGATGGAATGTACCTACTTGTGACAGTGCTCTTTCAGTAAAAATCAAATTCTAAGGGATTGATTATGTTAATATTGTTTCGAATCATTTCGTAAAATGGTAAAAATATTATATTAATGAATGAATTAAGGATATGGAATGAGATGCACATATAGATGATATACCTGAAATTCACTTGGAGCCGAGAATAGCAGTTTTTAAATCCTTATTCCTGCGTTCTGGGCCGAGAAAGGCACCACCGAAATTTCTTAAATAAAATTCTAGACTCTCCATGGGATCCCCACTCAACCTCTTATGAATAAATATTATCATGAACAATCTTGAGAAATCTATAAGGAATAATAAGTTAGCACGAAAAATATTTTTTTTTGGTACAGATAAGCTCATGATATTCTGGTGGGTTTTCAAGATTGAAACACACAAATAGACCAGTTTTTACATTTTCTAAATGTTAGAACACAACAAAATAACTTTCACTGCTGAGATTTAACCAGACCATTCAATGAATTTCCTTAACATCTCCATCTTTACCTTCAAAAATCAGCTCAGCTACAACATATATGAAAAAGAAACGCAAAGAGCAAAAACAAATTCCTCAGTTACTATATTGCGTTAAAAAATAACCGGAAAACGAATACGCATGTCTAACTTACATTGGCGTCACTAAGTATAACATGAGCAATTATCTTTCCAAATAAAGGGTGTCCCATATTTACGTGTCAATACTTTGACAGAAGATTCTACACGCCGAAATAGTATGAAAGTTCGTTACAATATAGGTCGAAAAATTTAACCTGGGGGAGTAACGGCCCCCTAAAGATATTACCCCCGAAACGGTTTTTTCACTACATCTACGGAACCCTAAAACGAAATTTAACGAAGTTTGGTATGTCGGCATTACTCATAAATCAGTTTTTCTCATCCATTTTTCGAAACATAGGCGTCAGAAAAAAAGGGGGGGGGGGGGGTATGTGGTAGAAATTACCCCAACTTTTTTGTTTATCAGTTCATGAAATTTTCACACCAAAACGATAAAAATGTTCTCGTAGTCAAAGACACTAGGACGCACTCTTTTCGAGAAAAATGCGTTCGTTATGCCTTCTTCAGAATATCTCAATCCCAGATGTATCGCACAGAATTTCTGTGTTCTCAGCTCAGATTGACATCTAGGATCAGAGAGTATTGGAATAGAATGACTTTGCATTCAATGAAGATTTGAAGAGTTGTTCAGTAGTTCGCCAAGAGAAACGTCAGTTTTCGAAGGATTTGGACATAAACGCCATTTTTTGAAGAATTTCTAAAATCGGTAGTCAGTGTTTGCTCAATTGTTTCGAAGTGATAGTGTCGAAAAACCAAAGCAATATCATCAGCATGAATAAACTTTGAAGGGAAAGTTTCAGGGATGTCAGCCATATATAAATTGAAGAGAAGAGGTGCAAGAACAAATCCCTGAGGAAGGCAATCATTTAAAGTGTAATATCTATTGCTTTTCCCACCGATAAAAAATCAAAATCTTCTATCAGATAACATATTTTCAATCAACTTCACAATTTTTCCACATTGAACTACTTGAAAGAGTTTATAAACTAAACCATCGTTCCAAACGGTGTCATATGCCGAAGAGAGATCTGCAAATACAGCCCCTATTTTAAGTTTACCCTGAAATCTTATCTCAATGACAGTGGATAAACCTAAACCTAAAACCTGATCAGAACAATTTCAGTTTTGTCAAAAACCTCCCTGAGAAGTGTACAGAGTTCTGTCAATGATTGGTTGTAACCTCTGATGAAGAAGTATTTTTAAAATCTGAAAGAAACAGAAAATGAGCTGATAGGTCGATAACTACTAGGAAGTTCTGAATTTTTTCAAGATTTGAGAATGGCAATATTTTTAGCCATTCTTAATTCAACGGGAATACTACCTGAGCTGAGTATGTCTTTGTAAAAGGATAGTCACCACTTTTAAGCGTTATTTACTAGATGTTTAAAAAATTTAGGGAAAATGCCATGAAATCCTGGAGCTTCACGAACTTTAATATATTCTTTCAGAGACATCAACAAGCCTAGATGCTACAGAATTTGGATTCATATTAGACGGAGTTTTTAAAACGGGATCAGCATTGCCTAATTTCCTCAACAAATCCCGGGAACTTCTACTAGAATGACAAAAATTCATACCATTCTTTAACTCATTCCATTTATTCTTTCTGCTATCATTCAAAGAACTAAGGAGTGCATCGGTTTTCTTTCTGGAAGGATTTTGCTAATCCTTATAAAAAATATTTGATTCCTCTGACCACCCAGGTATATAATTCTTTCGAAAGCCTCTTGGAATATGTTTTTTTAGCAGCATAACTCCTATAAACCGGGAATAATTTCTACTCAAGGAGGAACCCATCTCAAATCACTATCTACCTGTTTAGTGAAATCATTCCAACGAGCTTTTTTGAAATTCCTTCTTGGTTTTCTAATGAATCTGAAATGTAAATTGAAAACCTAACGAAATAATAACTGGCATGTGTTAACTGCGAGGAAAATCTGAAAGTACTTTACGACGAACAGGTAGAGGAAACAATTCAGAGTCGTTAGAAACCAGACGAAGATCAGGATTATAGTCGCGATTCCATCTGGCAGAATGAAAAGTGTCCTTGGCCTTCGCATCGAATACTAGTTGAAAATCATTTGTTTCCATCCATTTAACTAATGAAATACCACTCCTGTCGTTTTCTGTATAACCCCACTGATTGTGATGGCATTTGAAGTCATCACAATAGATAGCAGGGTGGGGAAAAATAATATCGAGATTGATGGGCCAGATTTCGCCAGGAGGTTTATAAATATTAACGACAAACACATCAAAAAATTTGAACGCAATATAGAAAACACCACTCAACATGCCCTTTTGTACAAGTTCAATATTATTGAATGATGAAGATTTTACATAGCAAGCAAGGCCATAAATAGGACTAAGGAGATAATCAAAAAGTACATAACCTGCGATATTTCCTCTTCCGCTGTTTTTCCGTCGCAGTGTGAGTCTCATGAAGCATAATCACTTCCACCTTGTTCTTGCTCGCCAATTTTGAAAAATAATCGCATTTATCCTTGGAAATCCTTCAATATTCAAACACAACAAAACAATTCCCTCTCTGTTTGACCGAGTGATGTCGATTATCATCTATAGATGTTCTAGATTCATTATGAGCCCAATAATTTGGATTGACATCGCCCATATATTATTTCTTTCGTGGATCTTGAGTAAATTATAGAAAAAATTTGTAAAATTATTTTGACATTCGTTTTGGAAATATGACAAATGTCATAATAAAAAAGGTATCGTAAGCACATACTTTCTCATAACAGTTAGCGCCAGACACTTGAAAATGAAGTAACTGTCGAAACTGATCGTGTGTATCGAGAATGAACATTGTGGAAATCAGACAAAAGTATTTCATTTTATTTGTATTAATTATGATATATCCCTGAAGTAATCAGGAGCAACTGGACGCGGATGTTGCCTTCTATTATATTTTGCTGCATCTCCTCCCTTACAGCTGGGAAATAATGGATAGCTTTTGCCCCATTTCCATAAAAAGATGGATTCATAAGGATGGCACTCGGAGGGACGAGGGAACGCTTTATCACGGTCGCCCGTGTCCGGTTGAAATTCCAAATTGCGCCCATACATCACGTGACACGTCTCTTGCACTTGTTCCGCAGAATTTGGCAGAAGGAATGGGGATCGCGTCTGGATGGTCAAGGAAGATCTTAAAATTCAATTGATCTGACAAAAAGTTTTCGCGATTTATTCGAGTTTTATTGAGCGCGACGACGATTGGAATCGCTCTCCAGAGGGAAGTTCGCTGGTTTCGACAACTTTCGAACACGCCCAAGAAATGTTGGGTGTAGTTCTGAGCTAAATGATATATCCTAGTTTAATTGTTTGCTAAATACAAGTAAGCTGTTCGATTCAAACCGACAGAGAATAATTCATTAATTATTGAATTGGATTATAGGTAACCGAATTATACGAGTTCTCGCAATGCAATCCTAGCAAGCTATTAGATAACTTTGTCATAATTCATTATTGAGTTAGTTACTCATTGAATGAATGAAACATTCTTATTTTACACTATTATGGTGGTACCCATCCCGACGAAAATAACCATCTCGGCCCTTAACCCTTTTTAATGACTATTGCTTCCAAATTTTAATACAAATTCTGGAAAAATGTTGTAATTTTCTATTTGTAATTCAAATGATTTGATAAGGAAAATAGAAAATATTGTCATTTCAAGTAATGCAAAGTTAGTCTATTTTGATGTCAAGAAATTGTTTCCAAGTATTCCACCGAAAGATCCCTATAATATAATGAATAATTTGTTAACACAAAATATGACGAATCCACGAATTAAATACGACATTATGGCTTCATTAGATGTTTGCATATCTCAAAAAAAATTATTTAACGATTGTTTTATAAAAGTGATGAGGGACTTATAATGGGGAACCCCTTAAGCCCTCTTTTAGCAGAAATCTTCATGGATAACATAGAAAAACTATTCATGAACACCCGCTTAGTAAACATTTCCTATATTGGTATCGATATGTCGATGACATATTTGTGTGATTCAAAGGAACAAACAGACAGTTCACTGTATTCGAAAATTTCATCAACAACCTGCAACCAAAAATGAAATTCACTTCTGAAATTGAACAGAACAATTCGATCAATTTCCTAGAACTAACAATAACAAGGTCGAATAATAAACACCAGTTTTCAATATATCATAAGCCTTCTCATAGAGATATCACAATTCATTATACATCGGCACATCCTTACCAACATAAAGTTGCTGCATTTAACAGCTATATACATAAACTCTTGAACACACCTATGTCTAATGATAATTATTTCAATTTGATGAAACAGATCGCAATAAATAATGGTTATGATGTAAATTTAGTTAGCAGCATACTACATAAAAAAACAATAAAGCTTTACAACATATAATTCAATCGCTGAACACCAAGACAAGAAATTCAATAGTTTAACATATATAGGCAATATTAGCAATAATGTGAAATCCCTTATAAACATCAACAAATTTAGGTTGATTTATCAGGAATTATAAATCTCAATTAATAAATACAATAAATCAGGTGTTTATAGATTGGATTGTACAGATTGCAATTGTTTTTATATAGGTAGAACAGGAAGAAATTTTGATGTTAGAATATCTGAACATAAACGTAGTTTCATCAATGGAAAAACCCATTCAAATTACTCAAATCTTCTTCCGGAAAATGGTCACTCTGTCGATTCAGAATATTGAATCCTACATTCTGAGAAGAGAGGTATAAAACTCAACCTTCTGGAAGCACTTGAAATTAACAGATTTCGGAATTCACCGGAAATTCTTAATGATCAGGTAGACATAAATAACTCACCCTTATTACATTTATTTCCTAAACATTAGTTCAAATACGTATAGCTCTGAGTGGATTGCCTCTTTAGTATATATAAAAAATTGTTAGTAAGATATATTTGTAGTATTCATTCGCTGTTGATAAAGATACTGTGTATCGAAACGCGTCGAACATTTAATGATAAAATTTAGGAGAAATCATCGTTTACTTGTGTTTGTGAAAATGGATTTCTATCACGTAATTAGTATCAGATGCTGTAGCTTTGAGATGTATACCTGATAAAATCTGCGCCAACTTATTTTCAACAGAACATCAGTTCAAATTAAATTGACTTGCTATTTCAGTAGATAATTCCTCAATGTTTTTATATGAAAAAGGATAACTCATAAATGATACTATATTTGCCAATTTACTGCAATCATAAAAACGCATTTCGAATTGTCCCAAAATATTTGATAATTCAGCCTCATACGTATCATAATTCAACTGAGGAATCCTTGCTTTCAAAAAAGGAAAATATTTCACATCCTTTCTTTTCAGTTAATCTGTCATAAGTTGCAATTTACCTTTGAAACCGTTTACTGCGGTGATTATCTCAATAATAGTTTTTCCTCTAACTTGAAGCTGCAAGTTAATGGTGTTTAAGTGCATTGTGAAGTCAGTCAGAAATGCTAAATCAGTCAGCCATTTTCCGTTTTTCAACATCTGAGTGTCATCACCTCTTTCGACTAGAAAAGCTGTTATTTCGGGCAATAATGTTTAAACCTTTCTAGGAATATTCCGCAACTCAACCACTTGACGTCTGTGTGAAGAAATAAATCAGTGTGTCCAGTTGACTCCCTATCTTCCAACTGCAACTTAAAGAGCAGCCGTTGTAAGCTACGTTCACAGATGAAATTCACAATTTTTGTTGCAATGCCCATGATTTCTTTCGTGTTTTAAACTTTTGAACACAAAAAAATGAAGGAAAATCTTCATTAGCTCGACACAATGCCACAAAACCATTTTTATTTTCATTGAAAGGAATGATTGTCAAAAATTCTTCCTTAGCCAACATGTCATTGAATACCATCCACATAAAAATATACAGCTTGGCAGTGTCTGTCATATCGGTGGACTCGTCGAACTGTAAAGAAAAGTATGTACATTTCATGATATCATGTGTTAGTTCCTGTGCTCATTACTTCAATATGCCTTGTGACAGTCGGACGAGATAACTGAAGTTCTCTAATAGCAGACATGAGTTTTGTTTTATTTTTAAAGTCTCACCCGCTTCAATGAATGTTTCTTTCACAACTGATCCATCTTCGAAAGTTCTCTTGTATTTTGCCAAAATATGAGATATTTTAAATGACGTGATCATAGCAGCTTTGACTTTTGATGTATTTTTCGTTTTTTTAATTCACTCTGTGGCGGAAATCCATTTCATAGTTTTTATGAACCGTCTTATGATGCCTCTCTAAGTTACCACGCTAAAGTATTACAACTTAGGCACGACAAATAAAACAAATGCACTTATCCTTCACCATAAAAAAGAAAAATTCTTCCTCCCAATCGTTATTAAAATGATACGTGTTAGATTTCTTAGCTGCACTCATTTTGTACTATTTAATTATAAATTTATATATATATATGTATCGACGTAGTATTGCCTTCGTAGTATTGTTAGAATTCAGAATGCTCCAATTCTTGTAGGCGCAACATTAATATCGGCGTGAACGAATGTCTCGAATGTTCCCCTCAAACGCGCCGCCCGAAATTTCTAGAAAAACGGCAAGAATAAAAACGTGGCGCTTTTTAGACAAGTACCGCGCGTTCCTTTGATGAAGCCACCTTTTGTCGCTAGCAGCCATTACATAATAAATTTTTGTTGTTTAGTTACCTACTCATTAAAATTCTCTTTCTTCTCGAGATCTACTCGCTATCGATCGTCTGAGTACCCTGAACTAACACATTTGAATTTTGTTCATAAAAATCATAAATAACTGTTCAACATTGAATATTGCATTACCTCTGTCAGAAGTAATGATAGATTTTGAAATTGTCTGGTCAGAAAAGTTTGATTCCACCAAATTCAAAGATTAGGTTTGACTTTCAACAATAGGCAGAAATGCTCAGAAGAAGGCAAACGGCTTCTATATTTTTTGGAGCTTTAATTTTTCAATCCTGAGAGGGTGGAAGATTTTCACTTCTTCGCAATGTACGAGATGAAATTACAAGATGAAAGAAATACTTAATTTGAAAATTATTTAACGCATTCTTCTAGATTTCCACCATCAATCTGAGCTGATGCATCTGCTGCTTTGAATAAAACCTCAAAAGCATGTGAAACATTCCATTCTCAGTTCATCGATTCTGAGTATTTTACACACCCCTCGCTGTTCACATTTCTCAATGTTATTCCCAGTATTCAATCTGAGAAAATGTGAAATGTAATGATATTCACCTTCCAGATAAATGTGAAAATATCGAGAACATGTCTTCTTGAAAGTAAAAAGGAGGCGTATAAAAATAATGCTTTATCCAGGATGTATTACGTTGAAATCGTTTCGAATCCTTTCAGTGCTATGTTATAATATTTTATTGTAATCTTCACTAACACTTCAAAGTAGAATATAATAATCTATAAATATCTTTAAGATTCCTTATACTGATTTTCTTTCCTAAACCTACAATATGAAAAATATTACCATAATGAATCAATTAAGGATATGGGCCGAGATGGAGATACATAATATACAGCTGAAATTTAACTGGGACCGAGACAGAAACTTTCCAAATCCTTATATGTAAGTCCTGGGCCGAGATAGGCACCAACGCACTGTTACCCATTCTGAATGTACATCGCTCCATAACTCGGGTATTTATTATCTCATTTTGAACTGTTTTTTGATTCCATGAATAAAATTTTGAATGTCGATTTCTATCTTGAGTCTACTATGATTTTTTTCACTATGAAAAGTGGCAACAGCTGCAATCGAATTAATACTAATTCGGTATCATCAATAATAAGTATCAATATTCTTTTGTATACAGGGTGGAAAACAGCTTAAACTTAAACCTGAATTGCCACTATTTACAAAGCCTTATTGTTATAGTGATACCCAATTTTACAACTGTTATCTACATATGTAATCACCCCTAAGTTCGTAGCACACATAAATTCACAATTATCCGAAATGCGATTGATTCCGTTATTTTGATTTTTAAAGTACTTTTTATAGCTTCAATCATAACATGAAGCTGAAAACCATGGCGACTGGAACTGTAGTATTAAACGCAGTTATGAAAATGTGTACGAGAAATATTTCGACGTATAGCAGATATGTATAATATTGTGAAAACAGGAAAATGACTCTCCTAGATCATCAAACATGAAGTGTGGCAAACTGAAGTTGACATTTCATATTTAACGACAGTGCATAAGGAAAAATATCTACTATGTACGTCGTTATCTATTACCAGTTCATAAAGTGTTCTATGAAGTCAATCCAAAAACCAACAGTATAATTTTCAACCATCAGAGAATTCGCTTATTTTCTTGTGTAATTAGAACCTTGATTTTTTATGAGATTTCAAAATTATTTATATGGACGGCACATTCTCATACTTCACCAAGTTTTTCAAACAACTCTTCATTATGAATGGATTTTTCAACAGTCGTTACATTCTTTTATTTTTTTGTGTGTTGAACGACAATGCAACTAAAACATATGAATTGTGCTTATCAAAAATGAAGTACTATTATTCAAGATTAAATATTGCATTATCTCCAGCAGAAATAATGATTGATTTTGAAATTACTATTCACTATACCTCGCTAAATGTTTGGCCACATACAAAAATTTCAGGAAGTAGGATTCAAATACAAGTAAACGATGATTTCTACTAAAATATATTAATAAATATTCGACGCGTTTTGATACACTGTATCTTTGTCAAAAGCGCTCTTGACTTGTTCGAAAATTATTTAAGGAATTCTTTAGATTTCCACCATCAATCTGAGCTGATGCATCTGCTGCTTTGAGTAAAACACAAAAGCATGTGAACGATTGCATTTTCATTCCAATAATTCTAAGTATCTTACACACTCTTCGCGTTTCACATTTGTCAATGTCATTCTCAGCATCCAATCAGAGAAAATGTGAAATGTAATAATATTCACCTTCTTCATAAATTAAAAAATATCCAACAGCACGTCTCCATAAAAGAGAATGATAATGCGTGTAAGCAAAATCGAATTCATCATCAATAATAAGTTTTAATGTTCTTTTGTATACAGGTTGTTTTGAAAAACAGCCCATACCTACTGAATCGCCTCTATTTACTTAGCCTATTTCTTATCGTAAAACCTAATTGTGAAATTGCGATCTATATACAGGATGTCCCAGAATAAGGTATCAATCCCTCAGAATTCGATAGCTATTTACTCATAAAGTTCAAAAAAAGAAATTGATTTTCATATTGAAAATCTGTGTCCTTCAACGCAATTATCGGAAATTCAAGACATTGTTTCAAACTATAGTATTTTATAAGATTGTTCTCGGTTTTTCAATTTCGCCCCATACTCGCCTTGGGTGAACTACCCCTAACACTTTTCACTCTCTGAGTTTTTGGGGGATAAGTTATTGACAAATCTGATAAAATTTTTAGATTTTTAAAGCTTTTACAGATCTAGTTCTGAAGTTAAATTGAAGATTCGCAGGAGACTTCGTCAACATTTCCGGAAGCACCCATTTTTGAAGCAGATTTATTTTAAATTTTGGAGAACCGTTCAATACCGGTAGTTCAATTTTATAGATTAGACTTCAAACTTTCTCTCCCAAATCTTTCAATTCCATTTCAAAAACGCAAAGCAATAAAAATTCTCAGAAAAAATCAAAACAGAGGAAATGAATAATTAGCACAAATTATCAAAAACTTTAAATATATAGGATAATTAACTTTAAAATGAAAAATGAACAAAATAAACGATGAATAATTTCGAATATCAAAATTAATCATTCTTTATTACTCCGAAGCAAATCTGCTCACCTACAATCAAGATAATAATGATTTTCAATGAATTTTAGGTACATTTTATAAACTTATTGATGTATTGTGAATAAATGAACAGCATGGTAATTATTTTTTATTGTCGGAGATATGTAGAGGAACACTCGACACGCGTTTCGCCAACTGAGTTGCATCATCAGGAGATGATATTTCACTGGATATAGTATTGGAAAAAAATTGTACATCTATGAGTAAGTTTAGATAAAACAATGAAAAAATCAGAAATTTCTACGAAATAGAAAAGCAGTAAATCTTTCCATTCACATTATCCTTTCTAATGAAATCCTTTCTATGAATTCATGGACAGGTCTACTATAGCACTTGCATAAATTCTCCCTTGTCCACTTCCCTCGGAAGAGCGAAAATCATCCATGCTCCTCTCGAAATTTGCCCGAAGGGCTACCCTTTATTTTTATTGCATCAGAATTTCATCCTATAAAGTAACCCTCGGGTTGTTTTTTTGACGAAGTAAATCACAAAGAGCGCGAACGAGTGTCCGTTCGGCCGTCAGAATCGAAATGGCTTGCATGCTCGACCGGTCGGTCGTTCAATTCATTCGTTGAGTCGTGGTTTTCTTTGAAAACGAGTTTTTGCTTGGAATCAGTTCAAAGGTTAAGAACGGACAAGAACAGAGTTGCCGTATTGGAAACAGGCCAGGACTTTCGAACAGTTTTCTGGAATATTATTCGATTTTCATCGACATTTTTCGGGATGAAAGGAAATTCTTCGTAGTAATAGAATGTTGTGATTGTATCTAAAATGATCTTTTAGGATTGTTGATTCCAGGAAGAATTTTTACCTCTACTCCGGATGTACATTTATGTTTTTATTTCGCAAATTGTAATGAATTCAACAACAATCAGTTATTTCGAACTATACGAGCGTATTCCTTTTAGTTTTGCATATAAAGCTAGAATGAAACAATTGAGAGCTTTTAAAGATACTTCGGCATTCGAACGAAACAATTCTGGTAGCAATTATTCCAATCGTTTGCTGCTACATTCAAAATGGACATTTAGAAAGCATCAGAAGCTGAAGACTGAAATCTTCGACTACGCAGTCCTTCTTGATTTTGGAAAAAGTAGAGAAATAGTTTGGACCCAGGTCCGCACTATATGCAAGTTGATGTAACAATTTAATCTCTTTTTGCGTCCAATATTCAATTCCTTTCTGGACTGTGTACGTACGTGCAAGAACTTGGTGAAGGATGATTTGCCGGTCGGGGTTCGTTCATCGACTATTACTAACGACTTGCGGTGAAGAGATGGTTGGGAACCAATCGGCAGTTACTGTTATTTGAACTTGTAAAGACATTGTTGCTATATGATTTGTGTTGAAACAAACGCTATGACCATCTTTTCGGAGATACTTTTTCCACGGACGACTCTTGTCGGTTGTCTTACACTTGAAACACCCAAACAGAACAGTGGCGCTTATTTTCTGGCTCGTATGAATAATCTACATCTGACAATGTTGCAAACGCTTTTAGACTTTCCAAACTTAAGACGGTCCAGAAATTTTTGACACCAATTTATCTCTGCAGGTTTCGGTTCATCGGTCAACATATGCGGTATTCAAGGAGGAACTAGCGTTTTTCAACTTAATTCTTCGCACGAAATTTTTGTATAAGGGTCAGTAGAAATCCGCAATGTTACCATAATCTGTCGATATGTTGCATGTCGACCTTTCTAGATCATCTTACACCCAGCAACCACTTTTTCTAGGTTGACCACTTTTTTTGATGCACCTGCCCTTGCATCGTCTCTATGCCTAACCCTTTCGCGTTCCAATTTTCCATACCAACGGAAAACTGTTGATTAATATGATACTTCAATGCCAAAATCAAAAACCAACTCACTGATTCTTGTTCAGAAAATTTTCTTAGGAAATACATCAAAACCATAGGGATTTATTTTCAGTACTGACGGTTGGTAAATATTGTTCTACATGTCTCAGCATGAAATGAAAGGCATTCATTCCTTGTACTATCATTTCCTGATGATGATAAATTACTAGCCGAAACGCGCGTCGAGATTTGAAATAAAGTTTTGCTGAATGGTGTACGGTATTGTTAGTGCAGAAAGTAGTTTGAAACTATTTTTATTGCATCAATTTCAGTTTCGAAAGAAACAAGAATCTAAAGACCATCGTATAGTGAGCTGCTTGTGTATATGACTAAACAAATACGTGGGATTCGTTGCATTGGTAACGGACTTTCTCTCTAAACGTTCTATTCAAGATGTTAATCGCAATGGCCGACATAAAATGCGGATGTTATATAAAGCTGAATAGCATCATGGTAGAAAAAACGTATACAAATACAAAAATTATATAAAAAATTTGTAACACGTAAAGTTCTCTCGTTACATTTATAGAACAACATTTAATGTTATAATATATAATATGTATCGAAAAAAGTATAATTCAAGCTTTTTAAAAGTATATCTCAACTTCTCTTAATTTTACACCCACTGAACGTACTTTACATTCAGGAAAACACGAAGATTAAAAATATTGACTAAAAATTCTAAATATATGTATATTATTTTGAAAAAGAGAGGATCTACAAAAATTCGTTTAAGTGTATTTACAATAAATGCTTGTATCTATTATTTTGGTGTGTGTAGAAAAACACAAGTGTGAGCTCAGGAAATGTAACAGGGGCACCCTACTATCTTGCGTATGATTCAATAAATGAGTGAGAAAAACCACCTGAGGAAAAAACTCGTTTCCCTTCCGTTATTGCACTAGTAATAGCTTGTCTGTTTATGTTGTGTTAGTGTCGTCTGTACATAAAGAGTATCAAAGATTTTTCTGCTCAGCAGCTTCATTCTCTTAATTGCACTACAAGATTTCCAGACGAAGACAAGGATGAAAGGAAGGGGGTTTGGGACAGGAATCTGTAACAACGGAAAAAGAAAACCAGCAGAAAAATATTTCAACAATCATACATGACTCTTATATGTCTGAACGCACTTGAATCTAAGAAAAGATTTTACATAGCAAGCAAGGCTATAAAAAGGACTAAGGAGATAATCAAAAAGTACATAACCTGCGACATTTCCTCTTTAGCGGAGATGTTCTTCCGTCGCAGTGTGAGTGTCCTGAAACATAATCACTTCCTTGTTCTTGCTTGCCGAATTTGAAGTATAGTCGCAAAAACCCTTCAATATTCGAACTCAACAAAACAATTCCCTTTCTGTTTGACCGAGAGAGCCCCGATGGCCAGGTAAGGTCTTCTAAGTGATGCCGATTATGTTCTATAGATGTTCTAGGATCATTATGAACCCAATAATTTGGGTTGGCATCTCCCATATATTATTTGTTCGTGGATCTTGTTTAATTAAAAAAAAAATTGTGAAAAATTTTGACAGTTGTTTTAAAAATATGACACAATGTATACCAAATGAATTCTATTCTTGCCTTTTATAAAAGGTCATACCTTTTCTTTTCAAAAAGCAGTAGTAATCACTCATCATGGCTGGACGCCATGGTCTTTGATAGCGACTTTTATTGTCCTAATATCTTGGTAGAACCTTTCACCCCTCCTCATCACTGACAGCTTCCAAATTTTCAGGAAGAAAATGACGAATATGAATGAAGAAAAAACATTTTTAATGATATGTCGGCACCAAGTGATTTGTAGTAATCTGAAAGTTTTCCTTTAAAATTAACGTCATCAAGAAGTTTTTTGATTTGTGGTCCAATGAAAATGCTTTCCTTTAATTTAGCATCATGTAACTTGGGAAAGACTTCTTTCAAGTATTTGAATCAATCGCCATCTTTATTCGTAGCCTTCAGAAAATGTTTCATCAGCCCAAGTTTAATGTGAGGAGGAAGCAGAAGGACACGTTTCCATAGTTAAAACACTTTCTTCACTATACACAGAGAATCTCTCATTTCCAAACTCAACAGAAGACTTATTTATAATCTTATTGTTATGAATACTATTGTAAACAACATGGTTCAGGTGTAAATTCATTCTCAGTAACCGTCCCTTCATTACATTCACTACCTGGAAATGTAAAATAATCTTATTGAAATATTGAAAAATGGTAAGTGTTAGGGATTTAGGAATAATTCTCCTATTATAAGAAGGGTATTTACGTTCGAAACTCTTCTTGACCAATGTCAACGATTGTGAGTACTGAAACTATGTTTCACTAACCTTTTGTGATCATAAACATATTGGTCAACCAAACAACTGTGTTTATCATCACAACAGCAGAAACTATCAGGGCCAGATGATAAATTAAACGGGAATCTGCTAAACCATTATTTTGGCTGCCGCAGTGTAACAAGTGGACCGTTAAACTAATAACTATTAATTGAAAAAAACTGGAATATTTTAGAAAATCCAGGAAATCCATTGAAATTCAGACAGGATAACATCTGTAACGAATGAATAATATGACACTTGACGTTTGCGTTCGAGCGTGGTTACCATATTCAATCTATCGATTGAATTGCAATCTGAAGAAGATTTGTCTAGTAGTTGGTGTTATACGCAGATCATTATGTACCGCTATCAGCGCTTTCAGAAATTCCATTCAACTCAAATTTGCCTTCACTTATTCAATGTACCTAGCCCAAATTGAAAGTCAACAAGATATCGTCCCGGAACGAGTATCAAGGTTCACTTTTTTTTCTTTGAAAGCGTTCGAAACCACTCCTTAATTCGACCTGGAACTTGATGGTAGTTGGTAAAGTTCACAAACATTGTTGAAAGTGGCTTAGTGCGATTTGTATGCGAATTTGCGGCTTCGGAAATTCATTGGATAGCATCTGCCCCTAATTAGGGCCATCATCCAATATGTAGAAGTTGTTTGTTCGGGCATTGTCGGAGTTTGGAACTCTACACACAAAACGCGAGCATTGAATAACAAGATTAGATTTCGAGCAGGTGGTTTTTGTTTTAAATGCAAAGGGGAGCTTTTACCGTCAATCCGACGGGGCGTAACAAAAAGTAGACATTAAAATCACGCAAATGAAGCTTTACAATGTTTTACGTATTTCTAGATCGCTAATTCATCGCGAACTTTATTTGATACATTTTTTGTCAGGTTTTACTGTAGAATTTATCAACGTAGTGCAGTGAAATAGGGTTTAGTTCGTCGGAAAACTTTGGGTGAGCTGTATTTTTGTATATACTTTTATTTTGGTCTCACCTAAATCCCGAAAAAGTCTCTTGGGATATCTTTGGCGATTATGCAGGATATACAGGTTATATCGCGTTTGGAGGTCTACTCGAGACGGGTAGAAGTATATGGAAAACGATAGGCCTGAATGGTATACTCCAAAACCTCAAAGCTCCCTTGAGGGCACGCCTTTATGCAGACAACTATCCGATCAGCCTCACACTCCACGGCCAAATCCTACAAACCATATTTTGAATTTTTTGTCGCCAATAAAACTTTCAAGATGCGATCATCCAATGCCTCAAATTTGAATATTCATTTGAACTACCTGTCAAAAGCCTCCGTTGGGAACTAGGAGAACCCACCTTGAAACTATACGTGAAGCTAAACCCTTTCTGATGAATATATTCTTTCTGCCGCTGTTTGCGCTAAGAAGAGAATGAAAACACCATCAACAGTGTTGTAAGTTCTGACGAAAACTCATTGTCTATCAATGAATTTCCGAAGATTTCATGAAACTACAAATCTGTATAAACGTATATCTCTTCTGATCGCGTTCGTCTACTATGGAAAACGATTACTCCGATCAGTAAATTTTTTGTTTGATCTTGTATTATTTGAACTGAATTCGGAAACTAATAATCACACATATTTTTATTCAGATATGTTCGTTCATATGCGATATTTTCTACTAGCGCACATGTTTCTCTCATGAGGAATAAAATGAAATAATCAAATTGAGATTCCAACTGAAATCACCATATATTAAATTTTTTTTCGGTAATAATGCAACGCGAATCACGAAATTTGACCACGGCAGAATGTACTGAAGCAGTGGTGTTAGATAACCTAGAATGATCCGCAGATACTGAGTGGCTGGTAGTCATGAAAAGAGACCAGAGCTCGGATCCTCTTGAGTAACAATGGTGACCAATGACCGTTATTTAAGAATTTCCTCGCTGCTTCGTTAGAACAGCGGAGCGCAAACGTACTGAAATGTACAGGAAATTTGGTTTCAAGTAGTATCGCAGCACAAGGCCCAGCTCTAATCGGAGCACATCGACGAGCCCAAGCGAATTTTGCCAAGAAACTTGTCAATTGTTTGAAGCTGACTAGAATTCTTGCTTACAGATCGGTTGAGATTTGGTCCTTCACAATGCAATTGAGTGTTCAGACGTCTCAATGAGAGATATGCGCATTGAGACTTTTTATCAAGTTATGGATTTGGTGAAGGTTCAGAAATGGTGTAGGAGGGAATGCCCGCACTACACTGCTCATCGCAAATAAAGGAACCTTGAAGCTTAGAGTTGCATTACAAACAGTTTTAAAGAACATGTTGTAGCAGTTGCACCAAACATTGGTGAAAATATTTTGTTAATGCATGATAATGTCAGACCTCTTCAAGCTCATATCGTAACGAACTACCTTCAAGTTCAATAGAAGGCCTGCAATACCTCAATATCATAAAACATGGCTGGAAAATTCTCAAAAAAAGATTAAGAAGCCAGTAAAACTAATGCTTACCGCGAATGAGGTTCGGAACAGACTGATCAGAATGATATAAGGTTATTGATTTTGAGTATGAATGATAGATGTTGTGCAGTTATGTTCACCAGGCGTAGAATTATCTGGTACTAAAATGTTTCATAGAAACAATTGACCTGCTCTTTCACTCAGCAATTGTAGTTTTTTACTTAATTAATCGAATGATTAGTTATAAGATTCCGCCGTTACTTTGCGATAGTTACTTATGATGGTAATAAAAAATTAAACTTTTTGTTATACCATAACAAGATATTTATTGAAAATCAGGATCGCAATTTCGGATTGTTGTCAGCTGAAGATGGTCGAGAGACCGGAATTTCAATTCTGATTTTCAATAAATATCTTGTGATAGTATAACACAAAGTTTAATTTCTTATTACCATCATAATTAACTATCGCAAAGTAACGGCGGAATCTAATAACTAATGAATGAAGCCCTACGGGGGTGTAGCCTTTGTCCTATCAACATACACCATGGAGATAAAGTATTAAGTTGGAGCAGTCTTAGCCTCATCTAAGAACTTAACTAATGCTCCGCTGTTTTTCAACAAGGAACATCTCATACACCATTCGGAGGTGTAGCCCATAATAACCTGAAGATTCAAAATTAATCTCCTAAACAGACTAGAAGTTCTCTACCCAGTTAATGAAATTATCTGAAACGGAATAAATTTCTTGAAAAACACCCGTGAAATAGGACAGTCGATGACTAAATGCCTCATTGTTTCTTCAGCTGCGTCACAGTCCGGACTTTCTACTGTATTCCATTTGAACAGCATACTATTACTACGACCATGACCTGTCCTGAGACGATTTAATGTAAACCAATTTTTCCTACTCATAATGAAACCTGCAACCCTTTTCGAAGGATCCTCTATGAGAATTTTATTGAAAACATCAACTTCCTGCCAATCAGTTTTCCAAAGATCAACAGCCTTCACCCGTGTACGCAAAAAGTCAATCGACCAAATAGGTTTCCTAGATTTCAATCTCAGGTTAGGTGGATTTTAAAGATCGTCTTTTATCGGAAAAACTTCTGAAAATGAGTAATACTTATCCCAAGATTGTATAAGAGCTACTTTCCCGCGAATATGGGAAGGAACTATATTAAAAATAAGCGGAACCATGGGATAGCAGTTGAACTGATACATCCACTCATAACTCTCATAAAACAGTCCAACTGAGAATCAATCTCATTGACATGAGCACTATTCAATCACACCTGACAGCAATATTCTGCTGTTGAATATACTAAAGCTAAGGCAGTAGTTCAGAAAGCAGGGACTCCGGCGCCCCAATTAGATCCAGCTAGTTTATGTAGTATATTGTTTCTTGTTTTCAACTTCTGAAATAATTTATCAAAATGAAGTCGTCAAGAAGTCAGTGTTTGCTCAATTGTTTCGAAGTCGTAGTGTCGAAAAACCAAAGCAATATCATCAGCGTTAATAAATTTTGTAGAGGAAGTTTAAGAATCAATCTCATTGAATGTCACACATATATAAAATTGCCCCAAAGATCCACAAGAGGTGCAAAAGAACGGATCCAATTGTTTCGAGGTAGGCCATCAGCGTTAATAAATTTTGTAGAGGAAGTTTAAGAAATCTTAAATTGTAACGGATCCTTGATAGGCCATCATCTTAAGTGTAAAATCTACGAAATATATATATATATATATATATATATATATATATATATATATATATATATATATATATATATATATATAATAAAACAATATAAAACTATAAAACCTTGAACGTGGTATCCAAGCTCTTTATAGAACTTCGAAAGATATAGGAGCCAATAATTGAATAATTGCCTGATGAGTGACATTACAGTTCTGTCAGCTTAAGACTTTCGGCAGACTTTACCCGTACTACCCAAGGGCACACGAGTAGATGAGGTAAAGTCATCAAACCTGCGGAGTTCACAAACAGAAGCACGCTTAAAAAATATGAGTCCATTTCAGAGGTGAAGAGTCTGTCGGACAGTTTTCTGAAATGTTGCTTTATATAAGAAACCGCGTTTACTATACAATTGTTCGTAAAATTACTATTTTGGCAACAGCGGTGACTTACAGAAAGCACTAACACAGTTTATCTTGATGTCGCGAAATTCATGACAAAGTTCATAGAGTGGGTATGTGAGTGTGATACTTCGACCTCGAAAAACTGAAACGCAGCCAAGGTAAATGACATTTAACTCGAGTTATTTGAAGCAGTTAGAGTACAATATGAGTCAGTGGATTCAGTACTACTAACTGATGACGCAGTAAACTATTTAATAAAGTTGCTCAAGGGGTAGCTCTTTTCATACCTAGAACTTCATTGATGTCACCACAGTATCCATTTGAATTCAAAAGACTGCAGTTTCCCCTAAGAGAGTACTACAAAATGAACATCAATGATACTCAGGGGCAGTCATTGAAAGGAGAAGGTAATCCCTGAACCGCACGATAATACAATTAATGTTAAAGATAAAGAGATCGTTCAACTGAATAATACACTTCTCCATCTAACAAAGTATTCTTATGGACAGCACTCAATGGGCTCTTTGGCCCATTGTGCTTACCGTGTAGTGTTGATGTTGTCAGTCATGCACAAAATATTTAATGAAGTTGCGAGATTGTTGTAAGGGTCTCCTGGATCCACCGAGAACTAGGTGTTTCACTGCCTAATGTCTTCAATTTGGTCGCCTTATGAGCGGGATCTCCTAAGATAATTGATCGTTCTAGGTTAGACCCCAAGACAAAGCCTATCGAAACGATTAGAAGTAGTAACGACGCCAGAAACCCATTTAGCAACCAGAAGGGATAGCTGCAATTTTATTGGAGTATTCTTAACGATTCAGACGTCGCGATGGTTTCACCCCTTTCAGTTTTTTAGATGAGTGTTTTAGGCCACTTTTATTTAAACTGTTTAAATTTTAACTGAGGATTCAGAGATAGGTGCTCCATTACATTTCAGAGTACTTGTGACTCTACCGAACAGCGAGGGGATTCCCTCTCTACCAAGTTTGACATTTAGCAGAAATATTGATGTTTACCTTATGTTTCTTATATCTCTCTCTATTACAGAGCAATAAAAATTATTGTCGAAGGCGTGGCAAAAATTATATTTTATATACTACTCAGTGCCTCTTTTGTATTGAAACTTTTAGAACATTGCTAGTTCAATTTTATGGCAAACTATGCACATTTGCGTTAATATCCACTTTGGTACACTTCCTTATATTGGTTCAATATAACATTCACGCGAATCAAGAAGTCATTTATGTTGTGTTTATAGAGGCATTCCTTCCTAGCACTCAACGTATTCCTTTGATCCATAGAATTAAACGCGAAATAAAAATGGACCCATAATCGGGGAAAACAGCCAGAGGGATTGCGCGTTCGAATCCAATTCAATATGCATTTAGCGGATTCTAAGATCCTCTCCTATTTCCCTTTTCATTTTCGCCGCCATTAAAGATCAGTTCGGCGGCCATGAAGGGAAGCCGGATTTCACTCCGTATAAACATTAAAGACGCGCTGCTCCGACAAAGTAGATTTCCCGGAATTATTTCCCAATAATATTATCCATTCTAGAGAACTTGATGCGGGCTCAATATTTTCCTCGCAGCTTGCTTTGTTCGGGCGTATTGATTTTCTCTTATTTGCGGCTGGAAGACTGGCAGGATCAATTGCTACGTCGATTTCTGGATAGATGTATATGGATGTATGTGTGTCTCTTATATTGCGTTTGTTGCAGAACAACAATGAATATTTTATTCGTATCGAGCCCAAACTGAACGGCTTTACAGTTATCGTTCAACCAATTTAAAAAAAAGAGGGAGGAATATATTTTACGAATCGCTTTGCTGAATGTGCCACGGAAAAAGAGGAAGGAATATGCGGATAAAAATAACGAATATGTTTGGGAAGGAACAGATTTTCAGGTTTCGTGTTATTTATATTCAGTCCCAGTGGACGATTTTCTTTGTAAACAATAAACATTCTGAGAAATGTTCGCCACGGATATGGCACGAAAAAAATATATGGCTGGAAAAATAAATCATTCAAAACATGTTTTATGAACCTTAATCAGGATTTTTTTCTTCAAAACATCTCTGAATAGCGGTTGTAGGTATGAGGAATAAGAATATTCCTTTGTATTTACCAAATTCCCAAAGCAGATTCATCTGATATCATTGGTTAAGAGGTCCTTATACAGGTTGATATTTAAGAGTGATCACACATAATTTGAATGTAGTTAGAGTAAATCCTAAGGAGTTCGAATCGGTACTTAGATATATATATATATATATATATATATATATATATATATATATATATATATATATATATATATATATATATATATATATATATATATATATATATATATATATATATATATATATATATATATATATATATATATATAGTTTTACCCTGACGAGTTGCCTATATATCTGTTCATGCAATCAAACTGATTTCATGAAAAATATAAATCCACCACCCGGTAATTAATACCATTGCCAGGCAATGATTATAATCAAAACATATCCCGAGTAATTATATATTAGGATAACGTTAAATGTTATGAGAATATATCAATCTACCAGAATATATACATACTATAGCATCATCAGACAATGATATCAATGTACCAACGAGTAGTGTCAGAGGCTTTCTCCCCGGAAAAATCCAGTGTACGGACCTTAGTCAAGTAAAACTGAATGTTACTCATTAATAGTTTCCTTTGTGTGAAGTGGTGAACGATCGAATAGAATACTGCTCTGAATATAAATATGACAAAATTGTCAGTTAATTATATTACATTTATATAAACAAATGAATAAAATATGAAATGAGATTCTGAGCAGTATAAACTAAAGAGAAAACCTATGACTCTACCTCATTATTATTTTCGGAAAGAAACCTACGAAGAATATTACAAGATTTGATGACTGTTATCTTTTGTAACTGTTCAAACAAATTTTTCTTCAGACCCAAAATCTCAATACTTTTGTGAAGATTTCTAGAATAACGCCTATATATATATATATATATATATATATATATATATATATATATATATATATATATATATATATATATATATATATATATATATATATATATATATATTGTTTTAAGGATTGGGCTGAATTTTCTAATCGCAATAATTCTTGAACGCATAAACTGATTTCCTCGATATTTCGTAGCACAAATACCTGCTGTAGATTGTAACAAGACAGTTGTTAGTGGATAAAAATCGAATTCCAGGACCCGATTGAAAAAATTAGATTTTTCCTGGTAATCACTAAGCAAACACCCTGTTAGTGCCTTCTCGTGAACTCTTACACTCGATCTTAATCAGCAAGAATTGCTCCAAAACAATGAGCCTACTGTGGAAACTGTCGCATTCCACTTAACTGTGGTATGATCATGAGCCTAATACTTTTTTTTTGTTTTGAAAAAACTTCGTGATCACCATATGTAACTTACCTTCCTACTAACATTTAAGCATTTGGTATATATCGTTCTTTTTGTTACCTGGCAGTCTATTTACGACCGGAGGAGGGTCAGAGGCGGACGTCAGAAGCAGAATATCTAAGGCAAATCAGGCTTTCGCAATGCTAACAACTGTATGCAGATCAAATGCCATCATGAACGCAACGAAGATACGCATCTTCAATTCGAAAGTTAAATCAGTCCTCTTATATGGGTGGCAGACCTGGAAGCAAACAATAACAATCGAGAAGAGCCTACTAGTCTGTGTAAACAAATGCCCCCGTAAACACCTTCAAATCTACTGGCTATAACGGATAACAAACGAAGAAGTTTGCAACATCACCCATCAGAGAAAAATCAACAACGAAATAAAGCTGCGAGAATGAAAATGGATCGTCAACATCTTGCGAGGAGAAACAACGAACACCGACAAGTACTGAATGGAACCTACAGGGACAAGACAACGCGGAAGACCCCGAAGCACTTGGAGAAGAAAAACCTGTCTGGAGGACAATATATACACACACCTATGCTCCTAATAGATAGTTATAAAGGATATATATATATATATATATATATATATATATATATATATATATATATATATATATAGAGGTTTTACCCCGACGAGCTGCCCATATATCTGTTCATGCAATCAAACTGATTTCATGAAAATATAAATCCACCACCCGGTTATTAATACCATTGCTACTAATAGTTCAAGGATATATATATATATATATATATATATATATATATATATATATATATATATATATATATATATATATATATATATATATATATATATATATATATATATATATATATATATATATAGTTTTACTCCGACGAGCTGCCCATATATCAGTTAATGCAATCAAACTGATTTAATGACAAAATATAAATCCACCACCCGGTTATTAATACCAATGATTATAATCAAAACATATCCTGGAATAATCATATATTAGGATAACGTTAAATGTTATGAGAATATATCAATCTACCAGAATATATACATACTATAGCATCATCAGACAATGATATCAATGTACCAACGAGTAGTGTCAGAGGCTTTCTCCCCGGAAAAATCCAGTGTACGGACCTTAGTCAAGTAACACTGACTGTTACTCATTAATAGTTTCCTTTGTGTGAAGTGGTAAACGATCAAATAGAATACTGCTCTGAATATAAATATGACAAAATTGTCAGTTAATTATATTACATTTATATGAATTGATGACTGTTATCTTTTGTAACTGTTCAAACAAATTTTCTTCAGACCCAAAATCTCAATACTTTTGTGAAGATTTCTAAAGGAATAACACCTGTTGTGGAAATAATAATCGGTAGAATAAAATTTTCTTCATTTTACATTTTTTAATCTCGTCGCCAAGCATCATATATTTAGAAATTTTTTCATTGTATTTATTTTGTATATTATGTGTGTCGGGTATAGCAATATCAATTATATATGTTATTTGATTCTGTTTATCATTAAGAATGATATCTGGTCTATTGTGTTTACAGCTCTGTTGCAAAAGAATTGTTTTATCAAAATAAAGTTTATATTTGTCATTTTCTACAAATAATCTCAGGTTCATATTTGTGAAATTTTTTTTCTTTTGGGAATTAAGCCATATTTAATTCCTAGATTAAAATGAATAATATTAGCTACGGCATTATGTCTTTCTAAATAATCTGTTGAAGCAAGGACTGAGCAAGATGATAATATATGAAAACTGTTTCTGAAGAACAGGAACATCTACGGCAAGAAACATCTATATTTTGTTTGATGATGTGTTTTCTATAATTCCTCGTGAAACAACCTGATCCTGGATCGCAATTGCCAAGCCTTCTGTTTCAGCAAATAATTCTCCAGAAACTAACCATTAGTAGACACCTTATATATATATATATATATATATATATATATATATATATATATATATATATATATATATATATATATATATATATATATATATATATATATAGGTGTCTACTATAAAAGGTGCCAAACTTCAGTAGGTGATAGGACAACTCATTTGCAACCAAAAATGTCAAATAACAATTTTTCGAAAAGATAATGATTATTGAGTTATTTATCACTTCTTGATTTTACGAAATATTTTGCTTCTCTCTATAAAACAAGAATATTTCTGTTAATCTTACAGCAACATCAAATATGACCATACCTATCGGGAGAGAGCATTGAATATGCTATAAGATAGGTTAGTACTAATGGTAACAAATTTTGTATACCGAGTGTTGTAAAAGGCTGAATGAAAAAATTGTGAAATTAACAAAATTAGTGGTATTTTCTTGTTAGCTGTACCACTGAAAACTGATCGATAGATAGACGATTTTTTTCGAAGAAACTACTAAATTCATCTGGATTCCAAACGATATATCAACTTTTGTGCTTAACATTTTTTTTTTACCAGCAATATCATGGGTAAGAGTAAGAGTAAGAACATTTAATTCTCATATCCTTCGATCACAAATGAGCTAGTTTCACCGGAGCGTCTGAACAATTCCACAAATGACTTGTCAATAATAATAAGCGATAAATAAATAGCATACCCGGATATTGAATGTTTAAGAAACTAGGAATAATTAATTTTCTCGGATTGAGAGTAGAAAATTAGAAAAAGAATCGTAAAAGAATAAATCACAAAAGGCTTGTATTACTTGATTTTAAAACAAATAAAAGTATTTAGAAATTAACAGAACCTGTCATTCAATGAATCAATGAATTGAAAATTACTTTTTCCCCTTTTACGGTTCCATTTTCTTTTTCGAAAAAAAGAAAACATGCCTAGTTTCTCAAATACTGAATAACGAGTTATGTTATTTGTTTATGGCTTCGCGAATGGAAATACCCGTGCAGCGGTGCGGGAGTATTCATTGAGCTTTTCAAACAGACAGCAACCTTGCAGAAAGACATTTGTTGAAATGTTCAGGCGCTCCAGTGAAACTGGTTCATTCAGTGGTTTAAAAATTAGAGAAGGTGATGCAAATGCTCACCAATGGAGACCCCGCAATATTGTAGGCTGTTCGCCAGGACCCTACAACAAGTACTCGGAGAATCGGTACTACATTGAGACTTCATCATTCCAGGGTTCATAGAGTTCTCAAGCGAAATAATTTACATCCTTACCACTTGAGTATGGTTCAAGACCTATTGCCAGTGGATAGTGAGGTGAGGTTGCAATTTTGTAGGTGGTATATGAATAAATTACAGGATTGGGGATCAGATAAAACTGTATGGACGGATGAGGCAACTTTTACCAAAGTTGGTATGATAAATTTGAGAATTTACAATATATGGGATACAGAAAATTCTCATGGCACTATTGTGTCACACTCTCAGCACGAGATTAGAGTAAATGTGTTGTTGGGGTTAAGGAGGGTTAGCTTGTTGGGCCAGTTATACTTCCCGATCGTCTCAATTCAAACAAATTTCAAATCTATTAAATAACAAAATAATGAACCTTCTAGAAGAAATGCCTATAGCTACTCGGCATCACCTTTGGTTACAAATGGATGTCTGCCCGGCTCATAATTCTAGAATGGTCCAGAACTTGATGACTGAGGTATTTGGAGAGGAATGGATAAGTCGATTCGGGATATCCAGAAGCCCTGACCTTTCGCCGCTTGATTTTTATGTGTGGGACTCATTAAAGACTAATGTTTATAGAATTCCCTTTAATACTCGAGAAGAATTAATAGAAAGGATTCGAATCTGTTGCAACGAAATAAGTCAAAAACACATTGAATTTCAAAGAGTAGTTGATAGTTTGAGAAAAAGATGTGTTAACTGCATTCAAGAAAGAGGGAGACATTTTGAACACCTGCTTTTAGTTTTTTAATCTCTTTCGTGCAAATATGATTCATCAATTTTTTCAGTTCCTGTTCATGTTTCATTAAGTAAAATGAGATATTTGCCATGTATTGCTAGAAAAATAATAGTTAGCTCAAAAGTTCATACACCATTTGAAAGCCAGTTAAATGTAGTAGTTTCTACCCAGAAAAAAAGAGCTACTTATCAATCAGTTTTCAGTGGTACAGCTAACAAGAAAATACCACTAATTTTGTTCATTTCACAATTTTTTCATTCAGCCTTCTACAACACCCGGTACACAAAATTATTTTACCATTAGTACTCACCTATTTTATAGCAAATTCAATGCTCTTTCCGATGGTATGGTTAGATTTGGTGTAGCTGTAAGAGTAACAGAGAAAGCAGAAAGTTTTTCTAAATCAAGAAGTGTTTGCAAATGAATACTATACCTATATATATATATATATATATATATATATATATATATATATATATATATATATATATATATATATATATATATATATATATATATATATATATATATATATATATATATATATATATATATATATATATATATTTCATATTTTCTTTCAGCTAATCTTCTCCCCACAGAATGAAATCGAGTAAGAATAACAGGGCATATTCCGGAGATTATTTGTAATTTTTTTTTTGTGAAAAAATACATTGAGTGTCCATGTCATCTCTCGGTTTTCCAATCCTATAGAAATATCACAACAGACTTTTCTTTCCAGGAGTCGCTCACAATTAAAGCAGTGCCCAACCTCACAAATAATCCCCAGACATCTCGAATAACATTTAGAAGATAATTAATGCAAAGTTCAAAAGACATCAATCGAAAACGATTATTCCTCGTTGATGAAAACTCAAAATAAAAATGAAAAATACATTCGAGTACAGAAACAAGAAACACATCAACCACTAACGAATCGAGGAATAACTAACAAAAAATTAATTTGAAATAATTTCAAGTTTTAAAGAATTTTTCCTCCCTCGTGTACACATATGCTGTCAGATGCCTATATGATTTTCTGATAACATCCGATTGGTTTCGAAAAGAATCGCAACCTTCCTTCGATTAGGTGCTCCCGGTTAAATATCTCCTCGCCATTGACAAAATACTACAGATAACGCCACGAAAAGTAATCCAAACACGTAAGGTTCTGTCAAAAACGACTTTTGAATTAGAGAGGCTTTACTTGGTAGAATTCCATTATCAATAACAGAAACAAGTAATATTTTTTGAGGAATTTCACTGAATAATTGTGATTCGTAACGCATTTCACTACACCGTAGCTTCTTCAGACGAATGAATGTACAGAAATATTGACAACTATATATAGATACAATTCAGAATATTAATACTAATATTCTTAAGTGCTTATTGAGTTGCTTCTTCTTAAGTGGTTATTTATGACAGGTATAACCAATAAAACTAAGGAATAGATTACTCCCTGAAGAGATTCAATAGAGGTGAAGGGAGGGCTGTAATCGACTTGTTCATTAATGAGTCCACCTGAGTGTTTGCGTTTGTTGATTTCTAAAGCTTCCCAAAGATCTACTCTCTACATAAAATGTCAATGTCAGATGTGAATGTCAACATCATAATAATTATCTTCGAAAATTTTATTCGTTGAATAACATTGTGAGTAAAAAATCCATACATTAGATATAGAACTTGATAATATTGCATCTCAAATTACAAATTTTGCAAATGATATAATCGAGTACCTGCTGCCTCAAAATAGGAATACGAAAAGTTTCATGCACTGTTCAGAGATTGGCAACAAGAAATTCTCAAGTCTATGGAAAATTTATTCGATCCTAATAGAAAGAATAAATGTAAGACCCGATATCAGCAATTGAGGTTTGGAAATGACTGATTGATATTTGAAACGAAATTGATCAGAATACATCAGAATACAGGTGACATTGTCACCTCACAATACTAAAAAGATTATCCTTATAAAAATAATATGATGAACGGCGCCCAAATATTTCTTTTATATCGTAGCATTACATAGCGCCATCTATTGAAATTCATGAGTACAAAGTTAATCCGTATCGTGCTCTATGCGAAATAGGGAAATCCCACAGATATCAGGGGAAATCCCCTTAAAACTATATACTCGTTTCTTTGTTTTTATTTATTTAACACAAATGCGAAAGTGATGTGAGTGAACAACAAACTTAGATTATTTGGTTATAGCCCTAATGTGAGATCCGGAAACGGTCCAGGGTACTTAAAATTAATAATATTCTGTATATTTTTGTGCGAAGTGTGACTATAAAAATAATTTAGAAAATTATTTATATTATCCGTCGGCGCAAAAAATTATAATTATGGTAAGTGTCACTGTTTAATTAATCAGCATATGGGTGCATTCATATAAACAGCAGGTATTCATGTAAAATTTAAAGGTTATTTTACTGAGAAAACTTAAAGTAAAGATTTATTTAAAAAATGTATTAAAATTAATACAGAGTGTAACAAAAGTAACTTAAGTAACGAAAGGGGATATTCCATCTAATCAATACGAACAACTTTTACTATGGGGTCAACTCTGAAGTCGCGAAAAAAAATTAGTTATTCCATTACATTTGTGTGCAGTAGGTATGAATATTTTTTTCGCAGTAGTATTGTGATTATTATTGTGATTTAAAGGGTATTTTTTTCTGTTATACAACTTAAGAGTGAAGATTTATAAAAAAAAATATTAAAATTATACCTATACAGGGTGTAACAAAAGTAACTTAAATCCCGAAAGGAGTCATTCTACACATAAATACGAACAACTTTCACAATATGGTCGACGGTGAAATCGCGAAAAAAAATAACTATTCCATACAAAATGTATGAAAAAGCTGATTTTTTTTCGCGATTTCAGTGTTGACCCCCTAGTAAAGGTTGTTCGCAATAATGGGTGGAATGATCGACCCCTTTAGGATTTAAGTTACTTTTGTACAACCGTATACTAAACTTTTTCAAAAAATTCCAGGAACCGCAAAAGGAAAAAATTTCAGGAGCTCAATTTCGACGGCAAAAACGAGAAAAAGATACAGAGAAAAAAACTAGCGGGATCTCTTGAGAAATTTTTAGCAAACCAGAAAATAGGGACTCTGAATGTCAAGAGAATGTTGACGTAGATGTAGCTTCAACAAGCGCAGCTTTAAATCTAGAAGTTATGGAGGTATTTGAAGAGAAAAATGTCAGTCCTTCAGAAGGAGACTCCAGTGAAATTAAAAAAAGAGAAAGTAGTGCTAAAGAACCTGTAAGCAATTTATCGTCATCAAGTAGCTGTTTAGATTGTGGTGATGATCCCGGTTCATGGCCCGCCAGTATGACTAATGATATTGTTAATATTTTGGTTAGCCGTGGTCCCGTGCAGCTGTTTAACCACAATTTTCCTGCTAATATCGATGGAAGAAAATTTGCAAGCAGTTATTACTCTAGAAATCTTCCTAATGGAGAAAAAATTAACAGAGAATGGCTTGTTTACTCTACGTCAAAAGATTCAGTCTATTGTTTTTGTTGTAAAATATTCAGTAAAACTGTAAGTAGTCTGTCAGCTCCAAGCGGTTTTTCCGATTCGCAACATCATTCATCTACCTTAAAACGACACGAAACAAGCATTTCCCGTAGCGAAAATTTAAAATGTTGGGTCCAACTAAATCATATGTTAAAAAATAAAACTACTGTAAATCAAATGCAACTGAGACTATTAGAATCTGAAAAAAAACAATGGTGTGATGTATTGGAAAGGATCATAGCTTTTATAAAATTTTTATCTCATCAATGTCTGGCGTTTAGGGGCTCGTCCAAAATATTATATGAGCATGATAATGGTAATTTTCTCAAAGCAATAGAAATGATAGCATCCTTTGATTCAGTTATGTGGGAACATATTCACAGAATTCAAGCCTCGAAATTCGATTCAACTCGCATGACTCACTATTTAGGAGATCAGATTCAGAATGAAATCATTGATTTACTCGGCACGACCATAAAAAATTATATCCTGAACAAAGTCAGAGAATCAAAATATTTCTCTATCATATTAGATTGCACACCAGATGTAAGTCACACAGAACAAATTACAGTTATACTAAGGTATGTTGTTTTAAACAGTGAAACTAAAAATGTTACAATATGCGAAAGTTTTATTGGCACCTGTCCGATAACCAGCTCCACAGGTGAAGGAATATTAAATTTTGTTTTAGATTTATTTTCGCAATTAAACCTTGATATTAAAAACTTACGTGGCCAAGGTTATGACAATGGTTCTAATATGCGTGGAAAACACAATGGATTACAAAAAAAATATTGGAAATGAATAATCGTGCATTTTACGTTCCATGCTCGGCGCATAGTCCCAATTTGGTCGTTAACGATGCGGCAAATATAACGCACGTCACGGTCAACTTTTTCAACTTAATTCAAGAAATTTACGTTTTCTTTTCGTCTTCTACCAAAAGGTGGTCCATAATTTGCAAGCATTTACCTGGTTTTAAACTAAAGGCATTAAGTGCCACGCGATGGTCTAGCAAAATCGATGCAGTCAAACCTTTACGGTATCACCTCGAAAAAATATTTGACGCTTTACTTGAAATTTCAGATAACAATTCGTCGGAATGGGATTGTACAACAACTCACGAAGCACATTCGCTTGCTTTGAATATTCAAAATTATAGATTTATTTGCTTAGTTGTAATTTGGTTTGATATTTTAAACGAAATTAATGCTATTAGCAAAATGATGCAAAACCCCACAATAAATACTCAAATCTGCATAAATTTGTTGAATAAATTGATTCATAAATTCACCGAATATCGCGCAGATGAGCATTTCGAAAGGGTGTTAGAAGAAGCTACCACTGTGGCTCGGGAACTTAATGTAGATGCAGATATTCCGCCTATAGAAACCGTTCGTCCACGAAGAAAACCAACTCAATTTCAGTATGAACAGAGTGATGAAGTCTTACTAGACCCTAAAACAGAATACAAGGTAGATGTTTTTTTTAGGATCCTGGACCAAACCTTAACTTCTTTAAAACGTAGATTCGATGAGTTGGAAACTTTTACCGACGTTTTTTGGCTTTTTCACCAATAATAACTTGTTTAGTTACTCCAAAGATGATTTAATGAAACATTGTAAAGATTTGAATGTGAAGCTAAAAGATAGTTCAAGTAGTGACGCAGATATTGACGGTATAGATATGTTTAATGAAATCAATGCTTTAAAGTTGCATTTAACTGTAAACCAGTCTAATGATCCACAAACCCTATTGCAATACATTTTTGCTAATGAATTAATGTCAACATTTCCGAATACAGCAATAGCGCTAAGGATACTACTTACATTGCCGGTTTCAGTTGCATCTGGTGAAAGGTCATTTTCAAAGTTAAAATAATAAAAACTATTTGAGATCAACTATGCACCAGCAAAGACTAAGTAATTTAGCAATAATTTCAATTGAACATGAGATTCTAAATAGACTAGACACCAAAAAATTATAGCTGATTTTGCCAACATGAAGGCAAGAAAGGTGCAGTTTCTGTAAAATAACTTAATACCTATACCTACCTACATAATATGTATAAATTGCACCTTTCTTGCCTTCATTTTTTCATTTAATGTCGTATTAGTGTATCTATCTTGTATAAAATAACTTAATATAACATAGTTTTTCACTATACAGCATTTTTTTTTACATTTTTATAAACACCAAGGTTTTGTAGCTAGATCGGGGCGGCACGATAGGAATTGCACACCGGCGTTCAAACCGCTAGCGGCGGGCCTGTGTGAGGTCGTAGATTTTGTGTATGAATCGTAGTAATTCTCGTCAAGGGTGGAAATATTCAGATTGAACTGTTCAGGTTAGGTTAGATTTTTTCCAAAAGTATTACATTTTGCATATGAGCATTTTTTTACTGCTGGTCGATTACTGGAAATAGAATTCTTCAACATATCTAAACTTCGAATCTTCAATTCTGTTCGTTAATTCCTTGACGTAGTGTAAATCAGAAATTTTATTATTTAGAACAAGGCCTCTCAAATGAAAGTCTTGAATGACGATAACCAATTGATTATTTTTATAAATTCACTGAGAATCTTGTTCACAGATGGGTACAAAGCTAATACTAAACAAGGTTTCTGAAACATGCTGAAACAAGCTTCATAGATGTTGTAGCTTCTAACGTAATAATTTTTAAACCCAACCGTCGTCTGCAGATTACGCAAGGTATTTCTGCGATCGCCTTCGTCATTTCTAATATCCCTAACTGTATTTGTTTAGTGTATTTTTTAATGTAGAAAAGAAGCTGCGAAATTTTGAAATAGTCAGTATAAATATTGCTAAGTAGGTACTTTAATATCAATTCATTCATTGGTACTAATGGAAATAAGTCAACTGATATTGCATAATATCCCCCAATTCTTCACGGTGAAAACACTGCGTTCCCAGACGCGTTCAAATTTCATATTTCAAGTTTTTGACGAAAATACTCTTAAATCGAAGGAATATGCAAATTTTTGCTTCTGAGAATGCTTCATTCACATGCGGAAGGTCTCTTCTACATATAATAAAAATTGGAAATCCTTCTTATCAGATGAAGATTAGATGAGTTTCCTAGCATCCGCATCAGATTCCAATGTTTCCGCAGGAATCTACCAAAATAAATGTAGATCCAACTAGCGTAATTGTTCTCATAATCCGTTTTGTCAAATGTCTTTTATCTCCGACAAAATCGACGAAGGAAATTTCCTTGTCTTAAATAGAAGCATTTCCTCTCTAGGCTTTCTAGGACATTTTCGTAATGAAGTTTAGCCTACAAATTTCCTTCTTTAAGTTGAGCTTTGCAAAATTTTCACGTAATGACTTGACTTGAAGGGTAAATGAGGAAAGAGGGTGGAAAACTCCACTAACTAATTGGGGATAGAGAGTTTAAAGTCGACGAAAAAAATGCGAGGGAATCCTTCAAGAAACAGAAAAGTAGATCTCATTGATCCTGAAGACAGAAAGTTCGGATATCTCGTTGAGATTGGCAGAGATGATGGGTGCAAGTCAGTTCTCATTAGTCCCGAGATGAAGAATTGATTATCCGGGGTTCTTAACGATTATTCGTCTCTTTCTGAATTTGGAAAAAGGGAGTTAGATAGGTTCAATATTGTAGACTTCGTTTCATGGACAAATTATCACTGGTCTACAATGGTTTTGTTGCCCTAGATATGAAAATGATTTTGGGTCTATTTATGCACACAATTCGTGAAACTATCAATGATTTTGTAGGATTTGCTCTGATTTCTTTTTAAATCTTTATTTTCATTTTACATAACAAAAATCGTAAAACAAGAAACAAAATAACAGATATATTTATAATGTCAGTTATGTTTTGAGAAATTCGGATACATCGAAGTAAATAAAGAGGAAAATGTCGAAAATATATTTCATATTTCCATAAAACGCCTTTTATGAGCTTTTCTTCTATAATTTTTCAGGGACAATCTCTTTTCAAAGACCAGCAGTAATCTGCCATCATGTGACAATCCCATCGACCTTGATACTTTCTTCCATCACTTTTAGATCTTGATGAAACCGCTCTCCTGTTCCTCACTATAATTTCCTAAATTATCCGGAAATTTATCTAGATGATTGCGGAGATAGTGTAACTTAATACTCATATTTGCTCCTAAAGTCTGAAAGTTTGTCAGCATATTTTGCACAATTTCTTCATAATTTGCTGCTTTATGGTTACCTAGGAAATTTTCGACAACCAACACAAAACTTTTCCAAGCTTTACTTTCCGGAACAGTCATAACTTTGATAAAATCTGAGTCTTTCATCAATTGCCGTATTTGAGGACCATCAAATATTCCACCTTTCAATTTTTCCATACTAAGCTTCGGAAATTTTCTGCAAATGTAATTAAAACAATTTCCGTCTTTGTTCAACGCTTTTACAAATTGCTTAATCATACCTAACTTAATATGTAATGATGGAAGTATGATTTTGTCTCTGCTCACCAGCGGCTCCCTTATTACGTTGGCTTTACCGACAGTTAAAGAATTTCTTACAGGCCAAACATCTTGTTCCCAATGAAGTTGCTTTGCTCTACTATCCCACATACAAATAAAGCAAGGGTATTTTGTATATCCACTTTGTTGTCCAAGTAAAAAATTAACCATTTTTAAATCCACACAGATCGGCCATTGATGCTCAGAGTATTTAATTTTCTCTAAAACTAATTTTACATTTTCATATTCTTCTTTGAGTTTCGTTGAATGGGCAATTGGAATTGATGCAAATTTATTTCCATTGTGCAATAAGACGCATTTTAAACTTCTTTTGCAACTATCAATAAAAAGGCGCCATTCAGTAGATTTGTACTCTTTTAAACCCATGTCTATAAGCAGCTTCGCGATATCATTACAATTCACTAATCCTTCATTTTCACTAAAAAATTGTAATAACTCTTTTTCTCGCGTTCTGTATGTTGTAATTGTTACTGTTGGTGCCAATAAATTTTTTTCTTTCAATCTTGAGGCTAACAGTTCTGATCCTTGTTTTGATAAATTGAGATCACGTATTAAATCACTGAGTTCATTTTGAGAAAATAACTTTGGTGTAGATGTTTCACCTTCCCATTCACTTCCACTAGTAGATGGTCCCGATTTCTGTGAATTTGGTAACATCATTGTTTCTGAGGGCAGGCGAATTACTTTTGAAATGTATATGGGCCGAGGGAGATTTTCACTGTGTAGAACCGGACATTTCGTAGACTGTAAGTCTGGGTATCTCCACGTTTGATTTCGATTAAAACCTTTAACATCTACTACGCAAAAGTAACAATCATCTAAATGATTCGTAGGCTCCATCCAGATCATAGGAATACCAAAGTCTAATCCAGAACGTTCACCTTTTTTCCACAACCGTAAAGACTCAACACAGGACTTACAAACTTTATTAGGAACCCATGGTTTACCTAATTTGTCCATTTTGAAACCAAAATATTCAACATAAGTCTCCTTGACAAAGTCTGTGATATTTCTTTTTTGTTTTTTTGGTATATAAACACCGCAAATATAACAAAATAAATCACTACAATATTTACACTTTCTTCGTGACGAACTCATATTTTAGACTAGAAGACGAATATATAAGAATGGACATTCAGTAATTGAAACAAAAATTAATCCATGACACTTTATCCAGATTTACGTGTATATGTACTTCAATATTGTCAAATAACTGAGATCTCAGCTGTTCTGTGGAGCAAGGGTCTGAGGTGGGGATCAGGTGATGTTTGTATGCGCGAAAAAGTTGCGCAGAAGCCTAATCATGACTGGAAAATTGAATTTTATTTCTAACAAGCTTATAATTGTTCAAAATATAAGAAATGCAAAAATCATGAAAATACGAGCACATTGAGAACTTTCATGAATATATTCGTAATCTGGGCACTTGAAAACATAAAAATTTGCGATGATATCCAGGGCAACAATAAAAAATTTTTTTTTGTAGAGCTGTGTTATTGCTGTCTGTTTTTACTCCTAGATTTGAACGAAAAACGTCTTTGATTATTTTCGTAGAATAATGATTTCAGGAAAAACATATATTTTATTTCATTGTTTCCACGGAAATGAAATGCTTCAATGAATTAAGATGGAATTTACTAAAATAAAATAAAAATTTTATGGGCACATCATTTGGGAAAGGCTGGACTGACTATTTTACATTTTAAAATTTTCATAATAGATCGAATCAGGTTCTGAACAAGAAATTCTGGAAAAATTTACAAGGTTAAAAGCGAGAATATAATATGATAGTCAAGATCATAACATAACATAACGATTGAATGATGGAAAATAGTTAACCCAATTTTACTATGATACGTTATGATCATAGTTGACTCAGGAAAAAAAATCAGCTAAATTATAAACCTAAAATTTGAAAATATCTCAAAATTGGTTTCATACGTTATTGCATTCATAACTCACAATGGAATCTTTTTCTGTTGCATTCGTTATGGTCCCGAAAAATTTTCTGAGATGAAAACTGGATAATTGTAGATGAATTCGGACAAACCGATTAATATCACACTTTTGTACATTCTGTCGAAGAGTACCGGGTATTGATTCATAAAATCACTTTAAAATGATAGTTAAAATTTTTGTTGTTGCTCAATTGCCAAAACTATTCTCTATAATACGCAGAGTTTGAACGTGATCTGTCATTTAGTTTGTTTACAGTGCTCGAATTTGTCATTTCTGACAAGTGTCTTTTGCGATTTTTTACAATGGATAAATATATCGAACGAAAAATTTGCCTCACATTTTGTATTGCAAATAGAATTTCGTATGCCAAATCGCTGCTTACTACTGTTGACATTCACTGCAATGTAGACATAAAGACCATATGACATCTGATCATAAAATTTTAAATATAATGATAACTACTGATTGTGATACGAATAGGAAAGAAAAAGTTAAAAGAATCAAAGTTGATAAAGAAAAATGATGGAGATCATCGAGAGAAAGATGTGTCAAGGAAATATAACAACTTTTGAAGAACTTGCAAATCTTCTAAAAAGTGCAAAGCAAAAATGCTCAAAGGAATACTGTTTGAAAATAAATCCAAAGAATCACTGGATAACAACAGATTATCTGAATTTAATGAAGACCAGAGATAGAAAATATGTTAGATGGAAACAAGTACATAATGACATAGCTTAGGAAGAATTCAGAATGGCCAAAAATGCTGTTAATGATCTCAGAAGAAAATTGAAAGGCAAAATACGGAGGATAGATTCAATCAGGTCAGAGGTAACAGTAAGAAAACTTGGAATGTCCTTAATGATTTATGCGGAAGAATGAGAAAGGATAAAGGTGAAATAGAAAAGATAATAGAGGAAGAGGGGCAGATAGTCTCAAACATAAAAGAAATTGCACACTCCCTGAATAAGCACTTCGCAAATATTGGAACTGAGCTAGCTGCAACAATACAAATCCAGGGAAATTCACAGATGATGGAAGAACACATAAGCGAAAGCATATATCTGACACCGACCAATTTAAGTGAAGTCAAAAATATAGTGACAGGTCTAAGAAAATGGCTGTGCACCTGGAGCAGACAGTATCACCAAAAATGACATCTTGGATTCGATGCATATGATTATGGTCAATCTGACAAACAATATTCTGGAAACTGGAGTTTTCTCAGATGAACTCAAAATGGCAAAAGTTATTCCTATTTACATGAATGAACCTAGAGAAAACATGAACAACTATAGACCAATATCGTTCCTTAGTTGTTTCACAAAGAAAGTAGCAAAAATAATCGAGGTGAGATTGCTCAATTTCATTGAGTCTAAAATCAAAACTTTTGACAGATTTAATTATTTTTGTTATAAACTCGATTTTGGAGGAACATTTAAAAAAATCGTAGCTCGTAGATCTTTTGCACTACAGATACAATTTTTGTTTGGGTGGATAGAAGAAGGATCAAGGAATTTTTGAGCAGTCTACACATGTCAGATGTTTATTGCGTTGTTTTGTATGATTTCTTTCAATTTGGCCTTTTTCAAACAGCAATAACTCAATTTTTTCAAACGGCACGTGCCAATTTTTATATCGCCTTCAGATGAAGCGTCAAATTTCAGATGGAATTGTATGCGCATGTACTATACCCATCTCTTATAGTTCCGAAATAATTTGGGAATATATTGAATTTTGATGATTTTGCAAGAACTAACAGAGAATGCTTTGAAATATTTGAATCAAGTAGCTGAACTAGCTACGCTCACCTGACAGGTGCCTAAAATTAATGTACTTGTCACTTCGTTCATTCGTATTTGATATTTCAACAAGAATTGTTGGTATTTTGAAGTGAAAATTTTTGAAAAACACCAGATTGATAATCAAATGGCTGATTATTCAAACGAGGATATGTTTAATCTTTTCTTAATTCATGGCGAATGTCAAAAAGTGGTGGATAAAACTTGCAGGCAATTCAATTACGAATTTTCAAGTTAGGCGCCTATGAGTAAAACAAAATTTCGAAGAATTAGAAGCAATTTTCTGCAATTTGGAGGAACAAAATACATAGAAACTAGAAGAAAACCAATTCTCGAGGACGATGACAATCAAATCAATACGCTAGCGTATTTTCGTGCCAATCCACATGCGTCCATTAAGTCAGCATCAATGGATATTAGATTGAGTTATACTTCAATTTAAAGCATCCTTAATAAACATAACATGCACCCGTATTCTTTTATCAGACTACCAAAATTGAAACCAACTGACCTTCCCAAGCGGCTAAATTTCTATGAAAATTTATTCATTCTGCAAAATTCTGCAAAAAATTATAAGGTCTGATGAAGCCAAGTTCAATGAAAGTGGAATAACAAACAGGAGAAATCGACATTTTTGGGCCACAGAAAATCCACATTTCATTGAGGCTATTGATTTCCAAAAAAAATTCAGCGTGAACGTTTCTGCAATTTTAATGAATGATTTGTTGGCTTATCACATTTAAGAGGAAAATCTTAATGGACAAAGATACCTGGAAATTTTGAGAGGAACATTAGCAAATTTTTTAGATGGATTACCCCTTAACATTCTGAGGGATTGCTATTACCAAATGGATGGTGCACCAGTACATAAAACACGAGCTGTAGATCGGCAGCTAACAGAAATGTTCGAGGATAGATGGTGGGGTAATCAAGGACCAAATTTATGACCTCCACGTTTTCCGGACCTGACGCCCCTTGAATTTTATTTATGTTGAAAAATCAAGAGTGAAGTGTATCTTATTCTTGTGAGAAGTAAAGAAGAGTTACTAGAGCGCATTTATAATGCTTTTCGTAATATTTATCCTGAGGAAACTAGGAGAGCAACTCATTATGTTCGTATACGAGCTGTCAAGTGTATCGAGCAAAATGGGGCCCATATTGAACATTTATTCGTATCGTAGATTAGTTTTCTCCTATGATGTTTGTTATAATTTATTCGTATTAATGTAATTATCTTCGATGATTGGTTTTCGCTTAGTTCCTTCAATTTTGATTCATCCAAATTGTAGAAAACTGCTTCCAATGCCTCGAAATTTTATTTTACTCATATACGGTAAATTTGGAAATTTGTTATAGAATTGCCTGCAATTTCTACCCACTACTTTTTGACATTCTAAAATGAATTAAAAAAAGATCAAATATAATTTCTTCTGAATAACCAGTGCTTCTATTCCAAATGTGTTGTATTTTTTGGATATTTTCAATCTGAAATAACGACAATACTTGTTGAAATATCAAATTCGAATGAACGAAGTGACAAGTACATTAATTTTAGGCATTTGTCAGCATTCTTTGAAATATTGAAATATTCTTTTGAATCTGAAAAAATTGAGTAATTGCTGTTTGAAAAAGGCCAAATTGAAAAAATCATACAAAACAATGCAATTAGCATTTGACATGTGTAGATTGCTTAAAAAATTCCTTAATCCTTCTTCTATCCACCCAAGCAAATATTGTGTCTGTAGTGTAAAAGATCTACGAGCTACAATTTTTTTAAATGTTCCTCAAAAATCGAGTTCATAACAAAAATAATTAAATCTGTCAAAAGTTTTGACAGATAAGTAATAACCTGGGTATTTTATGCCTTGCTCAAATGTCGGTTCTAGATGTATAATAACAAAGGTAGATTGCCAGTTGAAATGACAAAGTGATGACCCACTTCCGGTATAACCGGAAATGGTATCACTTCGAAACTATTTCACTTCAATTGGAAATCTCTAGTTATGTTCGCGTATAAAATTTCAACTTGATATTGTAATTGGAACTCAAAAAGTTTTTATAGGACGGTCCCGGTGGATATCCCTGTATTATGTGTATTATGTATACAGAGTGTTCCATTCCAAACAAGCTACCGCTGTAAATGTATTTCTTATCCAGCAGTGATAGAAACAAGTCGAATGATTTTGTTTGGGGGTTATTTCTTGAATTTTATTTAACCCCGAAAAATTGAATAGGGTTCTGAGTTGTTAAAGAGCTCTTCCAAGATTCTTCTCAACGGTGCGTGGTTTTGTCAAAAAAACTGTTATTCACCTCAAACGAGCGACCTTCAAAATGTTGTCAATTTACAAGATTATTCAAAAAGGGAAAACAGAAATTGAAAACTATTCGTTTTTATTTCAAATCAAATCAAAATAAATTTTATTTCTGACCCTCAAAATCAGCAGCATTCTGCTGGTACCTGGGCCTAATTCCTACAAAACCAGTTCAGCATAAAATACTTTCCTTCCTCCCTCTTTCCATGCATAAATAGAAAATTACAACTTCCATAATAAACAGGAACAAAAAAAATAAAAAAAAACTATTCTACCAACAATGTTGTGGTTGGAGATATTCTTATATAAAAATGAATTTAAAAAAACCTAATATTCTCTTATGTAGTGTTTAAGACAATGGAGCGTTTCATAATAATTGGATATTTCTGTTGTATTAGTTGGAATTTTATAATACGCTGAGATACTACTATTTAGGGAGATGATTGGAAAATTTTTGTTCTTGCAAATTCTTTTCGTAATTTAGCTTTGTTTCTAAATTGAAAGTGAACCAACTGGCCGAATTCATTCAATTTTTTGTACACTCTGATTTCAGAATATAATTTTCGGAGCTATAAGAGATGGGTATAGTACATGCTGATACAATTCCATCTGCCTTCATCTGATGGCGATATAAAAATTGGCACGTGCCATTTGAAAAAATTGAGTTATTACTGTTTGAAAAAGGCAAAATTTAAAAAATCATACAAAACAACGCAATAAACGTTTGACATGTGTAGATTGGTTGAAACATTCCTTGATCCTTCTTCTATCCACCCAAGCAAAAATTGTATCTGTATTGCAAAAGATCTACGAGCTACAATTTTTTTAAATGTTCCTCCAAAATCGAGTTTATAACAAAAATGATTAAACCTGTCAAAAGTTTTGACAGATAAGTGCCAACAACTTGGGTATTTTATGCCTTGCTCAAATGTCGGTTCTAGATGTATAATAAAAAAGGTAGATTGCCATTTGAAATAACAAAGTGATGACTCACTTCCGGTATAACCGGAAATGGTATCACTTCGAAAACATTTCACTCCAATTGGAAATCACTAGTTATGGCTGCGTATAAAATTTCAGCTTGATATTGTTATTGAAACTTAAAAAGTTTTTAACGGACGATCCCGGTGGATATCCTTGTATAATCTGCAGCAAATTCATTATCACTCAATACCTATAGTTAAAACGAACCAAGAAACACCAAAACGGATCTTATTGAACACTTGTTGCTATAACAAATTCTGATCGGAAACGTAGGAGAAAGTTTTGAATATGTGATAATTAACCTCGTGGTGTAAATCACTTCAAATGAAATTTTACAGTTTTATAGAAAAATTCGAGTCGTATAACCCGCACTCTACTTTCAACTGAATTCTGCAGTTTTATTAGTTATTAAGTAAGATATCAAATGACTTAAAATAGCCTCAGGACAACTCGAGGAATCTCTATTAATTAACAGGCTTCTGATTCGAAGAACAAATATCACATCAAACCTCAATCGTTTGAAACCGCGTCGTCCTCCATTCCAGCATCAGAAGTTTTGTTTCCAATTTAATTGATATCATAGATATCTTCGGTAACTAGTTTCGAATTTGAATTGAACAATCGATAATCGGACTAAACTTTTGCATACCAAAGAGGAAGCTGGAGTTGTAAGTAAAATTATCGAATGCTGCCGAGCCCCCATTACGGATTCCTGGAGGGCTTGCCAAAGTTTATGGAGGCGCTTAGTTTGAAAAAGCCCGACTCGCTTCGAGATGGAATGGGCCAATTTACACTCCACACGGGCAAACTTCATTTCACATCGAGCTCATCTCAATTTTCGAGGATTATAGATACATTTTCTTTTTTTTCCCGTCCGATGCAACTAGTTGGATCGGATATTTTCTGTTTGAATCCATTTTTGTTCCCTCATTGCGGGATATGTCATTTTTATACGTTCGTTCGAATTGAAGAAAACTAAATTTGATTAAAAAGCATAGAAACTTTCTGTTTAATGAAAAAATTCATTATTCTTTCAAGATATGATATAAACACCTTAAAAAGTCTAGGGAACGCTTACCAATATCTTTAAAATATGAATTTGACGAAAATAATATTTGACTTCTCCAAAGCACCTATTATAAAAAAAATTTGAAATTTGAAAATGACGAAATTTGGTAAAACACAAAAAAAAATCCTGAACTAATATTTTCGAAACGATATGGAAGCACTTATATTTTTCAGTACCCAGAAGGTCCACTTCTGTTATTAATGACACTTCGGCATGGTCGCGGCATGCTCAATATTAAATTGTCCATTACATTTTGGCCTAAGTCATTCCAAGCCCCCTGAACTGCTAATCGAAGCTCCTGTTCATGATGGAAGACGTTTTGACGCAGGAAATTTCTTTTTAGGGTGTCTCACACATGGTCGGTGGGACAGTTCTGGGGAGCAGGATGGCCACGGTAGAAGACCGATATCATTCTCTTCAAGAACATTCAAGACAACTCTTGCACGATGAGGAGAGGCATTATCTTGTTGGAAGAGTGGATTTGGACCCATTGTTTGGAGATACGGTACCACTACAGGTAAAACTATCTCATTTGCGTGAGAATTTCCCGTGAGGTTGTTCTGTATGAAAACGAGGTCAGTTCTTCCACCAAGGCGTATACCTCCCCAAAACATCACTGATTCGCCTCCCTGTCTAACAACTTCTTGAACATGCTGGAGACGGTTTTGCTTTCCAGGTTCCCTCCATATTCGAATTCTTCCCGAATCGGGATAATAACTAAATCTAGATTCATCACTGAAGAGAACTGTGGCCCACCTCTCTTGATCCCAGTTAACGTGTTCTTGGCACCAAGCTAAACGAGCAGCGCGATTTCCATGGGTCAGTTGTGGAACTCTTAAAGGACGTCTGGAGTGGAGTTGACCTTCGTGCAGTCGATTTCTCACAGTTTGGTCGGAAATTTGTACATTATGAACTCGTGATAGCTCTTGAGCTGATTGAGATGCTGTGGTAGTACGATCTCTTCTGGCTTGTAAACCCAAATATCGGTCTTGGGCGACTTGAATCTTTTATTTACGCTTACAACAGAAACAAAGTGCCAACTAACTGATTTCTAACACTGAATACACGACATGATTATGAAGCAGCATCGCATCTGCTGCATTTTTAGTTTTTTGTAAAAAAAACTGAAATCTGTTGCGGCACTCTACATAATTTGGTGAGAAATTGATGCAGGTGTTCATTTTAAAAAAAATCATTCATATCGATCGCTCTGGATACGATATATCGATATTCCGAAGTGATCGCTAGACTTTTTTGTGGTGTTTATGGGATGGAAGCGAGAGTTGAAGTGCGCTCCAAATTTCTAAACAGCCTGTCGGAAAATCTATTGAATAGATGATGTTTTGAGTTTTAAATAAAATAAAATTTGATATACACATATTTACATTTAACACCTCAAAAAAGTCTAGGGAACACTTTTTAATATCGATATATCGTATCCAGAACGATCAATATGAATGATTTTTTCAAGAAATGAACACCTGCATCAATTTCTCACCAAATTATGTAGAGTGCTGCAACAGATTTCAGTTTTTTTATAAGAAACTAAAAATGCAGCAGATGCGACGCTGCTCCATAATCATTTCATGTATTCAGTGTTTGAAATCAGTTAGTTGGCACTTTGTTTCTGTTGTAAGCATAAATAAAAGATTCAAGTTTTGTGATTCGACCATGGAAAGACAACATTTGACTAGAGAAGAGATGTTACGAGCCGTTGGCATGCTCCAAGCTGGGAGCTCACAACGGAAAATATCCAGGGTTCTGGGAAGTAGCCCAAGTGTCATAAGCCGTTTATGGTCGCGTTTCAATGAAACAGGTAGCGTAGAAGAACGCCATACAGGTCGTTTCAGGAATACTACAGTCATCTAAGACCGTTTTTTGGTTTTTCAAGCCAGAAGAGATCGTACTACCACAGCATCTCAATTAGCTCAAGAGCTATCACGAGTTCATAATTTACAAATTTCTGACCAAACTGTGAGAAATCGACTGCACGAAGGTCAACTCCACTCCAGACGTCCTTTAAGAGTTCCACTACTGACCCATGGAAATCGCGCTGCACGCTTAGCTTGGTGCCAAGAACTCGTACACTGGGATCAAGAGAGGTGGGCCACAGTTCTCTTCAGTGATGAGTCTAGATTTAGTTAATATCCCGATTCGGGAAGAATTCGTATATGGAGGGAACCTGGAAAGCAAGACCGTTTCCAGCATGCTCGAGAAGTTGTTAGACAGGGAGGCGGATCAGTGATATTTTGGGGAGGTTCACGCCTTGGTGGAAGAACTGACCTCGTTTTCATACACAACAACCTCACGGGAAATTCTTACGCAAATGAGATAGTTTTACCTGTAGTGGTACCGTATCTCCAAACAATGGGTCAAAATCCACTATTCCAACAAGATAATGCCCCTCCTCATCGTGCAAGAGTTGTCTTGAACGTTATTGAAGAAAATGATATCGATCTTCTACCGTGGCCATCCTGCTCCCCAGATCTGAATCCCATCGAGCTTGCGTGGGACTCCCTAAAAAGAAATCTCCTTCGTCAAAACGTTTTCCATCATGAACAGGAGCTTTGATTAGCAGTTCAGGGGGCTTGGAATGACTTAGGCCAAAATGTAATAGACAATTTAATATTGAGCATCCGCGACGATGCCAAAGTGTCATTAACAGAGGTGGACCTTCTGGGTATTGGAAAATATAAGTGTTTCCATATCGTTTCGAAAATACTAGTTCAGGATTTTTTTGTGTTTTACCAAATTTCGTCATTTTCAAATTTTAATTTTTTTTATAATAGGTGCTTCGGAGAAGTCAAATATTATTTTGTTTTCTTGAGAATACATTATATACAATACATCCTAACAAAAACCGAAAGATTTCTATAAATTCGAATCATCAAATTCATATTTTAAAGATATTGGTAAGTGTTCCTAGACTTTTTGAGGTGTTTATCTGAAAACTAAAGTAAGGTAAAATAAATTTTTTATGATCTACAACATTGAAACAAAAATGAGTAAAATCCCTTCAATCAAATAGTAAGTTTATTCTGTCATTATCACGTGATGATCAATCGTGATGATATTGAAAAATAAACTATGCAATATACAATATGGAACGTAATGGAAGGGCTTTTTTGAAATGAGAATAACGCTGTTTTTAAACGAGGAACATTTATACTTACGTAGAATTAAAGCTCAAATATTACCATTCAGAGTAGAAAAAGTGAAAAGAATAATGTTGTAAAAATGGCATCAGGCAGATGAAGTCCGTGTTCCGCAATGCGTAGCTGTAGTCGATTCTCACAGTTTTGCATCATCCGATCTAACAATTTGGTCTCGATTGCCCTAACCTCTTGTTATGATTTCTTCCAACTCTTGTAGATTTCGAGGTTCATCCACATAAACCTTAGCCTTTAGGTTTCCCCACAAAAAATTATCATAAGACGTGACATCCGCGGAACCAGGGGGCCACGGCACATCACCAAAACTAGAGATTACATGACTAGGAAAAATGCGATGCACAATTCCATTGAGGCTCTGGCTGTATATGCCATGGCACCATCTTGTTGGAACCAAACATTCTTTTCTGTTCATTCTTCGTCGTTGCAATTCAGGAATAAAAAAGTTCTTCAGTATGGAAACATATAACTCAGAGTTTACAGTTACGGTTGCACTACTCTCATCTCCGAAAAAATATGGTCCAATCACCCCTAGACGGCTTATAGCGTACCAAACGGTGACTTTCTCACTGTGAAGGGGGGATTGATGCAGCTTGTGAGGGTTTTATTCTGCCTATATCGGCATTTCTGTTTATTAACCGAACTGCTCAAATGAAAATGAGCCTCTTCACTCATCATCATCACTAGTTCATTTTCATCAGCGATAATCATTAGCATTTTCTCGGCAAACTGCTGGCGATGAGCAAAATCTTAAATTAATTAATAAATTGATCAATATCTTAATCTCAAAAAATTCATTAAGGTGTTGGACAACCATAAGCTTATAGGGGGGAAAACGGAGGTCTTGGTGTAAAATTCTGCGAATAGTTCGACTACACATTTGGAATGCTGCAATTTGTTTTCGGGCAGAGTGCCCTGTGCTATGAATTACAGCTTGTCTCACTCTTTCTATGGAAGCTGGTGTCCTTACACTTCGAGGACGGCGTTGAGGATTTGGATTCATTGCTAATGCACCCGTTCCTAAATTCTGTATCCATCGGATGATCGTGTCACCTTCGGAACTGAAGCATTACGACCAATGTTGAAGCGCTGGCGAAAGTGCCGCTGTACGACAATGAGAGACTCTCCCGATTGGAAATACTCTTCAAATGCAAATGTACGGTGCACTCTTGTCCAAATAACCATTGTGAACTAAATGGTAACTCCTCTTGAGTCGCATGATCTCAGCCGCTCCTCTTTACTCACCGTTACGCGTACTATCCGTTCCGAAAACGCCCTTCCATTACGCCCCACCCTTTACTACCACAAAAGATATATTGAAAATGAGAATTGCAATTTCGGTCTCTCGGCCATCTGCAGCTGACAACAAGTATTGAACTAAAGTTGAAAATACATACATACGAGGATATATTGATAAGTTTCCGGCCTGATCAAGAAAAACAGAGTTTTTAAGAATTGTTTTTTATTTTCCAACATAATCTCTATTGAGGCTGATACATTTCTCATAGCGGTGTTCTAGTCTAGAAATGCCATCTCTATAGGCTGATTCGTCAAGTTCCTTAAAATACCCATTTACAGCTTCGATTTCTTCTTAATTGCCCGCAAATTTCTTACCGCCAAGCCATTTTTTGAGGTTAGCAAACAGATTGTAGTTACTCGGGGCTAGGTCTAGAGAGTAGGGAGGGTGCGGCATCAATTCGAACTTCAGATCATAGATTTTAGCCATGGCGACTTGCGAAGAATGCACTGGTGCATTATCGTGATGAAACAAAATTTTTTTCTCCGCCAAACGAGGTCGTTCAATTTGCACCTCGTGGCTAAAACGTTGCTATGTGTCTGCGTAGTATTGACCAGTGATAGTTTTACCCTTTTCAAGGTAATCAATGTATATAAACCTCTCGCATCACAAGAAACATAACCTTGTTTGCCGATAAAATTGTTTTGCCTTCTTTGGAGTTGGTTCCCCTATTCCATTCCACTGATTAGACTGTTGTTTGGTTTCAGGAATATGGTGGTGGACCCAAGTTTCGTCAATATTGAAGAATCGAAGCGAAAATTCGCTTGGATTATGCTTATACAGCGCCAAATTGGCGGTAGAAAGGGTTTTTCGAATCAATTTTAGTAAACGCGGCACCTATCTTGCACAGAGCTTTTCCTTATTGTTGGTGCAAATATTTTGCACACGTTCATCTTACATGTCTCAGCTATATTACGCACTGCGGTCTTCTTGCACTATTTTATGAATTTTTCGATCATATCAGGAGTTGTGATCTCAACAGGGCGTCCTGAGCGTGGCTCATCAGAGGTACTCACACGACCCATTTTAAACTCGGAAACACACTGCTTAACGGTTGAACATGATATAGAGGAAGTGTTGAATCAATCTCTTATTTAATTGCCTTCTGCGTTAACCCTTTCAAATGAAAGTATCTGCTGGCAGCACGCTTCCAATTTTTTCATTTTCACAAACAACACAGAGGGTCTTGTTCAGCAAGCCATCTCTGAAGTAGGTCTAGTGGCGCCATCTCTTGGTCAGGTCGGAGACTTATAAATTCAGCCTCGTATATAAACAGGTAGATACAAAATTAATGGGTACAAACAAGAGGCAATGAACTAATTATAATAAGAAAAGGCATAATTTAAAGATATCAAATAAGGACCAATAAGCTGGGCCATAGTGGTCTTTCAGAAGATTTCTTTATGGGGGATTTGTTGCAGTTTGAAATTTTCCATGGATTTCAAGAAATTGTTGCAGTTTGAAAATTTCCATGGATTTCAAGAAATTTAACTTTCGTGAAGCGAAAGTAGATTCGTCGGTTCTCTGGTTATCTGAAACATGCTTTTTATATATAGTTTTGAATGAGTCTGACCTATACAAGGTGTTACATAATAGTATGTCACAACTTGAGAAGGTAAATCTACGTGGAATTTTAAGAAAAAAAGTTTATATTAACATAGGTCCGCAGAAGCTTCGTAACGGAGCTACAGGGTGTTGAAATTTCCGGAAAAATTGGTTTTTCTTCAAAACACCTGCAATTATTGAGATATTCAGCCCAAATTTGGAATGCAAGCTATTTTTTACAGCCTCCACTTTGAACGTCCTAGATTTCAACTGAAATTCTCAAGGAGTTTTCTTCTCCAAGGCCTTGTCTCCTTTTGCCCTTTCAAACTTTTTTGCAGTACGCCACTGATCAGCGTACAATCAATTTTTGTCATCTTCGTTTAACTCAAAAACTTTTTTGACACATGTAATTTTTTCGTATCTCCAATCGTTTTTGAGTGAGAAATTATTGAATTTGAATTATTTGAATTGTATGTTATTCGCTAAATGAAAAAAAAAATAATAGAAATACTCGATAGGTATGCCCAAAATTTGCTTTTATTTTGATAACTTGTCTTCTGAGCCTCAGCTTATACTTTTTCAATATCAAACTAAAAAAAGAACAATTAAAAACTCAATAATTTGCTGGAAGTGTCCTCAACCTGCAAGAATACAGGCCTCTGTCCTTCTTCGCATATTATCACGCACTTTTTGAAATTTTCCTGTGGTATTTCTAATCGTGTCACAATAAGTTATTATTCGATTTCTCAATTCTTCTACAGTGTTCACTGGAGTTGTATAAACCAATTTTTTGAGACATCCCCATAAGAAAAAGTCTAAGCTATTTAAGTCTGGGGACCTCGGAGACCATGGTTCTGGCTCACTCCGACCTATCCATCGACTGTTGAATGTATTATTCAAGAATTCCCTAGCTTCTCCACTGAAATATGCTGGTGCCTCATCATGCATTAACCACATTATGTTTTTCACCAAAAATGCACATCCTCGAGCAATAAAGGTTACTCCTCATCAAGAAATTGCCGATAAGCGGGACCGTTTAGTCAATCAATATTTTCCGGAAATTTCAACATCCTGTAGCTCCGCAACGAAACTTTTGCGGACATATATTTATAGAAATTTTTTTCTTAAAATTGGACGTAGATTTAGTTCCTCAAGTTGTGACTATTATGTAACACCCTGCATAGACGTCTTCACAATCCATACGGAACAACTTGTATACTCCTGTATTGTCAAATTTATCAGTTTCACCTTTATTATTAAAAAATTCGTGGGATAGTTTCATGTGGGTTTACTTTTTATGTTTTTTGAAATGACATTTGCAATCTTTCCGCTGATAGGGACAAAATATGTTAATGAAATAACAATGTGAAGCAAAATGAGGAATTGTCTGTTCTCTGGTTATTGTAATCTGATTGATGCTCTTCATATCTCGTTTGGAATGAATAGGACGAAAAATAAACCGAGATAGAAAGAGCATCAATCAGATTACAACAACCAAACAACAGAAGAATCTACTCTCGTTTTTGCACCCATAGATGAACTTCAAATTATTCAAAGAAATCCTAAAGGAAGAAAGATTTTTTGGAATCCATCAAAATCTTCAAACTGCAACAAACCCACTATAGAGATAATCTTCTGAACGACCAGAATGGCCTGGCTTATTCGTCCCTATTTGAAATATTTACATAATACTTGCTTATTATATATATTATATATATTAGCTTATTATCTCTTGTTTGTAGCCTTATTAATTGTGTATCTACCTGTTTATTTATGTATGTATTTTAAACTTTAGTTCAATACTTGTTGTCGGTTGAAGATGGTCGAGAGACCATAATTGCAATCCTGATTTTTAATAAATCTCTTGTGATAGTATAATTTTCTTATTATCATCATGATTAACTATCACGTATGCGGAATCAATTAACTATATGCATGAAAATCAGTCATGTGTGCGGACTTTAATTGATGAACCGAGACAAACGCTGGAATGGATTTTCATTTAATTGATTATCAAGTAATATTACCAACAACTTCTCCCCCATGTTGTAATATAAAGATAATTTTCTCAAGCTTTAACATGTTCATGACACACCGAACGAATGGTGAAAAAGAGAACATCCACCTAGGAAAAATAAGATAAAAGCCACGTTGAAATCAATTTAGCCAAAGGCTCACTGAAATGTCTGTTCCGAATGTTGCTACTATATATTAAAAATATGAACAGCACAAAGCAGAGGTGGGATTTGTATTATGAGAAAATTCCGCCTTCGTTCAAAAAACAAGCATGGAAGAGCAGATACGAAATAAAGGAATTAATTCTTTATGCTTTTCTTTCGAACTTATCCCCATAGCAACCTTTTCCGCGCTTTCGTATTTATATCAAAGTTATTTTTATCTGGCAGTTCCAACTTATCGAACTGAAAAAGTTTTAATGGCAATACATTATATAGGAATCGAGATGGCTTAGTTTTTTTGTTTTTCTGTTTTCCTTTCCAATGATTTATTTCCACGAAAGATTCGGAGGAGAGTGTTCCATTGTGAGTCAAGTGTTGGCTCATAATTCCACTCTGATGGCCATTTTTGGGGAAAATAACAACACAGATCATTGGCAGCAGGTTTGGCAAAATGAAAGGTGGAGACGACAAATTTAAATGAAAAGTAAAATCCAATAATGGATATAAGAGGAATAGAGAATTCTCCGCAATTGGGAAGTGTCAGGTATTCGGAGGTTTGTGGAATGAATCGATAAGAAATTGATTGATCATAAACTGAAGAGAGTACCGTGTCAAGACAGCCACTCTTGTCCGTCCATCGCTTTCGCCCACAGTGGCGCATAGCCTCTCAAGCAAATCCCCCTTTGAATGTCTGAGAGGTAAGAGGTTCATGGACATCCTCTTTAACTTTTTCAAAAAATTCGACCACCACATATATTTTTATACAAGAACTATGATGTTCCCCAATAAATCTCTTCTTTCGCCAGTCTGTATATGCACTTGTTGATTTGTTCTCTTGATTAGGTGTTTATTTTCCTGATGATCCACATGTCCATCGCCTCTAGTCTAGCTTTTTCATATTCACTCAGGTCCACATTTTACAACCACTTAACAATTCAAATAAAGGTATCGATGAAATTTTCAACTCATCTTTCCTTCTATCGGCTTATCTTAGTTCCTAACTAAAGGAGTTGTGCCTTTTTTTGAATTGGCTTAATTATTTGGCCAATATGATTGTCGGGTTGATGTTGGTTTCTTCAAGATCATGTCTTAATTCGTTTGAATATATTTTCAGTTGGTATTTGCTCAGCTTTTACCCATAGATATGTGGCACTAAATTTATTTCTTTTTCAATTTCAGCCCTTAGGGCGAAATCGTCAGCAAATGTAATACAATTGACATTTATTCTGTATTCGGGAAAGGAGGAGATGCCTGTCGATACCTGTAAAAAATTGAAAACCAAGCAACCTGCCGCCTCTGAGCAAGAGGTTGGAGATCAAGCGTGATCTTCGGATGGTCAATGAGGTGCCCTCTTCTGGATACTATCCAATAGATGTAGTGAATTGTTTGGTTAGTTTAGCAGAGGCAGATTTGGCAAAGGCTGACACGTGGTCATAACATGAAATTCCGGTGCTGATTAGTGATGCCAACTAGATGCATATTTGTTTCTGACGAAATTCGATGTCCGAGTTGTCGAAATCTATTGTATGACCTATGTGTAGTTTATGTAGATAAATTGCGGATGAGATGAACTTTTTTAGTGCTCTTGTATGTTCCTTTATTCTTTCCCCTATTCTTCGATTGGTTCGTACGATGTAAACCTCGTCAAAATCTACGCATGGAACAAAGTATACTCCCTGATTTTCTAAAGGAATGTTCGGATTTCGGAGAATTTTTCCGAAAGTTGAGTATGGTTTGTATGGCATTCTAAATCGGTATTTCCTTAATTTTGTTCCTGTTTTATCTGTTATTCCTTTGATATATGGTAAAACAGTTGTGTGCTTTTATTCTTCTATGCATATCGTGTTTCGCCCAGTGAGAGTGTCTCTTATAGCTGTTTTTATTGTGTTTTCATTATATCCATCATTTTCAAGAGCGTTGGTTATTGTAGATAACTCTCCTTCTTTGTGGCTGTCATCTGTGAGTGCTACTGATCTGATTATGGGCGTTTCGACCACTGATTTTAATTGAGTTGGATGAAATGGATAATCATATTTATTGGCATACCAAATAACAATAATAAATATTTTAATATTGTTAATCTTGAGAATTATAACTTCATATATACAGGGTGATTCAGGAGCGCTCTCCTTCGGACTATACAGGGTGGTTTTTATGAAAAAGGTAGAATTTTCTTGCCTCATAAGCCCTGAACGATCTGATCGATTTAGATGAAAATTTCAACGTTGAATTCATTTGATGGGGTCTACCATACGAGATATTTGATTCGATCCCAAATCAGGTACGGATTAAAAAAATTGTTATTTCAGTTAAATGCACAAATAACTCCCTGTATATCACAGGAATAAAAAATTAATAGATATTTGTAAACTAGAAACATGGATGGTCCAACAGCATGAAACACTTTCTCATCACACCATGAGTATTGTGTGGAAAAAATATCGATATTTCGCAGAAAAATGTTTTCGTTCAAGTTGTAATCTGATTCTTTGGTTCGTAGGGACAAAATAGACAAACAACATTCGGTAAAGCGCTTGAACAAAATATCCAGTGTGATCCAGTGTGAAATCTTAAAAGATCGTTCAAGACCATATAGAACACATTCTTCATATCACACCTCAAGAATTTTGTGAAGAAGTCTTGATTTATTGATACTGAATACTTTTCGGTCAATTCGATCTAACATCTACCCTAAGGTTCTGGAGAAAAGAAAAATTTAATACCTAAAAGAAATCATTTTAACAACACTTAAGAATTATCCAAGAACATAGCGATTATTCAGGTGAATTATAGTTTCTTCATCATAGTTATATATGATGAATTTTTATTAAGGAACAAATATTGCAATTTTATCCAATAACGAATGGAAAAACACACCTGGAACATTAAAATGAAATAGGAACTCGGGTACCTAAACTTAGCGATAGTCGGTTCGAATCCGGAGCTCGAAATTGTTTCCTCTTTGCTCAATGCATTTTGTTGCTCTTATTGCAATGCTACCATTGGATCTTCGAATTAGATCCATATTATTTTTCAGAATTTTACAACTATCCATAATTATTTGGATCAAATATTTTCTTGACAGTATTTAAACTTGATAAACATTAAATATTTTTTTTAAATACCTGCATAGGAAAAAGATCAAGCGGATTCAAATCAGGTGATCAAGGTGGCCAATTTATCTGTCCACCGCGACAAATCCACCTTTTTGGATAAGTGTTATTCAAAAAATTGACTACTTTGTTAGTAGGGAGAGGGGGGGCCCATCGTGTTGGGAATAGATTCCTCGTATTTCAATTCCATTCAGGAAATTTGGTATTGTGAAGTTATTCTAGGTAAATGTTGCCAGTTATTCTATTCTCGAAGAAGTGAGGAACAACCAAAAAACCATTCATCATTCCCAGCCGAATATTCACCGAAAACCTATGTTGAAAATGACTTCGGCTTGTTAGTCGGAGATTTTTCTGTGGCCATTCATGTGAATTGCGCCAATTGAGTACACCGCTTTGCGTGAAAGTGGCCTAAGTATCTGTTAAGGATATTGCAATAGGATGTTCCATTACAGGAAATTTCCTTCAGTGTTTCCTACCTATTGTCTTGAATCATATAAAATATCGAATTCAAATTAATATTATTATCGTCATATATGAAAAACTGGTACAATAGAATTAACACATAAAAAATTTCATGCAAGTCAATTATACAATCAATATAGAAAATAAGAAAACCTTGATATTACAAGGTTCACTTTTTATGGGTATTACACTACCTACATTTTGAGATGTATTGATTTCATTTTTTCAACTTTTCAGGAGTTCATTATATAGCTTAATACGAACATTGAAGAAATCCCCATGTGCATCTTGGTAACACCGTGTTGTTTATTTATGTGCGCGCGAATGTCTAAAATACTATACTTTATGCTGATGAGTCTAACAGAGGTTATGAAGTAGGAATAGTGTGGGTATATTATATCATTCTTTTTCAAAATTGACCTACAGCTATAGGTCTGGGACACTTCCTTTACTGCTCTGTGTACTTTTTTCTGCTGCAAGAAAGGTCTGTGGGCCTGAATAGTCGAATCCCAAACAATATTCCATAGGTCGCTACACTATGAAAATGCCCATAAAACGTTGAGAGTGCCACTTCGTTGTTAACAATACAGCGAATACATCTAATAGAATAGATTGTAGAAGCTACCTTTTCACCGTTTCTCCAACATGGGCCCTCCAGCTTAGTGATCTATCCAAGAAAAATTCCAACACCTTCATCACCGCTTCATCTATGCCATAATCCCCACCTATAGCCAGTCTTTGGATTCTAATCAGATTCATGCATAATAAATTGATCCTAAACCATTTCTACTAATGAAGGTCTTTGTAAGCAGTTGAATCTCCTCCTTGTTATTGCCATGCCTATAAAAGCCGTTCCGTCTACATATATGCATGCCTTCCAAGTGAGAGTTGGTCATTCGTGTATGAAATGAACAAGAAAGGCCCCAAAACTGACCCCTCGAGGCACTCCAGTATCAACCCATTGGTTTGTCGAGAAGATTACAAGACAATATTACAAGTTAACGAACTTTCTTTGAAAATGAGTGTTAGATGTAGGACCAAGGAAAATGGAAGCAGTATGTTTTGAATGAAAACTGAACAGGATTAGAATAAAAATAGAGAAAATTGAAAAACTGAAAGAAAAAGAGAAGAAAAAAGAGTTAGGAATCAAACTAGGCAAGAAATTAAACTCAAACAAATACAGAAAATAGTGGAAAAGGCACGTTACTCGCGCAGTTATGTTTATATATATATATATATATATATATATATATATATATATATATATATATATATATATATATATATATATATATATATATATATATATATATATATATATATATATATATATATATATATATATATATATATATATATATATATATATTATATTATTCGAGTAACCGAACACAGTTGAAGATTCCACGATAAACGTGATTTCTAGGAGTGTACATTTCAACTATTACTAAAAAATAAAAAAAAGTAAAACACGTTTCAACTATTATTTTACAGTCAAGAACCTCAAAACTACTAAATAACTGTTTCAGTGAGAATTTTCTCTCGAAAACTGGCTGACGTAGTATTCTTGTAGCACCAAAATACTGGTCAGATGATTCTACGAAAGATTAAACCACGTCAATTTCTAAGGGACCCCGATTAATTATTGTTCACGCAGGCGGTGAAATTGGATTTGTCCCAAATTGTTTATTAGTATTCAAGACTGTAATGAAAATGGAAGATTACCACTCCGAAATGAATTCCATTAATTACAGTAAAATGGCTCTAAGAAGACCTCCTACACGCTGATGTTTCTTATAGCAATTCACAGCACACCACAAAAAAAAATGTTACAGTTATCAGGGTTCTCCGAAAGGAGTAAAACGATTATGAAAAAGCATTCTTCTATGAAATTGAATTGCAATTGGTTGTAGTATCAAAGATTTCTTAATTGTGATATGAGTTCGTTAAAATTAATCTGTTTCTCATATATATTGGCATACCAAAGAACAATTGTGAATATTTTAATATTATTAATTTTAAGAATTAAAACCATATATAAATAACTTGTTTGCTAGTATCCAGCCATGTACTACTTTTAAAGTAGATTTCGTGGCGTCATTCACAATTCTGAGGCCAGGATTACTGTTATTTGTTGTGGTGTCATCCTAAAAATTACAAAATTCACTTTTGAGATACATAAACGACGTTCAGAAAAAATGACGGTCCCAAAACTGAACCCAGGCGGACACTCATTCATATGGGGATTAACTTCGTTTGTACTTTATTGTGAAATATCATTACCCATTTGATTAGTATGAAGATAGAAGAGTAAAAGAAAGATATATTTCCCAAATTTTCTTTGGAGTATTTACACACCACATCACATTACATTGAATGGGGTGGCTTGGATTTCCGAACTGCGACCAAATTGGTCTTTTATTCATAACCCTTCTCTATTCACTTCTCAGTAGATCTAGTTCCCTTATAAAATTGAGAAGCTTGAGAGGTGTCGCTACCGAAGTGTATATGTCTTTGACGGGCAATTGCGATGCAACTGCAGAGAATATGTTTGGCAGTTTCATCGCTCTCTTTACACATTCTGCAAGTTGCCGTTTTCAATTTGCTAATTTTACTTTTTCGCTTGTCTTTGTCCTGGAGTTTTCCTACAGTATTTTCTCTGGCTAGATTCTTTCCACCGTTCCAGTTCCTGTATTGGCTTGCTAAGACCGCAGAACGGTTCAGGTCCAATGGGTGGAATTCCAGCAGCTGATCTAGTCAGTTCGTCAGCAGCTTCATTTCGTTGTATGCCCTGGGCCGGGCCAGCACAGGAAGAGTTTGTTCCCCTCAGCAAGTTGCTTCAAGGAATGACGGAATTCCCAGACAGAGATGCTCCGATAACTGTAAGAGTTTAGAGCTTCAATCACTGCATGACTTTCTGATAAAATGTAGATCTGTGCACCTTTGAGTTTCCTTCGTAGTCCCTCTTGGCAACACAGGTTTACAGCAAGTTCTTCTGCTTGTATGATTGCGGAGTAAAGCCCAGAGGCACTGATGACGTATACTTGGGTCCATATATGCCTGCTCATGTTCCATCAATCGTTTTTGATCCGCCCGTGTACCAGATGGAGGATTTTTGGTCTAATTGACTTATTTTTCCCTTTACGATGGTGCGGTCTATGACCACTTCGAAGGGTGTATGAAAATCAAACTTAAGCGGTATTATTCCGATGGTTGTGATAAGATTTCTGGAGCTATGTAACTCAGAATCTTCAGGTGTCCCTTCAGATAACCAGGTAATAGTTTTTTGTGTCTTGGAGCTGTAATGCCACCATCAGCCTCTCCCTTTTCAATCTTATATATAGAGGAGGGAGATTTAGAATTACCTCAAGAGCAGTAGTCGGGGTGTTCCTCATAGCCCCTGTTATGCCCACGCACGCTGACCGCTGCAGTTTTCGCAGCTTGTTTTGCGTAGTTATTTCTGATGTTTCCGTCCCCCATACGAACGATGAATATGTGACACTGGCTCTGATAATCGCTGTGTATAACAGCAGGTTATTTTTGGTTGTAGCCCCCAGGTCTTTCCGAAGAGTCTACGGTATGCCCATAGGCACGATGCAGCCTTGAAGAAAGTTTTATCAATGTGTGAATTCCAGTTGAGTCTCTGATCTAGGGTTAACCCTAGATACATATCTCTGATTCATTTGATGGTGGGTGTTTCGACACCCTTGTTGTTTGCACCACTGCTAACGGATGTATAGGAGGTATTGTCGAATACACACTTCCACAATCAGCGGTCTTTGAAAGATCGAAAAGTACCTCCAGGATGATGTTTATTCAAAAAAAATTAGAATCATGTTTAGTGACTTATTTATCGTTAATGGCGACGAGTTTCCGTTGCGAAATCCGAACTGAGATGGATAGAATAGATCGAAGAAATCGAAGGAATGAATAATCTGCAACTTCAAGGAGTTTTTACTCACAACAGTAGTAATGTCATTGGGTCTACAACAGACTTGTTCTCAAATAATATAAGGCACTGAATTTAGAAAGACGAATTTTCGGAATAAAATCTTGCACTAGGAATTTGAAATCAATAACTTAAATCCATTTCTTTTCCAAAAGGCAAACAATCTTAAAAGAGATCGTAGAAAACTGACTCAGCAAATAAGTTTCCAGGATTTCAATAGCAAAATTGGTACAATCCAAAGTTCATGAATTAATGAAAAAGTTCCAAAAGGGGCGATACTTTATCCAACTCTTTTTCAAAGCTGATAATATGCGGATAAGTGGAGGAATTAAACTGCAGAGGACATGAAGAAAAGGACAAGTGGTTTGAGCTGCTGATGGTACCAATTCTTTTTTCTGAATAATTCAATTGGGAATCAATTTGACCAACATAGCGTGAATATGTAGAAAGATGTGAAGATGTGAAGAAAATTCCATATATGCAAAACTGTAAAATACACTGCGTCAAGAAATTACCAAACTCTACCCCGCCAGAACGTGCTGAAGAGGTAGCATTATATGACTTAGATTAGACTAAACTAAAATAGGCCAAAGGGTAGTGGTGCCTCATTCACTTCAGAACAATCCGCAGGTACAGGGAGAGTGGTAGTTATGAAATGAGTCCTGGGTAAGGACGACCTCGAGAAACAACGGCGATCCATGACCATTATTTAAGGATTTCCTCGTTGAGACAACGAGGCCCAGATTAAACCATGGCACATCAAAGAGTACTATTGAACATTACCAGAGTAGATGTCCATTGCTCAGAAGCTGATGTTTGCATATGAGTCTTTTTCATTGCGGTCGACGTTCTCTGGTGTACAGACGTCAAAAGGAGATTTGCCTACTTCTGGTTTTGGTGGTGGTTCAACAAAGGTGTGGGACAGAAATTCTTTGAACGACTTCGCTGATATTTCACAAGCACATTTAAGGCAAACAGTGATAATTTATTAGTGCATAATAACTCCAGAGCTCACCAAGCTCATTCCGTTAGGAACTACCTTCAAGATCACGAAAACACTTCAATGGAGTCCTGCATGAAATCCAGACCTCACTCCTATTGAACATGTTCGAGATAATCTCAATAGAAGATTAACAAAACAGCAAAAACAGCTAGCTACCGTTGATGATGTTTGGAATAGGGTGATGATGAAGTCATAGAGTAATGATTGAAGTCATAGAGTAATTCCTGTAAGGGTTTGAAAAATGTGGTATTAACATGCTTTGGGGACTCCCAAAAAATGAGCATTCTTCCTTTTCAATTCGATTTCAATTTTTATGAATGTCATCTAGATTACTATTGTTTTCAGTTATTTCGTAGTAATGATGGATTACTGAATGAATGATTCGTCAACATATCCAAATTTCTCCTGAATGAATTTGCATTTTAAGTTTTCTGAGTTAATTTTTGGGTGCTATGTATATTGAGAGATGAAAAAGCAGAAATTCAATTAGTTGCAGGACTGCATGTTTGCCTTTCCTGAAACTTTGTTATCAAGGAAATATTTGAAAAACTAGATTCACAATAACTAGAATTTCCTTACATCAGCTCGCCGAAAGTCATTAAGATGTAGATGCATTAAAGTATTAAATATACGAATTAATTCTTCGTTTCAATTTCAAATTGAGTCGAATTTGCCATAGTATGAAACTCCGGCATTTTCATACCTAATTGAAAAGAAGACCTCGTTTCTTTTTCCTCCGAAATGACATTCAATCTTATTTCGCATAAATTTCCATGCCGAATAGAAAGTCGCAATTTCAATTTCGGCCCTGCATAACAAATCGACTAATCAAGTCAGAAAGAATGAATAATTTAAAACAACAATTCAATTTCGTTTTCTCAATATTGAAATCCGGCATGGAAGGTCCGTTTCGGCTGAATGTGCGTCTCTTGCATTGCAGGAAATTATTTAATATTCACTGAACGATTTCAAAACTGCTGAAAGGATCAGGAAGATTATCAGATGAATCTAATCAGATATATTATCTGCAATATCGCGCAGAAGACGGCAGATGTTGAACGCCCTATTATAAGCATCAGCTTTTCAGGCGCTGTCTCTTTACTCTTGTGAATATGATATGAAGATTACATAGCTTGTCTGGAATATCTCGCGAAATACTGTCGACTTCTATTTTATTAGATTTATCCAATTTCCTCGTTATCTCAAATTATTAAAATTTGAAATTTTGAAGAAATACAGTCAGCACTTTTGGGATATTTCTCAGAATATTCCTTGAGGAAAATTTTTTTTGACGTGACAACGTCTTATAATTCGAGGCGTTACCTCGCTCTAAGGCATTCCATTCAAGGCTCGAAGTTCAAGCAAGAGCGCGGAACGAGCGACAAAGTAGCATAATCGGCCTCCGCGTTCGGCAACGTTCGACATTTGTCTCTCCTACTTGAGTGAGCGAAACGTCCGCGTGGACAGATGCTATACTTTAATACAATCACTTGTTTTCATCAAGTATGAAGTGCAATGAAGAGTGAATGTGATGTCAATTGTTTATAGCGACGATAATTTCTGCGATAAAGGTAATGATTCTTTTGATATTAAATATATGTTCAGTGATTCATTGTCGAATATTCGTGCTTTCATAATTAAAATAAATAGCATCGGTCCGCAAGTGCAGCGATTGTAGGTTAGGTTATAATTGACAAAACAATAACAATGAGTTAACAGAACTATTTCACGTTGAGTAAAAAATCAATTGCTTCACTATTCGATTGAAATAACTATCGAGCGTAGCTATGATTTCAAAAAGCCTGCCGTCAAAGGGAACAATTTTTCCTATGTCAAACACATTGAGGAGGACTTTTCAAATGCTAGAGTTACAAAAATTTCAATGATGTCTACAAATTTTGAATTTAAGATTTATGAACGATAATTTAATCACAGTTTATTCTTATATTCTTTTCTTATTCAAAATTATTACTTTTTCACAACAAACTACAATTAAATTTCCAAAAATAATTGAGTAACTAATTGAACAACAACTTTTATTCAGTTTACTTGCCGGAAGAAATAATGTCAATACAAAATTTATTATTATAAAATAATAAAATCACAGATTAAATTGTAACAGTCAAGTAGAAATTGAAACAATAAATTTTTTTCAAATATTTTGTAAATTTAAAATGATTTTCTGAACAAAGAATTTCATAGAAAAATTTTCAAAAATGTTTCGAACGACGATTCAGTTTGCAGAACCGCTTACAATCGCACCATCGAAAAACAACTTGACGAACCAGAGGATTTCACGAGTGAGCCACTACCTTCGACGAGTGAACACATGGAGGTTCAAGATGCTGTAGCATCTACTTCAGCAACGCCATTCGCCCAGCCAATAATCGCTGCTTCAAAATCGAAAGCACAAAAATAACATGAGTGCAGACAGCGTATCGCAGCATCTAGAACTCGTGCTCCTGCTCAAGACGCATAAGACTCGAAACACTCCCTTTCATTTCCTACTTAATTTATCATCGTCCTATTCTCAACAGAATAACACAAATTGTAAGAAGTTAAATATCAAACATCTTTAAAAGTTGTAAACAAAAATTGTAAAACAATTGCTAAAGCACATTCATGCTTGTGAAAATTATGTACATTGTGAAATCATTAATAAATATTGACATTATTGTATTTATGCGTACAAATAAATGTAACTTGATCAAATAAATAGTGATTTCCATTTGTCTTCCTCTACAGGATGTTGCATAAAAGTATGTCACAACTTCAGGGGGTAAATCTACGTGCAATTTTAACAAAAAAAATTCATATTAACATGGATCCGCAAAAGCTTTGTTACTGAGCTACAGGGTGTTGAAATTTCCTGAAAAAATTGGTTTTTCTCTTCAAAACTTCTGCAGTTTTTGTGATATTTAGCCCAAATTTGGAATGCGAGCTTTTTTTACAGCCCCCATCGTTACCCGTCCTAGATTTTGACTGAAATTCACAAGATGTTTTCTTTTCCGAGGCAATGTCTCCTTTTACCCTTTCAAATTTTTTTGCAGTAGACCTCTGATCTGCGTACAATCAATTTCGTCATCTTCGTTCGTTTTAGAAACTTTTTTGACACATATAATTTTTTCATATCTTCAACCGTTTTCAAGTGAAAAATTATTGAATCTAAATTATTTGAATTGTTTGTTATTCACTAAATGAAAAAAATAATAGATATACTCGATAGGTATGCCGAAAATTTGCTTTTATTTTGATAGCTCGTCTTCTGTGACTCAACTTTTACGTATTTAATATCGAACTAAAAACCAGAACAATGAAAAACTGAATAAATTGCTGAAAGTGTCCTCCACCTGCAAGAATACAGGCCTCTGTCCTCCTTCGCATATTATCACGCACTCTTTGAAATATTTCTGGAGTATTTCTTATCGTGTCACGAGAAGCTATTATTCGATTTCTCAATTCTTCTACAGTGTTCACTGGAGTGGTATAAATTAAAATTTTGAGTCTGGGACCTAGGAGGCCATGGTTCTGGCCCACCCCGTCCTATCCATCGGTTGTTGAATGTATTATTCTAGAATTCCATAGTTTCTCCACTGAAATATTGCAATGTAATTGCAATGAGCTGATAATTACGAAAAGTCTTCTTTGATGATTTTTGCTGTTTGATGTTTGGCTGAAATATTATCTTTGGAGTTTTTGAGAATGATTTCGGAGTCTATGCCAAACTGTTTTAATATTAGAATATCGAAACATGAACGCAGTTTCTCAACTAAAAAATCAGATTCAAATTACGCGAATCATCTCTTAGAAAATAGTCACTCTTTCGACCCACAGTTTGAAATTTTGCATACAGATAATAAATATTGGAAGGTAGATCTTTGGGAAACTTTAGAAATCAATAAATACAAACACTCAGGTAGACTCATCAATGAACAAGTCGATTCAAGCCCTTCATCTCTATTGAATCTCTTCGGGGAGCAATCTATTCCTTAATTTTATCGGATATACCTGTCATAAATAACCACTCAAGAAGAAGCAACCCAATAAGCTTTTAATTACTCAAGAACATTTATATTTATATTCTCATTTTTACTTTTTGTACATTCATTCGTCTGAAGAAGCTACGGTGTAGTGAAACGCGTTACGAATCGCAATTATTAAGTAATATTCCCTAAAACACAGTACTTGTTTTTTATTATTGATAATGGAACTTTACCAAGTTAAAGCCTCCCATTTTCAAATCTTACGTATTAGGTTTTTTCGATTGAGACCTTCTGGAAAATTTGAAATTCAGTACAAATACAATGAAAGATAGGAAAATTAAGACAAATGCAATAATTCCAATTTCTCAACGCACTGTTAACCATATCCGATTAATCGAAATATTTCTCGGTTGTTATTCTCCTGGTTGAACTCAATTGAAGAACAGCAGTAATATCTGGAAACAAGCCTGAGAACTCCTTGTATAATTATCTGTTCAAAAAATGCGATCCTTGGGTCACATAAAAGCTCCCCATTTTTGTTGAATAAGATTGTTGTGTGAGGCCATTCTTGCTTTGAGTAACGTCAACACTTCAGGTAATTTCATCAATTATTTCCGACCAAAAATCAGTATGAATCCAAGTGGTCGAAATAACACGCCTCTATCATTAAAAAATAATAAGCCCCACGGGAATAATCCATCGACATAAACCTCTATAGACTTTAATATTTTATTTGGCCCGCAGGTTCACAAACAACAAAACTCCATTATTGGAGGCACAAATCACAATCGAAAAACTGTTCGCCCTGGCCCGAAATGCAGCGAATATTTCAATATTTAATGCGAAAAATGCACCGGGGATAATCTATCGCCGAAAACGGGATTTTCCAGTTCGCTCTACTACCTTATCCCAGAACAATTTTGGCGCGATGATAATTTAGGATGCAGTTAAATCTGCATTTTCCAGTCTGTGCCAAATTTCATAATGGCCGTATGAGCTCGAAGTGTACTTCAGACAGGATCTATTTCTTACGTTTAGTGGCACGAAATACATTACCTTTGAAAGTTCTACAATCTCATACTTCTGCCATATTTTTCACTCTCCATTCCTCGCTGTGATCTATAACGCGTTTCTCCGTGTGCCTTTATGGTCGCAGTATATCATTCCGGTTGGTAAGATATTTTCTCTCGGGGAGAATAGATGTTCATTCAAGATATGCATATATACTCCTGAAGATATGTAACAGTGAAACTGCAATGGAGGATTTCAGAAGCAAAAACCAAATTGAAAGAGTAACGAAAGGCATATTTTCATATTTGGCCATGGCCTATGTAAAATATAAACTGTTCCAAGGAAAATGCTTATATTACCAAATTTCAAACATAGAGTAAAAAAATGTTGATGATATTTCGATGCATTTTCTTGTCGAATATTGATAGATAATAATAATTATTTGTAGAAAATATCAGGAATTGCAGCACATATCCGAGCAGAGAATTTCGGATCAACGACGAACAATCGTTAAAACAAGCTACTTTCTTCAGAAACTCTGCAAAGCATACGACAAGAGGTAATAATGAAACTCAGGAGCGAAGATGATGCTCATAACGGTATGCCTGCCGGTGTCAATGAAAGTGTTATAGGCAGCATCGAAGCCACGGAAACGAATATTAATATGTAACGTCCTCCTGCGACGAATCTGCAGAACAAATTTATGTATTTAGCAAGATCCGAACTCAACAAAGCAATAACTGAATTCAGGAGTAGTAACTCAACTGAACCACCCAAACTGCTTGAACTCACAACCAACAAGAACACAAATATCCTAGCAAGCATAAACTCGGTGTTTGAAGAATAAACTGATCAGAACAATTTCGAGAGAATTCACACTTTGATTTTCTTTGGAGCGGTAGCGGTTCACCGACTGCACAAACAACAAGTCTCCACAACTCTGATTCAAGCTGAGCCAAAAAGCGTCAGGAAACCACCATAGCAGAAAGGACTGGAGAAGAATATTGTTAATTTTAGAGCTGAAATTAATCGCCTCACAGAATTCCTGAGAAATAAAAACTCTCAAGGCGCTTGAAATCACATAAACATCTCAAAAAAGTCTAAGGAACACTTCTGAATATCGATATATCGTATCCAGAACGATCAATATGAATGCTTTTTTTCAAGAAATGAACACCTGCATCTATTTCTCACCAAATTATGTAGAGTGCCGCAACAGATTTCAGTTTTTTCTTATAAAAAACTAAAAATGCAGCAGATGCGACGCTGCTTTCTAATCATTTCAAGTATTCAGTGTTTGACATCAGTTAGTTGGCATTTTGTTTCTGTTGTAAGCACGAATAAAAGATTCAAGTTTTGTGATTAGACTATGGAAAGACGACATTTGACTAGAGAAGAGATGTTACAAGCCGTTGGCATGCTCCAAGCTGGGAGCTCACAACGGGAAGTATCCAGGGTTCTGGGAAGTAGCCCAAGTGTCATAAACCGTTTATGGTTGCGTTTCAATGGAACAGGTAGAGTAGAAGAACGCCATACAGGTCTTTTCAGGATTACTACAGTCGCCCAAGACCGATTTCTGGTTTAACAAGCCAGAAGAGATCGTACTACCACAGCATCTCAATTTGCTCAAGAGCTATCACGAGTTCATATTGTACAAATTTCCGACCAAACTGTGAGAAATCAACTGCACGAAGGTCAACTCCACTCCAGACTTTAAGAGTTCCACAACTGACCCATGGAAATCGCGCTGCTCGTTTAGCTTGGTGCCAAGAACACGTAAACTGGGATCAAGAGAGGCGAGCCACAGTTCTCTTCAGTGATGAATCTAGATTTAGTTATTATCCCAATTCGGGAAGAATTCGAATATGGAGGGAACCTGGAAAGCAAAACCGTCTCCAGCATGCTCGAGAAGTTGTTAGACGGGGAGGCGGATAAGTGATGTTTTGGGTTAGAAGTATACGCCTTGGTGAAAGAACGGACTTCGTTTTCATACAAAACAACCTCACGGAAAATTCTTACGCAAATGAGATATTTTACCTGTAGTGGTACCGTATCTCCAAACAATGTATCAAAATCCACTCTTCCAACAAGATAATGCCCCTCCTCATTGTGCAAGAGTTGTCTTGAATGTTCTTGAAGAGAATGATATCGATCTTCTACTGTGGCCATCCTGCTCCTCAGATCTGAATCCCATCGAGCATAATAACGGAGGAAGAAGTTGCAACAACAGTTAGAGTGACCAACAATTGAAAGGCCACAGGTATAGATAATATCCACATCTCCTGGAACAAGAAGTTTAATAAGCTCCATCTAGCCTTAGCGAAACAACTCACGTATGTTCTTCAACATCCCAGGAAAACACCTACTATCCTAACAGAAGGCTTAACATATATGCTACCTAAGAGCGATAGCTCACAAGATCCATCCCAGTATATGCCGATCAGTTGTCTGCCAACGCTCTACAAAATACTCACCTCAATCAAATCCAATCGAATATACCAACACCTTGATGACAGCAAAATATTAGCAGAGGAGCGAAAGCGGTGCAGAAGGAAATACCACGGGTGTAAGGAAAAACTAATAATCGATTCTGTGATAATGAAACAGGCACACGGGGGGCATCGGAATCTTCATTCACCTTTTCTCGATCATCTGAAGGCATTCGATTGTATTACAGATTTACAAAATTCAACAACACACACACTGGTGCATGTTTTTGCAGGTCAACATGAACAATAAGTCAATAGAAACCGACGAGATACCCATACGTCGTGGAATTTTTCAAGGAGACTGTTGGAGACCATTATGGTTCTAATTGGCTATGAACCCATTGTCTTCAATGCTCAATAGAACAGGATATGAATTTAGGATGAAAGCAGATAGGAACTATCACACAATCTCCCACCTGCTGCATATGGATGACATCAAATTATATGCTTCGAACAAGTTGTAATCGGATGATCAGCTGAAAACTGTCAGTAAGTTCTTGGCAGATGTTCATATGAAATTCGAGATTGAAAATGTAAAACCCTGAACATTCAAAGAGGGAAAGTCATAGATGGTGAAACACAACATCCAAATAGTGATATTATACAGTGTATGAGGGGTGGAGAAACGTACAAATATCTGGGATAACAAAACAAGCCAGATTGCTAGACTTAAAATAGTCAAAGCAGAAGATTCGTTGAGAGTTGAGTCAGCGTGTGGATAGTGTATTGAAGTCAATGTTGAACTCGGGGAATCGAGTCAAAGCAATTAACATCTACGCCATTCTAGTGTTGCTTTACTCATTTGGAATAATCAAATGAACTAAGACAGAACTGGATGATATTCGAAGGCAAACCCGAACGATGCTGACAAAGTACAACAATCACCATCCAAAATCGTATGTGATAGGAATATAGGAAACAGAAAGAAGGAGGACGCGGATTAATGGATGTTGTCAACTTAAACACCGAACAGATTAAAAATCTTTGAGAATTCTCCTCTGCAAAATCTCGCACTTTTGAACTCTATATGGTGATATCGTTGGCTGATAAGGGATATTTACCTCTGAATCTTGCTACCAATCATCGACATACTTTCGGAAAAATGGAACAGAAAATGACAACTGGCTGAGGCTGTTATTTCGTAATTCTATCATGACAATATCAGAAGTGACGGGAGCGAGACAGTTGCCCATTCTCAAACCAAACCTTTGCCTATAATCGTCACCTAACATAAAATAACTGTTCTCTACACAAAACTTGAACACCATTTTCAGTTCCATTTTTCCGAAGGTATGTCGATGATATTTGTACTTCAGTTCCGTGAGACAAATTCGATTAACTGCTTCATGTATTTAATCAATTCCATCCTCAACTTCAATATACTGTTGAAGTAGAGGTAAGAAATAAATTACCATTCCTAGATGTTCTCCTCACGAAAACGAAATTAAAACAGATTGGTACCGCAAACCCACTTTTTCAGAAAGATTTTCAAATTATTATTCGGAACATCCCATATCACAGAAGCTAAATATTATTCAAAATTTGAAACAAAAGGCTTTAAAATTGTCAGATGAGACTTTTCACATCACTAATATCAACAAAATTCGAAAACTTCTTTTTAAAAATAATTATTCTCCTACACTCACCAATAAGATTTCAACAAGAACAGAAAAATGACACTATATCAGACAGAACTGAAAATATAAATTAAAAATTGTCAGATGGGACTTTTCATGTCACTAATATCAACAAAATTCGAAAACTTCCTCTGAAAAATAATTTTCCTCCTCATCATTAACATTTTAACAAGAACAGAAAATGACACTATATCTGACAGAACAGAAAATAACAGTATTAAAAATACTTCAAAATACCATATATAAATAACTAGTCTGACAGATTAAAGAGAATTTTCCAAAGTAAGAATAAGAGTGTTGTTTTGACCTGAAAAGCAGAAAACGCAAATGGAAAGTTTTATTCCAAATTGAAATCAATCAATACAAAAAATGAACAAAGCAGTGTTATTTATAAGATTCCATGTACAAATTGCAATAAAGTGGTCAGACGGTACGCTATCTAGGTACACAAATTTCAGAACATCAGAGGGATGTTGTTAATGTTCAGAATCCTGTGAAACGAAAACTGAACAACACCGCTCTGGCAGAACCTTGAAAAAGTTACATATGTTTAATTTCGACGATGTGAAAGTACTCAGTAGAACATTTTATAAAAAAGGTTGGTTCATGAAATGATTGAAATTAAGAAACAAAAAAACTCTCAACAAAAGATCAGACATTGATAACCTAAATACTTCTTATTTTAATCTAATTCGAGAAATTAAGAGGAAGAATAGTTGTTTACCCCTCGATTAGAGTCTAAAATTGATTGTTATTGTCACGTTTTTATTTTATCATTGATTGTCTTGTCGACGCGATACCTAGCCATCCCCTGCAGACGGGCGGCATGATAATTCAGTCTGTATCATGCTGTGTTTGGTGAAAGAAAGTAAATGCATCGTTCGTTCGTTCTTTTATTATTAATGGTGACTCATAAAACCAACTTGTTATTTAAGTAAATCTGCTTTTCAAATCTTTGTGATAAGTAAACGTCCTCGTCAATCATGAATGTTTTTATTGAATTTTCATATATACATCTATCAGTCACTTTTATGTATAATTCAAATGATTTTCAGACTGTTCTCTGGTTCTCTTGAAAGTTTCCGAGAAAATTAGTGTTTTCAAATATTAAAAAAAATTCAATATCCTTCACATTGCTTATATTCTTTTTATTGTTTCGAGATGTACAATTTTCAATATTTTCAAGAATCCTTTTCCATTCTAAGAGCCTTGAAGATTTCAAATAAATCGAAACGTCAGCGATTAACTGATCTGGTTTCATCCATTCGACCTGATATCCACTCATTCAACTGAAGAACTCATGATTGGTCGTAAATCAATTTCAGTCGTCGTTTAAGTTTGAGAGAAATATGCAAGAATCTTTCTGTGTCTCACGAATCAATTAGTATCATTTCAAACGATGGATTGGGCATCAAATGCGTTGACGGTCAAATAGTTCCAAAGGACCTGATTTTCTTCAGAGATTGAATCCGCTTGATATGCAAACCAGTCAATATGCTTCGGAATGTCGTCTTACGACTGAACCGAAAACACCACGTCAAGCCGATCAAAAGTCGAGGTAATGTTTGATTATCAAGATGTTGTGTATTTGGAATTCTTGCAAGAAGGTCGGACGGTAAGTAAAAAATATCACCTGAGCGTTATGTGGCGTTTGAGAGAGCTAATTCGTCGATAAAAACAGATTTGTGGAAGGAAAACTTATGAATTTTGCACAAAGCAAATGCACCATCTCACCACGCTATCATTGTGGATGAATTTCTCACCAAAAACAAATACCATCAAACAACCACCGTCTTCACCTGATATAGCTCCGGTCGATTTTTGCCTTCTTGCAAAACTCCAAATTACCACTTCGAGGTACCCGTCTTGAATCGATACAACACATAAAACAGAACTCGCGGTGATAAGTGAAGTCGATTTTGGAAAGAGCATTTGAAAAATATTTTGATGATTGGATTATAATAGTAAGTGTGGTTATTCGGAAGAAAAGTAAATATTTCGTGTTTCATTCTGCCAGATGTTTTTTTATTCAGCCAGATATAAAATTCATACAGAATAAAAGAAAAATTTCTCACGAAAGAATACTTGTGTAAAACAATATTCACAAAATTGTACATTCAAAAATCATACAATCAAGGTTAGGTTAGGTTAGATAGCTATTTAAATCTACAAATTCAAAACAAATAATATAAAATCCATAATTGATAATTATTTGTAGTTACGAGTTGTCTGAGTAAAGTCCATCAGAGAAGGAGAATAAAAGTACTCCCCCTCTCCACTATACTGCAACCCTTCCAGCAACCCGTGTCTACGGCCATACTACATAAATGTTTTACTTTTCCTCTTATATCCGTTTCTGCTTATCATTCTTTTGATATTTGCAGGAATGGTATTGTATATCTTATGCGACATATATGGCTTTTTGTCTAGTGCAATAATGATGAGAATTGTTGCAGAATTCATCTTTCCCACTGTGTGTTCTCATTGAAACTCTGAATTGACTAATATCCATAATCGCTGCTTCCCTGAGAAGATAATCTGAGGCATACCTGTAGGGTCTATTCATCATTATCTTCAGAAATCGTTTCTGCAGCATATTCAGTCCTCTCAAGATGATATTCAGTAGTGAGCCCCATCAGGTAGTTCCATATGCAAGTATACTTTCCACGAGGGAATAGTAAATCATCTTCATTAATCTCTGGTCAAGAAATCCTTCCGCTATTTTAAATCTACCTATGACAAATCTCAGTTTTCTCATCAGTTGGTTGACGTGCTTATCCCATTTGAGGTGGCTGCCGATGAATATGCCCAGATAAGTGAACTGCTTCACTGGTAGCAGCTTGAATTTTTTCCACATCTAATTCCAGGTTATCGAAGCATGTTTTGGAGAAATTAACAGAGAGGAGATTTTCTAAAAACCATATAAAAATGTTTATCAGATCGACCTCCACCAACTCTCTGAGTGACATCCAGTCTTTCCCTTCATGAAAAATAGCACAGTCATCTGCAAACGCATTCAAAGAACCCCGTGTTTGCTGCAAGAAACAGTATGAATAGCACCGGACCCAACACTGTCCCCTGAGGTACAGCACAATGAACAACTTCTGGTTTGCTTCTTGTGCCCCCTATTTCCACTCAGCCGTAGGTAAGAGTTAAAAGCTGATGTGTCTTCACTCTGAAACCCATTTTCTCTAATTTTTCCACCAACAACAGATCGTCGATACTATCAAACGCCTTTCGAAGATCTATGAAATTGCAGATGGATTTTTTTATCCAGACTGTGGTATATATTTTTCAATAAAACCTGGATAGCATCCTCAGTATTTTTGTTTTTGATAAAACCAAACTGCCCCTCGTGAAGTAATTTGATTTTTTCTATAAAATAATAATCTTTGCAAAATTAGATGTAAGTGTGATAGGCCGGTAGTTATTTACATCAGATTTGTCTCCATCCTTGAAAATAGGTTTCACTATTCCAATTTCGAGTGTTCAGGACACTCCCCAGTTCCAATTATATCGTTTATTAATATTTCAAGGCATTTACTTATGTACGTACCTATCGATTTGAGTAATTCAGTACTCAACAGGTCAATTTCGTATGATTTTTTGTTTTTCAGAGATCTAATGATAGAGAGCACTTCGGTCTCAGTTGTGGGGCCCAAAAAAATTGAATCTCTGCGTGATGGCATCTATTTCTCTTCAGTCCTTTTGCCAAGTTTGGCCCAATTCCCACGAAGACCTCATTGAAGGCGCCAGAAATCTGCTCTATATTTTCGATCTCCTTGTTGTTCCATCTTATGTTTTTCATTTCTTCCTTGCTAACCGATCATACTCCAGACGCTTCCTCAACAACTTTATAAATTTTCTTAGAGTTACTATTATTTTCAATTATATCCGAGAAATATCTGTTTTTTGCTAACTTAATAACGTCAGTCAAAGTATTTCGGTATCTCTTATATCTGATCTAAGATCTTCCTGTTCTGGGTTCCTCAACAGGCACCTATACATTTTAGTTTTCTTATTGATAGATCTCACCAAACTTGGTGTTATCCATGTTTTCCTCTTCACATTTTCTTCAGGAATAATGAACGTTGAAGTAGCTTCTTCAACACAATTTTTATTTTGGTTGTGAATAAGTTTGTTATATAATTTATGTTTTTCTCCCTGTTGAGGAAATTCGAGTCTGTATCACTTATCAATTTTTGCAAAGTGCTCATATCAATTCTTTTCCCAGATCTTCTTTGTTTCTGTTGATTCAGTTTCTTTCCTGAAACTATTATCTGTAAACTCACAGGAAAGTGGTCAGTCGAAGATGTTTCACTGACGACAGGAAGGAAATCCCCTACTCCGATTTTATTCTTCAAGGAAATATGGTCAATACACGTCTTCGGGATCTTAGTTACTCTTGTAGGTAGGTTAATGCATAAACTGAAACCCATCTCTGATATTAAGGTCAGGTAGTCTTGGATGTCGTCTCCCACTGTATTCAATATATCGATGTTCATGTCACCTTTGGTAATATTTACATCGCAGTCACCATCCAGACCTTCAAGATAACTCCTGAAGTTGAACGAGATATCACTCTCCCTCACGGATTGGTTTCGATAACACTGGTCTACAATGGTTTTGTTGCCCTAGATATGAAAATGATTTTGGGTCTATTTATGCACACAATTCGTGAAACTATCAATGATTTTGTAGGATTTGCTCTGATTTCTTTTTAAATCTTTATTTTCATTTTACATAACAAAAATCGTAAAACAAGAAACAAAATAACAGATATATTTATAATGTCAGTTATGTTTTGAGAAATTCGGATACATCGAAGTAAATAAAGAGGAAAATGTCGAAAATATATTTCATATTTCCATAAAACGCCTTTTATGAGCTTTTCTTCCATAATTTTTCAGGGGACAATCTCTTTTCAAAGACCAGCAGTAATCTGCCATCATGTGACAATCCCATCGACCTTGATACCTTTCTTCCATCACTTTTAGATCTTGATGAAACCGCTCTCCCTGTTCCTCACTATAATTTCCTAAATTATCCGGAAATTTATCTAGATGATTGCGGAGATAGTGTAACTTAATACTCATATTTGCTCCTAAAGTCTGAAAGTTTGTCAGCATATTTTGCACAATTTCTTCATAATTTGCTGCTTTATGGTTACCTAGGAAATTTTCGACAACCAACACAAAACTTTCCAAGCTTTACTTTCCGGAACAGTCATAACTTTGATAAAATCTGAGTCTTTCATCAATTGCCGTATTTGAGGACCATCAAATATTCCACCTTTCAATTTTTCCATACTAAGCTTCGGAAATTTTCTGCAAATGTAATTAAAACAATTTCCGTCTTTGTTCAACGCTTTCACAAATTGTTCAATCATACCTAACTTAATATGTAATGATGGAAGAATGATTTTGTCTCTGCTCACCAGCGGCTCCCTTATTACGTTGGCTTTACCGACAGTTAAAGAATTTCTTACAGGCCAAACATCTTGATCCCAATGAAGTTGATTTGCTCTACTATCCCACATACAAATAAAGCGAGAAAATTTTGTATATCCACTTTGTTGGCCAAGTAAAGAATTAACCATTTTTAAATCCACACAGATCGGCCATTGATGCTCAGAGTATTTAATTTTCTCTAAAACCAATTTTACATTTTCATATTCTCCTTTGAGTTTCGTTGAATGGGCAATTGGAATTGATGCAAATTTATTTCCATTGTGCAATAAGACGCATTTTAAACTTCTTTTGCAACTATCAATAAAAAGGCGCCATTCAGTAGATTTGTACTCTTTCAAACCCATGTCTATAAGCAGCTTCGCGATATCATTGCAATACACTAATCCTTCATTTTCACAAAAAAATTGTAATAACTCTTTTTCTCGCGTTCTGTATGTTGTAATTGTTACTGTTGGTGCCAATAAATTTTTTTCTTTCAATCTTGAGGCTAACAGTTCTGATCCTTGTTTTGATAAATTGAGATCACGTATTAAATCACTGAGTTCATTTTGAGGAAATAACTTTGGCGTAGATGTTTTCACCTTCCCATTCACTTCCACTAGTAGATGGTCCCGATTTGTGTGAATTTGGTAACATCATTGTTTCTGAGGGCATGCGAATTACTTTTGAAATGTATATGGGCCAAGGGAGATTTTCACTGTGTAGAACCGGACATTTCGTAGACTGTAAGTCTGAGTATCTCCACGTTTGATTTCGATTAAAACCTTTAACATCTACTACGCAAAAGTAACAATCATCTAAATGATTCGTAGGCTCCATCCAGATCATAGGAATACCAAAGTCTAATCCAGAACGTTCACCTTTTTTCCACAACCGTAAAGACTCAACACAGGACTTACAAACTTTATTAGGAACCCATGGTTTACCTAATTTGTCCATTTTGAAACCAAAATATTCAACATAAGTCTCCTTGACAAAGTCTGTGATATTTCTTTTTGTTTTTTGGTATATAAACACCGCAAATATAACAAAATAAATCACTACAATATTTACACTTTCTTCGTGACGAACTCATATTTTAGACTAGAAGACAAATATATAAGAATGGACATTCAGTAATTGAAACAAAATATTAATCCGTTACACTTTATCCAGATTTACGTGTATATGTACTTCAATATTGTCAAATAACTGAGATCTCAGCTATTCTGTGGAGCAAGGGGTCTGAGAGTGGGTATCAGGTGATGTTTGTATGCGCGAAAAAGTTGCGCAGAAGCCTAATCATGACTGGAAAATTAAATTTTATTTCTAACGAGCTTATAATTGTTCAAAATATAAGAAATGCAAAAATCATGAAAATACGAGCACATTGAGAACTTTCATGAATATATTCGTAATCTGGGCACTTGAAAACATAAAAATTTGCTATGATATCCAGGGCAACAATAAAAAAATTTTTTTTGTAGAGCTGTGTAATATGCCAATATTCTTATTTTTGTGTTGTTAAAGTTAAGGTTTATCTCCAAAGCTTAGACCACGCTTATGTCTACCACTCCGTGTGTAAATTGATCCTTCTTGACATATACTATTAGTCCATCCGCTTTATTGAAAGATTCTTCATTATAAATCAGCCTTTAACCACTCAAATTGAAAACATCAACATTATCCACAACCCAGGTGTCAGAGAGGACTATACAATCCATTACACTAGTGAGTTAAGCCATATATACTTCAAACTCATCAAAGTTTTTGTTAACATTTCTTATATTCTGGTGTAATATTTTGAAGTTAAAATTCTCATTATAAATCTTATATACCTGATGCAAATCATCGAATCCTTCTACATGATATGTGGTTATTTGATCCCACTGAAAAACTCTTATGTAAGGATCCATTTTCCACCAGGAAAAAGGAAAATGATAACACCACTTCCAAAACTCACAGTACACTACGATAAGTCACATAAAAATGTTCAAAACACTACAATGAAACTTGTGGTATTTCACTAGAATATTTAGGCTGCTGTTGATTTATTCCTCAACTCCATTTTCTGTTGTTGATGTTGACTAAGTAGGACTTTACATGGTTCACTACCCCTTGTGTTCGAGCTCATTGACCAATTATTGGTACTTTTTTGTTAGAAAGTATAACTGCATGAACATTGAGTGCACAGGGGAGTGCGAAACTGAATAGAAGGATAAAAATTAGAGAAATTTTTTGTTAAAGTTCTTCAGTTTTTGATAACATCAACAGCAAACCCAGCGCAGTTGAGCGAGCTCCTCAGTTTCTTATCTACATCACAATTTGACGTTGCCTGACAAAAAATTCTTACCAGGGTCATTAATTTATATTGGAAAGATGAAGGAAATTCCATCGAGAGCTTTTCACAGATGAATGGAAGTATAAATAAGTATTCAAATTCGCTCAGAAATCGATTACTCTTTATTTCGGAGAACGTTAAACTTCAAAAGCGTTTATAGCGTCTCAGACAGACCATTAAGCTCTCGAAATTGATATCGAATTTATTCCAACTGATTTGCTTTCACGAATAACTTGCCTTTCTCACGTCTCTTATACAAGCGGCACAAGTGGACTGTAATAGGGTGAAAGGCATCAGGTTTATAGGAGAAATTCTGAAGATGCAACGATCTGAGCTAATTTGGAGCCATCGACTCGGACGAGCTAGTATTCGAAGGAGTTTCTAAGTTTCGATCCGATCTAATGTATTTCGTTGAATGTCTTTGAATACTATATGTACTGCAGAAGCAGCCGGTAAAGTGTTGAAAGTCAGAAGCTATATCCGACCAGAAACTTCAACTTTGTGTGATATTAACCTCAGGTTTGATGTAGGAAGGGATGAGGATCTGTTCGATAAGCATCATAAGAATATGGTACACGGTGGACCGATGTTGTAGGAGGAGTAAATATACTTCTGAAACTAGATATCATGAAGAAGGTAGAATTGAATAATGGTGTATTTCATAGAGGTGGTCAAGTTCCTGTATTTCAATACCATTGTTCTCATTTTTATGAAGTCATTTGATTGAATACCTAACAAATCGGATTCGAAGTTTCAGCAGCGGCTTGCAGAATATAATATCCAAATATTGTTAGAGATCTCTAGATAAATAGCTGCATTTACGGAAGCTACAATTTCCTTTTAAGGTTCTTATCCATTGGATTGGCATTCATTCTCGACATCAAATTTTCCAAGCAAAGATAATTCATAGATGCTCTTTTTCTTTCAGCTAACTGCTGATGAGTTTGATTGACTTAGAAGAGAACTGGTTTGGAAAGAGTAGAGGACTACAAGAAGATCTCTTATAGCTATTCATACACTGCGCCACGAAATCAAGGCACAATTTCAATATTTCAGATTTCCTCTTTGGCAGACAACTAATTATCAATAGATGTTTTTCGGATGTGTCCGAATTCATAAAATATAACAATATTCGATGTTTTGGCGCACATGTTCCTCTCATGAGAAATAAGATGACAAATGAATTGAGATTTTGCAAGAAAGAATCACATGTTGATTACGTGGAATTTATGGGGTCCTGCTGTCCTTGTCAGAAAGGGATTAATATGCAATAGCCTAGATGAAGTCAAAGGGTGTTCAGTGGAAAAAGATATAGTAATGGCAGATGTGCGAATTCAAGCACAATTTTATAGTTTTATACATTTATAGACACACAGGTGGCTATGACATCTTTATTGAAAAACTAACTGCAACTCTGGAACTTTTAACCCGCGGTACCTACAGAAGGATTTGTTTGGCCGCTGATTTCAATATTGATTTTCTTGAAAAGACGCGAGGGAAAAGAGAATGCTTGGTGGATATACTCAATTCTTTTGGTCTATCTCAAACTTTCACAGAACCAAGTAGATTGAACAACTACTCATCAACATGTATCGACAACATATTAACAAATCTCGATCCTCATTTTTGTCAGTACCAGACAATTGACGCTCATCTCTCTGATCACAAGGTTCAAAAACTAGTATTCAATGGGTGTTATACTTACGAAACACAACCTATTCCAGTATTGAAACACTCTATTACTAAAAAGAAGATCATAAATTTCAAAAATATCTTAGAATGAGTAGATTATACACTCATTACTACCGACGCAGAAACCTCCAGTGAAAACTTCCATGCTGCTTCCCAGGCTGTTTTTAATGCTACATTCCCTAGGATCGATGTCAAACAAAGGACTTGGAAGAATCTAAATCCAATAAGGCCCCTTAAAAGGCAGTAGATGCTGCACAAGACATATATAAGGTAAGGAGGATCAACACTCCAGGCAATTGCTAAGTATCCTGAAAACACATCTAAGGAGAATTTACTTGATGAATACAAAAGAAAAAAATCAAGAAAACATTGCTAATGCTAAGAATAAAACTGAAGCTATTTGGGACGTTATAAACAGAGAAGCTGGAAAGATGAGCCAAGACAAGGAAGCACCTGGACATCTGATGACCTGAACTGCTACTCTGCTAACATTGGGCCTGACATTCTGGGAAGCACTCAGCCCTCAGTCCAGGAGTCAACGAATATGCTAAATTTTAGAAGACAAATGCCTCAGTCAGAGATGTCTATTCGTCCAGTCACGTTTCTTGAGCTCTAGAGCACAATAAAAAATATGAAAACTAGTAAGACTGCAGTTATCTACGGTTTATCGACATCTCTCCTGATAGGAATTTTCCCTATATTAGGAGATTTTTATCAGCAGACTCATCATCCAATGCCTAGAAGAGGGTGTCTTTCCTGAGAAGCTCAAATATGCCAAGATTATTCCTGTTCACGAAAAAAGGGACCTAAATAATTGTTACAATTATCGTCCGATTTTCGTTCTGCCAACAATGTTGAAGGTCTAGGAAGAAGTACTCAGAAGCCAACTGGTACAATTTTTGGAAGCGTGCGACGATAGCAGCGGATGCCAGCATGGTGTTCGATCAGAAAGGTCCACTACTTCAGCCTTGGTGGATTTAATTTAATCGATGAAGTTTCTGAGGCCCAGGATGGATATGAAGACGCGGAGGTTCTGGCAAGCAATTCATCCAAGGCATTTGACAGCGTGATCAGTGATCTTTCATTGAGGAAAATGGAGTTCTATGGTGTGCAAGGTGCTGCTTCGGAGATTTTCGAGTTGTAGTTGACAGGTCGGTAGCAGAGGGTGTTTTAGAAGAGTGGTTATCCAGAGAGGCGGAGATATTGTACGGGGTAATTCAGGGCTCCATACTTGCCCCTTGTTGATAATCATCTTTGTCAACGATCTTCCCCGAAACATTATGGCTAAATGTATCGCCCACAATACAACATTCCCGAATGTGGTATCTTCTGAGAAAGAACTTCAGAGTTTGTCCATCCAATTCCTTAATCAGGCAGAACAGTGGTTCAGTGTAAATGGACTCGAAATCAATATAGATGAGACTCAAAGGATCTCTTTTGGAATACGAGGTGAGGACACGCTGAAAATGCTTGGAGTGGCATTGGACAGGGATCTTACAAAGAGCAAATACGTGTATGATTTTTTGAGGCTTAGTACATCGCAATATACCATAAGAAGTTTCGACACCAGCTATTCGCTGCATTACTTATTTCGCCAACTTTTATACTGTGGCCACTTATGCCATTTTGCTCTGGGGCATTCTGCAAGTGCCCAGAAAGTTTTCATAAAGAAAAAAGAGGGATTAATAATACTCTGTGCGGTTCCTAATCTAAATGGTTGTCGTACACTCTTCAAACAGTAGGGAATACATAACTTTCGTCCACCTCTTTTGTTCAAATAATTCTCTGAATGAATAATAAAATAAAACAAGTTACTATGTTTCAACTATCACTAATTTATTGATTTAAAGAATGACAAAAGTTTTACATTGGTTGGAGCGGTTTCGGACATACGTCCATTATCAACAACAAGCTAATGAAAACTGAATACTCATGTACAATACAAGAATTACCATCAATAAAATGCTAGTAGAGGTTACAGTAAACTGAACAATGGTGATTGGTAGGTAATTAAGTCTACCTGGTCGTTAAGGAGCTTAATCCTTTCTACCCTAGATGCCTTAAAAATTCCATCGATTCAAAGAAATTGAGTTTATAAGATTTATCACAGGAATGAAGAATTTTTAGCTGTTGAAGTTCTGAAAAGGGATGACATTCATTCAGACAATATGCAGCTAAAGCTGAATCATATTTCTGATGTAGGAATGACCGGAAATGTTCTTTGTATCTAGCCTTGAAAGAGCGTCCTGTTCGACCTATATAAAAGGAATTGCACTCAGAACATGTTAATTGGTATACTTCTGATTTTTCGAATTTATCGGTTTCATCTTTTGTGTTGAAAGGAAGGCCTGACATTTTGCTAACTGGTTTGAATTCAATATGAACTTTTTTACTATCAGACAAAACTTTAGCAACTCGTTTTGACGTCTTCCCAAAATATGTTAGATCCCAAAAAATTTATGTCTCTAACATATTTAGGGAAGACGTCAGAACAGGTTGCTAGAGTTTTGTCTGATAGTGAAAAAGTTCACATTGCATTCAAACCAGTTAGCAGGACTGCTTTTTAGCACAAAAGATAAAACCGATAAATTCGAAAAATCAGGAGTATACCAATTAACATGTTCTGAGTGCAATTCCTTTTATATAGGTCAAACAGGACGCTCTTTCAAGGCTAGATACAAAAAACATTTCCGGTCATTCCTACATCAGAAATATGATTCAGCTTTAGCTGCACATTGTTTGAATGAATGTCATCCCTTTCCAGAACTTCAACAGCTAGAAATTCTTCATTCCAGTGATAAATCTTATAAACTCAATTTCTTTGAATCGATGGAAATTTTCAAGGCATCTAGGGTAAAAATGGTTAAGCTCCTTAACGACCAGGTAGACTTAATTACCTACCAATCACCATTGTTCAATTTACTGTAATCTCTACTAGCATTTTATTGATGGTAATTCTTGTATTGTACATGAGTATTCAGTTTTTATTAGCTTGTTGTTGATAATGGACGTATGTCCGAAACCGGTCCTACCAATGTAGAAATTTTGTCATTCTTCACATCAATAAATTAGTGATAGTTAAAACATAGTAACTTATTTTATTTTATTATACATTATGAATATCAACTATCACGTTGTTCAGGCTTCATCGATCAATTATTTGCATTCTCTGAATTATTAAAAATCATCCATGAATGTGTACAAATGGCATATCAAGCAATGACTACAATTTCGAAAAGTAAAAATGGTATCTATCAATTTTTAAGGACTGTATACGAGGATAATACAAAAGTATCCGACCTACATTCACATATCTGGGCCAGAAGGTCCGAGCGACCTGTTTAGGGTAGGACGTTATCTGCCGGTGAAACACCTTAGTTTGTGAAGGTTGTGTTTATTTAGAAAAAAAAACGTACCAATGCTTTGTGTTAAATTTTGCTTTATATTGAAAACGAGTTGTGCCAAAAGTATGCAAACGATGAAGATAGCATTCGGAAAATAATGTAATGGAAAAATACACATGGAGTAGTTAAAAATGTTTGAAAAATTGCCGCATATATTAGTGTTTTGGGCTACCTTTCCAAAATTGGAGACGAATAAACAGAAGAACTATTTCATTAGAATCATTCAGTATAACTTAAGAAATGTCATATTATGATAAAAAACTGCTAGTGGCTTGAACCCATGATACGAAACCCAAATAAGCTTTCTTACGTCAAACCTTTCATTTGTGTCAGATTCGAGAAAAGAACGTTAAAGGCGAAGCATTGTTAAGTCGACTGTTGAGTTTTTCTTCTTATGATAATGCTCATATGTGCCAATAGTATGATCTTAAACGACAGACAATCTACCTGGGACATTATGTGGAAGTTCTTAAAAGATCGCGTGACGCAATAAGAAAAACCCGGTCACAGCTTCGGACAAAAAATGATCGGCTGCTCCATCACAATAACGTGCCATAATATTCATGGAAGGTCTTTAGCTACGTTTTTATACAGTCCAGTTTGAAGGCGCCGCTTAAACGTCACAGATTTGGCGACAAACAATCGATAGAGACAAATGCAATGAACGCTTTGAAGTCTATAACGAAAAGCAGGAACCAGAACTACCTCCAGAACGAAAATGGATATCGGTAGCATGTTGTTGAATCGAATAGAGACCACCGAGGTAGAAATATGAAGGTGAGTCAAAGATCTAGGTAATCAATATTGCATTGTATTTAATAATGAAAATAAGCTGTCAAAGTAAAAAGAGTTTCATTTCCAAAGCCAACTGCAAATATAATCTCTATCTAGAATTTTATATATATTCGTTGGCAGTCATACATAAACACATCTTGTGGGAAACAGTTCAGAATGGCAGAAGCACATAATATATAGCTTGAAATATTATTCAATAATTTCAAGGTGTTGGAGAAGACGAGTGTCAGATGACTACTTAAAATTTGAATTATTAATGAGCGTCATCGCACGCACCACCCTCCACATCTTCCAAAATTATTCCTGAAACGATAATGCTGGAAAGCTAGCGCGCCGCCCTCCTATAGTTATCGATTATTTTACGCCTACATACAGAAAGCTCTTTATCTGCCCCAATAAACCTAATTCACCGATTATTATTCCAACATCAACAGAGAAGTAGTCGTTCCGGAGGAGCATCAGAACTGTAAGTAGGGTAGAAACAGCATACAAAAAATAAAATATCACGCGATTCGCTGCAAATTTGATGAACGACTACATCATGTTTCGCCATTGAATCTCCAAATTTACTGAGAGTGTTAGGGGGTGCGCAAGATAGACGCTTCTTCCCCGAATCTGGTAATACAGTTTTCGTAATTTATGGCATTCCCCGTTCGAATCGTAAATTATTGCCAACTCCAGACCCACTCGATCATCGAAACAATCGAACGTATTCCTTCTCAGCCCTATCTTAGTGATTGAAAACAAGGACGATAATGTATCTTTCAGCCCTAAGTGGCTATTTTTCGAACTGGTATCAATTACGGTATCGCTTCATAATTTCGATAGACTAAGCCAAAGCCAAAAAGGCTGTTACTTGATGATAATCATTTTTTTTTCATTTCATGATGAATTTGATCGAAACTGTGGAATGCTCGTTCTCAAAATTTTAGTTTTGTATCGATTCTGAATGAATTCCGTTTAATTTAATTTATTTTCTGCGTTAAGAACCTTGATATTTCGTTGCGCGCGCAACTTAATCACTCAGCTTGAGATGTTGAAACATTCAGTAAGCATTGTTACCGTGGTCACTATCTTATCTAGATCGCACTAGGCCCCTCCGACCAAGCGTGTTACCGTGTTCACAACGCTTTCAACCTCCGATCGTCTAGTAGGCCCCTCCGACCAGGCTAAGCACAGAACGTACTCAGTGCCTACCTGGACCGAAGGTTTGAATATCCGTGCATTTCTGAAACACTCCCTCTTTTCCTACGCCGATCTCATTGAATTCACATAATCTCCCTAAATCGTCTGCAGCTCGCGTTGCCATGATTCGACTCTACGGACCCACGCCGCCGGCCATATTGCCAAACCGTCGTTGTCTACCTGCGAACCACGTGTTTTATTTAATTTTACATTCACGTTCACAACGAGTGTTTTTGTTAACCACCGGCATTTTTCTTCATATGTGTGACCTCATCCCGGTAGGGGCATCATTGTGAAGTACAAACGTCTCACGTTTCTTACCAAAATTTCGTGAGGTTGACTGAAATTTTAAGAGCATTGATGCACCAGTGATGAAGCCCATTTTCAGTGAGCAGCTCCGTCATAAAGAACTTTGCATTATTGATAAAGTGCAAAACTTCATATGATTCAACAAGCACAAATGAAATATATACAGGATGTCCCAGAAAAATAAAGTAAAAATAATACCAAAACTGTATATTTTCTTTTCGACCTACCCCTGAGAAATGCATTCCCAAAGTTCAAATGAATGACAAATTATTTTCAAATAAAAACATCTGAATTGTCCAATTATCTAATGCAATTTTGGAAAATTTAATTGAAAATGAGATTCAACAAGAACGAATATTTCATTTTTCATTTGCATGCCATACTATCTAGGACTGAACTACCTTATAAACATCTCACACATTTCAATTTTGAACGGAGTGAAATTTTCGCAAATCTCAATAAATTTTCAAACTCCTTGAATTTTTTTCAGGAAAGAAAGTTTCATCTGAGATTTCGGAAAACTGAACGAGTTACGAGACAACGGATTCAAAATGCGTAAGACAACATAAACAATCTGATTAGCCACAAACACAAAAACTTATAGAGAAATAAGAAGTCCCGTGGTTTGTCTTAAAATTTCGGCAGTGCAAGGAATTTGTACTTCAATTTGCAGGACGTTTCTAAATATTGAATAAAAATAAATTTACTCACGGAATTGAGTGATATATTGGTTAACCTTATGACTAAAATTTATAGTAAATTTACAAATTGAAATTTCAATATTTTTTTATTTATTTTCATAGCTCCTGAATTTATGAGATATTTACCAGAAATTTTAAAATAAGCTAAAACAATGAGAAATACGTGGAAGCATATGTTGACCTGTCAACAGATTCTGGAGAATGATATATTAGGAGTCATGTCACATTTTCTACCCCTAAAGTTTATTGCCTTGCGCTTTTTAAATACCAAAATAATATTTTTCATTTTATTTTAAAACGTTTCGTCCTTTCCTGAGTATTTTTTGTTTTTGACATCTTGCTACTGACTATCTATTCAAATATTGAAGCTAGGATGCCCTTTTCTCTCATACACAAAAAATGTTTTCAATAAAAAGGTTGAATTGATTATTGTATGTAATATTGTATTTGTATAAACTAGAGACTTGATGGTCGTAACTGACTGCACACAATTCTTATCTAAATTAATCAGCTGGAAACAAATTAAATAAGAAGAAATTATTATCAAAATCTAACTGTTCGTTCAAAAATATGTTGAAACATTTATATCTTTTGATTTCAAGTGACTCTCAAAATTAACATCCAGTTCTTTATCAGATGAATGCAAGAATTTGAAACTTTCCTTCTTCTACTTGACATTCATTATATTTAATGTGTTTGAATAGATTTTATTGGTTCGGAAAGAAATGTTTGACTGGAACTTTTACAGCGAATGTTTTGAATTATGGCTCACATTCCTAACATTTTAAGGATAATATATCTGTGTTGATTTTAATATTTCGGGTACACGAATTCTATTGGCTTGTGTTTCCGTTGTTTGTTGAGTATTTTCTTTATAATATTTGGGTTGTATTTATAATCAAGAGATAATTGTTTGCGTATAAAAGATATCAAAAGATGAAGGAATATTCAATAATTTATGGATCATGATGTGAAAAACTGCCATTTCATGTTGAACAATAAGAAACGACGTATCATGAGTTACGCTATCCGTATGAGACGGTTTACGAAAGATAGAGAAACCTATTATATAATTTGGTAACAATTAAATCTAAAAAATTGATTGAATCGACGAGTAATGCAGTTACTTTAAGAATGAATTGAATTCATAAACTTTTCGAAAATATTCAGCTTAGGATCAGTACCTTTAAAACATATAATAATGTTATGTATGTGTCTAGGTTATTGATAAAAATTTCTGCCAATAGGGCGCTGAGTCCTCGTTCAAACGATAAAATGAAGACTCAAAAAAGTAATTGTGTTTGACATATACAGGGTGCTTCAACGAGCAAAATCTACCAAGATATTCATTCCTGATCGAAACGCAAGAACAGGTCGATTTTTGTTTCAAGGAGGACATCTTTTGGGGTACAAAATTTGCCTGAAATATCAACCCCCTTAGCAGGGGTTGCAATCCTTGAACATTTTAAAGAAGAAAATGGGTCGAGTGATAACTCAAAAAAAAAGGTGGTATCTTTGTCTACTTCGCCTTGAACGAATTACAATTTTCAATTGAAAACTCCTCTATTTTTCAATTAAAAATGGAAATTGGTTCAAGACAATGTAGACAAAGATACCATCTTTCTTTTGAGTCATCACTCGACCCATCTTTCCTATTCAAAATGTTCAAGGATTGCAACCCCCGCTTAGGGGGTTGATATTTAAGGCAAGTATTGTACCCCCATAGATGTATCTCTTGAAACAAAAATTGACCTGTTTTTGCGTTTTGATCAGAAATGAATATCTTGGTAGATATAGCCTCCGTTTAGTTTTCGTATAGCACCCTGTATATCAAATAACAGAAATATATCCTGTTAAATTATGGGATCCACTTTATTGAGTTCCATACTACTTTCAACAATACCGATTGGGTCCTTACAAGGGATACTTGGTACTTATTTATTGACATCAAAAGAAGCTAATTTGGCGGTATGAGCAAGATGTATATTTTGTATTTTTTCAACTATTATAAGGAATCAAGTCACCCCTATTTCAGCAGAAATTCTTATGGATCACCTAAAGACTACAATCTATAACAACCCTTCAGCTTTACAGTTTTTATATTCGTTTCGCTGGGTGGATAATATCCTTTAATGATTAACAGGTACCAACAGTCTGCTAAATATTTTCGAGTTCATAAATTCAATTCATTCGAAAATAAAGTTGACTCTCGAACTAGAACAAAACGATTCAAACAACGTTTTAGTTTGAACTATTACAGCATTGAATGATATACAGGATTCTTCATATTTCATAGACTTATTATTATTATACGGACGTCATAATTCCTCCTCAATATAAAATGGTAGATTTCCACAGCATGATCCATAGATTATTCAATGTACTTCTTCGAATAGTTTTGATGAATAACTATGTATTATAGAACATGAAAGTAAAAAGACGACACTTGGTCATGGAACTGGTTTATTGAAAATCTAATCATCAACACAGACATGGTAGCTTCACAAATGCTGGGGAACTGAATTTAAAACATTGACAGGAAAAGTTTCAAATACTTAAATTATTCTGAACCAAGAATAACCTCTCCAAACATATCAAAAACGATAAAAGAAAAATAGATAAAGAAAAGAAATCTGATTTATACAACCTTATATGCGGTAGTTGTAGTGAGATTTATATTGATAGAACTCACAAAAATTTAAAATATTAGAGTCAATGAATATTACCGTTGTTTCACCAATAAAAACCATTTCTAATTACGCGACTATTTATTAGAAGAAAATCATGATTTCATCCAATCTTACATTCATATAATGAAAAATTGATATTAATTCAAGGAATTCCTCGAAATCAATAGATATAAACTTTTCAACATATCGTTGCATGAATAGGTAGATTTTGATGAAAATCTCCTTTTACATAATTTTTCCTGACTAAGTGATTTATTTAATATTTCTGTGAATTTGCCTAAGGTAATTCTATCAGGTTGAATATATATATATATATATATATATATATATATATATATATATATATATATATATATATATATATATATATATATATATATATATATATATATATATATATATATATATATATATATATATATATTTAGTTTAGTTTTCATCTTTTATTTGTGTGATGAACTAGAATTGAATCACTCCCCACTGCTCAACATTCGTAGCATAATTTATTCATTTATTTATTTACTCAACGGAATAACCTTCAGAAATTAGAGTACATTTATTATAGTTAGTTTAGAGTACTCTGGCATAGTAAACAAACTAGATGACAAAAGTAAAAGAAAAATAATATTAAATTAGTAAGTTCTTAACAAAAGCATTATGTAGAACTATATTTTTTCGTTATTCCTTCAATAAAGAAAAGTCTCGATTTAAAAATTTGTTACCAAAAGTCAATATTCTAGTGATAGCTGCATTCATACCATAATTATGGTAGAACAGTACAGTTGCACCGCAAACAACCAGTCGTTACGTGTTACCCTGAGAGGAACATGAAAGTTCGTTGAGGTAAGAATATATATTCCTTCAATCTTGTTATTTAAAATTTTATATAAAAATAACAACATGCTTTGCTATGCTTTCTTAACTTAACGCATACCAGTTACAGAGAAATCACCACTTGGTATTCCCATTTTATATGACATATACAATGAAAATTTATTTTGAACCGTTTCGATAAGCTGAAAGTCGATTTTACAAAACGGTGGCCATTGTTGAGCCATACTCTTCTGTAGGTATATACACTGAGAAAAACAAATGTTTATTTGAGAAATATTCCAGAACTCCAGTGTTTCTCCTAATAAAATCAAGCAACTTCAACGCTTTGTTGGAGATGTAATGATGGTGGTGTTCAAATTCGAGTATTTCATCAAGTCTTTCACAACATGAGTTCGCTATATTGGCGAATCATGTATACTATACTGAAAGACAAAAGGGTATTTATCCTACAAAAGGATACACTAACGCAGTTCACGACGTTAACATCTGACAGATAATTAATGTTTTTAATATAAAGAGAAAAAAGAAAAGAGCCAATGTGGCTTCTTCGAGGTATACCTGAAGGAGCCTTCATCAGATATGGCTTGTAGTTTTTGATTTTAACTAATTGGGTTCTATTTATATAATAACTTAAAAACCATTTTAATAAGTTGCAAATAATCCCAGCCGACTTGATTACTGACTCCAATATCAAATGATTGACTTGGTCAAAAACTTTGTTGATGTGTGTATAACAGCTATCAATCTGCTGGCTAGATTGGAATTCATCATACAAAACATTAACATATTCTCTCTCACAACTGTTCTAGACCTTTGAAAATGAAAACTGTCGAAACCGGTAGTGAGTACCAGAAATGAACATTATGAAAATCAGTCAAAAGTGTATGGTTTTATTTATATCACTTGAAATATTGATGTAAACACATTCTACGCCTAAAGTGAATTCCGCAGAAAACTGTAGTATAAAACTCATGTTGCACGGAAAAATTTTTGGAAAAATTCGCATTGGAATTGCCTGGGAGTTTAAATTGACTCCAGTTGTTACTCTCTCGAGAAAAAGATTACAGAAAAGATTTGTGATTTCTTCATTTAACCTATATCACTGCTTCACCAAAACATAACATGAATTTCCAGTAGTAGTTAATCATCGATTCTCTTCATGCACTACTTGCTTGTCACCTCTAAATCACAGCCAACTTGTTTTGCTGTCAGTTTAATACTCCCACATTAGGAAGAAAACACAAGCATTAACAAGCCCCCCCTTTACAAGATAGCTATTTTATATTTGCCATTATTCTCACATAAACAACGATTTTAATCTTCCATCTCTAAGAACTCGGCGAAATATCCAATATAAACGAGCGTTCTAGCAGAAACAAAGGAATTCGATAACCTCCCTCATCACCGCCGCGAAGTGTAGTTCGCGCATAAGAGCTTTTCGCTGGAGAAGTCGAATTTAATGAGGGCCAAATTTTAGCATTTTACGAGTATGTGGCTTTATCAAACGCAGGCAGCAAGCTGTTTCAACGTGAGCTACTGCACCATACACCGAATTTACGCGTCGGGAGAATTTTACGACCATAGACTACAGATGCGGTAACGCATTGTGCCACTTTGCTGTTCGGGAATTTAACGGCCGCAAACCCGTAGCGGCATTTATATTCGCCAATAGATGGCTTGAGGATGATTTGATTTATACTGTTAAGTCTGAATATTCAATTTTTGCGAATTCTCGTCCATTCATTAAGTTTATTCAATGTCACAAAAGTTTTATAGGTTAACCTTAAGAAACCTTAAGAAAAGTGTGTAACAGAATATTTTTATTCGTGTTACTATACTTAGTAAATTCTTCAACTGAAGGTTCGTTTCCTTTGGGATTAAGAGTGAACTTAACTTAGGAGCAATCTCGTTTTATATACTTTTGAGGCAATGATTCTGTTGGGATCTTCCACTAATATTGTACAGTGCATTGCAGTGGGAACAAGTCAACCCCAATAACCCTGCTGGTTTGATTTTCTTGTGATTTTCCTCAGAAAGGTTGATATTTTATTCGAGGGGGACATTTTTTGTGATATGTTTCGTTATCCCCCAATCCACCTGCTACTTTTACCTCGATTCTTTGAATAAGGAAAAGGGCCGTATGATGCCTTTTTGAAAAGGCGATTTTGTTCTCTATACGACAACCTATATACTTCTTTTTCAAAATATTAGGTGCGCAACTAAGTTCTCGCTGTTTGTCAATAGATGGCTTCAGCAGTAAGTACTGGTCGATTTTTACATATCAAGAACGTCTTGACCAATGCTTAGACATATGGTAAACAAACCACTGTGACACTTTAGTGATTTTGTTTTTGCGTCATATACTTTCAGTTGTGAGAAAATGTCAGATTCTGTGCCAAATAATCGTCATTTGCAGCAAGTGTTGATTTTATTCTTTTATTCGAAGAAAACGGCGGCTGAAGCTCATAGAGCTCCATTAAGTTTACAGAGATGCTGCTCTAAGTGGAACAGTGTGCCGGGATTGGTTCCAGTGATTTCGATGTGTACGACCGTCTCCGTGAAGCAAGACCAAAAATCTTTGTAGACGCTGAATTGGAGGCACATTGCTCTATGAGGATCCGTGCCGAACGAAAGAAAAGTTTGCTTCAGCCTTGGAAGTTACCCGCCAGGCCATTTCCATTGCATGCATTGGGAATAATTCAAAAGCAAGTAACTTGAGTTTCTTATGATTTTAAGCCAAGAGCGTCGTATTTTCGCCTGTGAACAACTGCTCCAGCGGCAAAAAAGAAAGGGTTTTCTTCATCACATCGTAACAGGTGATAAGAAATGGATTCATTACAGCAATCCAAAGAAAAAAATTTTGGGGGCTGTCCGGTCATGCTTTTACGTCATCGCCTCGGCCGTTATGCTGTGTATTTGGTAGGACCAAGTAGGTGTTATTCATTATGAGCTTTTGAAACCGAACGAAACCATCACTGGGGAACGGTATCGAACTCAATTGATGCGATTGAATAAAGCACGGCCACAATACCAGCAGAAACACGAAAAAGTAATTCTACAGCATGACAACGCTGAGCCTCACGTTGCCAAACCCGTTAAAACCTACTTGGAAACGCTCAAATGGGAAGTCCTACCCCATTCGCCATATTTCCCAGATATTGCACCATCTGATTTTTACTTGTTCCGTTCGATGGCACATGGTCTGGCTGATCAGAAGTTCCGCTTATATGAAGAGCTCGAAAAATGGCTTGATTCGTGGATCGCCTCGAAAGATGAACATTTCTACCGTCACGGTATTCGAGCTCTGTCAGAAAGATGGGAAAAAGTTGTTGCTAGCGATGGTAATATTTTAAATGATTCACTTGTAATCACTTTTCACAATGAAGTTGTATTTCCATAAAAAAAAAACAGCGACAACTTTGTTGCGGACCTAAAAACATATGACGAATTCAATTCGAAAATTGTTTGAAAACATTCAATGTTTTCATGCATCCGATCTATCTTCGTTTGAGAAAAACATTCGATCCAAATCGATTTTGTTGAGTTGGAGAAAGTTTAGCTAATAATAAAAAACAAGTACTGTGTTTTAAGGAATTTTACTCAATAATTGCGATTCGTAACGCGTTTCACTACACCGTAGCTTCTTCAGACAAATGAATATACAGAAAAATATAAACGAGAATATAACGATAAATGTTCTTGAGTAGCTAAAAGCTTATTGGGTTGCTTCTTCTTGAGTTGTTATTTATGACAGGTATATCCAATAAAATTAGGGAATAGATTGCTCCCCGAAAAGATTCAATAGAGGTGAAGGGCTTAAATCGACTTGTTCATTGATGAGTCTACCTGAGTATTTATATTTATTGATTTCTAAAGTTTCCCTAAGATCTCCCTTCCAATATTTATTATCTGTATGCAAAATTTCAAACTGTGGGTCGAAAGAATGATTATTTTCTAAGGGATGATTCGCGTAATTTCAATCTGATTTTTTATTTGAAAAACTGCGTTTATGTTCCGAATTCCGAATTCCTTAAAACCAGTACTTGTTTTTTATTATTGATAATGGAATTTTACCAAGTAAAAGCCTCCCAAATTCAAATGAAAGTTTTGTTACTTATTATTTGAATGTTTGCGTATCTATCCACTACCCCTATCAATTTTCACCTCATTAGAAAAGTTTCTTGATCCTCAATAGCAGTTTGGGTTTTCAAGTGCCATTGATCAAAATGTAACATTGCTTGGACTTAAATGATTCTCAAGAAAATCTATTATGAAATGGAACATATCATTGAGTTTTCAGTTTCTTAACAGTGATACATCTCTATGGCGAATATTTGAGGAAGCACCCATTTATTTCTGTGCCTTAGTGAAATCGAGATAACAATGTACTAATATTTGGAAACTTTTGCATTGTTATCTGCTGTCATACTTGAATAATCCTTACTCATAATTCGTTCAACAATTTGCGTGGCGTGACGCCGATTTGAGATTGCCCCAAAAGGATTTTTTTATGCGCGCTTTCCAGGAATAGGCGAACCTGTTACACCACATGAGTGAGCGCCTGGGAAGAATTGAGATGTCTGTTTATTTGCTTCTTGAAGAGGGCCAAATTATGGAATGTTGTGAGGATGTTGGACGGAAGTGAGTTCCACAGCTCACTGGTCCTGTAAACAAAGGAATTCTTATAGAGAGAGGTTCGAGGGGTCGTTAAATGTACCGCCATATGATGAGAACTCCTTGCCAGCCTAGTGTTACGGCGAGTCATGAGTTTTCCCGGAACAAGGTCTTTCAGCTCCTTGTAGCATCTTCCGTAGAAATATCTGTAAAACAGAGAAGAGTCAGCAACTTGTCTTCTGAGAGCCAGCGGTTGGAGATCGCGGGAGATCCCGGGTGGTCGATGAGGCTCACAGCCCGTTTTCGCTCACTATCCAACATCCGCAACGAATGCTTGGGCGTAGATCCCTATACATGGGAACAATATTTTAAGTAGGTCGAATCTGCGCCTTATATAGAAGCTACAGCTTAGATGACGTGAAGTATCGCTTGGCTCTGAAAAGAAAACTAGGTTTAGCTGATGCCGACTCAGCTATTGCTGATACATGCTCATGACAGCAAAACTTGGAGTTGACCGTTATTCGAATCTTTTGATGCAATTTGATTGCCCTTAGGGAAGCAATTTCAGCGGGGACCTTTCTAGAAAACGTAATTGCTTGCATCTTGCTCTAGTCGAAGCTCACCAGGTTCAACTGACCGAACTCAGATATCCTCTGTGAGTCAGAGTTTAAGTTTTTAATTTGTTGATGTCTCTGACGATGAGATTCCGCAGCTGTAATCAGCCGAAGACTACTGAAAGACGAAACCAGAGTACAATCGTCTGCAAAACCGAAGATCTTGTTCTCTGTAGATGACAGAAGATCCTTTATCTGCAACCGAAACAAGGTTAGCGAAAGAATGGATCCCTGAAGTACTCCTGCTTGCAACTGGAAACAATCAGATGTTATACCGTCGACCACAACTTGCATTGATCTTTTTGAAAGAAAGCTACTTATCCAACCCCGCAATTTATCAGAAAGCCCATATGCAGCAAGTTTATTCAACAAGGCTGCATGCCAAACCCTATCGAAGGCTTTACAGATGTCGAGGGCTATTGCTCTCGTTGATGTACAAACATAAGTGAAGTGGGCGAGCAGATCTCCTGTCGATCTTTGACAGCAAAAACCATACTGCAACTCAAAATATTTGATGATTTCATCATTCATGACTCTCCATAATTTTGGACATAATGGGAAGAAGTGCCATAGAGCGGTAGTTTTGGGGTAGGGACTTCTTTCCTTTCTTTGGGGTCGGTTGAATTCTCGCTATTTTCCATCTGCACGGAAAAATTTGAAGCAGACGGTTAAGAATGGATGTGGAATGGTGCGGACTCTGAACTTGATTTCTGCCATGGGAGAATTTGTAGGTGGAATGTTCGGTGGTATTGAGTTAAATTAATCCAGCACAGATTCTTTGAGAACAAGAGAGCAAAGAGATCGGATTTCTCTTTCGGAGATTGCTATACTTCCGTCTTCTCTAACGAAAGGCGGAAACGTAGATTTGCAGAAATTGATACTGACAGTCTTCACCATAGACCAGAATTGTCTAGTCCTGCTTGCCTGTTCAAGGAGTTTATTAGTTATCCCTTCGTTGAAATTGGCCACTTGTCAGGTTGCATACGTCCCGTATTTGTACGACGGTTGTTCTTGTTTTCTCTGTTGGATTCCTCTTCCATGACTCGTAAGTCCTGCTCTTGGCTGCAAAGGCATCTTTTGCAGTCTTTGTTGAACCATGGCTTTTGTGCTGTTGTTTTTTTCATGAGATGAGGGATGTAGAGATTCATTCCTGCATAAATGATTTCCGTAACAGATTCAGTGCACACATTGATGTCAGGATCTGAAAGTTGAACATCACTGAATGGGAAGCACGAAAAGAATTCACGCAGCTCACTCCAATTAGCACGGTTATACTGCCAAATGCATCTGGGTGGTTTAGGTTCTTGTTTTAGCGGCAGCACAATAGTTACAGTAGCAAATATAAGGTTGTGGTCTGAGTTGCCACTCCAAAATCATCTGGATCTCATATCAAAAAGAGATTCAAAGTGTTCGGGAAGTCGATTGGGTGATCAGGTATTTTTATCTGTTCGTCGACTAGCTGCGTTAGATTATGGCTGATTTCGAAAGTTTCATCCTGTCTTTCCGCTTCATCTGTTCTATTAGAGTGACGGAGCCAGTTGGTTTTGTGAGCGTTGAAGTCACCCAGTACAATGATCTCAGCTGCCGGATGATGTGTCTGAATCCAATCCACATTATCACCTAGATACTGAAACAGTCTAGGGAAGTGAATATCGGTTGTCGAGCTATATCAACAGCATGAAAACATTCTTTGTTTTATCCTGCAAACAGATTTCAAACCACGCAAGGTCTAAAGCGTCGTTCTCTATCGTATCCTCGCTCTTGCATGCAACATCCGATCTGGCGAAAACACAGAGGCCCCTTTCAAACCTAAATCTCGTATGTAAATCATACCCATTAAAACGTAAATACGTTGTGTCGGTTGTTCGACATATTTGGGTTTCGGTAAGGGACAGCACATGGGATTGTGCGTTTTGTAGATGCTGGTGGACTGTATAGACATTCACGTTGTTGTGCCCCAGTGTTCTGATATTGCAGAACTCTATCAAGAGTTTTCTTCCTTCTCTAGAACGTGAATGAATTAGTGAATTAGCCGGAGGAGTGCTCGACTTACCGCATCATGAACCCCTCGAGGCAGTTCCCCCTGGAGATCCGAATGGAAGACTATTTTAGCTCCGGATGATTTCGTCCCAGAAGAGCTCATCATGCTTCGTTGCCAGTCCTTGCCACCCTGGAAAACGGACCATCCGCCACATCCAGAAACTTAGTCACACAGGTGACCAATTTACGAGAGCTATAGCTGGATGTGGTGGTATCACACCGACAACGGGAGTGAGGCCGCCTGCCACCTCAGGTTGTTTGTAGAGGGGTGAAAATTTGGGGTTGAATGTATTGTTGAATGCTGTATCATAAACAAATGAAAACAAGAAATTTTGCGCAAAAGATAAAAAAAAATTTAGATGAGGACCTTACTTAACACTTAGGGGAGATGAAAAATAGATGTTGTCCGATTCGCTGATCTCACCGATGTGCCTACAAAATTTCACGAAATTCGGTCTAGATATTACGCAGGACTTTAATTACAGACACTGTGACACGAGAATTTTATATATTAGATAACTTGTTTCAATTTTACCGTTTCGTATTTATCACTAAAAACGAAGTGTTCATATTTTCATAATTTGTAGATGTTCCTAGTAAGGGCCATGTACCTTAGCAAGGCCAAGCGTCAACATTCTGATCGGCCTTATGAGAAACTACTGGCTGTCCCATGAACATTTTCAATATTTCGAACGAAATGGAGGCAAAATTATTATTTTTTACTTTAGTATTATAAAAAATCCATATAAGACAATTTACAGTAAGAAAATAGGATGAATACAGTGTGTTCCAACGAAAATTTGACCCCCCCTATAACTCCGAAATGAGTAACATTAGCGAAAAACACCAAGACACGTCGATTTTGTTTCGAGGGGAGCATTTTCGAAATAATTCGAAACTTCTCAGATCAACCCCTACCCCAGCAACCCTACCTTTGAAACTCATCATAGGGAATAAGGGTCGAGTGGCACCTTACTGAAAAGGTCTGTCAATTCTCCACCTTGATTTGTCATTTTAGAATTTTAAATTAACATACAGGGTGTCCCAACCAAGGGTGAAGTTGAATTCTGGAAATCCCAAATACTAAATGAAATAGATTTATTTTGGCATAATGCAAGCGCAGGTTTATGCTCGGTCTAGAAAAACGACCTACACTTGTGAATTTGGAGTTGGTGCAATCAACCCCCTATTTCCAGCATCCCCAACTCAAAAATCATTCGATCGATAATAGGTCAAGTGGCACCTCGTTGGGAAGGTACTGCAATTTTCTCTTCGAATTTGGTATTTTCGAAATTCAGAATCATCATACAGGGTGTCCCGAAGCAGGAACATTGAAAATCCAAATAACTTTTTGAAACTGGTTCATTTCGGTATACGAGAACATGTTTGATCCGAGAATAGGACTTTCTTGTGTGGTTATAGAACCCTTTTGCAATCCCCAACTTGAAAATCATACAAATAATTCAAGTGGCATATCTTCAGAAAGGTTTTTGAATTCCAGAATGATTAAAGCATTTCATTCAGTTCGGCTCTCCATACAGGATGTCGAAAAATTCAATATCTCAACTAAAATTAATTCGAAACTGTTAAAAGTATTGGGGTACGATGTGTTGAGCATCAATTCGAAGAAATAAAGCTGATTTCTGCATTGAAAAATTCAATATCGTCATTTGAAATTATCAACTAAAATTAATTCCAAACTGTTAAAAGTATTGGGGTACGATGTGTTGAGCATCAATTACGAAGAAATAAAGCTGATTTCTGCATTGAAAATGTTGACTGGTGTATCATTTTTTCCATTTCCATCTGATCCAGCGTCGCAGTCATCTGTTATTTCTGATCATTTTGCAATGAAATATTATTATTATTCAGATCAGTTCCTCATTATTGTTGTTGTTCGTCAGTTGAAATTAATCTGAAAATGGTTTATTCCACTGAGGAAAGGGTAGAAATTGTATCGACGTATTTTCGAAATAACAGTTGTGCCAAAGAAACGGCAAGGATATTCGATAGGAACCATCCTGAAAGAGAATCTAACCTGTAATCACTTGTATGATTTTTTGAGTTGGGGATGCTGAATGGAAGAGATTGATTGCAAAAATTCCATATTCACGCAAGAGAGTCTTATTCTCGAATCAAACATAAACATGTTCTCGTATTATACCGAAATGAACCAGTTTCAAAAAGTTATTAGGGTTTTCAGTGTTCCTGCTCCGGGACACCCTGTATGCTGATTCTGAATTTCGAAAATACCAAATTCGAAGAGAAAATTGAAATACCTTTCCAACGAGGTGCCACTTGACCTATTTTCGATCGAATGATTTTTGAGTTGGGGATGCTGGAAATAGGGGTTGATTGCACCAACTCCAAATTCACAAGTGTAGGTCGTTTTTCTAGACCGAGCATAAACCTGCGCTTGCATTTTGCCAAAATAAATCGATTTCATTTAGTATTTGGGATTTGCAGGAATTCAACTTACCCTCGGTTGGGACACCCTGTATGTTAATTTAAAATTCTAAAATGACAAATCAGAATGGAGAATTGACAGACCTTTACAGTAAGGTGCCACTCGACCCTTATTCCCTATGATCAATTTCGAAATTAGGGTTGCTGGGGGTAGGGGTTGATCTGACAAGTTTCGAATTATTTCGAAAAATGCTCCCCCTTCGAAACAAAAATCGACGTGTCTTGGTGTTTTTCGCTAATGTTACTCATTTCGGAGTTATAGGGGGGGTCAAATTTTCGTTGGAACACACTGTATAGGTTATCTACACAGATTTTTACCTTTTGCTTTGAGCGCGAAGTACAATTTAAACGTTGACGACCGAAGTCTAAAAGTGTGGCATCGCTGTAACAAAATAGCGTCGTGAGCGAATTGCAGTTTCGTTTGTCCTTGAATTTGATGGAGCTTGGTGTGAGTGGAAGAAATTTGACATTAAATGAGAATAACTATTGACTTTTTCATAATTTACCTTCGAAGAAGCTTTCGTCGTCCACCCACCTCACAATGAAAGATAAATATAAGAATTAGTGAGTTTAATTGCGTTAATATGAGGATCTATAACGTAGGTAGATTACCCGAGACACATATTATTTGAAGCAAGCACAATTTTTCTTCTCTTTTTGAAATGCATTATACATATTCCTAAGTGCTTCTAACGATTATTACTTTTCTGTAAATCGTTTCAAAGTTCGACTGAAAGAAATTAACCAATTTACGTTAGCACCGATTCAACCGTGGGGGAGAAACGGGAGATAAACGTTCAAAAGAACATTTTCACCGCTCGATTTCTCCAGTAAACTTTTCCAGGTTTAATAACATCCCTCTCCCTCGAAACTAGAAGAAACTAGGCCGCGCTCGGCGGAACTGATGGATATTAAGCCAAGTAAAATAAACAGAAACAAACAGGACTGAATCTGTTTCGAATCCAATGTATGAGAACTCCATCTAACTTCGCAGGAAAAACTTCTACCAGTCAAAGAAGTTCGAGAGCAACTGTTTCAGGTAAAAACAGAGAACTGTTGAAAAGGAGACGAAGTCCCAGCTCGTTCTTGTTTACGACATCTTTCGAACATTGCAAACCGAGTAACAGCAACGAAAACCAGAATTGCGGTCATCCATTACGTTCAATGTTCACGGCTCAGATTTTAGGAGTTTGTCGCCACTATCTTTTGATACCACGATTAAAGTTAAATTTGCCAGAGATTTTCACCTCGTTGGAACTCACTGGTGTAAAAGTGCTGAGGTTTCAACTGTTACCTCTATTTGTTAGTCTTAGGGAAATTCAGAATAGAGATACGAATAGTTTTTTGGCCTAATCAAATTTCAAAATTCCTTCTGGTGCACTAAGATGAATTATATTCTACGAGGTTTGTTCGGTAATTAGGACCAAATATCAATTTTCCTCAGAAATTTCTTATTTTTTCTCAGTTAGCATTTTCGTTTTTTTCCAGTGTTCAAAACATTTTCCCGCAGATATTGTTCACTTGATTCAAACATAAGCAAGTTTAAACCTAACAGGGGTCATGAAAACGCCAGTCTCTTAATGAGAAAATAACTGCGGAAAGACCTACACTCTACAGGCACAGATGAATTGGTACTTCCTACAGTTGATGTTAAAGTACGTTTGTTTGTTATCAGGGTGTGCTCACAATTGATCATTAATTATGTTTTTCAAACATGCTGCCATACAAAAAGGAGCTTCTTCGATATAATTTTCTGTTTCAGAACAAGATTCATTACTATCCGACATTTCATCTAATAACAGCGGTTCTATATGATCATGTATCATTTTTTATAAGCGAATAACGTTTTCAACACTGTAAACTAGGGTACGTGTAGTTCGATTGATGTTATAATATAACACTAAGACTTGTGTGAGTAGAACAAAAGAACATCTCATTCAAGAAGTTATATGATACATAATTAATTGGGACGATAACAGATGCGCTGTGCGTTTGTTTAGTTGCAGTCAATTATGACTCGAAAACCGTTAGAGTAAAAAAAATCATAAACACCTCAAAGAAGTCTAGGGAACACTTCTGAATATCGATATATCGTATCCAGAACGATCGATATGGATGAGTTTTTTAAGAAATGAACACCTGCATCAATTTCTCACCAAATTATGTAGAGTGCCGCAACAGATTTCAGTTTTTTTTATAAAAAACTAAAAATGCAGCAGATGCGACGCTGCTTTATAATCATTTCATGTATTCAGTGTTTGAAATCAGTTAGTTGGCACTTTGTTTCTGTTATAAGCATAAACAAAAGATTCAAGTTTTGTGATTCGACCATGGAAAGACGACATTTGACTAGAGAAGAGATGTTACGAGCCGTTGGCATGCTTCAAGCTGGGAGCTCACAACGGGAAGTATCCAGGGTTCTGGAAAGTAGCCCAAGTGTCATAAACCGTTTATGGTCGCGTTTCAATGAAACAGGTAGCGTAGACGAACGCCATACAGGTCGTTTCAGGATTACTACAGTCGCCCAAGACCGATTTTTGGTTTTACAAGCCAGAAGAGATCGTACTACCACAACATCTCAATTAGCTCAAGAGCTATCACGAGTTCATAATGTACAAATTTTCGACCAAACTGTGAGGAATCGACTGCACGAAGGTCAACTCCACTCCAGATGTCCTTCAAGAGTTCCACAACTGACCCATGGAAATCGCGCTGCTCGTTTAGCTTGGTGCCAAGAACACGTAAACTGGGATCAAGAGAGGTGGGCCACAGTTCTCTTCAGTGATGAATCTAGATTCAGTTATTATCCCGATTCGGGAAGAATTCGAATATGGAGGGAACCTGGAAAGCAAAACCGTCTTCAGCATGCTCGAGAAGTTGTTAGACAGGGAGGCGGATCAGTGATGTTTTGGGGAGGTATACGCCTTGGTGGAAGAACTGACCTCGTTTTCATACAGAACAACCTCACAGGAAATTCTTACGCAAATGAGATAGTTTTACCTGTAGTGGTACTGTATCTCCAAACAATGGGTCAAAATCCACTCTTCCAACAAGATAATGCCCCTCCTCATCGTGCAAGAGTTGTCTTGAACGATCTTGAAGAGAATGATATCGATCTTCTACCGTGGCCATCCTGCTCCCCAGATCATGTGTGGGACACCCTAAAAAGGAATCTCCTGCGTCAAAACGTCTTTCATCATGAATAGGAGCTTCGATTAGCAGTTCAGGGGGCTTGGAATGACTAAGGCCAAAATGTAATAGACAATATAATACTGAGCATGCCGCGACGATGCCAAATTGTCATTAATAACAGAGGTGGACCTTCTGGGTACTGAAAAATATAAGTGCTTCCATATCGTTTCGAAAATATTAGTTCATGATTTTCTTTGTGTTTTACCAAATTTCGTCATTTTTAAATTTTTTTTTATAATAAGTGCTTTGGAGAAGTTAAATATTATTTGGTTTTCTTGAGAATACATTATATACAATACATCTTAACAAAAACCGAAAGATTTCTATAAATTCGAATCATCAAATTCATATTTCAAAGATATTGGTAAGTGTTCCCTTGACTTTTTGAGGTGTTAAGCGGAATATTTTAAGTATTTTTGATAAACTTATTCCAATTATAAGTATATTGAACCGAATCAAAAGTCATAGAATATGAAACTATTTGAACGCTTATTGTCTGAATAAATTACATTTTTATCTCAAAATGGGTTAAAATATACCCGAAGACCTTATGAAGGTTAAGAATATCTCGAAAATGAAATATGGTAGTGGTGATAACGTACTGGTGAAGTTATGCTGACGAAGAAGAAGAATTTATAATGGAGAGGAAAATAGAGGAAAATTATGTGGCAGATGTGCCTTATGAGGATGTCATGAGAGAACTGCAAATCGCTAATTTGATTGTAAAAGGTGGTAGGCTATTTTATAAATTTAAGAAAGCCTTTGATGCTTTCGACTCGTGAAAATTCTATTCAATCATAATTAGGTAATGAGTCATTATTGATGTTTATACTGCGGTTTTGTTTTTCCAATTACTATGTCGAAAAAATAAGTACGAAAAAGACTGATAAATCGGTACTTGTAAAAATTATTAGCCGATGCATAAAAGAAGTGAACTATTGATTTCTTGAGCAGTGAGACAGATTTTAATGCATTGTGCTGTTTTGGATTCGTGAAAACCTCTACAAACTTCATGATTTAATCTAATCTCGAAGAAATCCCGAATTGCATTTGTGCAAAAGAAAATTGCATTTAGAAGTATGCAATTTGAAATATTTGAAACTCGGTTAATAATCGTGAAAATGAAACCAAACCTGTCTCTCGGGGGTTTTTGAAGTCGCTGAGTACGAATACGAGCGAGAAAATTCGTACTACCTGGTGTCCGCAGCGGGTGATTTAAACGTTTTCTTCTCGAGTATTATGACAATCTGTTATAGAATTGACTGAAACTTTTACTCGGAGGTTTTCGAGGTCCCTGAATACAATATTTACATTGGAAATTATTAAGTGTATCTGAAACATGACTATTTCGTACCAGGTGCTCCGCAAATTGTCTCCGACCATTTATTCGTGTTCAGCGACCCCAAAAAACCCCCGGGTAACGAGTTTGGGCGAATTCTATGACAAATTGTCATGATACTCCATAGGATGACGTTACAAACACCTGCTGTGAGCACCAAGTACCCCGCAGGCTTTCACTGACCTCGTATCCGTATTCAGCGACCTCAAAACTCCCCGAGTAACTAGTTCGGGCAAATTCTATGACCAATTATTATGATACTCCACAGGATGACGTTTGAAACGCCTGCTGTGAGCACCAGGTACCCTGCAGGCTTTTACTAACGTAGTATCCGTATTCAGCGACCCCAAGAACCCCCGAGTAACTAGTTTGGGCAAATTTTATGATCGATTGTCATGATACTCCACAGAATGCCGTTTAAAACACCTGCTGTGAGCACCAGGTACTCCGCAGGCTTGCACTGACCACGTGTCTGTGTTCAGCGACCTCAAAAACCCCCGAGTAACTAGTTTGGGCAAATTATATGACCAATTGTCATGATACTCCACAGAATGCCGTTTAAAACACCTGCTGTGGACACAAGGTACTCCGCAGGCTTGCACTGATCTCGTGTCTGTGTTCAGCGACCTTAAAAACCTCCGAGTAACGAGTTTAGGCAAATTCTATCACAAATTGTCATGATATTCTAGAAAATGACGTTTGAAACACCCGCTGCGAGGTGATCCGCAGGCTCTCGCCGACCTCGTATTCGCGTTCAGCGACCTCAAAAACTTCTAAGGAACGTGTGTTAGCAGCCAATTCTAGCACAAATTGTTATGATGATAATAATAATAATAATAATAATACTTTAATAAATCAAAACCATACAGGTGTAGATTCAGTCAAAAATACAAATAAACATGTAGAAAATACACAAAATTCAGATCTCAATAATTTCTTAAAATCATTTTCTTGTAGGAACTCTCCTATATTATAGTAACTTTTATCAATAAGAAAATATTTGAGTTTTTGTTTTTGCACTTTAATTGATAATGACTTAAATTTTCTGGAAACTTATTCCACACTGACAGTAAACTATAAGTTACATTTTTTGTAAATATGAATAGTTGGGCTTATCCTCTTGGAGAATATTTTTCCTCTTGTATTATAGGAATGTTGGAGTTGAAGATCTTTGAAATCATTATAGTTATTTAAAATGAACATCACTGATTCATAGATATATAGACCATACATTGTTGAGATGTTGAAATTCTTGAATATGTTCCTGCACGTTTCATATTGATTCATGCCAAAGATGATTCTTAGGCATCTTTTTGTAAAGAAAAATTCGCTCCGCTTCTGTAGATCTTCCCAGAAGATGATTCCATATCTTATCCTAGAATGAACGTAGGCGTGATAGGCAGTCAGAGCAGCATCCAGCCCTATCATGCGTATAGTCCGCAATGCATAGCCATAGCGTGCTATCATTGGTGAAATCTTCTCAACGTGACTACACCAGTTGAGATTACGATCAATATTCACTCCTAGAAAAGACAGGTCTTCAACTGACTCAACTTCACAGTCTTGGAATCTTAAATTGTTGTTCTTTCTTTTCCTGAATAACAAAAGTTTTGTTTTTTCCAGATTTAGCATCAAGTTGTTATTAAGGAACCATTCATTCATATTTTTCATGTCAGTCTCAAGACTTTTCATACATTCATTTTGATTTTCAGCTTTACATATTACTGATGCATCATCTGCAAACATTATGACATCGTTGTTGGTAGTCTGAACTAGATCATTTGTATATATTATGTAGAGCAAAGGTCCTAATATAGAACCCTGCGGTACACCGTTTAATACTTGTTTGGAATCAGATCATATTATATTTCCGTTTTTTCCTCTACTTATTGTCTTTTGGGTTCTTTTGGATAGATATGATCCAATGAGCTGTAATGCTACCCTCTTATACCATATTTCTCCAGCTTATTCAGTAACTTCTCATGGTTGACTCTGTCAAAAGCTTTTGACAGGTCCAGACAGAGGGCCGCTGTAGTATTATTTTGATTTAGTGACCTGATGATAGAAGTAAGTGCTTGATATATTGCATTCAATGTTGACCTTCCTGTCTAAATCCAAACTGTTGTTTCACAAGTATGTTGTTTGCTTCAAAAACTGCATTAATTTGTCAAAATTATACGCTCAAATATTTTATTCACATTGGAAAGCAATGATATTGGCCTATAATTATCAATATTTTCTTTGCTACCTTTTTTATAGATGGGTTTCACCATTGCTTCTTTTAATCTTTGTGGATACTTTCCTGTTTGTAGAATCTGGTTTATAATGTGAGTAAGTGGAGTTCTTATAATTGATGCACAATTCTTGAGCACTTTTACTGGTATGTTATCACTTCCAACTGAACTTTTATTTTTAATTGTAAAATATATTGGTACGTTTCTTGCTCTATAAGTGGATTTAAAAATATGCTATTGTTGCAGGATTTGATGTTATTGTTGTCCGCATCAATACCACTATTGCTTGTATTTGAACTGATAAAATGGGAATTGAATTGGTTGAGTACAGTTTCTTCATTTTGGTGGGAAATGAATTGAAAATTATGTCATTATTATTATTCTTTTTGTTTGTGATAGTGTTGACTAACTTCCATGTGGCTTTTGTTTTGTTTTCAGACTGTGTTATATAGTTCCTATGACTTATCATTTTAGCCTGTTTTACAACCTGCTTCAGTATACTGCAATATCTTTTGTAATAGTCCTGTGATATTATTCCTTCTTGTACTTCTTCTCACATTGATCTTTTCGGTTACTTGAAATTTTTATCCCTGTTGTTATCCATGTATGTATTGTTCTAGTCATTGAGCACTTCTTCTCTGGAAATATCAGATTCATATATATTTGCATTATCTCTGAGAAACAGTTGTATGCTTCGTCTGGATCCGATCGCCCCAATACACCCTGCCAAGATACATCCTCCAGACTGCTGAAAAACTGCTGCATTTTAGAATCAGTGAAAATCTTTTTCTAATCCATTTTCTTCCATTGGCAACATTATTACACTCCATTGTTATGAATTGAGCCATATGATCCGACAAAAGTGAGTTTATATTATAGTTATTTCTATATGTTGGAGTGTTGGTAAAGATATTATCAATTAATGTTTTTGTTGTTTGTGTAATTCTTGTTGGTTCGTTTATTGTTTGCTGTAGATCATATGTGCAAAGTATATCTACAAAATTATTTTTAACCTGGCTATCTTTTAATAAGTTGATGTTGAAATCTCCACATAGTATCACATCATATTTATTAAATTTCATACTTATTTCATAGAGTATTTGATCAATTTTATGAAGAAATACCTGTGCATCGCCCAACCAGGTCCTGTAGACTGTCAAAATTATCATTTTTCTGGTATTACTGATTGCACATGATACCTCTATTTCCTTATCCACACTCAGGTTAGTGATCCATTGGACGTTCTCAAAGTCGGTAATATTATCACGGATTAAAATAGCTGTTCCTCCATGTATAAATTTCTCTCTTGCGTAACTTGATAGTAACCTGTAGTTGGGAATCTTCAAAATTGAATTTCATCTTTATTCATCCAGTGTTCACTGAAACAAATTACATCTGGGATCTTTGTGAGTGAGTTGATGAAGAGTTCGATTTCCGGAAGTTTGTTTTTGATACATTGAATATTCTGATGTAAGATATTCAAGCAGTTACCGGATTCACTTCTCTGTTGAAGTTTCGTCTGATGTGTAGAAAATGGTTGATTACTATCCCTTTCCCCACATATTTTCATTCAGAACTTGTTGTTTCGAATCAGTCGGTACATATACCTTGAAGGAGCTTTTGAATCTGTCTTTCTTAGTTTTTATTTTCTCACATTTGCTGCTTATTTTAAATGTTGTGTCTATATATTCCTTAACTTCTTCAGGCTCGATATCTGGATCTAGACCTGATAAAAATAGGCAAGATTGTTGCTCAGCTATTGTTAGACTGAATTTATCCATTGCTCCTTTAATTGGGACTGGCCTTGTTTGTTTAGGATTTCGTTTCTTGACAACTTCTCCCAGTTTTCTCGTTCCTGTTGAATCTTCACTTTAGGTGACTATATATATATATATATATATATATATATATATATATATATATATATATATATATATAGGCTCTGAGATATCGTATATATATAGCGACCTCGAAAACTCCCTAGTAACGAGTGTCGTCCAATTCTATGAAAATTTGTAATAATACTCCAGAGGAAGATTTTAAACATCCGGTGCAGGCACTAGGTTCCTCCGCAGGCTCTTGATAAATCGTAATCCGTAAGACGTTCAGTGACCTCGACCAGATAGTCTCCTAGTATTCGTTTTGTCGACCTCAAAATCCCTATGAAACAGATTCGAGTTCATTTTCACGATTATTTACCGATTTTCGAATTTTGTCTACCTCAAAATGCAATTCTGAAATGAATTTTTCCTACAGACAAATGCAGATGCACAAAGACTGCATAAAAATCCGTCCTACTGCTCAAAAAATCGATGGTAAGGCCGATCTCTGTGCCATATTGCTTCGACCATATATATTTGTTAGTTACTTTGATTTACTATTTGATAATTACTGATTTAAATACTTTACTTGAGACTGATGATTCATGCTGATAATTCTTGTAACAGCACGGGACTTATATAGTTTTCAAAAGTTAGTTATTATGATTGTTTCTTACAGAAGTCAGCATTCTCATCCGTCCCTAGTTATACTTGTGAGTCCTTAGATACGTAAATCGTATAGTAGTTAGCTTACTCGTCAGTCCCTAGGCATACTCATCAGTCCCCAGACGTCTAGATTTGTACAATATTAAGTAATTGGCCCCTTCAATTATGATACAATGATTTGAATATCTACCATATATAGCAATTGGTGATCTAGTCGGGATTTAAATATTATTATAACAAGGAAAGTTCATGAATCAACCTATTTTATGAAATGATCATACTAGATTTCTTTCCTTCGGAATACCTCAAGAATTACTCTTACGTTAATAGACCAACCTTGAAGGTCTAACTCAATAAACACTTTCGCGAGGAAGCGTGCATTATCCCTCGTGCTAGCGAATTTTCTAAATTATATTTTCTACTTTCAAGTCTATGATTTATGAAGGTTTAGATGGTTTATATTTCAGTAATGTTTCCGTCGAGAAATAAATTTCTCATCTTCAATTCCTCGAGTTCTCCCAGCTTGATGGTACACCCTGTAGGATCTGACAGTATTGAACGTTTTCATCTGTTAATGTACACAATGAGTTAGTTCTCTTGAACGTTATCCAAACTATTTTTCATTATATCCTTTGCAAGAACTTCGCCAACTTCTTTGGATATAAACGACTACTTCGAAGAGCAATAAACCGTTGGGGAAGTTGGTGCGGTTCTTAGAAATGCTCCACCATACATCATTATGTGTGTGTTGCTACTTCCTGCTTGTTGTTTTATGGGCTTTCTTTGTGAGATATTTCATCCCCGAAATAGGGATATTTCGTTTAGCGGTTTGCTCAGAAGCGGATTAATGTTCTAATGATCTCTCGAGTTTAGATGAGTTTTTAATTTGCACAAAACTAGCGGGTTCTTTCATCAAAGTTTTGGGAAATGTTATTTTTTTTATGCAACAACAGTAATTAAGATCTGGGAAAACGTTTTTGTGAAGAAGAATAGGTATACAAATGTGAAAAGTTAGGTTAGGTAAGATTAGGGATCATATTGAGTAATTAAGATTCTGAAAGACAATACGTAAAAACTAGAAATCTCTTGGTTTTAATAGCATCTGTAACAGTAGTACCCAGTGAATCTAATACACTATATCTCCAGAAGACAGATTTTGAGAAAACGAACACTAAAAGTTTTTTGGTTTTTGAAGGATTAATTCTTGGTTTCTTCAGAAAGTTTTAAGTATTTCAAATTATTGAAAAGGTAATTTTATGAGGTTCTTAGCCCATGTATTTTCAACATATTTCATTAACTTGTTTTGCTGCGATAAACATTCGCAGCGAACCTAGAGATTGTTAGTGTGAAACACTGTATTTTATGGTTACAGTGTGTTACAGTATTGTCTTGCTAGATCGGTATGCTTCATTCTAACTCAAGTAATGGATCTCATAATGTTCAATTTGATTTGTTTGACGAAAAAACCGAAAATATAGATATATATATATATATTATATATATATATATATATATATATATATATATATATATATATATATATATATATATATATATATATATATATATATATATATATATATATATATATATATATATATATATATATATATATATATATATATATATATATATATATATATATATTGTGCTTCAACGAGAATAAAACAGAGGCTATATCTACCAAGATATTCATTCTGATCAAAACGCAAAAACAGGTCAATTTTTGTTTGAAGGAGAATATCTTTTGGGGTACAAAACTCGAAAGAAAGGTGGTATTTTTGTCTACATTGCCTTGAACGAATTTCCATTTATAATCGAAAACTTTAAAAGATACAGGGTGAGCAACTGAAAGATAGGGAAGACTATTTCCTGAGACTATTCAAGTTTCCATTAGTTATCCATTAATAGGATATCTATGTATATTTTCAAAACCACAACCTCAACATGAATTATAATATCATAAATGATCAATTACATAGAATCTAGTCCTGGTATCATTCGCTTGAATACTAAACATTTGGATCACAATTGTATTCATTGGGGTTTGGATTACATAAAACAACAAGATATTTATAAAACACAGTTCTTGATGAAGGCATAGACTTGCATAGCAGTAACAATTCTTTCTTTTTAATTTCAGTTATGCCACTGGCTTCACTCTCTCTTGGTAGTTCATCTAGCAGATCGGTTTTGCCTTTTGCAATTCCGTTAGATAATTTCTTCGCATCTTTTCTCTTCAAGATATGTATTTCCTTGAATTTTCCTTCATACTCATTCTAAGCAACCATGGTAAGATATCCCCTTCAAAACTGTATGACTTTGAGGTTGTGGATATTAAAACCTTTAGGGTATGCCACCTTCGAATCATTTGAAAATACAATCATATCTTTGTGACTAAGAACAGCAACCTCTTAGTTTCTACGAGATATTTTTATGTTGTGCATAAAGACGTCAAAGTCGTAGACTTCTTCAGTCGTTTTGAACTTTTTGATAATTGCTGCGACCACAGTGTCTGCAGCCATGAACGTGTGCCCGCTCTCAGAATACTTCAGTGTCACAGTTTCGATATCTGTCATTTGATCATTGATTAATCGTAGTAATGCTGAAATGATAACTTTTTTCTTATTCTGTGCGTTGCAATTATCAAGAAAAAAATGAACATGTTTTTGGTAACGGCAGTAATTTCTTAAATAATAAGTATAAGTTGTAGCCATATTGTAGGCTTTCCTACCACTCTCCCCTTCATGCCGAAGAATACATACTGAGGTCTTGTTTTTGCCTGGTGGAACAAAGGATTCATTGAAAAGTGTGAGTTTGCAAGATAAATAATATTCTTTTGTTTGTAGCGGCATTTGTATAGCTTTCTGCATATCTACTGTATAAAGTGACTCCTGTTCACTACTTTTTTCGCACTTTTCTTCCACTGATTCCAAATCTTTTCACGAGTTTCATTTGTTCTCCAAATGCTGAGCTGAATTAATGCAGGCCTTACAGTTGCAAGAAAGTGGCATTATTTCATGAGTAATTTCGTGGTTTTTGCATTTCGTGCATATGTCATGTACTGGCTCTGCAGTAGAAATTTTCATCTCTGTAATGATTTTATGGAAATGGGCCCAACTACACTTGTTCAGATACACAATAACTTTTGAAATCATTATAATTAGAGAAAAAAGTTACCCCTATTAGAAGGTAACGACGATTAGGCGAATGTTGAATGTTATAGTGAGAATGAAGGGGTTTATATTTCAAGATGAAGTTTCTTGATAAGATACGGAAAATGCGGTCAAACTTGGGTGATCTGGCGTTGCTCCAATTTTTGGATTTATATTTCCAGATACCAAGTTCGCTTTCAGAACTGCTTGAACTGCTTCATCATTTGTGTAACCCAATGTGCTGAGGAAAAACTTTTTGCACCCCTTTTTCTCATCCAGAGTCCACACTAATGTGTTAAGTCTTCTTGAGTTACATCCAGCAGTTCTAGTGGCAGTTGGTTTCTTTTGCACTTGTCTAGATAAGAAATCTCGACGTCTTTGTCTGTCCATACTCCAAAATTGATTATATATTTCTTCCCTTTTAGACTGATTAACATTCTCAGTGCATGACTTTCTACAGTTACTGCAAGGGGTTTCCTGGGATGTTTCCTTTTTTGGTCTTTTAGAATAATTTTCGGGTCTCTTAGTGTCTTTCTTTTTTTCGGTGGTGAAATTTCAACGCCTTCTTGGTTTTCTATATCGTCAGACCTATAGTCACACGTAATAATACGTTTTCTTGAAGGCTCACGATTATCTTCAGCCATTGGTACAATGTCGTCGCTGTCGATATCATTAGTTGCACGTGGTTGACTGTTATGGATAATAGAAGGAAGGAGCATATCATTTGAGGTTATTTGATCACAATCATGACTTCCTTGTGATTCAATGTTGATGTTCGAGTTATCAAAAACCGATTGGGACATTTGAGAACATTCCCCAGTAACTGAAGACGTAGTTATATTCCATAATTCTGTATACTGTCCCTTACCTATTTCCTCGCAGAAGCTTGGGTACTCCGATTCACTTAATGATATTAAAGTTGGGCTAATATCTCGGAAGTCTATATTAAGGTCCATGCCATCACCATAAGCACAAAAACTTACAGGGTGGTAGAACTATCACTTTCTTTTTGAAAATTAATACATGAATCAGGCACCATTTTTGCACTATTTGAATTATTATTTATATTTACACATTGTTTTGTGATAACTTTATCAACAATTAATTACGATAACCCATTGTAATATCCTTTGATTCAACCAATTCACCAATTTCTACGGAAACAAAGAAAGCACTACTGTGTTAATACCAACAACTAATATAGCACTATTCCAGCAAATACAACAGAATCAATAATTAAAGAGGCTGGTTCAAACTGAATTCATTAAATCGACCAATAACGATCGCCAAAATGTCAATCAGTGATTGGCGAGCCCGCATCGCTCGAGTGGTTGACAAAATACTGTATCTTGAAACGCGCGATAATTATTTAGAAAACACACTGTATCTTCATTTACCGTGTTTTGCTATTTTAGAGCAATTCCTTTCAAATACAAGTATGTTGCACTGGAGTTTTTCATAATAAAAACCAAAGTACATGAATGCAGGACCATGTAAAAGGCAAAAACAAATCGAACAGACGTTGTTAATTCAAAACACTGTAACTGAAGATACAGTGTATTGGATTCACAGGGTACAGTATGAATCCAATACAATGTATCTCCAGTTACAGCGCTATGAATTATAAACGTCCATTCGATTTCTTTTCGGTCCTGAATTCATATATTTTGGCTCCCATGCATAAAGAACTGAGATATGGCAATGCAAAATACACAGTATTCAACTGAAGCTGATGTCCTAAAATAGCAAAACACTGCTATCGTAGATAGCCAGTGTTGCTCAAATGAACCTTGATCGTTCCAAGATACAGAGCCAAGGCCTTGACGTGTGATGCGGGCGCCCCAATCTCACCGCGGCTGATCGCCGATCTTGATCGTTGGTGCCACATAGATTTCGCGTGGCGCAGCTGTTGCTGTTGTTTATTTATGAAAGTTTCTCGTTGGTTTCTGGAGTGATTGGCGAAATAATTGAATTAGAATGAGTGGTTATGTTGATAAATTGTTGATAAGTTATCACACATCAATGAACAACATTATAATAACTTAAATAATGGTACAATGGTATATGATTTATATAATAAATTTCAGAAAGGTGATCCTCCGATTCATGGTAGCTGTCTGGATTAATCCTTCTATTAAAATATTTGAGGCATGTTCGATAATGTATGGCCTTTGTACAGGCCTCTACGATGATTTCGTGATCTTGAAGATAATTTCCAAAGATATCAGCACGATGAGGTATGGCACTATCATGCATAAGCAAATGGCATAACAAACACCTATGTTCACCGCACATGGTACAATATGTTATTCTAATATGTATGTAACATTCCTCTAAGCATTCAGGGTTTCATTAGACGAACAATAGGCCGGACATAGTGGTGTATGATAAGAGAGCCAGAACAGCAATGTTGGTGGATGTCGCCATACCGAATAATAACAACGTGCAGAACAAGTTCCAGGAAAAAAAGTTAAATACACAGACCATGCTATTGAGATCAAGCAGATGTGGCACCTCGATAAAATAGATATTGTTCCTGTCATTGTATCCTCGACTGGGCTAATACCCAAAACTTTGCATGATAGCCTTAAGAAATTAGAGTTACCTAAGAATACCTATATAGAAATACAAAAAGCTGTAATTCTAAATACATGTAGGATAAATAGGAAATTTATGTCAAGTATATTGTAATCGAGCCTATTCCCATTGATTGCTGAATCTGGGAAAGGTAAATTATATCCAGGTAACAGTTGAGATAGTGCACAAGTCCACGATAATAAATAATAATAATATAAGATATCAGTATAGGCCAATCACTTCTCTTCCAACGCTCTACAAAATAGTCACTTCATGCATATCCAATCGAATATACCAACACCTTGATGACAACAAAATATTAGCAGAGTAGCAGAAGGAAACACTACGAGTGCAAGGAACAACTCATCATCGATTCTGTGGTAATGAAACAGGCACACGGGGGCATCGGAATGTTCATATAGCATTTCTCGATTATCTGAAAGCATTCGATAGTACCGCCCATTTTTGGCTTGTTGAAGTATTACAGATATACAAAATTCATCCAGTCTTCAATGCTCAATAGAACAGGATACGGATTTAGAATAACAACAGATATGAACTATCATACAATCTCCCACCTGCTACTTATGGATGACATCTAATTATATGCTTCGAACAAGAAGCCATTGGATGATCTGCTGAAAACTGTCATTAAATTCTCGGAAGAATTCAGGACTGAAAAATGTAAGACCCTGAACATTCAAACAGGGAAAGTTATAGATGATGAAACGTAACTTTCAAAAGGTGATATTATACAGTGCATGAGCGATGGCGAGACGTACAAATATCTTGAATACCAACAAGCCAGATTGCTAGACCAAAACCAGTCAGAGGAGAAGATTCGTTCAGAGTACAGTCAGTATCTGAAGACTGTGATGAAGTCAATGCTTTACTCATTTGGAATAAACAGATGGTCTAGGACAGAGCTGGACGATATTCAAAGGCAGACCCGAACGATGCTGGCAAAGTAAAACAATCACCATCCAAAATCGCCTGTGATAGGAATAACTTTGAAGCGGGAAGAAGGATGACGCTGATTGATTGATGTTGTCAACTTACATACCGCACAGATGAAAATCTCATAGAATTTTTCTCTGCAAAAGCTGGCACTTCTGACTTTCATCGAGTGGTATCATTGACTGATAAGGGATATACAACCCTGAATCTTGCTACCGGGATGACCTGTTGAATCTACCGTTCCTATCAGATACTGAAAAACAAGAGCAATGGTCAAGAAAGGAGTTGTATGGACGATATCATCATGAGATTAATTAACCACACATCGACAAAGAACCTTCCAACAAATGGTTGATGAAAGGAGAACTACTCGCGGAAACAGAAGGATTCCTTATTGCCATTCAAGACGAAGTCATCGCTTCGAACAACTACAAAACATTATCCATCAGAAACTTGCATACAAGTACAGACTTTTGAATGCCTTCCAGCCATATTACAAGTATCAACCGACGCCCGTATTGGAAAATGACTATCAGATTATGCTACCATAGGCAGTGGTATCACTGACAGAATGGTGACGAATAATAGGCCGGACATAGTGGTGTACGTTTAGAGAGCCAGAACATCAATGCTGGTGGATGTTGCCATACCGAATAATAACAACGTGCAGAACAAGTTCCAGGAGTAAAAGACCAAAAACACAGACCTTGCTATTGAGATCAAGCAGATGTGTCACTTCGGTAAAATAGATATCGTTCCTGTCATCATTTCTTCGACTGGGTTAATACCGAAAAGTTTGCATGATAGCCTAGATAAATTAGAATAGCTTGAGAATACCTATATAGAAATGCATAAAGCTCTAATACCTAATACATGTAGGATAGTGAGAAAATTTATGTCAAATATATTGTAATCGAGACTATTACCTTTGATTGCTGAATCTGGGAAGGTAAATTATATTTAGCTAACAGCTGAGATAGGGCACAAGTCCACGATAATGAATCAAAATAATCCTGCCATGTTTAATTCTTTTTTTCAGAACTTCTAGTTTCTGTTACTTTTGGTTATTCGTTGAAACACATGATTTTTCTGTTCGTCTTTGAGAATTCCACGAATTTATCATTATTGCTAAAATGAAATGAATTTTCATGGTAATAATAACGAAACCGTGGAATGAAGCGTCTGTAAAGATAAAATTAATTTTTGAAAGGAATTCTTAACCTGACACCTGACGTGCCGTTGAGAAAGAATTTTAGTAGAGGAAAGATCACAACGGCCGCATTTAAAATACAAAAACTCTTTCATTAACACAATGCTCGCTCAAATAATTCAGAATAATATTCGACCTGAGACCTCTCGGTTCCTTGCGAAATTCTTTAGACATTTCACTTCGCCTCTTGCTATTCATTCCTTCCGCAACCTGTTTCCTGATCCGAATTACACGTCATTGTTTGCCTGGCCTCAGGATCCTCCTCAGTAAAATTATATTTCGGATCTCTACCAGCCAGTTCCGCTGAAGTTGTTACAAATACTTGATTCGAATCGCTTGACTTTAATGACGCAATTCGGTTAGCACTCTTCGGAATTTCTATTAACAAATTGCAGAACTTTATCTGTGAGGTCTTTGAGGAGAAGAGGGTCTTTCGACCAAGTTATTGCTCGAAGTAAATCAGTTGGAAAGGATCCGCTATCTGTTTCAACAGCCTTCAGCTTTTGTGGAGTATTAGAAGTTCATCGTTCGGAAATTTGCGCTGAGGTTATTCACGAAAGGAAAAGTTTGTTGGAAGTGCGTGGGAGCAATGCGGAACAAGAATATTATGTATTTCCTCAACTAAGGGACCCTTAAATTGTTGTTGAAATGAAACAATCTTATCTACCAGAGGAAATTAATCTCGTTTATACAGAATAATGCGAAATTATGCTCCTAGGCTTTATGTGGATATATGAATTTCAGTCGAATACAATTAAATTATGAGAGAAAGATACAAAGAGAGAGAGAAGGAGGATTACCACTAACTTTCGGCTGGGGAGAAAGGACGCCGAATAATTAGTCAAGTAAATAGCTTTCAATCAAATTTTCTGAAATTTTGGTATATTGTGGTTCTCTGCATCTTCATTATAACGGTGCATGTTTCAATGACATAAACTGAGCCAAGAAATTAACGCATAATTTCAATACAGTAAACTGTGAAAGGCTCAATAAAGTAAACAAAAGTCTTCGCTTAATCGCTCTGTAGTGTGAACAATTGGCAGCTCTATGTGAACAGTAATAAACTCGTTCAGAACTGGAGTATTACGGAGATAAAAGAATACCTATTATCTCAAAACAAAAAGTTACTAAATGCAAGATTTCGCAATGTGTAGATATATCGAAGAAAATGATTTTTCAAGGGGCAATATTCAACATAGAATGTTAAATATCCTCCCTTGAAGGAGCTAGTCTTCCGATCTACTCTCCATAATCACCGTCAACCGGGGCCACAGAAAAGTGGTACAGCACGGTCAGATGTCACGAATAGGAACGATGGACTGCAGTTTCGGTCTCGTTTGACCTCGTCAGCATTGTCTACCCATTAGTACCACCAGGCTATGCCGCTACCTACTCATCTCAATTCTTTGGGGAGAGCGTAAGCATGTAAATGTCACTACGCCCTCCAACGAACCGAAACAGAGGCTACGTCACCATCGCCCCGCGAAACGGTGAAAACAAGGAGAAGATAAAACAGGAAAACGTTAAGTGGTCACACTAGTTCGATAACATACCGCCATGCGACACTAACGGATCAGACAGAAGCGGCCGTCGAAGGACGGACGCTCTTCATTCTTATATGGTTTTCAACCAGGCATACACAAACATCTCAAAACAAAAGTTACTATATGCGAGATTTCGCAATGTGTAGATACATCGAAGAAAATTATTTTTCAAGGGACAATATTCAACCTTCCGTAGGCTGTTAAATATCCTCCCTTCGAAGGAGCTAGTTTTCGATCTACTCTTCATAATCACCGTTAACCTGGGCCACAGAGAAGTGGTACAGCACGGTCAGATGTCACGAATAGGAACAGTGGACTGCAGTTTCGGTCTCGTTTGACCTCGTCAGCATTGTCTACCCATTCGTAACAAAAGGCTATGCCGTTACCTACTCATCTCAATTCATTGGAGCGAACGCAATAATATAAATATCACTGGGCCCGCCAACGAACCGAAACAGAGGCTACCTCAGCAACGCCTCGCGAAACGGTGAAATCAAAGAGCAGATGAAACAAGAAAACGTTAAGTGGTCACACTAGTTCGATAACATACCGCCATGCGACACTTGGTGAGGTAGCCTCTGTTTCGCAGTGATATTTATATTATTGCTTTCGTTCCAACGAATTGAGATGAGTAGGTAACGGCATAGCCTTTTGTTACGCATGGGTAGACAATGCTGACGAGGTCAAACGAGACCGAAACTGCAGTCCAATGTTCTATTTGTGACATCTGACCGTGCTGTACCACTTCCCGGTGGCCCCGGTTAACGGTGATTATGAAGAGTAGATCGGAAAACTAGCTAGAGAATATTTAACATTCTACGGAAGGTCGAATATTGTCCCTGACAAAAATTCTCTTCGATGAATACCTATTACTCTTTAAAGTACACATCTACTCATATTGTCAAATAGTTAATTGATTAGACAGTTACTACGTGATTTAAGGTGGTATTGTTGTCTAGAGCACTACTTTTTAGGCAGGGAGACAGGTACACAGTGGGACGAAGTCACAGTGGGACATTATTTATATTTCACTTTATTTTGTAGCTAGCTTAATCACATGGTACATCCACAATGCTGTTTAGTGTGGATAGTGTAGCTGTCCGCAGAGGACATTACAATTTCAACTGTTTGTTTCCGCAAAACTTAAGTTATGTTTAGATCTTAAAATGACAAATACATTGTATAATTATGCACTTACTATTTGTTCCACTTATTTAATTATTATTATTTAAATTAAACGAGAACCACAAAGAAATATTATATCGGAGATCTAACCCAATAATTTGGGTTCATAATGATTCTAGAACATCTATAGATCATAATCGGCATCACTGAGAAGACCGAACCTATCCATCGGGGCTCTTTCGGTCAAACAGAGAGGGAATTGTTTTATTGAGTTTGATTATACGATTATACTTCAAAATTGGCAAGCAATAGCAAGAAAGTGATTATGTTTTAGGAGACTCACACTGCGACGGAAGAACATCTCCACGAAAGAGGTAATATCGCAGGTTAAGTACTTCTTCATTATCTCCTTAGTCCTTTTTAATGCCTTGCCTGCAATGTGAAATCTTTCGTTAAATTCAAGTGTGTTTAGACATAAAAGAGTCAGATATGATTGTTGAAATTTTTTCTGATGGTTTTCTTTTTCCATTGTTACAGATTCCCAAACACCCTTCCTTTCATCCTTTTCTTCGTCTGGAAAACATGGAGTGGAAGATGAGAATTGAAGCTGCTGAGCAGAAAAATCTTTGGTACTCTTTATGTACACACAACACTAACACAACATAAACAGACAAGCTATTGCTAGTGCAATAGCGACAGGGAAACCTCAGGTTTTTTCACTAGTTTATTGAATCATACCAAGATAGTATGGTTCCCCTGTTTTTTTTTCCTGAGCTCACACTTGTGTTTTTCCTGACACATACCAAAATTGTAGATATAAGCATTTATTGTAAATACAATTATTTGAATTTTGTGAATCCTCTCTTTTCAAAAGAATATATATATATATATATATATATATATATATATATATATATATATATATATATATATATATATATATATATATATATATATATATATAGCTTATACTGCTCTCAGAATCTCATTTCATATTTTATTTATTTGTTTATTTAAATGTTATATAATTAACTGACAATTTTGTCATATTTATATTCAGAGCAGTATTCTATTCGATCGTTCACCACTTCACACAAAGGAAACTATTAATGAGTAACATTCAGTGTTACTTGACTAGGTCAGTACACTGGATTTTTCCGGGAGGAAGCCTCGGATACTACTCGTTGGTACATTGATATCATTGTCTGATGATGCTATAGTATGTATATATTCTGGTAGATTGATATATTCTCATAACATTTAACGTTATCCTAATATATAATTATTCCATTCTAGGATATGTTTTGATTATAATCATTGCCTGGTAATGGTATTGATTACAGGGTGGTGGATTTATATTTTTCATGAAATCAGTTTGTTTGCATGAACAGATATATGGGCAACTCCTCGCCTATATATATATATATATATATATATATATATATATATATATATATATATATATATATATATATATATATACAGTGTGTTCCAACGAAAATTTGACCCCTATAACTCCGAAATGAGTAACATTAGCGAAAAACACCAAGACACGTCGATTTTTGTTTCGAGGGGGAGCATTTTTCGAAATAATTCGAAACTTGTCAGATCAACCCCCTACCCCCAGCAACCCTAATTTTGAAATTCATCATAGGGAATAAGGGTCGAGTGGCACCTTACTGTAAAGGTCTGTCAATTCTCCATTCTGATTTGTCATTTTTAGAATTTTAAATTAACATACAGGGTGTCCCAACCGAGGGTAAAGTTGAATTCCTGCAAATCCCAAATGCTAAATGAAATCGATTTATTTTGGCATAATGCAAGCGCAGGTTTATGCTCGGTCTAGAAAAACGACCTACACTTGTGAATTTGGAGTTGGTGCAATCAACCCCCTATTTCCAGCATCCCCAACTCAAAAATCATTCGATCGAAAATAGGTCAAGTGGCACCTCGTTGGAAAGGTATTTCAATTTTCTCTTCGAATTTGGTATTTTCGAAATTCAGAATCATCATACAGGGTGTCCCGGAGCAGGAACACTGAAAACCCAAATAACTTTTTGAAACTGGTTCATTTCGGTATAATACGAGAACATGTTTATGTTTGATTCGAGAATAAGACTCTCTTGCGTGAATAGGAATTTTTGCAATCAATCTCTTCCATTCAGCATCCTCAACTCAAAAATCATACAAGTGATTACAGGTTGAGTGGCAAAGTTCCAGAAAGATCTTTCTATTTTCTGAATCACTGAGGCATTGGTTTCAGTTTGGCAATCGAGGTTTTCTGGCGTGAGGATCAGGATGAGGGGATGATGGAGAAACTGATTGGATGCTCATCTAAACAGGAAAACGAGATTTATTGAACTTGTATTCAATTGAAAACAAAAAACTAACTTGATTAATACAACAATTGTTCAAAATGACCTCCGCCCACCTCCATACAGTTATACAGACGATTTTCGAACTCTCTTCTCACATTAGCGAAAACTTCAGGAGTCAAAAGTCGGCATTCTGTGATAATCCTCATCCGCAGCTCCTCCAGGTTTTCTGGTCTTGTGGCATAAACTTTAGATTTTAGATGGCCCCACAAAAAAAAATCTAGGGATTTAAATCTGGTGACCTGGCTGGCCACTCAACAGGTCCTCTTCTACCAATCCACCTTCCTGGGAAATTTTCGTCTAAATATTGGCGCACCTGAGCATCATAATGCGGAGGAGCACCGTCTTGTTGAAAACGCATTTCGTCCTCAGAAAGAGTTGGATCGTTCTGTGAAATTTCTGTCAATCTAGGATGTATGTGTTCCTCTAACAACTGTAGGTAGCCATTTCCATTCAGATTACCCTCAATAAAGAAAGGCCCAACTAGATGATTGCCAAAATTCCTGCCCAAACGTTCAACTTCCGAGGCCTTTGCGTGTGGGCCTCTCTAAACCAATGAGGATTCTGTGTGTCCCAATATCGACAATTATGTCTTTTCACTTCACCACTGAGCATAAAGGTGCTTTCATCAGAAAAACAGATGTTATTCAGAAAATTTGGATTAGCGTTTAGGTTTTCACTTAGATTTTCACAAAACTGTAAACGACGATCTGGATCATCTTCGTTTATTTCATGCACTAATTTTACCTTGTAGGGGTGAAATTTGTGATGTTTCACGATTCTATGGACAGTTGTAGCTGATACACCAGTCAGACGAGATAGTTTTCTGATCGAAGTAGTATTCTCCATTTGTAGATGACCCACTACTGCCACTTCCGTTGCCTCATTTCTGACAGGACATGCCACTTCATGTTTTTGTTTGCCACCGAACCCGTAGCTAGAATTTGTCAACCAAATATTTAACGTACTGGTGGTTGACTCCTTTCTCTTTCAGGATGGTTCCTATCGAATATCCTTGCCGTTTCTTTGGCACAACTGTTATTTCGAAAATACGTCGATACAATTTCGACCCTTTCCTCAGTGGAATAAACCATTTTCAGATTAATTTCAACTGACGAACAACAACAATAATGAGGAACTGATCTGAATAATAATAATATTTCATTGCAAAATGAGAAATAACAGATGACTGCACGCCAGATGGAAATGAAAAAATGTGAACATTTTCAATGCAGAAATCAGCTTTATTTCTTCGTAATTGATGCTCAACACATTGTACCCCAATACTTTTAACAGTTTCGAATTAATTTTAGTTGATAATTTCAAATGACGATATTGAATTTTTCGAAAGCGACATCCTGTATGGAGAGCCGAACTGAATGAAATGCTTTAATCATTCTGGAATTCAAAAACCTTTCTGAAGATACTTGAATTATTTGTATGATTTTCAAGTTGGGGATGCTGAATGGAAGGGGTTGATTGCAAAAATTCTATAACCACACAAGAAAGTCCTATTCTCGGATCAAACATGTTCTCGTATACCGAAATGAACCAGTTTCAAAAAGTTATTTGGATTTTCAATGTTCCTGCTTCAGGACACCCTGTATGATGATTCTGAATTTCGAAAATACCAAATTCGAAGAGAAAATTGCAGTACCTTTCCAACGAGGTGCCACTTGACCTATTATCGATCGAATGATTTTTGAGTTGGGGATGCTGGAAATAGGGGGTTGATTGCACCAACTCCAAATTCACAAGTGTAGGTCGTTTTTCTAGACCGAGCATAAACCTGCGCTTGCATTATGCCAAAATAAATCGATTTCATTTAGTATTTGGGATTTCCAGGAATTCAACTTCACCCTTGGTTGGGACACCCTGTATGTTAATTTAAAATTCTAAAAATGACAAATCAAGGTGGAGAATTGACAGACCTTTTCAGTAAGGTGCCACTCGACCCTTATTCCCTATGATGAATTTCAAAGTTAGGGTTGCTGGGGTAGGGGTTGATCTGAGAAGTTTCAATTATTTCGAAAAATGCTCCCTCGAAACAAAAATCACGTGTCTTGGTGTTTTTCGCTAATGTTACTCATTTCGGAGTTAGAGGGGGTCAAATTTTGTTGGAAGACACTGTATATATATATATATATATATATATATATATATATATATATATATATATATATATATATATATATATATGATGGGACAAATATCTTCCACGATGAACTTCATGAGGAGTCTACATATGTTAACTTGAGATAAGACAAATTATGAAAAATCCGTAGATCAATGAATAATATTGGGACTTAGAGTCCGGACACAGATAAAAGTATACAAGCAGTACTTTTTTGTATATGTATATATATATATATATATATATATATATATATATATATATATATATATATATATATATATATATATATATATATATATATATATATATATATATATATATATATATATATATATATATATATATATATATATATATATATATATATATATATATAACTTGAGACAAGAAGAATTATTCAATATTCCGTAGATCAATGAATAATCCTTCCTGGCAATAGCTAGTTTCCAAATCTGCCTGCTTCGGCATACTGCAGTTCCACCCTTATTAGGAGCTCATCAGTGTCGCATATCGCTTTTCAGCATCCTATCAAGCTACATCAGGGTACTCTATCGATTACACAAAGGACGTACCTCGTACATAAGTACTCGCCCTCTATGGACCGACACCGCGAACCCGCTACCGGACTTCGAGAAAGATACGAACAATAACAAACAGATGTGAAAACGTTAAAAATTCCAACATTTGGGAGACATCTTTCGCCGTTCCGTGAATCACATCAACGTTTTAAACGAAGGAAATAATCCCGCTGGAATAGTGCTCTGGGCCTCAATTTCCAAAATAAAACCACCCGTCGGTAAATATTTGATGGGACAAATATCTTCCGCGATAAACTTCGCGAGGGTCTCATATGTAAACTTGAGACATAATGATATTATTCGCTAAAAATCCGAAATTCAATGTTCAAAAGGACAAAATCGAAGAATTCTTTGATAAGTTTTCACGATGACTATTTAAAAACATGAAAACAGGTTAGAACTAAATAAAACAAATCCTTCAGAATAACGATTAATGAGTTTACACCCAAAATTTCATTCAACTATTGGATATGTACAAAATCCAATCCTCCTCTGACCTTGGACGAGTAAACTAAAGAGCTAGTTCCCAAATTTGCCTGCCATGCTCGATAGGGTACCCGATGTAGCTGCGTGCATGGCAGGCAGATTTGGGAACTAGCTATTGTCAGGAAGGATTATTCATTGATCTACGGATTTTGAATAATTCTTCTTGTCTCAAGTTATAAAATACGTAACAAAAAATTACATCCCCCCAATCAAAAACCGACCGGTTTCAAGAAATACACAGGAAAATGAAACCGGTAGGTTTCAGATCGAGTTATTCTGGGTGGTTCGTTTACATTGGAATGCACTACGTCTTGGAATTTTCTTAGGTTTGTAGTTACTAAATACAGAATGTTCCATTCGAAATGATATTTCAGTTTATGGGAATTAGTAATTATTAAAATGAGAAAAACTGATGAGGTTTGAACCTAAACAATACCTTTTCATTGAAGAGTCGCGATTGATTAACTATTAAAAAATTCGGGAAAAACAAACAAACAAAAAACATAATTTCTAAAGGATACCAAACAACTGCCTCTGCGAGCTGATAATGGAAAGACGGATGGATGAAAACAAATGCAAACATATTAATTAATGTGTAGTTGAAAAATATGAGCTAACCGTCTTATGGTGTTTCATAATTAGAGCGAATTGTCATGATATCCACGTTAAAAAACAGAAGTTAGCTTTCATTACTAACATTTGATTATTGAATAGTGACATATATCAAAACATAAAGCACATCTTTCTTTGTATTCAAAGAAAACATTCTGGTATCTATATCCTCAGAAATTCATTTGTATTCGAATACGAGCATCTAATCTTATAGCGAAGCGTCTTTGGTAAAAGTTTCATATTGATTTCATCATTGACTAATTTCCATCATCAATCACCCTTATTTATTCCAGTTTGGTATACCTTAAAACGAAACGTGTAAAGACAATTTTCTAATTCGCCTGCTATGAAAGAGCATTTAAACATAAAACGAATACAATTCAATTTTGTCAGTAGTTCTCAATAGTTGCAATGATTAGCATCTTCACACTCAACGCGAACATTAATTTCCTAGACATTGTTCTCTCATTTTAAGCACAACTGCTCCATTCAAATAATAGAATGAAACTCCTTTCCATCACCCCCCAAAGTTAGGAAACCGAATTAGAGGAGCATTACATTTGTGGTAATGATAAAACATTAGTTCAAAGGGCGCTAGGCCAAAGTTTCCGGTTTATAAAGCATAATTAACTCTTATCAGCAAACAACAATACAAGTTTAATAATGAACGTTTAGATTACACACGAGTTGTACAAAGCGCAGTATTTCCAAACATTCCCATGAACTGCCGAGTTCTAAGAGAGCGTTCAGGCTTCTTGAAACCATCGTCCGGGATCGGACAGTGAATGGCTCATAATAAGATCGAAGTTGGTTTCTGACCACTGGTCAACTCAATATATGAAGACAGTGTTAGTTTGCTAAGAATTGCCATTAGGAGTTCTGAAATGAGACGATTAAGGGAAAGGAACTCAAGAACATTTCCAAACTAGATTGGTATTTTTATAGTCTACCTAACCTCAAAAACAATTTCTACTGATGGGCAGTGGAAAAGAAACGAGTTATTCCTCGATTACGTAACTGATAATCTCATTTATGACTGGGACATAAGATTAAGATTAATATTTTGTCTGGTGTATCTGGGGATTCTATATCATTGTATTTTGAAAATGTTACGGATATTTCATGCAGAATAACATTTGGTATTGGTCACGTGAGAAAATGCATCTTAAATAGCGATATACGAGGGTAAACCAAAAATGCTTTTCCTAGGAATTTGATTCATGGATCGATTACTTTATTCGTGAAAAATATATCAGATCATACGAAATTATACAAATTTTCAACGCAGCGAGAATATATAATTGACATTATTGAACAATTCATGAGGACAAGGAAGAAAACAAATTACAATTCATTTCATTATCACAGGGCGTAGTTCAGAGAGTTGCCAAGGGCAACTGCTCTTCCACTCAAATCCTGATGTAAAAAAAGTTATATATTGAACGAACCCTTTTCGGGAAACCAACTACAAAAATTTAGAAAAAGAAAATGATTATGGCGGAACTGCAATCAGTTAAGGCGCACACGCTGTTTTTCGAATAAGATCGTCCAAGCACGAGACTTAAATAAGGCAACAGATGAAGACCTGTAGTATTCAGCTATGAATTCATTATAGAGTTTATAGATGCTGAACGAGAAAGATCTCTCGAAAATGACAAGTCTGTGCTTAGGAGGAGAAATGAGACCTCTACTTTTGGTATTCAGATTATGAACATCAGATCTAAAAGAGATTTTACGGTGCAAATAGGAAGGCTTCCTGGTAATCAATATTTCGTGATATAAAATCAACGCTGCTAAGTGAAATCTATTGGTTATATTGAGCCACTTTGCTTCCACCAACTTGTGACTTATTCGGTAAAATTTCCGCAACCCATAAATGAAAGGCAAACAGGAGTTTTGAATCTTCCGAATAGTGTATATTGTTCGTTGATCAAGGCAAGAATAATAAACTTGCGAGCAATAATTGGAACTGGATAGCACAAGGGTATTGCATAAGGATATTTTCAATTTCAGAGGCAGTGATTGTCTATGTGGATACAGAAGACATAATGAGATGTACTCCCCAACGATATAGATAGCCTCATGATATCTCCCAAATGATTACACTTTAGTTCGTTACCGAATATAATAGCTTTGGTATTGTTAGGTTTAATATTTAATCTATGAACCTCGGATACTCTAACAACACTATCAAGATCTTCTTGTACCTTACTAACGGCGTCTTCAAAATTCTCAGGGCTGAAACTATGATAAAGTTGCGTGTCATTACCATTAAAATGAACTTGGCAATGTTTTAAGTAGCGTTGAAAGCTGTGAGTATAAATCACAAAGAACAGAGGACCTAAAATGATACCCTGGTGTACACCAGCAGTAACAGGCAAAGTACTAGAAGGACTGTCGCAGATCTTTGTTTGTTGGGTTTGGTTGGACAGATAATGCTTGATGAGATTTGTTGCACCTCCAGAAAAGCCAACGAAGGACACAATCGCAACAAGTATATCATGATAGATGGTATCAAATGCTTTGGAATAGTCTAATAAGAGCATTATAGTTATACAGCCGAGATCAGTCGCTGTCAGAATGTCATCGGTGATCTTTAGTAAACTAGTTGTGCAACTATGACCTGCCCTGAAACCTGATTGAACCTCGGGAATTACGCCCAAACTATTCAAATGTTCCGTCATCTGGTAAAACAAAACTTTTGAAAGGGTTGGTACGTTGGACGTAGATCTTTATACTCGCTTACTGAGTGAGATTTAGCGATTGGGCATACTACAGCCTTTTTACATAAACTAGGGAAACAGTTGTCAATGAATCAAGAATTTATTATATGAACAATGTACTTTATTATATCATTATCATTATTTTTCAGATGGGGGTTCAATTGAAAATATGACTTGAACACTAGTACATTTGAACCAGTTAGTAAATATTGAAATCAATTCTTCAAAATTTCAACAATGGTGCCTTCATCAGTTGATTCAATGATTGATAGATGATCACGAAATTATATCGCTAGATAAATTGCTGCTTCAAGAAGCAGCATGCAAAGCGCATGGAAGCCTTTTTCAAGAGACTGGTGAATTTACTAAGCGAAGAGGATCATGGAAGAAGTAAAATAACGATTGTTCGCGATGATCGTTTTTTAAGTGTTTTGAAAGAGTGATCTAGTACCGCTGTAAAGTGAGGAAACAGGAAGTGGGCTAGTATTAGTAAGTGAGGCAACAGCAAGGAGGCGTTTCAGATAAATTAACCTTCGTGGCAAAAGTCCTGAAACGGGTCCAGAATTCAACAGAATACACCTCACGGCGCCTCTCCAATTCGCAAGAGAACGCCAGGATTGGGGAAATGGAAATTGGGGAAACGTTCTGTTCTTTGACGGATCCAGGTTTTGACTTAAATTTCCAATAGTGCTTCTCAGAATTTATAGGCGAAATGGTGAACATCTCAATCAAGACAATTTCGTTACAAGAATCGGTCATGGAGGCGTGACGATTTTGGTGGCAAAGTATGGAAGAAAAAACAAAATGATGGGAGATCCATGACTGGGAGATCCATGACTGTTAAGGGGTACCTACGACAAGTTTTAGGTCCTAAACTTCTGCAATTCACTCGTAATATAGGAGAAAACGTCAAGATGGACTTTGAATATTAAGAATACACTTGCCGGTAGAGAGCTCTGATCACAATTCGATTGAACATGTGTGGGAAACGATGGGTGGACGGTGAGGAAAGCGGATCCATGCTCCGCAGAATCTTAATGAAGTAAGTCAGACTTTGTTAAAAGAGTGGGCCAAAATAGATCATGGGTTTATTTTTAATTTATCGGTTTTCCTAGATGCATTCAAGTGATAAGAGGAGATAACACCAGTTACTCAGTTGGTCTTCATTTAATAACTTTCTGTTTATATTCTCTTACTTGTTTACCATTTAATTTTTCTTAAATGGAAACTTTTGTTAAACCAACTGAAAATGCTAATGAAAAAACTGTATCAAAAAATCAGCTGTCGCCATGACTGAAAATATATGTCATCGAGAATGAATGTAGCTTTGTAATGAAATATATTATAATGAAGTGTATCTTCTTGACAAAATTTAGCTCAGAAATTCTACACGGCAATTCAGATTTCGTGCTCATCCTCGTATATTGCTATTTGAAATGCATTTTCACACATAAAAATAACATCTGTTATTCTGCGTTAAATAGTCTGTAACACATCCAAAACTCAAGGATATCGAACAATGAATCAGGGTGTTATGGTGGTTCAAACTAGTGGATAATTTCAGTTTGCAGGTGAGTGTTTATAAGAATTGCTGTTGAAACATAATAATATTTAATAAAACAGACTTCAGGTATTCGGACGGGTTTTTTGCCACACTGACGTGCTACTGGGCGATGTAATTAGGATTCTCATTTCGTATTTGGTTATCTGTGAACGAATTAGAATTGAAAAATTGGTGGTTTATGATAATATCATTTGCTGGAATATTTGTGTTCTGGATTTGAATCATTTTCTGAATGAATCTTGAACAGTATCAAGTATCGTCAAGCTAGTGTTTCCTGAAACGTTTCATTGTCTAGCATTTTCTCTACAAAGTGATCCATAAGTGAATACTAACTTGAGTGTCTTCTGAAGATCTACGGAAATGTCATGCAAGTAGATAAAACACTATGATTTTACACAGTATGTCTCACAGTAAAAAGGATTTTTCCAATAAAGACGCTTTTGATGACGCAACCTGTATATGACTAGTGGCAGAGTTCTTGCGTCTAAGGTGACAATATGTTTTGGTAGTCGGTACAAAAATGAGCATCGAACAAGGAATCAATATTAAGTTGAGTTTAATACTCGGTCAAACGTACCCAAAACGTTTCAATGGACGCAAGAAGTTCATGGTGAGGATTATCTAACCCAAGGTAGAGTTCATGAGTAGTATACGCGTTCTAAAAATGGCCAGGAAGTTATTAATGAAGACCCACACGTCAGCAAGGCGAGATTCTTATAACGACAAAGAGTAACAAAAAAGGGCGCGAATTTGTTGAACAATCAAAATCATCATTTTGACCACGCATTTGGGCATTCACACGAATCCAACATGGTAATGACATCGTTAAAGAGGCAAAAGGAAGAAACCTCCTTCCGAACATTGTGACTGGTGACGAAATGAGGAGTTTCAAATACGACACGGAAACGAAACGACAAAGCACCGAATGGAGGAAAACGAGTCAGGAACCAAAAAATCTCGATTTGAGAAGTCAAAAGTGAAGACAATGCTCATTTGTTTACACGATTTAAAGGGTCATGTTCATCATGAGGTCATATCACTGGGGCAAACGGTTACTGCGGTTTATTACCTTGGTGTTTTGAGGCGTTCGTTCCATAGTACTCGTCGCATCCGGTCGGAATATCGTAAGGCAGGGGTGCTCAAACGGTCGATCGCGAGTGCTTTTTGAGTAATTCGCGAGGAGTAACATTTTTCTAATAAGTAGGTAAATAAACTACAAAAATTTATTACGTAATAAAATAACACTATGCTAGCGGCAAAAGGCGACGGTACTTGTCAAAGAGAAGCCGCGCTTTCATTTCTGCGCTTTTCTAGACATTGCGGGCGGCGTGTTTGCCGGGAATATTCGAGACTTTCGTTCACGCCGATACAAATGTTGCGCCTGCAGGAATTGGAGTCATTCTGAATTGTAACTTGAATGCAATACTACGTCGATACAAATTATTATTATCGAATAGTACAAAATCAGTGCAGCGAAGAAATCTTAAACGTACCATTTTAATATCGATTGAGAGGAAGACTTTTTCTTTTGTATAGTAAAGGACAAGTGCGTTTGTCTTATTTGTCGTACGTCAGTTGCAATACCTAAGCGTCGTAACTTAGAGAGGCATCATCAACGGTTCATAAAAACTATGAAAAGGATTTTCCGCCACAGAGTGAATTGAGAAAACAAATAGTACGTGATTTGAATTCTTGTTTGGAAAAAGAACAAACCATGTTTACAGGACCAGCCAAACAATCAAATGCTGCAACGATCGCGTCATTCAAAATATCTTATATATTGGTGAAACACAAGAAACCATTCGAAGATGGATCGGTTGGGAAGGAAGCATTTATTGAAGCAGGTGATACTTTATTTGAAGATTTCAGAAATGAAACAGTTATCAGTCATTGCTGCCATTAATTCTATACGTTGAAATAATGAAATAATGATTACGATGTTTCAGATAACTCAAAAGTTTCAGTAAATCAGGAAATGAACATTTGTTTCATATTATAGTAGACTTAAGCTAAATTTTCTACATGAGTTTTAACCTAACCTAACAAAATCTTAAACAATGTTTATAGATAATTTCATAACAATAAAATGTTTACTACTAAATTCAATTCCTTCCTACACAGAATTATAAAATTCAAAATAATGCTTGTCAAAATGCTCATATATATTTTAAGCTGCAATATTTTCATGAAATATTTTACCTTCATCTTCTGATGATCTATCTTCATTACATACATGCACTTTAACACGATCTACCATGGCATCCATATTATGAACCAGTTACCACATTTTATTTTCTTCTTTAGTGATGTGGTCTATACAATTTTTGCTGTTGTGGGATGTAACACTTTTGATTGCACTGTTGAAATAAAGTTCAACGTCTTTTATCTTTAAACTTGCATTCTTTCTAGTTACTTTACCCTTTACCTGTGCCCATGTTAGTTCAATGAGATTCAATTCGCAGAAGTAAGGTGGAAGGCGGAGTATACTTACTTCCCACTTTGCCATTTCGTGAATTATATATTTTTTGTATGATTTCTTATGTGAATTTACCATTGATAATAATTTTCATTTACCATATTTTCTTCAATAGAAATATTTATATCCTTTAGCCATATGATGATGTCTGTTTTACGTCATGAAGATGTTGGCGTTAATTCAATGTGTCTGTCACGAATGGTAGCTTGCGCATTACTATAACAGATCCTAGTGGAATCAAATCTAACAACTGTTCAAAATATTCTTCGAAAACATCCGCATTCATATCCTCATGATAATCTTCAGTACTTTCACTTTGGAATGATAAGTACCCCTCATCCACAAAACCTTTAACACAACCTATATGCGTTATTATTATTCGTCGTCCTTTTCTTGACGGAGCCTGAAATCCTGTGCTCAAACAGTCAATCGCGAATACTTTTTGAGTAGATCTCGAGAAGTAAATTTTTATGAAGTGGGTAACTGAACTACAAAAATTTATTACGTCATAAAATAACCCTCTGCTAGCGGCAAAAGGCGGCTTTATCAAAGGAACGCGCGGTACTTGTCGATGAAAAGCCGCGTTTTTATTCATACCGCTTTTCTAGAAATTTCGGGCGTTTGACTGGAACATTCGAGACTTTTGTTCACGCCGATATAAATGTTGCGCCTGCAGGCATTGGATTCATTCTGAATTGTAACTTGAAGGCAATACTACGTCGATACAAATCATTATTAAATAGTACAAAATAAGTGCAGCGAAGAAATCTTAAACGTATCATTTTTATAACGATTTGGAGGAAGAATTTTTCTTTTGTATGGTGAAGGATAGGTGCATTTGTCTTATTGATCGTAGGTCAGTTGCATTACCTAAGAGTAGAAACAATGGAAAGGATTTTTCGCCACACAGTGAATTAAGAAAACGAAAAGTACGTGGTTTGCTTGTTTGAAAAAAGAACGAACCATGTTCTCGAGACCAGTCAAAAAATCAAAAGCTGTTACGATCGCTTCATTTAAAATATCTCATTTTGGAGAAACATAAGAAACCATTCGAAAATGGTTGTGAAGGAAGCATTATAGAAGCGGGTGAGACTTTATTTGGAGATTTCAAAAATAAAACAGAAATGTCGGCTATTAGAGAACTTCAGTTATCTCGTCCGACTATCACAAGGCGTATTGAAGTCATGAGTCAGGAAGATGAACTAAAACATGATATCATGAAATGTAAATACTCGTTCCACGAGTCCACCGAAATGATAGACACAGCCGAGCTATGCATTTTTATTCGGATGGTATTCAATCACATGTTCGCTGAGGAAGAATTTTTGGCAATCATTCCCTTGAAGGGGAAGACCCATGGCGAAGATATATATGAATTCAATTTTGTAAAAAACTACAAGATACCAATTTATAAATTAGTGAGCATTTTGTTTTGTTGCATTGTGTCGAGCTAATGAAGATTTCCCTTAATTTTAATAATTCCATTGCATTATACATCATTAAGTTTTGGGTTCAAAAATTTTAAACAAACACGGAGGATATTAAGGGCAATGCAACAAAAATTGTGAATTTCATTCATGTGAACACACTGATTCACACGGATGTCAGGTGGTTGAGTCGCGGAAAATTCCTAGAAAGGTTTCAAAAATTATTGCCCGCAATAACAGCTTTTCTAGACGAAAGAGATGATGACACTCAGATGTTGAAACACGAAAAATGGCTGATTGATTTGGCAATTTTGACTGACAGCACAATGCAAACAAAAAAACAAAAGTTTCACGATTTTTCTTATTAGTTTTATTTAAATGGATTTGAGTATCATTTTCCCCTTTTTTTTAGTGCTGGTGGATTACTGTAAAAATAATTGTACTACATATTCAAACTTTCTCTGGATAAATTTGAAATCTCGATATGCGTTGATTCCTTGGCAGAGTGTATTCCTTGAAACTATATCCCAAATTGTATATCCATATGAAAGTATTGAAATAGCCTCGCATTTCAGCATTCATACGAATAATCGTCTATAAAAATAACTACATACAATAAATAAGAAATAGTCAATTTGCGAATCACTTATTTCCTTTGAAAAAATTTTCATTTCTCAAGGACGAATTTTCACTTGGAAACTTCCGATTTGAAAAAAAAATTGAGCCGAAACCTATCAACTAAGTCTTAATCCAATTTTTGTTAGAATAACCTCCTAAACTATGTAGTTAGAAAATACTCTGTTGAAACTGATTACACTTACCTTGCCTGCCAAATAAAATGAAAATAGTTAGCTTACCTGAAACAAAAAGGAATCATATTAAAATAAATCATTGGATATTGCAGATGGATCACAATAGTTATATTGCTATAAGTTTTTTTACCTACACTGTAGGTCGGTGTGCTTGAAGGAAAGAAAATTGTCTTGAAAGCGCCAGATTGAAATTTGCATACAAATAAAAAATAGTTAATCGTTTATAGGATAATGATTTCATGATTTATAGTTTTTGGGACTCCTTTTGTTTGTATTGTGAGTTTTTCTTCATATTTTGTTCTTAGGGGTTTCATTTGCCTGTATTATTTGATTTTTCTGTCTTTGTTGCTAATCGCAGTTGGTTTAATGTTTTGGCTCACTGTTTGAGCTTCAAACTTAGATATATAGATTTCAGATATGTTTTACTTATACGGCTTGTTAGGTCTAATTTAATTTGTTTCCAATGAGTCTTGTACAAGGATACAAGATTCTCTAGAAATTCTGCTTTTGTCGTATATTTTGAAAATTTCACACATATTCCCATTTTTCTTTATTCAAAAATTTAGTATTCAAGTAGAAGAGGAACTATGTTACTCAACATCAGTGTTATCATTATTGTGAATAAAGATATTTACAATAATTGAACAATTTCATTCCATTAATCTGATTAAGATAATCAGGATTGATTCTTGATCTACCCCAATTCTTGTTATTATGCAAAACGCATTATATATAAGAATCAAGGAAACGCCATGTAGTATAATGTTCGTTGCATAATGAGGTACATACACTGTGCCAAGAAATAAACATATAATTTCAATAGTTCTATCTTCGTTTTTGGTAGGCAACTAATCATTTACACATTTACAGGGTGGAACAAATTCGATGTTTTAGTGCGGCAGCTACGTAATATGTTATAGATGAAGAAAAATGTTTCCCCCTCTCCCAAGCTCGATTTTTGAGAACACTTCATTGGCGAAAACATATTTCAGCTATTTTTCTTAGAATTTGAGTTACTCTGAAATTCTGGATTTTTCGGAATTTCGATATGTGACTATATCTCGCATCCTATTGAAGTTTGGTGAAGGATTTTTTCATATACCACAAGCACTTTTTGAATAGCAGGAACGTATTCGAAAAAGTTTTTTGCAATTCAGTTTCGGAGTTATAAGGCAAACTTGTGTTTTTCCGAATACGAACTATGGGTGATTTTGGTATCAATATAAAGGATAATTTTTTCTTTCCAAATTTCATTGATATCATTAAGTTTTTCAACATTGGCCTCTTTCATCAAGAAATTGAAATATTCCACTCGGGATATCGCAGATATTCACAATTCTATGGTGGACGAGGTTTGTCTGTGTGTGTCAAAGATTCCATTTATTCATTTCTGTGTAGAACGAAAGAGTTCTTCCCACAAAACATACATTATTCTTCTTCTCTAACACTATTTCTACTATTCAATCATATTCATGTGGATTCATCCGATTCTGTGCTTGGAACAATTGCAGCAGTCATCAAAATATTGATTCTGTGAAAATAATTATGTGCAGAGGGAACGACCTGTCTGTTAATTCAAACAAAACACACATGATTCAAATCACTCGAAAAAGAAAACTACCGCCTTTCAAGGCACTCAATATTTTTAACGAGGAACCAACAATAGTAAATCGAGTGAAATATCTGGGTCTGATGCTTGACGATAAACTGAATTGGTGCAATCATATCAAAAGACGAGTGCAAAGAGCGCAAAACACACTCTGGGCCTGCCCCAGATGGGGGTTCAAAGCAAATATAATATATCGGTTATATGCGGCCATCCTATGATGGCCTACACTGGCAAGAGATAAAATAGAACAAAATAAAAAAGATTCAAAGGCAAGCATGTCTAACAATCACGGGAGCCTTGAGAACCACACTCACGGCTTCTATGGAGTGTCTTCCTTGGCATCCCACCACTAAATATAGTGGAGGATGAGGTGGCCATGAGGGCCACTTTGAGACTGTGGGAAGGAGGTATATGGGGAGACAGAAATCCAACAGAGGAGATCAAATGAAAGCCACCTACCACTTCCACGAAACCTTCAAGGTCGTCATTCCACCAAAAGAAATTTGAACCACACCCCACGCCTTAGTCACCCAACAGAGCCCCAACTGGTTCATGGTCGGGAACAAAATCGGAATGGGTACAGGTAGCGTCCTCCACGGCCCAAGATCTAACATTACGATTGCTCTGGGAGACTATGTCACCGTACCACACGCAGAAATATTTGCCATTATTCGGTGTGTATAGGAAAACCCACACAGGAAGTAAAGGGACGCATAAATCTACATTTGATCTGACAGACAGCACTTCGACAACTCATGGCTACAAACAGAGTAACTTTGATTTGGTGCCCGGCCCATCAGGGCAGCGAAGGGAACGAGGTAGGAGACAGCCCTACCGGAAAGGCAACAGCTGTTAGGCCAATGGGACCAGAACCAATTCTGACCATCCCATGGACCCACGTGCTCTCTTTCTCTCAAAACAGGAAAACCACCTAGGCTCTGAACTATAGGGCAGGCATCTCGGGACTGAGACAGTCAAAAAAGCTCATAAAGAGGCCGAAATAAAAGAAGAGGGTATATGGACTATTGTCCCTCGATAAGAAGACTGTTGCGATGGTAGTTGGCCTATTAACGGGACACGAACTCAACAAATACCGACACGCCATGAGACTATTGGAAACCATACAGTGGTGTGGTTGCCTAGAAAATGACGCAACAACGGAACATCCTGCCCATAAGGTGAATAGACTGAACACCTTGAGCGCTGCAACAACCAGCGCCTGGATGATACAGAAAGCCCCCTACAACAACAGTCTTGCAAGCTTCATCAAAAAGTTTTTGCAACACTCATAAAAAAAATAACACAACACGGCAAGCCTACTGGGTCAAACGACTTGAGTGCTGCCCATAAAGGCGCCATGCAAGAGAAAAGAAGAAGGGTACTTCGATTTCTTCCAAAGTTCTTTTAATATCAGTTTTATTTCAATTTTCAAGAGCATCATTTTCAATTCGATTGTTCTTACTGATTCCTTAGTTCTGTTATGGATTACCGAAAAATAATGCCTCAACATATCTAAACTTCTTCTGAATATATCTGAGTTTTCGATTTTGCGCATTAATTTGTTGGCGTAGTGTATATTTCATGACACTTTGTACTTGCCCGACGATAAACCAGTATTTGAAACCGCGGTAACAGTGATTTATTAATTTAATTCATTTGTATTTAGTTAAAACATAGTAAAATATTCCATTTATTTTTCGATCATGCTAAGTTGAAACGATTTGGTAAAATAAGTGAAATAGCCATTTATTTTGACTGATAGACGAAATCAAGAATTTTCGAATAACAATGAAAAGTTTTCTATTCCAGTTCGAATTGCAATAAAAATTAAGAAACTCTTGATTCTCGAAACTCCCTCATCATTTTCTCCACCCATTACAAAAAGGAATACGAGTTGGAGGCTCTCGTAAAACTTAAATTGCTTCCAGAATCACAGAAATCTATACATCAAGCGATGAAACGCAGACATCATAGATACTGCCGATCCGATCTCGAGTGCTGATTAGCGCATAAGTGTTTTTAGTCTGCGCCCAAACTTCTGAATCTATACTGAAGTATCTACGTCTGAGTTATCTGGAATACGAGAAAATTGGCTGCAGCCACAGTTAACTGCAATACTCCAATATTCCCTTTTCTCGGTAGTTGTAAGCAGCACTTACAGAAATTTTCTTTGTTCGAGCTGACATGACGTGTGAGGCGTCGGAAAGAATTGGATGTTATGTGAAACTGTCGTAAAAAGAAGCCCTTGGAGCGGCACATTTGGAGAGCGTGACACGTCTACAATAAATACACACAAATCTTCGCTTGTTATAAGAAAAACGAACCCGTTACAACAGGACTTCCCGTTGCGCTCTTCAATCTGATGTGTTTTGCTGCAGCTCGGGAAAAGCGTGAGATTTTATGTTACCACAATTATTTTACCCACATGTTCTTGAAGCGAAATGAGTTACACTAGGAAATTGGATATACTCGTAATAAAGCATATCATATTTATTTTAATATCCTCACCTTCCATATTTTTAGTGTTAAAAAATAATTACTCAAAACATGTAAGGCGAAATTGAAAGGTATAATTATATTTATTAATATATTAACGCAAGCCTTCGAATATACACAAAACCAAATTTATATGGAACCACTCGGTATTTCACATTATTGATTGTTTTCAACCATGTGTAACAGTACGATTTCTCGAATTAATCATTTATATCTTTTCAACTCAGTTTTCATAATTTTATTGATGATTCAATCTCATTTCATCAAGTAAATATTCAAACAGTTTGAAATTCGAATTAGAAATCTACAGTTAACGATACCCAATGAAAATTATAGTTATATCCGTAAGGTGTCGCTACTATTGATCTAGGTTGTTCGCCGATTAATTGTGAAGTCAGTACTTGAAAGAAGATCGTCTCCTCGTTTCTGTGGGAGAACGGAAAACAGTAACTCATTCTATGTTTCGTTTCCACTTTATTGTTGTGAAGAAAATGATGTCGCTTTTTATTAATTTTTTTGAATATCAATAGTTTTTTGATAGAACCGAGTCTATATAAGTTCGGAATTCATTAGATTCTTTCTCTTGTCCATTTAGAAATCTTCGGAATCATTTGTTATTTCATTGGAGCTGTGTTGTAGCGATTGGAGTGAAAAATTTGCAGAAATTGAAATTAAGTATTCATAGATTTTTCTGGATAAATTCCAATCGTCTGAGGCGTATAAGTAGTCGGTAATTTTGCCGGATTTCCTCGACAACCATTTCAATTAGCAAGTGGAGAGATTTCGAATTTTCTTTTGTAAATTAACCTAGATCGATATCAGCTATTCCAAGGGTAAGTCAAATTCATTCTGTTCATTTTAAAAATATATATTCGAGAGATATGGTATTGTTATAGATTTTTTTGTTCACCGTCAAGATATTTGAGTTTTCAACTTTATGCCAAACCTTGTTATCTTACGTCTGGGGTAACCACGTTTTTGGGGAAATAGTCTTGCCACCTAGGATAGTCACGTTGCGAACGATATTCAGCCAAACAAGTAACCTGTAAGCTGTACGATACAGGAATACCAGAAAACTGATGTAAAACACCAAATCAAATCATCGTGGGAATTAATCTCATTGATCAAAGCTAAGTGTTTCTCTGAATCATCACATTTTTCTTTTCTATCTCTCTTTAATTGTTGACAGAGCTCTATCATTGAGTTTCGCTTTGTTGAAAAGCTCAGATTATTTTAAATTGAGAATTTGTACTATGTAATTTGAATTCATCTCATCTGAGACTCATTTTATTGTTAGTGGTTAATCTTTTTTTAGTTAAGTTATTTTTTCTTGTATAATTTTCTTTGATTAGAGTTAGTAAATTATTAATCAGATACTGTGATTTTGGATATTTATCTTGTAATAAAGCTAGTTGATTGAAGAGATGAGTATTATTCCTAAGGCTATATCTAGGACCTAGGTTCTAGACAAAGATCTCACACACTGAGATTAAGGGACTCTGATCAAGCTAGGCATAGGTATTAATAGGTAGTGTCAATTGTAATTTTCTTCAACTAGCCTTTTTATAATTTAATGTCATTACACGTCATTAGTTAAGTTTCGTAGTTCCAGTAAAATTGAAATATTTCTCCAATTTTAGACAAAATCAGAAACAAAACCATTACACATGGATCTTTGACTACTTGTGAAGCATTGTTGTAAAAAAATGAGAAATAAACTGTTTGCGTCTGAACGTCAATAAATGTAGTATCATCACATTTCATAGATCCACGACACCTATACTTCATGAATACACATTGGGGGGCCATTGTCTTACACGAGTCCAGTTGATAAGAGATTTGGGGATTTTAATTGATTTCAAGCTAAACTTCTTACACTGGCTGATACAGGCACTGACTTATCTTTTGTGCGTCAAACTTTCAACCTTGATTATCTTGTTATCAGGAGGAGGGTGACCAGCCTGGTAGTACTCTTTGAATTACTGAACAACCTAATAAAATCTGCTGATTCAGATAAATTAGAATGTTGCAGGTAGATTAACAAGGCATACACCCCTATGTCGGCTTGATATTTGTAGGCACAACTATAGTAAAAACTCCTTTTTTATAATTGTTTTTCTCTTGCTAATGGCCTTGGTGCCAAGTTAGATTTATTCTCTCTGTCCCTCGCAGCTTTTTAATTAAGAGCAACTAGGTTGCTTAGAAATGCTTAGGGTATCAATGTTAAACTAAAGATGAGCTTTGTATGTTTTCCACTTTAGTGAACTTCTTGAGTGTTTAAAATTGAAAAAAAATTTATTTGCAACTGAAATTTAGAATAACAGTTGTATTTTTATTTTGTATAATTCTCTGATACCTGTAATTGTTTGTAAATATAAATGGCTAAATAAATAAATATATTCAATTTAGATGAAAAAAACTCAAGAAAATTTTCAAATATTTCCAGCAATTTTCTAAATAACAATTAATGGAAAAAGTAAATATGCTATGATAATTGCGAACATGTATTTGTTTCGTAGTAGTTCTTATTTTATTGTTACTATCTTTCTTATCAATATATTTCTTGTAATTTTGTTTAAAGGGGTTTCCTGTATACTCTTATACAAATTGATATATACAATTTTGTATTTGAACTAAATGAAATAAAAAAATAGATAGTATGATAAGAAATATTGAATTATCTCCACATGTTCGGGATATTGTACCCAGTCATCACTGAACTCTGAAATTATGAATTTCAAATTTGAAAAAGCCTCTAATTATAATTGAAAATGCCTTACATTGGATTGTCCAATGTGCAGAAGGGTAGATTAATTGCTCTCGTTGAAGAAGGGATATAGCGGGCACAATGGGGGTACCACAAGGGGTGATTTCAAAATCTACGCCCGATACGTGGAGCTACAATCTCTGCAGAATAGGCCTAGAAGAAGTCCTAGCAAGATCAGTTGAAGCTGAAGAACAAGACCGCTTTTTCTGCCAAATTGCAAGAAGAGACCTTAGTGCGTCGCACTCCATTCTCCAAAGGCAATTTCTGGATGCAACAGGCATCGGTCACACTCATGCCTGTCGAAATGATACGTCAAAAACTTCGTTTAAACGGTTTATACAGCAGGAGGACCTCATGAGTTTTAGAGCTAACCAGATAACAAAAGTTAAAAGACTTAATTGGTGTATCGAGCAATAAAATTGGAATTTTGAGAATTTGCGAAATGTTCTTTTTCTGATGAGATCAGAATTGGTGTTCGATCAGATGACCGCCGGATTCTGGTTTTATGGAGTCGTGGAAGACAAGCTTAACTCCGAGTAGCAAGACAAATTCCGAAATATCCAGGGGCAGTGTGAAGTTTTGGGTGGTATTATGCTGGGAGGCAAAACAGATTTGATTCCGTTTCCTGCGAGCGTAACGGATAGAAATTACGTGAACCTAGTGCTGGAGCCCATAGTGATACTCGGGCCAAGTGTCTCCGGTGAGAATTTTACTTTTATGCAAGATAATGCTCCTCCGTATACCTGCAACCTTGCGCGACATTGTCTTGAAACAGAGGAATCGCTATTTCGAACTGGCCAGGTTGCTCTCCAGACCTTGATCCCATTGAACATTTATGAGATAATCTCAAAAGTAAAATTAGATCGCATCAGGATAATCCAAGAACCCCACAACAGCTCATAATCCGAAGCATGCCTTGACGGATTTAGGCTTGTATCAGGGCAAGAGGAGGTAATACAAGCCACTGAGATCAAGAAAGAAACACCTACTCCGTGAGAAAAAAAATTTTTTACTACATGCAGAAAGAGTCTCTTATTTTCTTTTATTTATTCATTTTATTTTTATTTATTGTTACAAAACATAGGAACCCTTTCAGGATAGACCCAATTACCGGGGTTCACAAAAATGATAACAGAAAAATAAACAGAAGTGAAACTGTCATACGAAATGAAAATTATAACTTTCATAAAAATTCATGAGAGAAAAAAGACTCACTAAAGACTACAGAATCAAGTAAAATATCATGATCATTGTAGTATCTTAAAGCTACTACAATGATGATGATTCAGATCTAATGAGATATGCAATAACATTATTTTTGAAAGAAGAGAGGTTCATGAAAATATCTATACATATATATAGCAATATGCCAATTGTACAGACGCATAATTCGTAAGAACACAGAATAAAAAATAAATTAGTACGGGCCTTCGGAACATAGAAGACTGCATTTTGGCGACTAGGATACACGGTTACGTTGAAAATGAGATAATTAACAAGCGGAAAACTAGAAGAATGATTTAAAATTCGATAAAAAATACAGTGTCGAAAAGGACTCTCCTCTGCCCCAGGCTCAAAATTTTGTGATGACGCAAACTTAATTGATAATCATGGTTAGGACTGAAAAATCTAAAGTTGAAACTTTTGACAAACTTTCTCTGGACTCGTTCAATTCTGTCAATAAACTTATAATAGTGAGGGTACCAAACAGGTACAGCATATTCCAAATTACTCCTCACCAACGAGAAATATACATTTTAAAGACCTTGGATCACTGAAACTTTCAGTAATTCTTAGAACGGAACCCAACATTTTGAAAGCCTTAGAAACTATATGATCAATGTGATACTCAAAGGACAACTTAGAATCAAGATATACACCAAGATCCTTAATTTGGTTTACCCTCCCAATTACAAGCCCATCAACAGAAAAATAGCATCGAAGACATTGACATTGTTTGTAAACCTTATATGCTTACATTTATCAATATTTAATTGTAAATACATACTTTGACAAAAGAGAAAAGTCTGTCAAGATCACTCTGAAACCGCAAAATATCATCATAGGACCGAATAGCACTGTACACTCTAAGATCGTCGGCATATAAATCATGTTTTGTATGAATAAAACATTCCGAAATATCATTAATGAATATTGAAAATAAAAGGGACCCACATGTGACCCTTGAGGAACACCAGAGGTGACACGAACGAAACCAGAATGAAGGCCATTGAGTGCAACATACCCCAACTTATTTGTTTCATTCTCGAAATAAACCCATTTCTTTTTTAATTGAAATATCTCAACCTTACAATCCAAAATATCGGGTGATTCCATATAAATTTGGTTGTGTGTACATACAGGTACAGTGAAAAGTAATTAACTCTCTACAGTAAAAAACATCATTTGAATGTGTGTGAGTTACAGAAATAACAGTACAATATAGTTATCCAATTACACACTATACCTTCTGTCAAAAAGTACCGAAATTGGCTAATGAAACACAAAATATTCGTTTCTCATCTAAATTTATTGTATCGTCTTCTAAGTAATCCCTTCCGAAATAATACATTCACGTCAATGACTAAATCCTATCATCAAAAGTGGAAAACACACTTGTGGGAATTGACAAAATCGAGCATTTAGAACAAACTAAATGACAGCTCGTGTTCAAACTCCGAGTCAGTATGGAAAAGAGTTGTGCCGTGCCTACTTACCAACAACAAAAATTCTGAAAATCGTTTCAAACAGATTTTGAGATAATTAATTCTCAGTACTTTTCTGAGAGAATGCATAACGGTATTGACAACAAGGAATATTTGCTCATAACAAATTGGCTGGTGTTTTCCTACGAGAGGACGTGATTTCCATCATCTCTAAATGTCCATCTTCATGCCTTTATGAACTGAATGTGAGTTGAATTTACGAGAAAAATATCAGTAGAATTTCTATTTTGACTAATGAATCTTTTGTAATCTTCAATTCTCTTTTCGTTACATCTTTCAGTTTGGTCTATATAGAAAGTCTTGCATTCACTGCACTGTATTCAAATACACTGCTTTTATTCAATAATTTCATTTCATCTTCATTATTAACTAACAAAGATCCCAAATTCTCTTTATCAGTACTCATGATGTTAATATTATTTTGTTCAATCTATTGAATACCTTTTTGCAGTCATTCTTCTTCTTACTGTGCCTTATCCTGACTGGACGTTGGCGATAATTTTAGCTCATATTACTCTATTGACTGCAGCTCGAAATAATTCCTGAGATGTTTTCCCGGTCCATTGTCTAAAATTGGCTAGCCATGAGATTCGTCGTCTTCCAGGTCCCCTCTTACCGTCCATCTTTTCTTGCATGACCAGATAGAGGATTTCATACTTATCATTCCGCATTATATGCCCGAAGTATGGAGTTTTCTCTCTTTAATAGTTCCCATAATCTTTCTATCTTTGTTCATGCGTTTGAGAACTATTTAATTCGTCACATGGTGTACCCAAGATATTCTCAACATGCGACGGTAGCACCACATTTCGAAGGCCTCTATAATCTCACAAGCAGCATCAGTCAACGTCCAAGACTTCACACCATATAGCAATATAGAGAACACATAGCACCTCAATAGACGAGTTCTTATTTATAAATTCAACTTGAGGTTACATAAAACAGCTCTCATGTTGTTGAAGTAGGCTCTGGCTTTCTCAATACGTATTTTGATCTCTCTAATCTGTTTCCAGTTATTTTTCAGATGCGCACCCAGATACTTTATGGTTGTAACTATTTTAATGGAAGAACTTGCAGCATAAAATGTTTATGCTTGTTATAATAACTTTCGTTTTGTTCGTATTAAGCCGCATGTTGTATTTTTCGCAAACTTGTACCACGGTTTCAATGAGCCTTTGCAGTCCGTCACTTGTGCTTGCCGAAAGAACCGTATCGTCCGCGTATCTCAGATTGTTTATCAAAACACCATTCAAGGAAATGGCGTCCCCAATTTCGCCAAGAGCTTCCCGAAACAGTTTTTCAGAATGAACATTAAAAAGCAGCGGGGACCACACACATCCCTGTCTGACGCCCGGACGACTCTGGAATCTCTGCGATTCCACTTCCTTCACTCGAACAAACGCCTCCTGCTTCCAATAAAGGTTAGAAATGATACGAGGATATCTCTATTCGATAATCCTGCAATATTTCAATTTCCTCTGAGTGGCCTGTTAGACGTCTACGAAGTCAATAATGCATGCATAACATCGTTCTGAAATGTTGGTAGTTGATTCAGCTAAATGAAACTATCGAACTGAAATATTTTCTCTATCACCTGGCACTTCCTTTATAGCGGAAGTGCATATCATAATGTGTTATTTAGCATAGAAAATTTTCCTGTAAATTGATGATTATTCGATAACACTTATTTTTCTCAGTATGCAAAAACATGCTAACAGGAAAAGTCTATGTTGTTTTTGCTTTATTAATATGTCAATTGAATTTAGTATAGTATACAGAGTGATTTATTTTTTTATTTGCCTTTCATTTCGAAATCAAAATGAAGAAGACTACGTTTCTTCACATCGGAAAAGCACTCAATTTGATATTTTGGGATTGAGAATTTCTGTTGTGAATCAAGTTCAAAAAAGATTCATTATTTTCAACACTAAATGAATTTTTCCATCCATAAAATCTGCCTGAAATTTGAGAAACTGTTCAGTTATCTGTCTGGCCAAAATACGAAAATATCACCTACATGAAGTTGGCGTAAAAATGGTTTAGATTTCTGCAAGTGCATGAACATATTCCAGAACATAAACAGTTTCCTTAATAACAGACATAGATAACAAACTATTTTTGTTTTAACAGACAGTCGAATTAACTCAAACAGAATGGCTAGCTACACAAATGAGCAAATACTTAATTTTTTTTTTCATCCATGGAAATGAAAGTCGGAATGTGAGTAGAACTCGTAGGAGATATAACGAATTATATCCAAATATGCCATCTATGACAGCTAAAAAATTCAAGCGATAGGTTCCCAATTTTCTTCCCGCTGAAACGGTCCATAATAAGGCATCATTTCCATCGTCTGCAGTCAACAATGAAGACAATGAAATTGCCGTTCTAGCCCACTTTGATTTTAATCCGTGCATCATTGGCAAAAGCAGAGCATGATCTGAATTTACCTCATATTAGTATTCACAGTATTCTGAAAAACATGAACTGCATCCTTATAAAGTTCCATTGGTCAAAACTTCACAATTTGGCAATCCACAGCTTTGAATAAAATTGTGTCAGATCCTTGTTCTGAGAACACAAGAGGATCCAGATTTTCTTAAAAGGATCATCTAGACGGATTAGGTCAAATTTTCTAATGAGGAAGTTTTCAACCGGAATAACTCACACTTCCGGGTCGACCAAAATCCCTGTATTACGAGGGAGAGAAATCCTCAAAGTAAGTTTAGTTTTATTGTGATTGCACTTTTGAAAGACAACAGATTGTCGTATTTCGTGTATGATGAAAACTCAAATGAGGAGCTTTATATGGAGATTTTGAGGACTGGATTTGAGGAATCAAGGCGTTATTGGTCCAAGATATAGCACTAGCTTGACTAAGCTCAAAATTCACCTGACTAAGGAAACACCTAAATAAATTAGGATTGATTGAGGATCCTTCATGTAGACTATGTGAAGAAGAAGTAGAATCAATGGAACATGTTATGTGCGAGTGCCCAGCTAGGAAAAGGGTCAGGATGGAAGAACTTGGATCTTGCAAACTGAAGCTGACTAAGCTTATTAAGCTCTCATCCACGAAACTCGTATCCTTCACGAAAAGGATGGAGCCCGTGGATGAAATCTAGGACAGTGTGCGCCACAATAGACCACTGGGTCGCAGTGGCCTGGCTTCTAGGAGCCCCTCACTCAAATAATAATAATAAATAATGAAATAAGGTCACCTGACCTAACGCCTATGTATCTTAATCTTTGGGGAACGCTGGAAGTTAAAATTTATTCCGGGCCTGTGATTTCAAGATGTGATTTGCATAATAGACTGCAAAATGCTCACATGCAGTTGTATGAAGAGTAGAACGAGTAGAACTATGTCCAGAAGTGAATTGTCATTACTTTGAACAATTTTAATGAAATTTAGGAAAATAGACTTTAATTCGTTCTGATATTTTTCAATTTGACTTCGGAATTCTACAACAACTGCAGTTTCGCATTTTTTTGTTCTCTTAATTTTTCAGTTATCCAATGACAAAATGACAGTTATTTGTTAATGCTCTGAGAGCTGTCTATGTACGTACAAGGATCTAAGCCGCCTTTGTCATCTTTAGGTAGGTACGTAAAATTCAATATTTTGCCATAATTAGAAAACTTAAACAAGGTATGTATAAGGAATTTCACTTAGTTTATTTTGCGGCGAATCTAATGAATTGAAAAATGACTATTTAAAAAAATAAGTAGTTTTCGATGTTTCTTCCTTTTCGAAATATGAGGCGGAAAAAAGACACTCTGTATACTGACTAAGATTCAGTCTAGCCCGAATTATGTTCAGCATAGTTTATTATTTGCAAAATACCTTTCATTATTCTGGTAGCTCACGCCGTTCTTGAGATATATCACTTTTTTCAAAAAGCAAAAAATCTATACTTTTCAAGAAAAACTAGGATATTTCATGAAATAAACAAGCTATACTTATGTGTTAGATGTTTTTGTAATTGGAATATCAAGCGTTATCGAATCAGTCATCAATATATAGGGTGTTCCATATTAAATAACAGTTTTGGTATGCACTTCAGGTATGACCGGAAGTGCCATTGAAGTCAGAATATTTTGAAATGGAGTTTCTGACTAGCTGAATAAACTACCAAAATTTTAGATCGATCACATTATCAATTCTGCATAAACGTCTAATAGGCCATTGAACTTGGGATGCCCTGTATAGTTTGAACAATTTTCCAACTTCAAGCTGTTTGCAGCAACTCTAGATGTAGCAGAACTGCCAAGTTCTCTTGTATCCTTTTTGAAACCAAAAGGCAACATTTCCTCCTCACTATTGAAAATCTAAAAGAATTAAAAAATTAGAAAACACCTTTTTCCATACGCTTTACTGTACGACCTGTACATATTTTGAAAATTTTATCATTATGACGAAGCAATCACATGTCTCCGTTGTGATAAACTGTGATAAATTGATTTATCTCAAATATTGCAGAATTAAAAATGACAGAAATTCATCAGTCTCTAGAGATGAGCTTCAAGAGAAACAATTTCAACCAGAGTTAGACGTTCGTTTACAAACAATTCCGAAACGAATTCCTCGTTCTAAATCGACCAGTATCGAAACTGAAAACAGCGTGAAAAAGATTGGTCGAACGTCACCTTTGGGATATCGCGTAAACACATCGTATCGAATCATTTCCATGCTGAAAGCAATAAGCGAAAATTCAGCTCTGATTCAAAGGCATCAATACATTTCCGGCGGAAACACCCGCAATGACGGAGGCCTCGACGCGCGAATGAAGGTGCAGAATCAACAAAGGCGAATATATTTTAGGAGCATACGTGTCAAACCGAGAAAATATAAAGGAAATATTCGATAGATAGATGGGCGGAATGCGGAGAACCTGGTGAAAGGAATTGGAAAAAGTTCTTCTTATATTATTGGCACGTTCCGCAAGATCTCTGTTTTATATTTGGGACGCGGCCGCGAGCCGGAAAATTATTTCTGTTCCAAGGATTCAGTCAATGAAAAATCAATTTGCCGATTTGTGGACGCGGAAAACGAAATCTTCTATCGTTCGGGAAAGAATTCTCAGACGAAACAGTTGAAGTATATCACCGTTTGACTTCTTTCAGACCGCAAAATATCGGAAACTGGTTAATTTATTTCGGGTTGAGGGGTTTGTTCAACTTGAACGTAGGTTGAAATAGATATCTAACCATTATCGGAAATAAGACCTGGAGAAACTCAATTCATCCGGATTAATATTTTGAACGGATAGTATTTCATAAGACAATTTAATGAATCACTCAACTGAAATAAACATCATTCAATCAACTCTTACCCAGATGTCATATTTTTAAAACGACTGTCAACATTTTTACGCAAATTTTTCTATAAATTGAACAAGATTCATGAAGAAATAATATATGGGAGATCTCAACCCAAATTATTGGGTTCATTATGATTCTGGAACATCTATAGATCATAATCGGCATCACTAAGGAGACCGAACCTGGCCATAGGGGCTCTCTCGGTCAAACACAGAGGGAATTGTTCTGTTGAGTTTGAATATTGAAGGTATTTTGCGATTATACTTCAAAATTGGCAAGCAAGAACAAGGAAGTAATTATGTTTCAGTAGACTCACACTGCGACGGAAGAACATCTCCGCGAAAGAGGAAATATCACAGGTTATGTACATTTTGATTATCTCCATAGTCCTTTTTATGGCCTTGCTTGCTATGTGAAATCTTTTCTTAGAATCAAGTGAGTTTAGACATATAAAAGTCAGGTATGATTGTTGAAATACTTTTCTGCTGTTTTTCTTCTTCCATTATTACAGATTCCTGTCCCAAACCCCCTTCCTTTCACCCTAGTCTTCGTCTGGAAATCATGGAGTAGTGCAAGATGAGAATGAGAGAATGAAGCTGCTAAGCAGAAAAATCTTTGATACTCTTTATGTACAAATAACACTAACACAACATAAACAGACAAGCTATTGCTAGTGCAATAGCCACAGGGAAATGAGTTTTTTCCCTCAGGTTTTTGCACTCGTTCATTAAATCTTACGCGAGAGAGTATGGTTCTCCGTTACATTTCCTGAGCTCACACTTGTGTTTTTCTGACACACACCAAAATCATATATATTTTCAAAAGAAAATATATATGTATATATATATATATATATATATATATATATATATATATATATATATATTTTTTCCTCAGGTTTTTGCACTCGTTTATTAAATCTTACGCGAGAGAGTATGGTTCTCCGTTACATTTCCTGAGCTCACACTAGTGTTTTCTGACACACACCAAAATCATATATATTTTCAAAAGAAAATATATATGTATATATATATATATATATATATATATATATATATATATATATATATATATATATATGATGGCCAGGTTCGGTCTTCTAAGTAATGCCGATTAAAATCTAGAGCTGTTCTGAATCATTATGAACCCAATAATTTGGGTTGACATCTCCCATATATTATTTCTTCGTGGATCTGGTTTAATTGAAAGAAAAATTTTGACAGTTGTTTTAAAAATATGACAAATTAGTTGACCAGTTTTTCATCGAAGGAGGTTGGAATCAGAACTACTTCAATGAAATTTCTGTTTGATTATTACAAGATTTACTCGATGATCTTCCTTTGGAAGAATGAAGGATAAACTTCCTCCAACACGATGATGCTGTTCTTCACAACGCAGTTTTGAATGTGAACTGGCTGAACAATAATTCTTTCTACCAATGGATAGCGAAGAAAGGTCCTGTTAGGTGGCCTGCAGGCTCTTCATATTTGACCTCTCTTAAGTTTTGTTTCTAGAGTTAACAACAGGATCGAATTGACCGCTCTCTACAAGAAAATTCGGACGTGTTGAAAGGAACAATAAGATTCCCTTGTCTGAAAATTCCCCCAGAATTGAATGCAAGTATTAAGTAAATGCTCATTGTATGCTAACAGCTTGGAACATTCACAACAATTTTCATGAAACATTTTTTGATATAATTTGATTATTTTTTTTTCATTTAAACACTCGTTGAATAAAAGCATGATGAGATGAGGTGATTGTGGGAGGTCAAACGAAATTTGAATGTCCATCCATTATGTCTATGGTGCTTTTTCTCGATCCTGTTCTGACTCACATCTAGATTTCACAGGAATCAATGTAGGATTTCATTGTTTCTGTAAAAATCTTTCTTTCATTAGGACAAGTTAATGAATAGATTTGTAACTATTAGATAAAATAAAAGAATCTTTCCTTGCAATCTCAATTTGTAAGCACCAGCTTGTTGAAATGTAGAGAAATCTAACCGTTAACTCATATATAATTTGTTAATTTTTTTGTTCTCTCTGCTAGACTTTATTTTAAGATCAACTGAAAAGAAACTCGAAGGTATGAATAAGATTATGGAAATTAGTAGAAATCTGGAAGATTTATAGAAACCTGGAGTATTTGTATTTCAGAGACTAAAAATTTTGTTTTAATGTATTAAATTCATATCTACCTCCGGCAGGTACCAGCCTCATCAATCAAAATATTAATAGAATCTCCTCTATATTGGCAGATTTGATCCAATTTTTCTCACGTTTGCTAGCATTTACTGCTGGGTAATTTCACTTTGAACCCCGCAACGAGTGCGAGGAGCAACTCTTAATCTTTCATGCTGGTCGAAAATACACGACGCGAACTATTCGAGTTTCTCGAAAAAGAAGAAGTTCGAATCCGGCTAATGAATAATTGAAACAAGTTTCTGCGGGCGGGAAGTTCGCAGGACGCTTCGATAAGTAATTCATCACCTGGAAGCTACAGAACAGAACAGGCACCAACATGTACCACACCACTAACGAGGCGGTTATTAATTGGGTTTCGTCCCTTCGACTCCCCTATTTGCCTCGTTAGCTGATTGGCGGAATGTGGGAGACGAGACGAACTTTTCATAGCCTCAATGGCATAAAAGTTAGGAGAAAAGTTCGTCTGCAGGGAAATTATGTTAGTTATCATTCAGCCTTCTGAGATGGAGTTTATATTTTGCCGAGATGAATGATGAAAATGTTTTGAGGGGAATATGGCAGCCACAACATCGTAATTGAATTCGTTTTAGTTATACAGGATGTTCTTCCGGGAATACGATTCGTATTCATATGGAGAAATTCAATAGTCAACTCAAACTGTCGAACTTTAGAGAATTTTCGATTGGAATCTTTTGCAATGTGAGACATTCTGTGATTTCTAAATTATTATAAGGATCCAATAGTGGGTCCACCGTAGAGAGGGCTATCTCGAAGGTTCATTCTAAAAATTTTCAATATATTTCGAAAATCATGACATGCAGAAAATTACTTTGAATAAATAATCAAGATTGAGAAAGAGAATAATATGTACTCAAATATTTTTCGTCCAAGGAATCCCAAGATTCCAAGTGGGAACTTCAGACTTTCGATGCCGATGAGCTCAAATAGTACACAAGCAAGTCTTCTTCTGGGTATTCCTTCCATCAGAGACCAGACCACCGATAACTACCAAAAAGAGGATGTCTTAGATCCACCGATCTTATATGGCATTTTCTGCACTTATCTGTTTGTAATGTTCTTAATTATAAATTTTTGTAATTGTTAATAGCGATGACTAGGTCTTGGATGGCCATAAGTAATCCTTCTGTTTCAGCGAATAGTTCTCCTTTCATCAAACATTTGTTGGAGGCTTCTTTGTCGATGTGTGGTTGATTAATCTCATCGTAATGTCGTCCATGCAATTCCGTTCTGGAGCATTGATCTTGTTTCTCAGTATGTGATGGGAACGGTTGCTTCAGTGGGTCATCACTGGTAGCAATATTCAAAGGGGTAAATCTCTTATCAACCCACTCTGTGGAGGTCAGAAGTGCGAGCTTTTGCACAGAAGAATTCTCTGAGATTTTTTATATGTTCGGTATGTAAGTTGACATCCATCCATGCGGAAAGAAGTTCCGCTTCAAAGTTGTTCTCATCACAGACGATTTTGGATGGTGATTATTATACTTTGTCAGGATCCTTCGGGTCTGCTTTTGAATATAATCCACTTCTGTCCTAGTCCAACTGATTATTCGAAATGAGTAAAGCAACACTGGAATAGCGTAGGTGATAATTGCTTTCACTAGATTCCCCGAGTTCAGCATTGACTTCAGCACAGTCTTCAGACGCTGACTGTACTCTCAACAACTCTTCTCCTTCAACTGTTTTTGGTCATGCAATCTGGTCTGTTGGTATCCCAGATATTTGTACATTTCACCATCCCTCATACACCTTATAATAATATCACCGTTTGGAAGTTATGTTCCACCATCTATGACTTTCCCTTTTTGAATGTTCAGGGTCTTACATTTTTCAATCCCGAATTTTATATGAATATCTGCCGAGAACTTATTGATAGTTTTCAGAAGATCATCCAATTGCTTCTTGTTCGAAGCATATAATTTGATGTCATCCATATACAGCAGGTGGGAGGTTGTATGATAGTTCCTATCTGTTCTTATCCTGAATCTATTCTGTTCTATTGAGAATTGAAGACATTGGTTTATAGCTTAACAGAACCATAGTGGATTCAAAAAGTCTCCTTGAAAAATTCCACGACGTATGGGTATCCCGTCAGATTATTATTACTACATAAACAAGAGGTGGGGTTACCCCATAGGCCATTTATCAAATATGAACAATAAGCTCACAAAATCGATACAATAGAAATAATTGAATTTATAGGAAAATAAAGTGCAACACAGAGATCTGTGAGGGGCAAAATACAACAGAATAGAAAACAAATGGATACAAAAATGTTCACAAGCCGATTTACCCCTTTCTCACACTGCACATATAGTCCAGTCATTTCAACTATTTTGAACTCCAATCTTCAGAAAAAGAAGATGCGAAAAATCGACATTGATATCGGCTAAAAAAGTTATAATGGTCAGAATGTCACGAAAATTAGTTTTTCGCAAATATCTCGCGATCTATTGCTCAGAGGTCAATAGAGGCCATTACAAAAATTGTTTGCCGTAAAATTGTCTACAAAAAATAACTTTATTATAACGATGCGTTCGTTTCCTCACCACCTTCGAGGTAGAATGCAGGGCGCGTTATTTTTACATGGTTTCCGCCGTAGGCATAATCCGTAATATATAATAAGAGCTTTTATTTATTTACGAGTGAGTAATTTTTTATTTGAATACAGAAAAATACAGAAAAATCAACTTTAGTATATAAAGTTTTTTTTGAACATTCATTGTCGATATCTTCAGTTTCTGTGTCATCAACAGTTGCTGACAAAACGTCGAGTGGACTTATTCCAATATTTAAATCAAAATCTTCATCATTTTCATCATTGGTTGACTCTGCGACTCTGGTTGACAGAGCATGACTGGCCACGGCAATGTCCGCAAACTTTTGAACATCTTAATCCAATTTTTTTGCATCCACATTTGCCGCTGCAATCTTTTGTATAATTACATTTGTACGAAAAAGATTGTGTTCAGTAAATTATCGGGTGCTGGTGGTAATAAAGTTATTATTGGCTGTAGTATATTATTTTTCAACTCCCAATCCACTGCTCTGGATCAATTTATTCATGATATTATCATTATTTCTTTTAACTCAGCCAATGTGAATTGACAATCGTCATTATTTTCAATGTAATGAAAAACATGGCAATTCTAATATTTTCATCTAATGGGCGGCCTGCGTCATCCTTCCTACTGACTAATACAAAATTTGAGAAACATTTATCATGAAACTTAGCTTCGACAGATACTAGTCATACTCAAAATTCACACGCTCCTTTACACTTCTTCCATATTTATCACCGCGCGCCTCTGCAGCATTCAATACTGTGTCTTTAAATGAAAGAGTACTCACATCTCTAATAACGCGTCTTTATTTTGTTTCATTTTTTTCTCAATTAATTTAGCCGCTCGTTCTCCACAAAACAAACATAATTTTTTGAAATCAAAGGAGCTGATTCCTTTCTTACGTGGAGATATTGATATACTCGGTTCTTCTTGGCGTCGTTTAGAAGCAGCTATACTCAAATCGTTCGTATAATTTTTACGAAAACTGATATGAACATTTACAAAATTCACAGTATTTAAATATTCAATTTTACCATCACCTTTAGCGATACTAGCATTTTTTAATGTTTGAAAACCACGCCTAACCTCTACTACATCACCATCCGATAACACTTCTTTGCATATAAAACATGTATTACTCATTATGAAAACTGTTCAAGAGCAATACTACTGAAATAACGTCTTTAACACTGAAGAAATAATTTTCAGCTGAGCTAAATACATCCAGGTATAAAGGTTCAATAAAATACGGAACATCTGCCTACCAGTGGAGATCGTTTGAGGCATTCACGGACACGAATTGTCCTGTCTATACTAGTATTACTAGTGCTATACGTCTGTTTATGTAGTAGATTTTACTAACAATACACTTACAAACATGAATAAAAAGCAATAGGGTTTACGCCTTGTATTAGTATACGCCATACGGTATACAATACCGTATGTGAGTGCATTCTAGTCTCTAACTCAAAAATTGTTAATTTTACAGAAAAATGCAAGAAACATTTTTCGTAGACAATTTCATGACAAACAATTTTTATAATGACCTTTATTGACCTCTGAGTAATAGATCGCGAGATATTTGCGAAAAACTTATTTTCATGACCTTTTGACTTTTTCAGCCGGCACGATATCAGCGTCGATTTTTCACATCTTCATTACTATGCCGTAATAAAGGTGTATACAAAAATTCAGCTCACTAGGAATTTATTCCTTCAGCTTGTTATCGCATTTCGAAAGTTGGAAGTTTGGCCATATTGAGTCTTTCAGGATAAGTCTTCCGATTCAGAAAAATAGTCGATTTCGTTCAATGCTACTACTGTATTACCTTTATCTGCTTCGATAAAAATCGTATCATGGCCAATTGATTTAGATTTTATGATATGATGATCATGATTTATGTATTCTTTGGAGACTCTTGAGTTTATTTTTTAACTAAATTGGAAGTTTGACATTTCTTTATCATCCTGAACATTTCGGACGGCAATTTCGATGTCTACACCAGTTTGATGTACATTTTTACGTTTATGAAGTGTATGAATTTTGTGATTGAAATCTTTACTTTATAATTCCCTTCTGTCCCATGAGGAAAGGTTTTTGTCAAATTTGTGAATTTATCGAAAAAAAATTTATGTTTAGAAATTTTTTCTGTGTGGTTCATGAGTCTTTCTATTCTTGGATTCGAGTATTGAATTCAATTAACGTCTTTGTAAGCGGTATTTTTCTTCAATTTCAGTTTTATTGTTGGAATCCAAAATATCATAAACATATCGTTCAATCTAATTATAACAGTGTGAATTATCTCGAGGTAGACATTATAATTAACCACCTTCGATGTTAACAATCTTGTTTCAGTCAATTCATTAGTCTTTGGTCAACATAAAAAGGCAGCACTCCACAGCATGATCAATAGATTACAAAATAAAGGGTACAGGGAAAAAAAGCAACGTCAAGCCTTGGGCAAAAATGATATTATAGTGCCATCTAGTAGAGAATTAGAAGATCTACAATCGTACCTTTTCATTTTGGGGTAGAGAACGTTGGTTGCAGGAAGAATATAGAATGAAATTCTGGCATACCGCAGAAAAACACGCAATATCAATCCCGGTCGAGGAAAGAAGGCGCAATGTCAAATTTCTTTCTTTCTAATTTCTAATTCTCATCGTGTTTTCTTGTGTTATTGAAGTGAATCGCAATGATTGAAGTACGTACCTAATTACCTTCAATAATTATGCAATACGATGGAAGATTCGAATGTTAATAGTGAGACAGCGAGCAGTGATGAGGAGAATGACCACTGAGCGAAAATTTGAAACCATATATCGGTGTATATCGATATTTTCTGAAGTATATAATTTGTGATTTTGTGAATCAATTGGAGGAAGATGAGATTAACAAATTGAATGTATCTCATAATTGGAATAGTCAGTATTCATAAAACAATAATAGTCTTCCCTATCTTCCAGTTGCTCATATACAGTTTTCAATTCCTTATATATATATATATATATATATATATATATATATATATATATATATATATATATATATATATATATATATATATATATATATATATATATATATATATATATATATATATATATATATATATATATATATGAAATCGCATCGAATAAATGGTTAGTATCTGGAGAATTGTTTGCTGAAAGAGAAGGCTTGGCAATTGCGATCTAGGATCAGGTTGTTTTCTGTTTTCACGAGGAATTATAGAAAACACATCATCAAACAAAATATAGATGATTGTTGCCGTAGATGTTTCTGTTCTTCAGAAACAGTTTTTCATATATTATCATCTTGCTCAGTCCTTGCTTCAACAGATTATTTAGAAAGACATAATGCCGTCGCTAATATTATTCATTTTAATTTAGGAATTAAACATGACCTAATTCCCAAAAGAAAAAATTTCACAAATTTGACCCTGAGATTATTTGTGAAAATGACAAATATAAACTTTATTTTGATAAAACAATTCTTTGCAACAGAGCTGTAAAACACAATAGACCAGATATAATTCTTAATGATAAACAAAATGAAATAACATATATAATTGATATTGCTATACCCGACACACATAATATACAAAATGAATACAATGAAAAATTTCTAAATATACGAAAATAATAATGAGGTAGAGTCATAGGTTTTCTCTTTAGTTTATACTGCTCAGAATCTCATTTCATATTTTATTTTTTGTTTATATAAATGTAATATAATTAACTGAAAATTTTGTCATATTTATATTCAGAGCAGTATCCTATTCGATCGTTCACCACTTCACACAAAGGAAACTATTAATGAGTAACATTCAGTGTTACTTGACTAAGGTCCCTACACTGGATTTTTCGGGGAGAAAGCCTCTGACACTACTTGTTGGTACATTGATATCATTGTCTGATGATGCTATAGTATGTATATATTCTGGTAGATTGATATATTCTCATAACATTTAACGTTATCCTAATATATAATTATTCCAGGATATGTTTTGATTATAATCATTGCCTGGCAATGGTATTAATTACCGGGTGGTGGATTTATATTTTTTCATGAAATCAGTTTGATTGCATGAACAGATATATAGGCAACTCGTCGGGGTAAAACCCCCTATATATTGAGCCCAATTTACATGTTAAAGGTATGTCGTTAAGCCCAAAATTACGTTATTCAGCCCGAGCTCGGGATAAACAACGGGAAATGTGTAAATTAGTGCCAAACGTCTTATGGGGTGTGCAATAATCCCCTGAAAAAAAATTGTGAGGGCTTAATAGAGACACATACGTATCATTGAAAGCTACAAAATAATTCATTGAAATAGTTGCAGATGGCGCAACCGAATGTCCTTGTATATATGTATGGTAGAGATATATTATGAGTATCTTGTGGAGCCTTTGAAGTGGCAACGCTGCAAATATTTTAATTGCATCCATTTTGCTTACACGTTGAAAGTTCGATGCAAATATCGATATGCGATACTACAATTAGGGCTTTCTGTCGGATTATCTGTAACAACATTCAAATCTCGTCATATTATTCATTCGATGAATTCTTGAAAATGACGCTTTTACGTATTGAATGGCCTATTCGCTAGTTACCACGTGAAAGACTACTTTAAACTAGTAACATGGTAAGCTAGGTCAAAACACCATTTACCAAAATGTATGTTTGGTGTACCCTTTACGTGTTAACATAGCCTTACAAGCATTTCATGTGAAATTCATTAAATTATTGAAATAGGTACATAAATAACTTAAAACTTTTTATGATTTCACTATAGTGGCACTCTGAGCTATCCACTATTGTGTTGAAATATCAAATTCATAACATATTTACTATCTCCAAGATTGGACGAAACTTACATGAAGATGAAATAGGGGACAAATCCATCTGTTCTTGGACCATTCATCGGTCTTTAGAGTTTGCAATCGGAATTCCAATTTGACAGCCCTGTTTTCAATGAAATAAAACTAGAGTATTTAGATATTCATCAGATAGATACATAGCCACAGTGTGGTGAAACCGGTCATAGTTTTGTTAATATAGTGAAAATCTAAATACTTTAGTTTTATTTCATTGAAAATATGTATATCGATTTTCATCAAGTAACGATCTCTCAATCAAATTATCGACAGTCCCTAATTACACTACTTAGTAATTGATGCAAATCGATTTAAAATGAGGCATGCAAGAAAGTTTAATTTACAATAATTGATTATTATTTGTTAATCCATGTCTAAACCGGTTGAAATCCAGTAGCTTCCAAGAATAGAAAAATTACCATTTCTTGGAAAAAGTATATCTGGCAAAACATAGGAAAATTAATATGTACTCGAAAACAATTATAGACGTCAAAAATCCTTAGGGGTCTCGAATGATACGTTTCGTCATACTTCGACAAGAAGATTTCTGAATTAAGTTCAACAAAACTTGCAAAAATTTGCAAGTAATTCGAAATCAGTGAATACTAGCAAAATTTCCCATAGAACTTCAATAATGCGCCTTGTTGAATAGAAGTACCGGTTTTCAGATTATATCCGTTTACTAGCTTTTGCGAAAAATTTGGAAATTGTTTTCAACATTTGTTGAAATCAAAATAACTTTACAACTACCAAACAAATCATATAAAATATAATGGTTCACGAAGGCGCCAACTCTGTTAAAAACTTAAATGGAAGAAAATTCAGTATTGAAATGTTTTGATTTGTTACTAGATTATTTTTTCTCTTTGTTCTTAACGCAACCATAATATTGCACATTAGATTTAAATTTTTTCGAATTCAGTTTGCAGTAGTTACAATAGGTCGGTGCCAAATTTCACATCGATGTCAGAAACATAGCAAACTATTTTGTAATAAACCAGAGTTTCACATCCATATGAATGCATCAACGATATAATAGAACGACATACAAGAATCATAATATTTTCTTTTCCATTTGACGAGTAGTTTTGCTAGAATAGTACTAAGTAAACTCAAAAGTCAACTTGGATTTTGTTCTATAAAAGCCTGGTGTTTCCGGCCTGACACTTAGTATTATTAAATAAAAGTGTACAATAACTTGGACAACTGAGCAAAGGTTACAAATTTCAAATTTCAAATTTCGAACTTACCTAATCCAACCTCACCTCAATCAGAACGCACGTTGTATTGTCAATCAATCCTGTCACATGATTGTATTCCTCTTTTTATTCTCAAAAGAGTTATATTATAACAATTATAAGTCTACATTTCAGTCTCATTAATTTTTACCATTTATTAGTTATTATTACTAACATCATTTTTTGCTACGATGAGCAGGAAAACGCAGAAAGTTAAGATGTTTGCATTCGTTCATGAAATTACGGAAGATCCAGATAAAGTTCTCTTATACATGTTTGAGATAGAAAAATAGAATTTTAATACTATTAACGAAATATATAGAGTGTTCTCTTGACGATTGAATATTTTTCGAATCAGAATCTTCAGAACACGGCAAAAGTTTTTCGATATCTACGAGTGCATCCTTCTGCATTTTTGAGTGAAGATTACCCCTACGTGCGCGAGAACTTTCTTTACTTTTGTGATCCTTTGTGATAGTGACATTCCAAGTGATGTGCTCTTTTTTTGTTGATATTCTGTGAAAATGACACTTTACTGCTGAGTTAGCGCTGTTACTTTGATTAATTACAATTAACGATGCCGAAGAGAAGAAGACCTGACTCAAGTCGTCGAAGTAAATCAAATGTGCGAAGAGCTACCTCACGTGCTAACCGCACTGATGACCAGAGAGAGACATATCAAGAGAATAGTCGTATTGCTATGTTAGAATTGCGTTATTTAGTGAGTAACAATGAAGTAGATACGCTTAGAATGCAACGAGTTCGTGCACATCAAACACAACAACAGCAAGCACGACATAATGAAATTGAGCGAATCCGCAGACGCAGTGCTCCTGTGATTCTTAAACGAGCTGAATTCCACTGATTCAGCAATTGATTATTGTGCCGACAAATCGTTAACAATTGGGGGAATGATAATAATTTGTAAATATTGTAAGGCTCAAAAAGGGGTCGTAACCAAAGAAGAAGGTATATGAACTATTGTCTCTCGATAGAAAGTCTATTGGGATGGTAGTTGGGCTTTTGACGGGACTTTTACTCAACAAAACCCCTACACGTCATGAGACTATCGAAAACTACATGGTGACGTCGTTGCTTAGAAAATGACGAAACAGCGGAACACATACTCTTCGAATGTCCCGCTCATAAGGTGACTAGACTGAACACCTTGGGCACTGAAACACTCAGCGCTCGGATGATCCAGGAGGCCAGCTACAACAGTTTTACAGGCTTCATCAAAAAGTTTTTCCAAGACAAAAAACAAAATAATACGACAAGGCAAGCACAATTGGCCAAACGGCCTGAGTGCTGCCCATAAAGGCGCCGTGCAAGAAGAAGAAGAAATAAATGATGAATCTACTGGCAAGGTAATATTGCTACAATTGGTACCACCACCAGATCCTTTACGCCCTTTACTTTCTGGAATTCGAAATGATTCAAAGCACTTCTTGGCCAACATTCAGAAATATAACAGCTGTTTTCAGATTACATCGTTTGGCGAAACTCCTATTATACGAGACCTTTTCATGCCCACTTTCAAGGTATTATACCATAATATTTTTCTATAATATTCAAGCTTGTATTGAAATATATATCGGAAATAAGTATTGGACAAATCTTTAAAAATTACAGAAAGGACAAATTTATCCTTAACTTGGGGCGCTGTTACATTACATTACATTACATTCGTGAGGGTCGATTGGCTTTGCAAGCCTTTCCGAACTGGGACCAAATTGATCTTTTGTTCGTAACCCTTCTTATTCATTTCCCTGTAGGTCTAGATCCCTCACAAAATTAAGAATCTCCCTGGGAGCTTTCGCTTTTACTTCATGCCGCTCTAGTTTGTCGCTACCGAAGTGTATATGTCTTTGACGGACAGTTGCGATGCAACTGCAAAGAATATGTTCGGCAGTTTCATCGCCCGCTTTACAAATTCGGCATGTTGCCGTTTCCGATTTGCCCATTTTATTGAGATGGTATCTCAGTGGGCAGTGTCCAGTAATGAGGCCTGTTATGATCCTCAACTCGTCCCTAGAGAGATCAAGAAGCTGTTTTGTCTTCTTTGGCGAATAGTCAATGAACTCTTTCGCTTACCTTTGGCCTGGAGTTTTCCTCCAGTATTATTTTTTGCTTGATTCTTCCCATCGTTACAGTTCCTGTCGTCTGTGCAGCTTACTTAGAACGCAGAACGGTTCAGGTCCGGTGGGTGGGATTCCAGCAGCTGATTTGTCCAGTTCGTCAGTGGCTTCATTTCCTTGTATGCTTTCGTGGCCAGGCACCCACCACAGGAAAAGTTTGTTCCCCTCAGCAAGTTGCTTCAAGGATTGACGGCATTCCAGACAGAGATGCTCCTATAACTGTAAGAGCTTAGAGCTTTCATCACTGCCTGTCTGTCCCCTTGAGTTTCCTTCGTAGTCCCTCCTGGCAGCAAAGGTTTACAGCAAGTGTTTCTGCTTGCATGATTATGGGAGTAGAGCCCAGAGGCACTGATGAAGAGTACTTGGGTCCATATATGCCTGCTCCTGTTCCATCAATCGTTTTTGAATGAGGATTTTTGGTCTAATTGATTTATTTTTCCCTGTACGATGGTGCTGTCTTCTATGACCACTTCGAAGGGTGTGTGATAATCAAACTTAAGCGGCATTATATCCGATGGTTGTGATAAGATTTCTGGCGCTATGTAACCCAGAATCCCCAGGTGTCCCTTCAGATCACCAGGTAATAGTTTTTTGTGTCTTGGAGCCGTAATGCCGCCATCAACGCCTTCTTTTTCAATTTTATATGAAGAGGATGGAGATTTAGGATTACCTCCAGGGCAATAGTCGGGGTGATTCTCATATCACCTGTTATGCCCAAGCACGCAAGCCGCTGCAGTTTTGCAGCTTGTTTTGCGTAGTTATTTCTGATGTTTTCGTCCACCATACTAACGATGCATATGTGACAATGGGTCTTATAACCCTGTGTATAACCAGTAGGTTATTTTTGGCTGTAGTCCCCAGGTCTTTCCGAAGAGTCTACGGCATGCCCATAGGCACGATGTAGCCCTGGAAAGAGTTTTGTTAATGTGTAAATTCCAGTTGAGTCTCTGATCTAGGGTTAACCCTAGATACTTAGCCTGTTCCGAAAATTTCAGAGTATGTCCATTCAGAAAGGGGGGCTTTAAGTTCAACTTTCTACGTCTTGTGAATGGAATTAGAATGGTTTTGTCTGGATGGATGCTGAGTTCCTCTTCAGCACACCATTCATTTACGATGTTAAGGGCTTTTTGCATCAGGTTCGATAAGATTCCATCATGCTTTCTCCTAATGATGACAACTAGATCATCAGCATAGCCTTGTGCGTTGAAGCCAGCTTTGTTCAGTCTTTCTAAGAGGCCATCAACAACTACATGTTGTATGACCATAGTAGCGGCGATAGGACACCTCATTGAGGGCATCCTATGAATGTTATTGAATGCAATGCATTCAATCCAAAAGTGGCTGTTATGATTCAGCCTTTGAGCATTTCTTTGATCCATTTGATGGTGGGTGTTCTGGCACCCATATTGTTTGCACCATTGCTAATGGATGTATAGGAGATATTATCAATGATTCCTTCCATGTCTCCAAATAGAACTTAGGCTATTTCCTGAGACGCTGTTACCACTACCAGATGCGTATCATCAATTTTTACAAATTTATTTTATGTATAATTCAGATGCGGAAGTTGTTAAGCGTTGTGCTCACAATCTAACAATGAAGAGGACCATTGTCCAAGAATTACGAATATTTCTTCATCAAAACAACAATTTAGTAAACATGTTCAAAATATCATTGGATCTTATTAATTACGTATTGCTTTTGTTTGCTTCAAGTTAATTCTATACAAAAGTTTGGGTCTTTTATTTATCGATTCAGACAGTACGAAGTCTGCCGGGTCAGCTACTATAACACAAAGAACTATAAAGTGTGAATATCATGGAATAAAATGAGGCGTTCCGTATATATGGAGTTGGATATGAAAAGGAGTTCAGTATATTTGGAGTTTACTTTATTAGGCGTTTTGTATAATAGGCGTGTAGTATATTAGCTGTTTTGATATAAAAAGGTGATCTCTGTGGACTCACTACTCATCATTCTTATGAGCTAACAGCTATTAGTTTATTTAGGAATCTCACTCATGAGTAACTAGAATCCGAATCTCTTTGATCTCGCTGCTCTAGCTTTAAGATTAAAATCTTAAACCAAAATTAATATGTGTATTAATGAACGAATATGTTAATTAAGATTTATTTTCTCGGACTAGTCATTCTCAGGAAAATATTTTATGATAATATATACCCAAGAAAACAGTTGAAAATAACAGAAGCATATGATCACTAAAAAAAACTACATTTCAAGCATTTGTGAAAAATTAAAACTCTACTCGTGTGAAACAGCACTATTCTCCCAAATAGCCATTTTTCACTTCGGGTTCAATGCAATTTCGCTAGTTTCGATTCGGAATTCGAATATCTGATGCGTTTCAATCATGATAAAACGTAATTTGATGAAAATGTATTCGTTTAGCGGCGATATATAGCACGAAACGAACTCGCATCAAAACAATATTACTTTTCTGGCTCCAAGCGTGATGAAACATCATTTTCTATTTGAATTTACAGAGCGTTTTGTGAAAATATATCATTTGAAATTCATGGAATATACGTACTCACAAATTTCAAAAGGTTGATGTCTCAATCGAAATGTTGGTGGTATTTCGACATTTAGAAATATCTGGACGTGCGGAAAAAATTATCAGTAGAAGATGTATCATCGAATATATAAAATGCAAACAATTACTTTACAAGTTTGACATATATTGTTATCTAAATGGTTATCTCTCAACATAGATAGTGACCGTGTCTACTAAATACAACATGGTGAGAAACTCCAACTAAGCTCAAGATCTAGGCTTTGGTGCCATTTTAATTTCGATTGACATTAATCGAAACAAATGGAAAGAAACTCAGCACGTATGGAATTTGCCGCTCCCCATCAGTATCTAACCTAAATTATATTGGTATTTGGGTTTTTCTTGAGAATTTTATGAACTTGTAATTATAAATATTAATAGTGATAATTATAAGTTCATAAAATTCTCAAGAAAAACCCAAATACCAATATATGAGATATAAATATTAATAGTGATAATAGTTTTCGTTTCATAGTGATTAGTTACTCAACAATGATTCATTGTGGATTATCGCTGAATGGATTAGCATTATGCTTGATGCCAGAGTGATTAGCAATTGAAGAATTTTTATTCAAGGAACAATATTCAATCTTCATAGAATGTTAAATATCCCTCCTTGAAGGAGCTAGTTTTCCGATAGAATATCATAATCAATCATAATCACCGTCAACCGGGGCCGTGTTACAGCACGGTCGGTTGTCATGAATAGGAGCAATGGACTGCAGTTTCGGTCTCATTTGACCTGGTCAGCATCGCATACACATTCACAACATCTGGCTACACTTCCACCTACTCATGACAAGTCGTTGGAGCTCTAGTAAACATGTAAATTTTACTGTGCATTCCAACGAACAGAGACAGAGGCCACTTCACCATTGCCACCGGGTAACCGTGATAAGAAAGCGTAATTAATCAGGAAAACTTCAAGCAGTCACACTAGTTCTACAATTCACCGCAACGCTTCACACCGTGTCAGCTAGGGAGCTGGTCTGTCGAAAGACCAACGCTCCTCATTCCTATCTGGTTGTCAACCAAGCGTACACAAAATCTCTAGGAATTACTATTTGCTAGATTATCGCAATGTGTATACACATTAAAGAATTTTTATTGGAGAAACAATATTCAACCTTCCGTAGAATGGTACATATCCCTCCTTGAAGGAGCCAGTTTTCCGATCCACCCTTCATAATCACCATCAACCGGGCCACACAGCAGTGGTACAGCACGGTCAGATGTCATGAATAGGAGCAATGAATTGCAGTTTCGGTCTTATTTGACCTCGTCAGCATTGCATACCCATTCACAACATCAGGCTACACTTCCACCTACTCATCTCAATTCGTTGGAGCGCTAGTGAACATGTAAATGTTACTGTACCCTCCAGCAAATCGAGACAGAGGCCCCTTCACCATTGCCCCTAGAAAACCGTGGTAACAAAGCGTAGATAATCAGGAAAACTTCCCTGTAAGGGGATGTAGTCAGTTTTGTGGCTGACAGGGGCTGCTCTCAGGAAAGAGTATTATCCCCCTCTGCTGGGGTTGCTCGGTTGTGGATGATTTTCTGGTAGTAACCGACGCACTAGATGTTTATGTACAAGCGTACGCTGACGATATTGTCATTCTCGCTGTCGGAGAAGATGAACAGACTCCGGCAGACTTCAAGAGGCTATTTCAGCTATCCAAGGATGGTGTGACGGTGAGACACTTAGTATAAGCCCCCACAAAACTCTTATGGTACCATTCTCCAGGAAAAGGAGAATATTTGTTTCCTGGGTGGACTTGACTGTTTATTCCGGTTGCGGAGGGAGTGAAATATCTATAAGCACTCGTGTTATTCGCACCTGGAAAACAAAATACACAAGGCTAGACATTCCTTATAGGTATTTGAAATGAACTGTGGAACTGATACTGAAATCAGAAGAACAGCTATCATGATCAACTACGGATTCTATCACCTTTCCCGAAATAGAATAGTATGTTCAGCTTCCTGCCCTGCGCTTCACAATCTAAAATCCAGACAACGAGATGCTGAGTATGAAGTCTGACATAGCAATACCCTAGACCAACTTGGAGTAGCCATTTCGAATAATCATTCCGACCAGACAGAAATGGGCCAGATCCAAGGACCGTCTACTTGCAGGCCCCTGTTGGATCTCAGACGATTCCAAAATTGCAAAGAGTGTTAGAGCTCGTGTATATGGTCGAGGTACAGTCAATCTGTCTTGGCGGGGTTACTACTGTTTCGAACAGAAATATTCGCTATTAAACACTGTGCTAATCCCTTGCTTGCGAGAGGATTAACAAGTAGATAAATACAAATCATCACCGATAGCCAAGCTGCTCTGAAGGTAACGGCATCCGACATCTGCGCGTCATTCATTGTCCAGGAATCTCGCTTTACCATAGCCAAACTTGAGAAACGAATAGGCCCCGTCTAATGTGGGTACCAGGACACTCGGGCATTGCAAGGAAACATTCATTGGTCGCTTGAGGAATAGGATTCAAAGACCAATTCTAGGCTCGGAATTCCTCTGCAGACTGCGAGGATGGAAGATTTGGTTGGATATGAAGGTACGAGAGCACTGGCTAAGCCTCTGATCCGACTTCCCATCAGTGGCCTTCCACTGTGAGAAACAGGGCTTGGCTTAAACTCTCCAGGCTGGACTTCTAACTGCCATATTGAGGGAGAACTGTTATCTTAGAAATCACTTGATTGAGTAAGGATTGATTGAAGACCCATCATGCAGATGTTGAGAAGAGAAAGAAACGATGAAACACGAAACAGAGTCAGGCTGGAGAAACTCGGATCTAACAAACTGAAGCTGACCTAGCCTATCAAGCTCTCCTCCACGAAGCTGACATCCTTTACAAGAAGGATGGAGCTTGTGGGTAAAATCGAGGACAGAGTGTGCCACAATAGAGTACTGGGTCGCAGTGGTCGGGCTGTAAGGCAGCCCTTACTCATTATCTATATCTAAAATGAAATATAATCAACAATTTGATGAATATTAAGCTAAAATTAGTAGTTTCGTAGCCATGATTATCCAAACCACTGCAAAACTTGTTTGGATAATATAGAGAGGCTAGCAAGCTTGCATATTTCGAGACGAGGATCAGGACCTTCTTCCACTCTACTTATTATGTAAGCCTAAAATGGATTTTTTGCAAGGAAACCAAGATATATGCGTACTTACTGGAGTACATGAGACTAGGAGCATAACCAAAAAGGTCACTCCAGCGTCGGCAGTATTATAGTGGAATGCTGCATTTCGTTTCACTAGTTGATACTACTGTTCGACTTCAAGAGTCTGTTCCCTGACGAAATCAGTTGAGTGAATCCAACAGGCTCAACCCATACAGGGTGTGTGGCACATTTACTCAAAAATAAAGCTAGGTAATGGAAAAGGGATATATAGTGTAACTTATAAGGTATATCAGAATAAATCTGGGTGGACACTGGACTGTCTTCAAGGTTTGGCTAAGTGCCTTGATATTCTTCAATCCAATGACCCTACTTTTCATACTTATGGACATATAGCAGCCAAGTGTACTAAGTTTTTATACGGTGCCAACACATACCATATATTCTCTTTTGCGGATGTGTATGAGAATCTCTGCCTATTTCAATTTAGTGTTTTAGGTACTTCATTGACATTTGCTATCATATATAATGCTATGGTTTCTACAAGTACTAGGTTTCTCATGATCTTCGTTTTTGTATTTTGAAGTATAGGCCAGTTGCCACCGCTGCTTCACTTAGTTCGTGGTCATTGCAGAAGTTCCTTTAAATTTACTGGCTATAAGTATAATGTCATGTGAGTTCATCAATTTTTTTCAACTATATTGATACCACAGTGAAAGCATATTCAAGCACAGTGGTGAATAATTTTGGAGACAACGTGTCTGAAATGGACTTTATTTCAAATGTGTCGAAAGCTATTTGAATTCGATAAATACAATTTACAGTGGCTCTAATACTCAAGTGGTTTTTCAATTAGTAGCTTAGGATGTAGATCATCATTGGTTCCGAATTCTGATCGGAAACCAACTGCTGGCTGAAGGAAGTCAAGTTTTTCTCTACAGTGCTTCACTGATTCTCTTGATGAGCAGTATGATTATGTGTGATGACACACATCATTGTTCTTAGAGATCAGTACAAGAGAAATATTTTCATTTCCTCAGGAAAACAATCACGAAATGAACACATATCAATTATGACCTCAAGTTTAATTTACCTAATGTTAACAACTGAATGTATTCCTCTAACAATGGTAGTTGTCATCCAATACTAGTCCAAATGGATTCTTAAGTTCGATATGCAGGAAATATTGAACTGTTTCAGTTCTTCGTGTTCAAATTTACCACGAAGGGGAGATCTGTTCTTCCCATTCGACGCGTCTCAAGTATCACTGATAAGACCTATTACTAAGTATAGATTCCGTCTGCAGATGGCTCATATTTTCTGGAACCTTTAGTGGGGAAACCTAGAAGTGCCTTTTAGAGTCAACAAGTTTGCGTTTTTTCGAAGTTTGCAGGAAAATGTTTGTTGAGCAACTTCATCTTGTTGTTTTTCGGATATCTTCATACAGCAGTTGTTGATCAAAATCTGCGAGCTACGTTGTTCTTGAAAATTTTAATTTTTGGTAACAATGCAAAGAGAATCATGACATTTAACCCCAGTAGAACATGTTAGATGTCCTAAAAGGCAGGACTTATATGAGAATAGGTCGAAGGTTTGGAGTGTTGCTTTTAACTGTTTGCAGAATGATCTGTAGGTACAGGGAGACTGACAGTTATGAAAGGAGACCTCAGTAGGGACAACCTTGGTCAACAACGGCGATCCAAAAACCTAGAAACAACAACTCGCTACTTCTAGACACCTTCAAATGCAACTTTAACAGAACAGAGGCGTGCAAATTAACATTGAAACGATACGAGAACTTCTCAAGGAATTTGGTTTGAGGCTTGGTGTCGCAGCTCAAGCCTAGCTCTAACCGCTGCAGATCGAAGATCCTAATTTAACTTTGCCGTGGAACATTTCAATTGTTAAGGAGTTGACTGGAATAGTGTTTTCCTAACAGATGAGTCGAGGTTTTTGTGTTTTTGATTACGATCCACGTAGCGAACGCTCGCACGGATCTAGTCATCGTAAATAATGGAATCCTGAATACTCAAAGAATCAGAATGGATTAAGGTCATTCATTTCGAGTACGAATCGTAGATTTCATGCAGTGATTCTTGCTAGGGTTGGAAATATTTGGTAATAGTTATTTGCGGACATTGATTCCTACCAAAAGTTTTACACTCACCTTCTTATTATCTATTCTGTTTCAATTTCTTCCTTACTCATTTCAGTTGTTCTGAAATGTTGTTTGGTGCTGGTGGATTACTGGTTAAATAATTTTTCACCATATCTAAAATTTTGCTGAATAAATTTGAATTTTCGTTTCAATTTCGTGGCGTAGTGTAGTTAGGACAAGAATAAATATAAAGGAAAAACGACATTGAGGTAGTAGACGCATTATACCCAATATTTCGGATTCAATCGAGATAAGTAGATATAGAAGAATCTTTAGCTATCGCTTGAGTCTCAGTTATTCACCATTACTCAAATTTTCACGGAAATTATATCCACAATAAGCACTATATGAATTATCTATAGACTCTATACAAATAATTAGTTGCCGATGAAAACGTAGACATTATTTGCATTTGATAAGAGTAGGTTTTGTCCTAAACCTGTCGTTTTCTAATCAAATTGTTTCGTTTGATCAATTTACCTGAACCGCTCTGAAAATATTTTATTATTCAGGACCAAATTTTCTCTTTTCTTCCAATGGAGTTACTACATCAACTGATTCGACTATTAAGTCATTGTTTCAATTCTACCGTCACTTAATAGCATACCTACCAAATATCGGTATAAGCTTCTATTAAAGACACAATTCGTTGAACGAACTTTACTTTCACTAGCATTCGCGAATTTTCGGGTTAACAATGCTGTTGAACATCTCTGGTTGAAAATATTCTCACAGGGACTATGCAAAAAGATGACATCTAAAATTCAAGATTTCCGCAAGCAGAACTCTCGAGTGCCATCCATAAATAATCTAGTTTTCCACCCTCTCCGGTTAGCTAATTCAGAGGTATCGGAAAAGTTTCCCTAAAAGTTCCTTCTGACGGAAATTACGTTGCTTATCATTCACCTCATATTATAGCTTCAGCTTCTCACGGGCAGGAAATTGTTACCGCTGCTTAAATTTTCAGATAAACGTCTTCCTCAAGCCCAACTTCGCAGCCGCGCATCTTTATGGGTAGGCCGGGCGAGTGTGGCCCAATTGAAAAAAATCGAGAATCCCCAGTTTGCGTCGGGAATACGAAATGAAAACAGCTATATATGCGAAAGGAGCGATTGATTTTACGTCTGTAAAGGAAAACGCTGACACGACTATGAACTTTGACAACGTATTTTCCAAGTAGAGAACTCATTGGGAAAATGCTTTGGATAAGTGAACTGTCAACATATTTCTTCAGATATATCGACGAATGTTTGTATCGCTATTCGTTCTGGATTGGACATCAGAGAACTTTGAAATACGATTTACAATAGAAAATGATATTTTGGTCTTGCTTCTTCCATAAACATGCAACTTCGGTATTTGATAATAAACGAGTTCTTAACCAAACCGCTTTATTTTTATATTTGAAAACGAAAGGTTACAAAGATTGTTTCTTTATTTGATTCATATCGAAGGAATAAAACGTTTTAGAAACTTATTGCTGACTTATTTTGAATTTTGTGGAGGGGGTAAACTTACTGGAATTAATTAATTAGACAGGAGGATGTAAAGGAATTTTTCGAGGAAATGCAGGCTAAAATGAAACAAAGAACTGAAATGCCGTATTATTGTAGATAGATATATTATTTATAACTTTCAAAGTACTCCGATTTCCTTTCAATAAGAATTGTGTATTATGTACCTTGCAGTAACATGCTTTGTTTTTTTTTATTAATGGCTTTATGCAAGAGCTGATAACTTCGTTACTTGAAGAGACGGAAGCTGGATTCCATAAACAGGGATAAAATAGTTATTGTTTTTATATAATTATAAACATTCATTTTGAAATGGCATATTTTCATTATTACGGAAATTGCTTTTTTCATGCTTTCCAATAACATTAGTGCAACTTTTTCCTATTCGAATTGCTCTTTTTTTATGCACGCTTCCCAAGAATAGGCGAACCTGTTACACCACATGAGTAGGCACCTGGGAAAAAGTTAGGTGTCTGTTTACTCGCTTCTCGAAGAGGCCCAAATTTTAGGATGTTGGGAAGATGTTGGACGGAAGCGAGTTCCACAGCTCACCGGCACCGTAAACAAAAGAATTCTTATAGAGAGGGGTTCAGGGGGTCGTTAAATGTACCGCCATATGATGAGAACTCCCTGCTAGTCTAGTGTTGCGCAAAAACATGAATTTTCCCAGAACGAGGTCTTTCAGCTCCTCCGAACATATTCCGTAGAAGCTTCTGTGAAACAGAGCAAGGTCAGCAACTTGTCTTCTGAGAGCCAGAGGTTGGAGATCGCGGGTGAACTCCGGGAGGTCGATGAGGCACACAGCCCGTTTTTGCACACTATCCAACATCCGCAAATGAATGTTAAGGCGCAGATCCCCATACATGGGAACAATATTCCAAAGCAGGTCGAATCTGCGCCTTATATAGAAGCAACAGCTTAGATGACGTGAAGTATCGCTTGGCTCTGAAAAGAAAACTGAGTTTAGCTGCTGCCGACTAAACTATTGATGAAACATGTTCATGCCAGCAAAATTTGGAGTTGACCGTTATTTCGAGAAGGTGCATCGAATTTTTGGATGCAATTTGTTGGCCTTGCATTATTAGAGGAGGTTCTCCAGCGGAAACCTTTCTAGTAAGCGTAGTTGCTTGCGTCAGATATCATCTGTCAGACAGAGTTTAAGTTATTAACTTGTTACTGATCAGCAGTTCCGCTTATATGAAGAGCTCGAAAATTAGCTTGATTTGTGGATAGCCTCAAAAGATGAACACTTCTACCGTCACGGTATTCGTGCTCTGCCAGAAAGATGGAAAAAAGTTGTAGCTAGCGATGGGCAATATTTTGAATGATTCACTTGTAATTCGAAATTTGTTTGAAAATATTCAAGCTTTTTATGCATCCGATCTATTTTAGTCTGAGGAAAAAATTCGATCCAAACCGATTTGGTTGAATTGGATAAGGTTTTGCTACTTATTTAAATGCTTGCGTGTCTATCCACTACCCCAATCAATTTCCACCTCATTAGAAAAGTTTCCTGATCCTCAATTGCAGTTGGGTTTTCAAGTGCCATTGTCAAAATGTAACATTGCTTGGACTCAAATGATTCTCATGAAAATCTATTATGAAACATATCTTTGACTTTTCAGTTTCTTAATAATGATACATCTCTGGCTAATATTTGAAAAAGCACCCATTTATTTCTGTGCATTAGTACAATCAAGATAAGAATGGACTAATATTTGGAAAATTTTGTATTGTTATCTGTTGTCATACTTGAATAATCCTTTCTCATAATTCATCCAACAATTTTGGTTTCGTGACACCGATTTGAGATTGCCAAAGAAGAATTTTTTTATGCGCGCTTTCCAGGAATAGGCGAACCTTTTACACCACATGAATGGGCGCCTCGTGAAGAATTGCGGTGTCTGCTTATCCGCTTCCTGAAGAGGGCCAAATTGTAAAATGTTGGGAAGATGTTGGACGGAAGCGAGTTCCACAGCTCAGCGGGCCTGTAAACAAAGAAATTCTTATAGAGAGATGTTCAAGGGGTCGTTAGATGTACAGCCATCTCATGAGAACTCCTTTTCAGCCTAATGTTGCGGCAAATCATGAGTTTTCCGGAACAAGGTCTTTCAATTCCTTAGAGCATATTCCGTGGAAGTATCTGTAAAACATAGAAAGGTAAGCAACTTGTCTTCTGAGAGCCACCGGTTGGAGATCGCGGGTGCTCTCCAGGTGATCGATGAAGCACACAGCCCGTTTTTGCACACAATCCAACATCCGCAAACGAATGTTTAGGCGCAGATCCCCATACATGGAAACAATATTCCAAAGCAGGTCGAATCTGCGCCTTATATAGAAGCAACAGCTGAGATGACGTGAAGTATCGCTTGGCTCTGGAAAAAAAACTGAGTTTAGCTGATGCCGACTTAGCTATTGCAGATACATGTTAATGCCAGCAAAACTTAGAGTTGCCCGTTATTCCGAGAAGGTGCATCGAATCTTTGGGAGCAATTTGTTGGCCTTGCATTAATTGAGAAGGTTCTTCAGTGGGGACTTTTCGAGAAAACGTAGTTGCTTACGTCTTGCTCGCGTTGAAGCTCACCAGGTTCAACTGACCCCACTCAGATATCCACTGTAAGTCAGAGTTTAAGGTAATGATTTGTTGACATCTCTGACGATGATATTCTGCAGCTGTAATCGGTCGCAGGCTACTGAAAGACGAAACCAGAGTACAATAGTCTGTACTGTGTGTTATCCAACAAGGCTGTTTGCCAAACCCTAAAGAAGGCTTTAGAGATGTCGAGAGCTATTGCTCTAGGTTAGGTTAAGTTAGATTGTCCATCGATGATGGACAAACATGAGTGACGTAGGCGAGCAGATCTCCTGTCCATACAGAAGGTCGTTAATAATTCCCTGAACTCAAGATATTTGATGAGTTCATCATTTATGACTCTCTCCATCACTTTGGACATAGTTGGAAGAAGTTTTGGGGTACGGACTTCTTTCTTTTGTTTAGGTTGAATTCTCGCTATTTTCCAGCTGCTCGGAAGAGTCTGGCTTTCATAAGAAATCTGAAACAGGCGGTTAAGAATGGGTGCCAGTTCGGGACGATTGGCGGTATTTCGTCTAGACCAACTGTCGTCTTGCAGTCCAGCTGCTCGAGAGCCGGTCTCACAGTGTGGACTCTGAACTTGATTTCTGCCATGGAAGAATTTGTAGGTGGCACATTGAATACCGCGGGGCGTGAGGACGGCTTAAGCAGTTGTTGTGTAAAGTAGCTCCTTACTTCCTGGTTTATTTGATAATAGCTTATGAATTCATTCGAACAAACAGTTTCTGTTCTCCAGCTTTTTCTATTGCTATCATTCATATTTGCCTGTACATCATTCAATTTTCACTTTAATGATTTATCGTTAAATGGTTTGGATCATTTCCTTAACTTTCATTGCAAATTTTGTTTACTTGCTTCAACCTTTTATACCTTCATTTCAATCCGATTCCCCAATCCCTTACCATTCACACACCAGTAAGTTTTCAAATCATGTATTCCGACTGATTCGCAGGGAGCACGACGAAAGCGACATCTTGTTACATTCCAATGGTAAATTAATTATTCATAATTTACCGTTAATTCATAACGTCATTTCAAATTTGACACATTTGACACAATTTATATGTTATAATATAAAAGCTTGTCGCGAGATATAAGTACTCGTATTTACTTTATCAGTTTGAGATATTAACAGGTAGGCATAACATATAAATTGTGTCAAATGTGTTAAATTTGAAATGACGTTATAAGTTAACAGTAAAAGATTTAATGTGAAAGTTAATTTTTTTCTATTTAGCGCATTTAAATGAAAAGGTTGTTTTAAAGAATTTTTTAAACTTAATTTCATTTTTAGTTATTCTTGGCAATCTTTCATTTGGTACCCATATTGTAGGAACGAATAAAAGAAAATTATCCGCCATTTCGTTTTGCATTAAGAATAATTGGTCCACCGACTTGTTGGATTTAGAATGACGTCACATAGTTAATCATGCATTGTCATCCAAACTCAACGTGTATACAAAATTTCAGCTCAGTTGGTTGAGAGCAAGTACCTTAAAATTGAGTTGTAAGATTTCACCCGAACATACAAACATACATACATTGCAAGTTAAATAAAAGCTTGTAAATATGTTTATAAATAACTAAAAGGAGTTTTAAGAATCCCATGGGGTTAACCTGTGAAATGTAAACAAATTTAATACATGACAACTGCAATAATGAAAATTACAAAAAGTGTTGATTGTTAATATGATTTTCAGAAATAAAATGAAAAATTAATGGCAATGTAATTGCGAATCGTAATTTGAACATACATTACCCTAGTTGCATTGTTTCTGAATAATGTTACACACTACTTTGTTTTTCTTTTAACATCATTTATCCATTTATTTTTTATCCATTCATTTCTTCCATCCATTTATTTCCACTTGGCCACTGGAAATGTGTAAAATTTACATTTACTGTTTCTAGCTGTATTTTGCAATCAACAACACAACAACTATTATGGATCATTTTTTATTTAATGTTTACGTGTTTATTTATGATAAAAGCATGATTTAACGATAATTTATAGCAATCAACCGTATAACCTGCAAGACAGTAGCTACCAGTACAAATTAGGAAATCTACGTACCGAACCCGACCTACACTCCTCGTCGTGAATAAACCGCTATAATACCTGTAGAAATAATTGATGGCTTTTCCGACTCTTCGAATATCCGTCATCTTTCAAAACTCCTGAGTTATCCAGAATTAAGTTTAATTTTATTTTGCACTTTGAGGCCATCCTGGCAGTAATATTAGGTTCAAATTTTAAATTTATAAAATTCATACTAGTGAGGCTAGTGTATGTGTTATCTTTTACGAGAAATTTATTTCGATTTCCATTCAACAAATTATGCACCTGCATTGAATTCAAAGATTTCTGAGTAGAGTTAATGTTCTCTCTCTGAAGCATTGTTCCTGATATATGAATAAAATTTGTTTGATTTTCCTGATTCATTTCAAGAATAATGTTGGATATAATTTTTGAGTTGAAAAAAGAGTTATTTTAACTGATATGATCACGTATCTAGTGTTTATTTCGAATTATCCTAACTAAGAATTTTAGATTAACTTTCTCCGGCTAGAGTAGTTACCCCGGCCTTAAACTTCGAAAGTCTTAGTCCAGAAGTAGGTTAGATTAGATGCTACTATAAAATACAAGAATGGCGCTCGAGAGGCAACCTTGGAAGATAAGGGCGTATTGGTGACCCCTGTTACTGAGACTCCGACGAAGTTGCGTCACAGGATTTTTTCACACATATGAAACACGAACATCGGAATTCCTCGTCATACCTCAACATTCTTTATCTAGCTTTAAGAAGGGACCAAAATATATGGGAATTAGAGTATTTAATGCTCTACCCCAACAACTTAAGGTGATCAATGATATAGGACAGTTTGGGAAAAAAGTAGAAAAATTTTTTGCTCTCAAAATGTTTCTATACATTATGTGAATTTTTGCAATTATAACTATTGAATGTAAGTTGTTCATTTAATACTGGACCTTCTTTTCTTCACTTGTCGACATGTCCCATACTATGTTACCTGCATTAATTGTAATTGTATCGTAATATTTGTAGTCTGGGGACAATAGATTTAATATTATTTATTATCGTGGACTATCTCAGCTGTTAGCTAGATATAAATTACCTTTCCCAGATTCAGCAATCAAAGGGAATAGGCTCGATTACAATATACTTGACATAAATTTCCTAACTATCCTACAAGTATTAAGAATTACAGCTTTTGCATTTCTATATAGGTTAGGTCTTATGCAATTCTAATTCTTAAGGCTATCATGCAAAGTTTTGGGTATTAATCCAGTCGAGGATACGATGACAGGAACAATATCTATTTTCTCGAGGTGCCACATCTGCTTGATCTCAATAGCAAGGTCTGTGTATTTGGACCTTTTCTCCTGGAACTTGTTCAGCACGTTGTTATTATTCGGTATGGCGACATCCACCAGCATTGCTGTTCTGGCTCTATTTTCATACATCAGTATGTCCGGCCTATTATTCGTCACCATTCTGTCAGTGATAACAGGCCTATCGTAGTATAATCTGATAGAGTCATTTTCCAATACGGACGAGGGTTGATAATTGTAATATGGCTGGAAGGTATTCAGAAGTCCGTACTTGTGTGCAAGTTTCTGATGAATAATGTTGCGCACTTGATCATGCCTGTGAAGATAGTCCGTATTGGCCAGTTGTTCGCATCCGGACGTAATATGCTGTATAGTCTCCGATCTTATATGGCATTTTCTGCACTTATCTGTTTGTAATGTTCCGTCCTTCAAAATAAATTTTTGTAAGTTGTTTGTAGCGATCACTTGGTCTTGGATGGCCATAAGGAATCCTCTGTTTCTGCGAATAATTTTCCTTTTATCAACCATTTGTTGGAGGCTTCTTTGTCGATGTGTGGTTGATTAATCTCATGGTGATGTCGTCCATGCAATTCCTTTCTTGACCATTGCTCTTGTTTTTCAGTATCTGATAGGAACGGTAGATTCAGCAGGTCATCTCGGTAGCAAGATTCAGAGGTGTATACCCTTATCAGCCAACGATACTACTCTATGGAGGTCAGAAGTGAGAGCTTTTGCAGAGAAGAATTCTCTGAGATTTCTTATCTGTTCGGTGTGTAAATTGACAACATCTATTAATCCGCGTCCTCCTTCTTTCCGCTTCAAAGTTGTTCGTATCACAGACGATTTTGGATGATGATTGTTGTACTTTGTCAGCATCGTTCGGGTCTGCCTTTGATTATCATCCAGCTCCGTCTTAGTCCATCTGATTATTCCAAATGAGTAAAGCAACACTGGAATGGCGTAGGTGTTAATTGCCTTGACTAGATTCCCCGAGTTCAACATCGATTTCAGCACAGACTTCAGACGCTGACTGTATTCTGAACGAATCTTCTCCTTTGATTGTTTTTGGTCTAGTAATCTGGCTTGTTGGTATCCCAGATATTTGTATGTTTCGCCATCTCTCATGCACTGTATAATATCACCGTTTGGAAGTTGTGTTTCACCATCTATGACTTTCCCTCTTTGAATGTTCAGGGTCTTACATTTTTCAATCCCGAATTTCATATGAACATCTGCCGAGAACTCACTGACAGTTTTCAGCAAATCATCCAATTGCTTCTTGTTCGAAGCATATAATTTGATGTCATCCATATACAGCAGGTGGGAGATTGTATGATAATTCCTTTCTGCTTTTATCCTAAATCCGTATCCTGTTCTATTGAGCATTGAGGACAATGGGTTCATTGCCAAACAGAACCATAGTGGACTCAAAGAGTCTCCTTGAAAAATTCCACGACGTATGGGTATCTCGTCGGTTTTAATTGATTTATTGTTCATGTTGACCTGCAGAGACGTGCGCCAGTGTGTCATTGTTGTCTTCAAGAACTCAACCAGGGATGGGTGAATTTTGTATATCTGCAATACTTCAACAAGCCAAGAATGGGCGGTACTATCGAATGCCTTCAGATAATCGAGAAAAGCTGAATGAACATTCCGATGCCCTACGTGTGCCTGTTTCATTATAACAGAATCGATGATGAGTTGTTCCTTGCACCCGTGGTGTTTCTTTCTGCATCCTTTCTGCTCCTCTGCTAATATATTGTTGTCGTCAAGGTGTTGGTATATTCGATTGGATATGCATGAGGTGAGTATTTTGTAGAGTGTTGGCAGGCACGTGATTGGCCTATATTGAGACGGATCCTGTGTTCTATCGCTCTTAGGTAGCATATATGTTAAGCCTTGCGTTAGGAAAGTGGGTGTTTTCTTGGGATGTTGAAGAACATATGTGAGCTGTTTCGCTAGGGCTCCATGGAGCTTATCAAACTTCTTGTACCAGTAGTTGTGGATATTATCTATACCTGTGGCCTTCCAATTGTTGGTCGCTCGAACTACTGTTGTGATTTCTTCCTCCGTTATTCCATCGAAGTCCATATGTCTGATATCGAGGCGTTCTTTTTCATTCGTGATCCATTCCGCATCTCTATTGTGTTCTTTGGGGTTCGACCATAGTGATGACCAATAGTCGGTCAAGCACTGTGCGTCAGGTACTTCTCTGTTATTGTTGGTCGCAGTATTGTTATTTCCCTTATGAAAATTGGCTGCGTTTTGGAGGAACCTTTGGTTTTGGTGTTTCCTTTCAGTACACTTGACGTATCTTGAAAGCCTCTTTGCTTTCGCTTGGAGTTTCTGTTTCAAAGTGTCCATATACACGTCGATGTGTTGTTTGTGATCAGGGTGTTTTGTGTTTGTACCAATTTTCCTATAAATTTTGCGTATATGTGATTTCAAGCGCCTTGAGGGTTTTCTGTTTCTCAGAATTCTGTGAGGCGACCGATTTCCGCTCTAATATTATCAATATCCTCTCCAAACGTTTTTGCCATGGTGGTTTTCGGACACTTTTGGCTCAGCTTGAATGAGAGTTGTGGAGATTTGTTGTTTGTGAAGTCGAAGAACCGCTACTGCTCCACAGTAAATCAAAGTGTGAATCTTCTCCAAGGTGTTCTGGTCGGTATATTCTTCAAACACTGAATTCACGCTTGCTAGGATAATATTGGTGTTCTTGTTCGTCTTGAGTTTGGGCAGTTTAGGTCTTTTGGTTGGGTTACTACCACTGAATTCAGTTATTGCTCTGTTGAGTTCCGATTGCTAAATACATATATTCGTCCTGCTGATTCTGCTCAGGAGGGCGTTCCATGTTAATATCCGTTTCCGTGGCTTCGATGTTATCTGTAACACTTTCATTGACTCCAGCAGGTATACCGTTATGAGTATCATTTTCGCTTCTAAGTTCCATTAAGACCTCTTCTCGTATGCTTTGCAGCGTTTCTGAAGAAAGTAGCCTGTTTTTAACGATTGTTCTTCTTTGATCCGAAATTCTCTGCTCGGATATGTGCTGTAATTCAGGATATTTTCTACGAACGCAAGATGTAACGCGTATCTGTATGCTGTCATTTCCGATTCAAGTTTGTAATCTTGTAATAGGAACGCATAATGAAGGAATTCATCTCTGGGGTCCACTTCATGCTATTCCTAGGAGTCCGGCTCTCGTGGTCGTAGGCATAATGGCTTGAGCCGCCGTTGAAACATCAAGAGTCGGTTGGGAGGTATTGATGTTATTTCCACTTGGACTATTATTATTATTATCGTGGACTTATGCACTATCTCAGCTAGCAGCTGGATATAATTTACCTTTCCCAGATTTAGCAATCAAAGGGAATAGGCTCGATTACAATATACTTGACATAAATTTCCTAACTATCCTACATGTATTAAGAATTACAGCTTTTGGCATTTCTATATAGGTATTCTTATGCAATTCTAATTTCTTAAGGCTATCATGCAAAGTTTTGGGTATTAAACCTGTCGAGGATACGATGACAGGAACGATATCTATTTTGTCGAGGTGCCACATCTGCTTGATCTCAATAGCAAGGTCTGTGTATTTGAACTTTTCTCCTGGAACTTATTCAGCACGTTGTTATTATTTGGTATGGCGACATCCACCAGCATTGCTGTCTTGGCTCTCTTATCATACACCACTATGTCCGGCCTATTATTCGTCACCATTCTGTCAGTGATAATAGGCCTATCGTAGTATAATCTGATAGAGTCATTTTCCAATACGGGCGCCGGTTGATACTTGTAATATGGCTGGAATGTATTCAGAAGTCCGTACTTGTGTGCAAGTTTCTGATGGATAATGTTGCACACTTGATTATGCCTGTGAAGATAGTCTGTATTGGCCAGTTGTTCGCATCCGGACGTAATATGCTGTATCGTCTCCGATCTTATATGGCATTTTCTGCACCTATCTGTTTGTAATGTTCCGTCCTTCATAATAAATTTTTGTAGTTGTTTGTAGCGATCACTTGGTCTTGGATGGCCATAAGGAATCCCTCTGTTTCTGCGAATAATTCTCCTTTCATCAACCATTTGTTGGAGGCTTCTTTGTCGATGTGTGATTGATTAATCTCATGGTGATGTCGTCCATGCAATTCCTTTCTTGACCATTGCTCTTGTTTTTCAGTATCTGATAGGAATGGTAGATTCAGCAGGTCATCTCTGGTAGCAAGATTCAGAGGTGTATATCCCTTATCAGCCAACGATACCACTCTATGGAGGTCAGAAGTGAGAGCTTTTGCAGAGAAGAATTCTCTGAGATTTCTTATCTGTTCGGTGTGTAAATTGACAACATCTATTAATCCGCGTCCTCCTTCTTTCCGCTTCAAAGTTGTTCGTATCACAGACGATTTTGGATGATGATTGTTGTACTTTGTCAGCATCGTTCGGGTCTGCCTTTGAATATCATCCAGCTCCGTCTTAGTCCATCTGATTATTCCAAATGAGTAAAGCAACACTGGAATGGCGTAGGTGTTAATTGCCTTGACTAGATTCCCCGAGTTCAACATCGATTTCAGCACAGACTTCAGACGCTGACTGTATTCTGAACGAATCTTCTCCTTTGATTGTTTTTGGTCTAACAATCTGGCTTGTTGGTATCCCAGATATTTGTATGTTTCGCCATCTCTCATGCACTGTATAATATCACCGTTTGGAAGTTGTGTTTCACCATCTATGACTTTCCCTCTTTGAATGTTCAGGGTCTTACATTTTTCAATCCCGAATTTCATATGAACATCTGCCGAGAACTCACTGACAGTTTTCAGCAAATCATCCAATTGCTTCTTGTTCGAAGCATATAATTTGATGTCATCCATATACAGCAGGTGGGAGATTGTATGATAATTCCTTTCTGCTTTTATCCTAAATCCGTATCCAGTTCTATTGAGCATTGAGGACAATGGGTTCATTGCCAAACAGAACCATAGTGGACTCAAAGAGTCTCCTTGAAAAATTCCACGACGTATGGGTATCTCGTCGGTTTTAATTGATTTATTGTTCATGTTGACCTGCAGAGACGTGCGCCAGTGTGTCATTGTTGTCTTCAAGAACTCTACCAGGGCTGGGTGAATTTTGTATATCTGCAATACTTCAACAAGCCAAGAATGGGCGGTACTATCGAATGCCTTCAGATAATCGAGAAAAGCTGAATGAACATTGCGATGCCCTACGTGTGCCTGTTTCATTATCACAGAATCGATGATGAGTTGTTCCTTGCACCCGTGGTGTTTCTTTCTGCATCCTTTCTGCTCCTCTGCTAATATATTGTTGTCGTCAAGGTGTTGGTATATTCGATTGGATATGCATGAGGTGAGTATTTTGTAGAGTGTTGGCAGGCAAGTGATTGGCCTATATTGAGACGGATCCTGTGTTCTATCGCTCTTAGGTAGCATATATGTTAAGCCTTGCGTTAGGAAAGTGGGTGTTTTCTTGGGATGTTGAAGAACATACGTGAGCTGTTTCGCTAGGGCTCCATGGAGCTTATCAAACTTCTTGTACCAGTAGTTGTGGATATTATCTATACCTGTGGCCTTCCAATTGTTGGTCGCTCGAACTACTGTTGTGATTTCTTCCTCCGTTATTCCATCGAAGTCCATATGTCTGATATCGAGGCGTTCTTTTTCATTCGTGATCCATTCCGCATCTCTATTGTGTTCTTTGGGGTTCGACCATAGTGATGACCAATAGTCGGTCAAGCACTGTGCGTCAGGTACTTCTCTGTTATTGTTGGTCGCAGTTTTGTTATTTCCCTTATGAAAATTGGCTGCGTTTTGGAGGAACCTTTGGTTTTGGTGTTTCCTTTCAGTACACTTGACGTATCTTGAAAGCCTCTTTGCTTTTGCTTGGAGTTTCTGTTTCAAAGTGTCCATATACACGTCGATGTGTTGTTTGTGATCAGGGTGTTTTGTGTTCGTACCAATTTTCTTATAAATTTTGCGTATATGTGATTTCAAGCGCCTTGAGGGTTTTCTGTTTCTCTGGAATTCTGTGAGGCGACCGATTTCTGCTCTAATATTATCAATATCCCTCTCCAGTCGTTTTTGCCATGGTGGTTTTCTGACGCTTTTTGGCTCAGCTTGAATCAGAGTTGTGGAGATTTGTTGTTTGTGAAGTCGAAGAACCGCTACTGCTCCACAGTAAATCAAAGTGTGAATCTTCTCAAAGGTGTTCTGGTCGGTATATTCTTCAAACATTGAGTTTGCGCTTGCCAGGATGATATTGGTGTTCTTGTTCGTCTTGAGTTTGGGCAGTTTAGGTCTTTTAGTTGGGTTACTACCACTGAATTCAGTTATTGCTCTGTTGAGCTCTGATCTTGCTAAATACGTGTATTCGTTTTGCTCAAGAGGGCGTTCCATGTTAATATTCGTTTCCGTGGCTTCGATGTTATATGTAACACTTTCATTGACTCCAGCAGGTATACCGTTATGAGTATCATTTTCGCTTCTGAGTTCCATTATGACTTCTTCTCGTAAGCTTTGCAGCGTTTCTGATGAAAGTAGCCTGTTTTTAACGATTGTTCTTCGTTGATCCGAAATTCTCTGCTCGGATATGTGCTGTAATTCAGGATATTTTTCTATGAACGCAAGATGTGAGGCGTATCTGTATGCTGTCATTACTGATTCCAAGTTAGTAATCTTGTAATAGGAACGCATAATGAAGGTATACATTTCTGGAGTCCACTTCATGCGTTTCCTAGGGAGTTCGGCTCTCGTGGTCGTAGGTATAATGGCTTGCGCCGCCGTTGAAACATCAAGAGTCGGTTGGGAGGTGTTGATGTTATTTACCACTTGGTTTTGTGTTGCAGTATCCAGTATAATAGTATTACTATATTATTATTATTCATGTACTTGGTTTTTATTCTGTGCTTGAACAAGAGATCGAAACTGAGGTAACAGTTTCTATTGATTTATTTTATTTGATGGTAATAAAAACATAGTAAAAGTCTCGTTTGTGTTTTAATAAGAATTTCTACGCCTTTAAAATATGAACAGAGTTTTCCTTCTCTATAACGATATGCTATTTGAATCGTTCCAGTTGAATCGGCTTATGGGAATTATAAATTGCATATTGGAATTTCCGTTGCTGAATATAGACAAATATCGGCATAAAAGTTCGGAATTCTCCAGGATTCATGAGATAGCAATATAAGCCATAAAAGTGAATTTATTCGTTCGTAGCCAGCTCTTTACTTCTTTATTTCCTACTCTTATGAGTTTACCCCATAAACGGCGGTGACTATAAATTTTGAAGTTTTCTAACGATTTCTGGCGAACCAATGATTTTTTCGAATGTAGGAATTTTTATATGATCCACTATAGTCGGTAACATTTCACTGATCGTTTTATATTGGAGAATTCTATTAGTTTCACATTACTTATTGATTATTTGTATTCGAATTTGGGAGGCTTTTACTTGGAACAATTCCATTATCAATAATTAAAACATTTAATGTTTTTTGAGGAAATTTTACTGAATAATTGTGATTCTTTATGCGCTTCACTACACCGTAGCTTCTTCAGACGAATGAATGTCCAGAAATTATGACAATTATATACTGGGTGATTCATCTGTGGCGCGGTGTTCTGTAGCTCGTACACTCTTGAAGATTTCATTTTTGTTCGAACGGTATTGTATTTAAAAAGTAAGAATCTACTTCAGCAACTTATTTTGCAGTAAACAGGGAGTCCCAATTTTCTATGGAAAAATCTTGGGTGGTTTTTTCAGATTCGAAGAACACTTTTTTGTTCAAGATTAAAGAGCGGCCTGAGCTCTTTAAGTAATAAGTTTCGTCACAAATTTTTTTTTTCGTGAAAATTCATGGAAATAGGCTCTCACATCATCGCATGCTCCTTCGGCCAGAGAGGATGACCACATTTTTCCTTTCGTTTTCATATTGCCCAAGGATAGTTTCATTGATTAATTGAAATGGATTATCCTCATTTTATACAGGAGTGACTCAAAAAAATTATTGAATATTGTAATTTTGAAAATATCATTTCTTGATTTTTTCAAATAGAACATCCTGTATTTTATTATTCATGTCAAGGCATAAAATATTGTGCTATATTTTTCAGAAGTAACCTTATCTTTTCTTCGATCAATTTCGAAACATTCGATTTTTTGTAAAAATTTTGATGAAAATTCTACAAACCGTATCAAACTCATCAACATGCATCATTATTCGCACAGAAGTTTTTTTTTCTGTAATGATTCAAGTAGTAAAAAATGAAACCTAAACAAGATAATTCTTTCAACGAATGATAAAATCAAGATGATTAAAACGTAAATCTAGGTATGTATTGTATTTTTTTTTTCATTTGTGCCTTCTGTCAGTTGTCCGGACATATCATATTCTGCATTTCACATGGTGAACTTATCAGTGTTTCGTTATTAAACATCGTTAAAGTGGGATTTGAACCCAATCATCTCAATTGACTGCCATGAAGTTCTCCAAAGAAGAAATGTTTGATATGATTTTTATTTTGGGTGAATGTGATAGAAATTCTTTGTTGGCTAGTAGAGTTTATGCACAGGTTCTCTGATAAGAGGCATCCTGATGCAAGATGCTTTGAAAATATTCTAATTAGATTTATCGAAACGGGTAATATCGCTTACAAAAAACATGAAAAATCAAAAACTGTTACATCTGAAGACAACCAGTTATCAGTTTTGTTGACAGTGACAGAGGACCCATATAAAAACCAAACAGAGATTTCCCAGTTAACTTCAAACTTCCTTCCAGAGAATTTTGAAAGAAAATAAATTTCATGCATATCATGTAAAGCTGCATCACTAAACAATCAAGACTATGAAAATCGAATCAATTTTTGCAATTGGACAAGTGACAAAGTAGTGGAAAATCCAAATATGTTTAGTAGAGTTCTTTTTTCGGACGAGGCAACTTTCCATGAGAATGGGCTTGTTAACAGGCACAACTTTCATTAATTTGATTGAGGAGGTCGTTACTTGATGAAAATCGATATACATATTTTCAATGAAATAAAACTAAAGTATTTAGATTTTCACTATATTAACAAAACTATCTGATGAAGCCACAGTGTGGTTAAACCGGTCATAGTTTTGTTAATATAGTGAAAATCTAAATACTTTAGTTTTATTTCATTAAAAAAAAACAACTTTCATTATTACGCCACGGAAAATCCACACCTCATGAGACAAATAGATCACCAGCATCGTTGGTCCTTGAATGTATGGGCCGATATAGTAGATGGATATCTAATTGGGCCGCACTTTTTCGACTGGCACCTCAATAGTGAAATGTATTTGGATTTAATGCAAAATCATCTACAAATGTTACTTGCTGATGTACCAGAGCATATAAGACAAGATTTGTGGTTTCAACAGGATGGAGCACCGGCGCATTACTCACATCAGGTTAGGGAGCATTTGAATCATGTATTTCCAAACAAATGGATGCGACGTGGTGATCCTGTTAGATGGCCAGCTAGGTCTCCGGACCTTACAAGTCTAGATTTTTTCTTGTGGGGTTATATTGAGGGCATCGTTTACCAGATACCTTCTAGAACACAGTTGGATATTAGACAGAGAATAGTCGACGCCTTTCCGTCAGTTAATCCGCAAATGTTGTCAAGAGTTCAACGGTCTTTCCTCAGGACGATTGAGTTGTGTTTTCAAATAAACGGGCCACATTTGGAACACTCATTGAAATAGTTCAACACCTTGTAGGTCACCTCACGAAAAACCAATCTATTACGTATTTCATACACGACTACCTTAAAATATCTCCATTTCTCTGATCAAGTAAAATGATATATACTAATAAATTCGAATTTCACGAATCATCTCCTAGAAAATAATCACTCTTTCGACCCACAGTTTGGAATTTTGCATACAGATAATAAATGTCGGAAAGTAGATCTTAGTGAAACTTTAGAAATTAACAAACACTAACACTCAGGTAGACTCATCAATGGACAAGTCGATTTAAGCCCTTCACCTTTATTGAATCTCTTCAGGGAGAAATCTATCCCTTGATTTTTTTGGATATACCTTTCATCAATAATCACTCAAGAAGAAGCAACTCCATAAGATTTTAATTACTTAAGAACATTTGTATTTATATTCTCTGTTATATCTTTATATAGTTGTCATAATTTCTGTACATTCATTCATCTGAAGAAGCGACGGTCTAGTAAAACGCGTTACGAATTACAATTATTCAGTAAAGTTTCCTCAAAAATATTACTTGTTTTTATTATTGATTATTCGTATGACTCTCACAAAATACTGACAACTCAAATACAATGAGGATGATGATACTAATCTTTCAATTGAACGAATAAGGAAACAATTTCAAGCGATATATCCGTTGATAGAAAATTACATCCAATACAAGCGAACTCCGTAGATTATTACATAGAACTAAATATAAAACACGAAAATAACCCCTAAATACATCGGGCGGTACCCATCTCGACCTCAAAAGGACCATCTCGTCCTTTTATGTTTTTAATGACTTTTAGAAAATACCAATCTCGGCTCAAAGTTCCACAAGTAAAACGTAAAGGATAATCTAACCCAACCCCAATCATTATTTTCTCACTATCTCAGTGTTCATTGGTAATTTATGAATATAACAGAAAACGAAAACGAAATCAATTAGATTTCGAAAGTTATTGTAAGTATCTCGTGAGAAAGGGTAATGTTTGAGAATAAAGGTGCTCCAAGTTTGAAATGCTCAGTTAGAAAGGAATATTTCTATTAGTTCATATATGTTTCAAAGATAAAGAAGATAATCATGAATTAGCATCAGGATAACATAAATGTAAATTTATTAAAGATAAATGCCCAGCATTGCTTCGAACAGTTGGTCAATCTGGGATCCAAATTTGAATGCAAACCATAGCTACCAACCAGAAGACTAATGGTTATATAATTCACAATATTAGACTGTTTTTCGAACTGCCATTACTCGAAACTACCACTGCTTGGACTTATAAGATTCACAGTAGAAATCTTTTAGGAAATGGAACATATGATTGACTAGTCCCTCTGTTTATCGTGGCGTATTCCTATCACAACTGTTTGGAGTGTCCCTCATTCACTTCCATGCATCGGTACAGTCGGGATTCGAACGCTTGCCCGAATTTTGTTATCATTTATGGTGTTATCTGCCGACATACTTAAACAATTCTTTCTCGTTGTTTTTCCAGCGACTCGGGTGGCGTAAAACATACTTCAATTTTGAGATAGCTTCGCAGGAAAAAATCTAGAGGCGTCAGATCTGGCGATCGTGCCGGCCATCGTATAGCGTCTCTCCTCATCCAACGACCCGGAAATTTATTGTTCAGATATTTTCGCACAGCAGTAGCATAATTATGCGATTTTCCATTAAGTTGATACATAATGTAATATTAGAATAAATTTGAATATCCTCCGATGATAACTGTTATGAAGGAATCAATCAAAAGCTCAAGCATATTCAAATAGATTTCGATGTGCAAGTTTTCCAATATTAATATGGGTTTAACAATATGGTCTGCCAGAGTTTCGGCCCCAACATTGTGTTTTTGAAGTCTTTGTGAATTATTTGCCTTCTTTAGATAGGAATTAGTGTGACCCCAGACTCTTCAGTTATGACGATTCTCCTTGCATTGAAGACAGCATTGGGTTCGTCAGAAAAACAAGCTTTTTTGAGCGAATTCGGATCAGTATGGATCAGCTCGTTAGAATATTGGCAAAACTTTAAGTGATGGTGGAAACCATCTTTATACAGCTCGTGAACGAGTCTAATTTGATATGGATTTATGGAATTTATACTTGAGAAGAAACCCGAAAATATTCGTCCAGTATGCTCCAATTATTTGCGACAACTTCCTCATAGATTGTGTATTCTCCATCAAGGCAACTTCACCCAAACTAACCACACCAATTCCTTCGTCATTCAGAACTCTGGTAGAATAATGTTTTATTATAAACGCATAATTTTCATCAATTTCCTCTTTGTCACAAGAACATATTTGTGCCCAAAATTTCTTTCAGGGTTATTTTCGTTGAAAGTGTACACAGTTTCACTAGCTTAGTTACTCTTGCAAAATTAACTTATGGAGTCCGTATTGTCGAGCAGTGATGACACACGGTGAGTAACTCGAGATATTTTTTGAGCTCATCGTTTATCACTCTCTATGACTTTCGACATAATGTGCAACAATGTGGTTGGATGATAATTTGAGATAAGCATTTCTTGCCTTTCTTTTGAATCGGTTGTACTCTCGCCACCTTCCAACACTCCGTAAACGTGTATGTCTCATACGAAATCTGAAACAGAGGATTGAGAACTCTGATGTCCATTTCGTCGAAAAAGACCAGAACTGACGAGTTCCACTAGTCTGCTCCAAGAGTTATTCCTTAGTTCTTCCTTTGAAGTAGGTTTTCGCTTCATCATTTGCTAAGTTACAAATGTTCCTGAAACGTATATATTCAGCTTTAGTTTCAGCTGTTCGATTCTTCTTCCAGTGTTTATAAGCTCTGTAGTTAACTGTGACAGTTTTTGAAAGTTTTCACTGGACCAATGCTTCTGCGCGGATGTTTTTTTCCTTGAAGTTTGGAATGTAAAGGTCTATGCCTGCTAGATTTCAAACGTAAGAAATCCAGCTATTTCTAAACAGAATGATATCGCAGCAGAATTATCAACTCTTCTGAACAAAATTGATTTCATAAATTTTGAGATTAAATGGAAAGAGTGGCTTGAATGTTGATAATTTTTAAAAAGTTGGTGTTTATTGATCATCCTTTCAAAAATTTTTAAATAACAGAATCGATTTTGATCAAGTGTTTTCCTCAAACAGAGATCGAATGGACTGATGAAGTTAAAATTTCCAAGCAATCTTCGACTTCAATGCATCACATGTTATTTCAGAAAGTAAATAATTGAGTAGTGGTATAGATAATGGAATAACCTTCAAAAAGTTACCACACGACTCTTTTTTCTCATTCAATAATTTGGGTTGGGAAGGAAGGAGGTAGATAGGAGAGCGGAACATGAATGTATTCCTCCAATAAAAAAATCGACTTGTTTTAGGAAACTTACAGAAAAATCAAACCAACCCAGTTATTCTGGTCAGTTATTTTTCAACGGGAAAAACTGTATATGGCTACTGCGTTTATTGAAAGTGGTATATCATATAATAGGAATTGAGTAACCATCACTATCGTCAATATTTGTTCAGTTATCCTGTCTTCGACCAATATCGTTTTTGTTGATGTTCAGATTAGAACCACGAATTAGTCGATCAGGACAAGGAAAGGCTTACATCAGCCTAAACAAAAGCATACAGAAAATGGCTGTCGCATAATGGATGCTGTTTATGTGGATATCGTAAAAAGCTATCGTATTCTACATACTTATAGATACGGAAGTTTGATTTTATGTACTCTCTAGTCAACTACTTGAACAAAATGTTTAGATTTCTATGAAGAAAAACCGAAAACTGTCTAATGCAATCCAACATTCGAGTACTCTATAATAGAAACTAATATTAACAAGATAAACAATCCAAAAAATTTAGATAGATACACATAAAATCGACACCGAGCTAACGGCGGAGGTTCAAATTTATGGAAATGTACATAGTTGAAGTGATACGTTGTTGAATGAAGAATAACAGCAAAAAATGTACAATGTTTGTCGAAACAAAACCAATTGAACCACAAAAGAAATTACAAAAACTGTAATATAATGAGCAAGCCAGCAAGCAGACTTTGGTCGATAGCCGATCTGACATCTATTCATCTAATGAAATTAATTTTACTCTTCATCTATTCCTGAAACATCGCCAATATCAAACACATACGAGCTCTATTTTAAAAGTTATTTTCTTTAATGCCAAGTTAATACATCATGTGAGAAAAATAAGAGAATTTTCAGTGACTCGTATATTTGATATATCACCTGGTTCTGAACCAAAATGGCATTTTATACTGAGCGGATCTATGTTTCTGTGTGTTCTTTTGAATGAATACTTAAAAAGACTGAGAACTGAAAATTCTTCTATTCTTTTTCTTATCGGTTGATGTTAGACGGGAAAAAATGTAGAGGATTTTGTTCTCTGTAATAAATGAAATGGAAACGTACATTATGCTATTTAAAATGAATAAAGTGCCTTACATATTACATGGTTAAACTGAATTATTAACTAAATTAAAGGAATTTCCTAACAGGGATGCTTCCTTTGAGAACTCAAAGCATTACGAAACGGTGATGAATTTAGTTCAAATTCACTATTAAGTAAATTTTAGAATTTTTCTATCTATTGATTTTCATCAAGTGCAGTTTTTGTTTAAAGTTATCATTATGTAACATATCAAAATTATTATTAAAAGTATGAATTTTTTCTAGTAAATGATTTTTATAGTGAGTGTCAGATTTTGTTTTTGTCAAAACTGCGTTTAGGCTCAGATATCCCAATATTGACATTTCCTAAGGTTCTACCTATTTAAATTTCATCAATACTCTCGCCAGACAGTTTATTTGTACTTGATTTCTTTGCTATAAGAATTTTAGGTTTACAGTTTTGAAGGCTATGTTCAAATTATGAGATGAAATGGATGATTTCAAATTAAGACTGGGTTTACCAATAAAAGTTATCATTTTATATGTATGATTAGTCTCTTTAACAATATGGAAAGCATGTTGAAACTGTTTACAAGAAAGCATACTGTCAATGATATTATAATTATAGAAATTTCTGAACGGTGTTCGTTCTATTATTGAGCTCTTTCCAGAAATTGTGATATGGATGTGCGGAAGAATTGTGACTGGTAATGTCAGTAAGAGACGGTTTAGAGAAATTATGTCAGTAGTCAATTTTGCTCAAAGTAAAAGATAATGGTATTCTCTGTTTCCTATTCCAAAGCAAAGTTGATATAAGGGTGGATTGAATTCAGAAACATTAGTTTTCATCAGTAACGACCTCCTCTGAATCATTGATAGGTGCTATACAAGCGTTCTGGACACTTGGTACTTCAAACTATTTCTACGATGTACAAATGCACAGAATCTTAATTTTTCATCTAATTATGTGAAAATGGAAGTGCTTCCGAAATATATTGATCTCAAGAGCCACAACACCAGCGCTACAGTCTGGAAAGGCATATCTAAAGAAAGATGAAGTGGTCTAAAGCGAAAATCAAATAACAGTACAGCCAATGCGTCAACTACATCATTTTTGTGACGGTAATACATTCAGACTTGCATTATACAGGGTGTTACATGAGATATCACAACTTGAGGGGGTATATCTCGTTAAATTTCAAGAAAAACAGTTTTTATGAACATAGGTCCGCAACAGCTTCGTTGAGGAGCTGCAGGGTGTTGAAATTCCCGAAAAATTGTTTTCTTCTTTTCAAAACCCCTGCTGGTTTCAAGATATCCAGCCCAAATTTGGAATGTTAGCTATTTTTTACAGCCTCCATCATCCTAAATTTCAGCTAAAATCTACAGTGTTTCCTTTTCCGGAGCCATGTTTTTATTTAATATTTCAAACTCTTTTGCAGTACGCCACTGAACCAAACGAAACTATGACTAGTGGGCTCTGGTTTTTTCATTTATTTATTCATTTTGACAGTTGCTTTAGTTGAACCAGTGTTTGCTCGAATTGTTTATTGAATTAACGATTAGTTTTAAGATTTTTGAAGTTATCGCTGTAAGAAAAAATGGATAATTTTACCAATGCTGAATTGGCTGATATCCATTACATGTACGATCTGGCTGAAGCAAGCACAACAGAAGCTTGGCGATTATATCAGGTGCGCTTTCCAAATCGAGTAATACCAGAAATTTTCAAATATCCACAGAAGGTTGAGGGAAACTGGTACTTTTACTGCAAATAATTTTTGCATTTAAAAGGTGCAACTCAAACTATGAGAACTCTAGTTATTGAGAAAGCAGTTATGAATTGTATTGATTTGAATCCTCATGTGAGTACAAGAAAAATTGGAAATCAGTTGAATATGTCACATGTTCTAGTTTGAAGGATTCTCCACAACTTTTTAAAGGATTCTCCACAACTTATTATTGTACTCGTTTCATATTCAGCGCGTCCAAACACTACTTCCTCGAGATTTACCTTCATGACTGAATTTCTGCAGATGGTTCTTAGATAAAATTAGGGAAATACTCATTTTGATAGTGAAATAATGCTCACATACGAAGCTGACTTTTAGACAACAGCTATCACAAATTTTCACAATAATCATTATTGGGCTGAGGAAAACCCCCATTTGATTGAAGAATCTCATCATCAAGAACAATTCTCATTTAATGTCTGGGTCGGAATAATTGGAAATTATTTGATTGAGCCATTTTTATTTGCCTAACAAACTAAACGGTTCCGCTCATCACCAATTTCTTGAGGAAGAGTTACCTTTATTGCTCGAGGATGTGCCAATTTTGGTGAGAAACATAATGTGGTTCATGAATGACAGGACATCAGCACATTTTAGAGGAGAAGCTAGGGAATTCTTGAATATTTCATTCATCAAGCGTCGAGGTGGGCCATAATTATGGCCTTCTAGGTCCCCAGACTGAAATAGCTTCGACTTTTTCTTGAAGGGATATCTCAAAAGTTCAGTTCCTACCACTCCAGTGAACACTGTAGAAGAATTGAGGAATCGAGTCACAACCTCTTGTGACACGATAATAAATACCCCAGGAATATTTCAAAGAGTGCGGGATATTATGCGAAGAAGGACAGAGGCCTGTAAGGTGGAGGACACTTCCAGCAATTTATTCAGTTTTTAATTGTTTCTTTCTTTAGTTTGATATTGAATAAGTGAAGTTGGGTCTCAGAAGACGAGTTATCAAAATAAAAGCAAATTTTAGGCATACCTACGAGTATTTCTATTTTTTCTTCATTTAGCGAATAACATACAAATCAAAGTATTCGAATTCAATCATTTTTCCCTCGGAAACGGTTGGAGATACGAAAAAATTACAAGTGTCAAAAAAGATTTTAAATTGAACGAAGATGACCAAAATTGATTGTACGCTGATCAGTGGCGTACTGCCATTTGAAGTTTGAAAGGGCGAAAACAGACATGGCCTCGGAAAGGAAGACACCTTGAGAATTTCAGTTAAAATCTAGGACATGTAATAATGAAGGCTGTGAAAAATAGCTTACATTCCAAATTTGGGCTGAAAATCTCGCAACTGCAGGAGTTTCGAAGAAAAAACTAATTTTTTCCGAGAATTTGAACGAAGCTTTTGCGGACCTATGGTTATATGAACTGATTTTCTCAATATTGCACGTAGATTTACTCTCTCAAGTTATGAAATACTATTATGTAACATCCTGTAGATTACATTCAATAGAATTTGATATTTTATATTATGAAGCAACATTCCAAATTAATTCATTAATTCTGAAGAAGTGAAATGATCAAATCCGAATATTAATTAAGATTGATTAAAAAATTCCTGGGGACGGGATCTGTTGGAGACGCCAAACACTCAGATCGCCCAAAAAACAACTGTTCAAATGCTAATATCGAAGTAGTGCGTGAGAGTATCGGTGACAATTCAGGAACCTGAATTCAGCGTCGCGAACAAGAATTGCAAATTTAAAGCTCTCTTGCTTGCCTGTGAAACACTTCAACTTCTGCATGAGACAATTCCAGGTCGTGTACTCGCTTGATTCGGTGATCAAAATTGGCCCCCTAGATATTGTGATTTAACACCATTAGATTTGTTTTTATGTCAACAAACCCACAACCACACGTGCATCAACGAAATTCAGCTACATTTATGCCGAACAGTCATGAAAAATTTGGACAAACGAGTACGTATGTGTATGCAAAGTCGTGGAGGCCATTTTCCGGATGTGTTTTTCTATAAATAACACTATCCTATGTACTTTATGATTCAATAGAAAACTTATAATCAGAAGACTAGAAACTGTGTTTTCTATTCAATTTAAATCATCAGTGTGGTGAAAGGCGTCATAAGTGTATCAATATGACGAAAATTTGAACATCATTGCTTAAACCGAGAACACCCGGTATATGCAGCTTATGCAGCCATTCTCCTTGAATGCACCGACCTGAGAAGATGATCTTGATGTTCTATTACACTAACAACAAAATGACCCTGTAATTTTTCTCTTTGAGCTGAAAAGAAAGAAGCATATCTAAATGTTTCTAATATTAACATGAAGTATGCATATTTACATTCATAACTATATCCTTTGAAATGAGATTTAACGATCGCAAAACGTTTCCAACAAGTCATACCGTGAAATGAAAAGCGCAGTTTTCTCTTCTGTAATTGCTTCGGAATTAATTCGATATATTACAGCAGAAAAGACATTAAATGTCATTCCACGAGCTTATTCAGAGTGATATTGTACCCGAGTAAGTCTGGAATAATAGGAAGAGATACTGTCTGTAAAACAGTGCACCAGAGAAACAAACGCACATAGCTCGACGTAGATTGGTCGTTTGTAGTCATTGCAGCACTTCCGGACTTCCGACCTCGCAAAGTTGGTGTAGGTTAGCCCGTAGAACACGCTCTTGGGCATTCAGAAGATAAATGTTGCATTTCTCGATTTTCAACACCCAACCGATTACATAGAACGAAACGGGAGGATCTTCAATTGTTAGGCACTGAAGGTTTTTCGAGGTAGCCTTTTTATGAACAGGTAGCGCCTTGAATTTTAAAATTTCAAATAACGTTATTCTGAATATTAACAGAAATGCTTTGGGAAAGTATATCTACGGAATGAGAATATCAAGAAACAATTGTTGTGAACATATTAAAAGATCTATTGAATAGTCATGGGGACACATCAAAATTTTCACAATGACTAAATTAAAAGAGAAGTTTATTTTTTTTGCTTTTACTACCAATAAAAGAATTAAATTAATAGATCACTGTTGACAGTATGAAAGCAAATACAAAGTGACATAAAATACTGGGTGTTTCAAGCATGCAGTAATTAATTTCTAGAGGAGATTCGCCTTCGAAAAATATGAAAATAAACTCATAAACATTACTCGAGAAATTTTCCGTTCTCGAGGTACAGGGTGATGATTTTTTCTTCAAGTTTCCGGCTGATATTCTTGTACACATAACCAAATTCATATGGAATCACTCGGTATTTCACATTATTGATTTCTTTTAACCATGGATCTTTGCTACTTGTGAAGAATGAAGTTTTTTGTTGTAAGAAAACTGGATAGTATAATAAGAAATGTTGAATTATCACCACATGTTCGGAATATTGTAGTCAGTCGTCCCTTAGATTCAAAACTGTGAATTTCAATATTTGAAAAAGCCTATAATCATAATTGAAAATGCCTTACGTTGGATCGTCTGATGTGCAGAGGTCCTTCCTTGACCTTATTGTCCATGGTTTTGTCTTCTGCGGCAATTTTCCAGCAATTAATTTTATATTAATTTATTAGGAATCTAACATAATCTATCGAGGGACAACACCCAGACCTTCACCGAAATCGAACCAGCGACCTGCCGCGTATCAGCCAGGACCTTTCTCGACTTTGCCACGGAGGCGACCAAACGACGCATTGTGAACTACGATGTCCATATGAGACTGCTTATGAAAGCTGGATCTAATATACAGAGTTAGTCAATAAGGCGAGGAACTTCTATATCTCGAAAACTATTTGAGATAGAAGCGAAATTTTTTCTGATTATTGTTTTATAAGTATGTGTGCAATCCTTAAAATTATTTCCGTACCTACGTAATCTAACCTACATCTGTTTTGTGCCCAAACAACTATCAGTAGATTTCAAATTAATTAAAATATCGATAATTTCGGGAATTTCGAAGTTTTTTCAAAAGTTCTCAAATGCCTCATTACGTATAATTCACGCATGATACTTTTTTTTCTTGAGGTAAAAGTGTTGTACCTTATTATCAAATGAAGAAAAAGAATTTTTTCATACCGACTGTTCCTAGTAACCCGGCGAAAATGAAATTTTGCAAACATGAATAACGTTTTTTTTTCAAATGTAACACCCTGTATTTTTTTTCACGTGTTTTGTTCCCAATCGAATAAACTTTACAACGATATCTTTTTTTCAAAAATCCGATGAAGATTTCCTAGAAAATTTCGAAATTAGTGTGAGGTTTAGGTATTTCTTGCAATAAACATCCTGTTGATAGAATTCACATATTGAAATATGCAAATTTCAACACAAAATTAGATTCTTTGCTGTTCAATGAAACTTAAACATCAAAACTCTCAAGGTGTATCGAAATTTCTTCACAAGAAATGATTTATTTGCGATTTTATCAGTTGTGCTAAGAGCTAATCTTCACTTAATCGAAATTACTCAGTTCGAAATCTTCAATAGATGTTCAAAATGTCTACTGCGCTCAAAATAACCTGCATGCTATTCTCTTCATTGAGTACACGCTTAGCTCTTTCATTCTTCTCATATCCAACTTGTGATTAAACCATAGAGATAAGTATGACTTCTATAGGCATACCACATGAAGATAGAAAATATTGTTCGATAGTCTGTGGTTTAAACCACCAGTGCCCATAGAAGACTTATTTCAATGGTTTACTCACAATGCCCCAAGATTTGACAGTTTAGATTTGGATAATTTCTACGTCGTATGAGTGAGTCTAATTGAGAAATAGATAATATTATTGCAACAATGAATTTTACCCAAGAAGAGTTAATTAATATGATTTATAGTTTGGGAGAAGGTGAGAGGAATTGTTTGTTGCCGTCACATATTTATTCCCAACGTTACCAAACAGTAGACATCCTAGGAAAGAGGCATTCGAGAGACTGAAGGAAAGGTTTGAAAGAACTGGACAAGTTGGATATGAGCGGAATGAGAGAGCTAAGCGTGCACTCAATGAAAAGAATAGCATGAAGTATTTGAATGAAAAGTTTGAAGAAATTTGGAATAAACTTTTAGAGTTGAGTGAACGCTGTTTGATGTTCATTTTATCCATTTTTATGTATATTTTGTTTAAGGAAAGAAACGACAAACTTTCAAAATTCATAAACTTAGCATTTTGTGGTTATTCTAACCTAAACAGTTAGATTCACTGCTATAATAAAAAGGAGTTAAGGAGACTTACTCTAGTGTTTGAAACGTAAGTGAATGTAATTTGAGGTTTATTTATGTATTTTAATGTATATTTCTTGAGCATGCTGAAAAAATTTCTTCTCCAACATTTTCCTTTCATAGTATATCATAAAGTTTCAAAAGGAGATGAAGTGAAGAGTAAGTTAAATTGGAAATATAAAGTTGAATGCAAAATAAATTTCAATTATTATAAAGTGAGTTTATGAGAAGCTGACTACTCGTAACCAACTGCCAACTCGACAGTTAAGGATCTAAAAAATTAACAGTTACAGGAAACAGTTTCACTGAAACTGATATATAGTTAACATCATTCTATTGTATATGAGGGTCCATAATGTAATTTACAAATATGTGGATCTCATTTCTGCTTTCCTCAAGAACACTTCAATTCAGAAGATGTTTGTTCTTTCTAGTAGCAAATTGTGTGAATTTTAGTCAATTTGAATTTATACAAAATAGTTACGTATAGGGCAATCACATAAGGGGAAATTTCTATTTATTCAGCAGTGTTCCTTCATTTGATTACTAATTTCTCGCTTTTGTCATTTGGATACTCCCAAGAAATTTTAAGTTGAGAAGAACTTCTATTTTCTATGCTAGCTCAATTGGTGAAACTTGAGATTTTCTCTGAAAATTGAATGTATCTCTTTGAATTGGGATAGAGAGAATAGTGTTGAGATTTGTGTGGTTGGTGAGTCAGTATCCATAAAACAATACTGAAAGCTGCGTTACCCCAAGGATGACTGAGGCAATATATGAGCGAGTTCCATGTAACATAAAGAACTATTAAGTATAAATAATAATAATAATGAAGTGAATATAATAAGGCGTTCAGTATAGATAGTGTTGGATATGAAAAGGCGTTCAGTATATTTGGGGTTGAATATATCAGGCGTTGAGTATATGAGACGTTCAATATATTAGGCGTTTAGTATATTGTCCATTTAGACATAAAAGGCGATCTTGATGGGCTTACTAGTTTAAATGATGAAAGCACGAATATTCGACAATATATCACTGATCATTTATTTAATATCGAAAGAATCGTTACCTTTATCGCCGCAATTATTGTCGCAGTAAATAATTGACAGCACATTCACTTTTCACTGCACTTCATATTTGACGAAAAAATTCAAATGTATTTTTGTATAGCAGCTGTCCACGCGGACGCATCGCTCACTCAAGTAGTAGAGAGACACATGTCGAACGCTGCCGAACGAGTAGGCTGATTGTGCCTTTTTTCGTTCGTTCTACGCTCTCGCTTGCACTTCTTGCCTTAAATGGAACGCCTCAGAGCGAGGTAACGCCACATGAGTCATGTTTTTCGTGCTAGCAGCCGGTACCATCGAATTATAAGACGTTGTCATGTCAATAAATATTTTAAGTTTCATTCAATGCCCGTTACTTTTTCGACAGAATGTATTCCTACTTCTTGTTCAATTTTTAAGATTTCGAGGAAATGAAAATTCGAAATATGTCTAAACTCAGGAGAAATACTCGAAACGACCTCTCCGTGAATTAATTCTCCTATTCAACAGAAACTTCAAATACGATTTATCCGTACTTTTAGATAGTCCCCCACCAATCCCATTCATTACAACCCACCGCGAAATGTTTCCCCAACGATCGTTTTCAGTGTTTATCATAATTTGAATTCCGAACTTGTTTCTACTCATAACATCTCGTTTGCCGAGAATGAGGCATAATTAAACGTGTTCATCAAAATTCCGAGCGTATCGTCGCTCCAAAGTTATCCATGATTCGAATCAGAAGTATATTTGCGCGAGGTAAAATTGAAATCTCATTTCGGCTTTTGGTATTCCTGCTCTGGAAGTTTTAGCGTTGGCCCGCCTGGTTTGAACTGTAGGGGCTTGAATAAATAGTGATAATACTGTATTTGGCTTGCATACAGCTGGAGATCGCGAGCAGACAATGTTTGCTTGGATTACACTAAATTTTCCTTAACGTATTTACATTATTAATTGGGTTGAATTATTTTCACAAACGTTTCCTACATTTACTTGCGACTCAAATCAACAGATCGTTCCTATCTTTGATGTATCAAAAATTTTGATTACATGTATAAGTGAATACAAGGATATCATACGTTACCCCTCGGTTACTCGCGCCTTCTTTCCGAACGTATTTACTCTCGTTGTTTACGATTGTAGACCATTTACATTTCGACATAAAAAATCAGTATCATCCATTTCAATATGTATTTGAAATAAAATAGTTCCTTTGATCATTTGTGATTTCAGTTGATTCACTTCTGCTGAAAAATGTTGATTTTTTCCCTTTTTTCCTGTGGAATTGGAAAAAACAAAGAGTTCCAGAAAAAAATTCTTTGTTTGCTATAACTCAATATATTTTCCATTTAATCAAAAATATATATACGTGAAAAAACATGGAATAGAAAACTAAAAAGAACAGATAACAAGCTAATGAAAAAATATTTACAGGTTAGAAACTACCAATTTTATCCCTTTTATGTCCTCCTGAATAGAGTCAATTTTGTTCACCTACACAATTCACACATATTTCCCTCATATTACTCTAACAAGCATACCTGTATCATTTCGCACAATATTTTCGTGTCGATTTATAATCTCTACTAGGACTTATGCAGCAACGTCCTACATAATTTTGTGACCACTGAGGGGGAGGGGTACGACCTCACTAATGCCTAAAAAGGTGGGTGAACCATGAAAGGCCACTTTAACGAATAAACAGTTATTATTAGTTCATTTACTGGATAAATAAAAGAAACTAATCATTAATTTACACTTCGTTTTATTGTGTATCATACAAACTTCTTCTTTTTATTCAAGATGTAGTCGTTATTTCTTAAACTTAACTTTTAAAAAGCTCTTCCTAACGGACTCGTAAGAAACATGGCTCCATACAAGGCCAATATTATAAATCAGTCGTTAAACTTAAAACAGGAATTGTAATAATCAAAATATCCGCTTTTACTAAAACCATAGTAAAAACTCCTTTATTTAAATGAAAAATTAAATGCCTAACACATTATAATCTTCTTAAAAAACTCAACGAACATTCCTTGGACCATCGTATAGCTGAGGATATATTAATGGAAATTATATAAAAATGATATTAATGAATATTATATCGATAACAAATAAGTTTCCAATGCGCTTTACAATGAAATTATCAATATTTTTTACCTATAATGGTCTTCTTATGGGTCCGTTCTTTGTAAGGCTTTTGATTGGCCTTAAAAAGAACCACAGTACCGATATTCTAACTAAAATCGAAGCAAAATTATTATATTTTTTCTTTAGTACCACAAAAAATCCTTATATAAGAATTTACAGTAAGAAGAATATGATAATAATAGGTTATTCACATAAAAACTTACCTTTAGCAGAGCGCGCGAATGACAATTTTAACGTCGCCGACCGAAGTCTACGAAGCGAAGGACCGCACTGACAAAATAGCAACGCGAGCGACTCGCCGCCGCGTCTGTGTCCTTAACTTTGATGGAGCTTTGTTTGAGTGGTAAGAATTTGTCATCACGTGACTATAAATATGACTTGTGTATAGTTGGCCTTCAAAGGAGCATGGCCTTCCATGGTCCACCCACCTTAGATGTCGAGCGCCTCATTTCTGCAGGTAATTGTTCTATTGTTGCCCTAAGCTCGATTTGGGGTTTTATGAGTTCCAAATCACATTTTTACCTGAACTCACTACAGGATACTCGTTGTACTGGGTGATTATAGTCGGTTCACGTTAAGTGGCGTCATAGGGATGTCAGGTTGGAAAATATTGCAATGGATAAGAACAAAATAACTAGTCTCGCGCAAAGGAACTACTAGTGAGAAATGGTGACATTTGGTTTTGACAGTTGGCATTGAAATGCGGCTTTGACGTATTTTCATTGTTTACTTTAGTTCGCTTTTTTTGTGCTGATTGAGATTGGATTGAAGTGTTTTCTCGAAGTTTTGATAATATTTCAATCACTATTCAAAATCTGTTCTTTTCAGAACTCAGTGCATCGAATATTTATTCTATATAAATACTGAAAATGCCAAGAGCTTTCACGAGCCAAGCCCAAAACATGATTGCATCATTATGCATTTATTTTCAACAAGAGCGAGTTGATGGGTGGCCTCCTCTCCCCCTTACAGTTGTAAAAGATGTGAGTACCACTGAATTTATAACAGAAGGAGCCTACCACCCTTAGAAAAGAAATATTATGATACAACTTAACTTGTTCATTTGTTGGTTTCAAATTGTTTATACATCTACATACTATGAACTTTCTTGCTTAGAGAGGGTAGCGAGTGCTTTACAAGTAAGCATTTCATCCATTAATAATATTATGGCAAAGACCAAGAGTGGTGGTCCACTGAGAAGTCCAAGAAAGAAAATGAATCGTGAGAAACCTGTAGTACATATTGACGATTTTGATCAAACTGCCATAAGAAATACTATCTATGACAAGTTCCAGAAAAGTAAGTAGTCATTAAAACCTTTGTCTAAATCAAGTCTAATATTATATTCTTTTTAGAGGAACATATAACGTTGTCTGCATTGAATGAGAAGCTCCACGAAGAAGATATTTTCAATGGGTGTAAGACATCTCTGTGGAAAATTCTACAAAACATTGGATTTAAGTATTCCAAAGATAATCCAAGAAGAGGTTTGATGGAACTACCTCTTATTGCATTGAAGCGTATCCAATTTCTGCAATCATGCATTCGTATAAAAAATGAAGGAATACGTGAATTCGTCTATCTTGACGAAACATGGATTTTCAAGGATGGTACTATCAGTCTTTCGTGGCAAGATGACAATATCAAAAGTGTGAATGAAACAAAAGTTGGTGGAACCAGGTGAGGTTATCTACTATTGTTTGTACCATTTCAAGATATACTCTGAGTTGGATAGGCGAAAACTTGTCGCTGTATTGTTTTGCTATTCGCCAGCGGATTTGGACACATTTGGATTTCCTGGACAGTAACTTGTACGCGTTAGGTTTTAGGAGAAATATCCTAAAATGTTGAAGGTCGAAACTTTCGGTTAGAAGATTCGGGGTGAGGACGGGGGGACTCTTCTCTTCATAGTTTAACTTGGATGTTGGGGTGTCCAGAGATTTGTGTTGGGACCGATGAATTATTTCTACTTTACGTTAATGACCTGAAACATTTTATTACTCAGAGCAAACTCGTTATGTTTGCCGACGATAGAGGTATAGTGGTCAATTCAATAATTCATGAGACATTCAACAATAACTTTTGAAATTTATTCTTTCCACCTTTCTTTAGGGATGATGGTTCCATCGTATCATCACCTTAAGCCAAGGCGGATCTCCTTGCATGAATGTTATGCGGTTATAGATACATCAAACGCAGTACCACCAAGCATCCCACATTTTCAGTCAAATACGTCTGAAGCAAAATTTAGAGTGCATACGGTAAGGTGCGTTCTTCAGCAACTGAACTGTGAGCAAGCAGTCTTGATGGAATACCACCCACTGTTTTGAAGAAATGTGCTCCAGAGTTAGCACCTGTTTTTAATAGTCTCAGGTTTCATACGAAAGCCACACGTTTCCGGAGTGTTTGATAGTACAACCAATTACATAGGAAATGAAAAAATACTTTCTCCAAAATTATCATCCAATCGCATTAGTTGTACATTATGTCGAAAGTCATACAAAGAGTGATAGACGATGAGATCGTGAAATATCTCGAATTACAGGGTATCATCATTGATTGACAATACGGTTCCGGTAGACTTATTTGTTTAAGATCAGTTCAACTGGAGTATTCAAGGAGTTTGAAGATTTTCACTTAAATACACTGAACACCACTCCGCCTAAACTTTTACTAATAATGGTTGGCTTTCTTCGATACAATTGTCATCAGAAATGACAAATCCAGAAAATATAATAATTACAGAAAGAGCACTACAACAAATTGGTATATTCCTTCCGACTCATTTCATTGTCAACAACGAAAAGTGGCTAATTCACATATTTCGGATGGTACAACCGATTCCAGAGGAAAGGGAGAAGTGCGTACCCCGAAATTATGGTCCAATCGCATTGTTATCTATTATGTCGAAAATCATGGAGGGAGTTATAAACGAAGAGATCATGAAATATCTCGAATTACATCATTGATCGACAATACGGTTTCGTAGACAATGATCAACTGGTGATCTCCTTGCATACTTTACACATCCGTAGACAACAACAATCGAAAAGCACGCTAAATTAAGAGTCATTGCTCTTGATATCTCAAAGGCCTTCCTCGGTGCTTGGCATACAGCCTTCACGAATAAACATGGATTAGTAGCATTTTCTTCGGTAGATCTATTAAGATGGTAGTTGATGTGGTGACGAGTGAGTCTATCAAGGTAAACACCCCAGAGCTCCGTAGTCTCGCCAACACTTTCTCTGTTGCAGATCGATGATCTGCTCCACTCCACCGAAAACAGATTATTTGGGTTTGCGAACGACTGTACCCTTTTATCCTCAAGTTTTAGTAGCGTCCTATTACTGTTGAGGTGTCACACCAACAAAGATAGCAAGATGGCATGTCACTGAATTCAGACTTGGAATAGATATCAGAGTGGATCCGATTGAATTTGTTCAATTTCAACGCGATCAAGACACTGAAGAACCTTCTTCATGCAAGGATATCGAACATCCTCAGAAAAGACCATGCATCTACTCGGCATCAAAGTCAATACCGGAGTTTGCTTTCATCACCATGAGACAGTAATCTGAAAATCTACTACAGCTGAACTCAGTTTTCATTTCAGGGCCAAGCAGTACCTAAAGCCATCACAGCTGATGATTTTATACAAAGCACTGGTGCGACCTGGTCTGGAATACAGTTCTCACGTGTGGCGCCCTGCACCTAAACATTCACTTAATCTCTTGGAAAGTTTTCAGTACGCCACTTCGACCACCCGAAGATCACGCACGATCTCCTGCCTCCCGCTCAAATGCGGCAGGTTGCGGATTTCTATCTTTTCAACCGGTACTCTCTTGGTAAATGCGCTGATGAACTGGAAAGCTTGGTTCCTGAAAGAATCTAGTTCCGAGAAAAAAACCATGCTCGCAAAGAACTCTGATCAACGGTTGGTCCAACTATCTACGCCACGTACCTATATACCTATAAAAATTCTAAGGTTTACAGTGTGCTGTAGAACTCGTTTCTATAGAACATCTTCCAATAACTTACAATTTGGTGCTCTTCAAGAAGCGAGTGAACACACATTAAATCAACTTAGGCGGTCACATTTGTTTCATGACCGTCATCGCCTACTTCCGAGAGTTAGGAATAAAAGGTATTCAGATAAAAACCAAATACCTCAGTTTTTGAAGGATCAGACTAAGAGCGACTGTCTGAAAAACTTCCAGAAACCAGATCAGAAATCGAAACTTGTTCAACGGTTTCCAGAATATCGTAATGATAGTTCGATATGGATGATGAAAGTACTCAAAACTTCATCAACAGAATTTTTCGGTCATAAGAGTGTTTATTTCAACGTTAAAGGTTATATTTCCTTCATGAAGAAATACTAGAGATCAAAAGAAGCAATTGTTGCTGAGAAACTGGAAATTAATTTCGGTTCTTTTACTTTTGCGTCTAGGCGGAAAAGAGTCATCCATTCCATTCGACGCCTTCTGACTATCTCACTTTAACCGTTTCCGAATCCATGAAAATGTGAATATTTTCGCACACGAAGCATCAACATTCTCCGGAATCGATTAGTATGCTACGTGTCGTTCGATGCGTAAAGAGAATTGCTGGTCGTAATCGCGCGACGACGCTGCTGCTGTCGACGTTGTCGCTCGTTACGACCGCACGAAGCGTGAGATCGAGCCAATACCAGAACTGCAGGGAGCTCAACTTTACGGGCTTCCTTTATTTAATGCCCATAAAGATGGACTGGAATCTTTAACTTTCCGCGTTTTGATATCTTTCGGTGTCAGGGAATCCTTTTTGTTGCTGTTTCCGACGAGCATGATTAAACTTTTCCCTCGTTCCTACTTTCTTGGCAACCTAGTGCCCTCTAGAACCCCGGAGAGCCGTTATTTCTCCGCCCTTTCTTTGTTCGAAATGTCCATTCAGAGGGTCCGATTAATATCTAATTCGTTCTATAAGTCCAACAGAATTCTCTACAGAGTAGAACTCAGCAGTATTACTGAACATAAATTTAGGAATTTGAAAGGATCGTATTTATTTAAATATGCAACTTTTCTATCAAAATATTTAGTTCGAATATCTTGGAAACAACTCTGACGATTTGGATGGAAGTTTGTATTAAGATGAGTTGAGATTTTTGAAGTCAACTGGATAAATCAAGAAGATTTTTATTTGAAACACTGTACATCACTTCGCCAAAACTTTCTTTTGAAACTGGTTGGCTTCTTTGAATTCACCCGTCTTCAGACTTAAGAAATTCTCATAATATGACAGTTACAGAAAGAAATCTACCACAAATTGGTAAATTCCTTCCGACTCATTTCATTGTCAACAACAAAAATGGTAAATCACATTTTCTTTAATCTATTTGATGAAGACGTAGAGTAGTATAATGAATGTATTTTCTATCATCTTTATTTATCTTTAATTTATTGCCGGATCACAAATCTGCAGGAAAAACTCAACTACCTGACTACGCTCTTTTTTGTTGCTCGCGAATATTGCTGTCACCGTTTTGAATAAAAGGTTCTCTTTATACGTCTAAAATTTGTAGTCACTAATGTAGACAAATATGTGTTTTAGGGTTCTATTCGAGAATAAAATTGAATCAATTGAACATTGATGTATTTGAAAACGATATCAATTTAATGTGAATATCAAGACAGTAACATTTACCGAAAATAATTATTTCGTGAATTTCATGCATACTCAACTTACGCTTAATTGTATACGTTGAAATATATAATAATTAAATAATGTTTATGATATTTCAGATGACTCAATAATTTCAGTAAATTATGGAAATGAACAATCATTTTGATATTATAGACTCAACCTAAATTTTCCACACGAGTTTTAACATTACCTAACAGAGCGTTAAACAATGTTTATAAATAATTTCATGGCTTTATAAAACGTCTAGTTCTAAATTCAATTTCCTTCTACACTTTAAAATTATGAAAATCAGAATAATGCTTGTCAAAATGTTCATATATATTTCAAGCTGCCATATTTCAAATTAAATTTGTATAGTTGAAATTAGTTTAGTCGAGGAGTTATTGAATTACATAAATGAAAAAAAATGACCACTTCCACTCTTCTTCACCTCCAAGATCAGATAATTACGTTTGTTTCTTCATATTTCGATCTGCGATACATCAAAATATTCAAAAAGATCAACATGATTTGGCCTACAAATTAAATTCAACCTTGAAAACTTTGAAACTCAAAAGACGAAATAAATGCGTTGGATAAGAGTGTCGTATATGAAATAAGTTTCAAAAAAATGATAAGAACTGAACAATGGACATTTGAAATATTATACTGAAAAATCTAGAGTTGCCCACTATGCTTTGGACTAAACCATAGAATAGATTTTCAAAATGTAAAATCGAAAGAAAAGATAAAAACACGAATACTGTGAACTGAGAAATGAACATAAAATGAAATGCGAACATTCACTAAACAAGGACAAATATGCAATTCCGTTCAGTGTACTCCAAAGTTTAGTGTATCAGACACGTCTACTAAGGGAAACGGAATTTTTCCTCGGGTTTTTTCCCTCGTTTATTGAATCATACGCAAGATAGTTTAGTACCCTGTTACATTTTCCTGAGCTCACACTTGTGTTTTTCTGACACACACCAAAAGTATAAAAAAAAGCATATATTGCATATACATTTATTCGAAAATTTGTATATAATTATATTTATATGATAAGCCATGTAGAATTTAGTGTACTATTATCTCTTGATGATGCCAACCTAGTTAGCGAAGCACGCGACGTGTTGTGAAACGAAATTTTGATGAAGTGGTGTACAGTATTTGTAATGTACTATTATTGGGTCAAAAGAGGAACTAGATTTTGAGAGACGATATGCGTAATTTGAATCTGATTTCTATTTGCAGAGTATCATCCTAATCTATTTATTATTATCTGTCTCTTGTTGGACATTAGTGCCGTTTGAATGTGATGAAGCTCGTCGCTCATTTTATTAATTACGGCGACGTGTAAGATAGTCTTCTTCTTGGGATTTTGACACACTAATAGTAAATATAATTTTGGCGCACTAACAAACTGATGATTTCAAATATTAATAACGGTAAATACAGTATATGACTGTGACAGAATACAAATAAAGTTTTTAACCTTTCGTCTGGAAATTCATTCCTGATTTGAAAACCATATCTCATTCAGTAATACAACCATTTTGCATTCTAACATAACGCATATTGTGTATAAAATAGCACTAGGTTTTCATCAAGTCAAGCAGCTTGCAAATTTCTCGAAAAGCTCAACTTGATTTGAAATTCAGGCTTTTGAAGAATCAAAAGTTCGACACGATGGTGCAACCCATGAGCTTGACTTAACATCAAGCTTTCTCAAACTGCTTCAAAGCTTGATACTTGTAAGAGCATGAAGTTAAGTTCACTTGCTGATCGCTTGTTGCCGTTCCCGTTTTTTCATGCCCGTTTCCCAGGAATAGGCGAACCAGTGACACCACATGAGTGGGCGCCTAAGAAGAACAGAGGAGTCTGTTCACTCACTTCTTGAAGAGGGCCAAATTGTACCATAATGGGAAGATGTTGGACGGAAGCGAGTTTGTGGCCCTGTGAACGAATCAATTGTTCAAAATGTATCGTTATATAAGTAGAACTCCTTGCCAGCCTAGTGTTGCGGCAAAATATGAGTTTTCCAGAACAAGCTCAGCCGGTATATTCTGTGGAAGTATCTGTAAAACAGAGAAAGGTCAGAAACTTGTCTTCTGAGAGCCAGTGGTTGGAGATCGCAGGTAATCTTCGGGTGGTCGATAAGGCGCACAGCCCGCTTTTACACACTATCCAACATCCACAACGAATGTTTGGAAGCAGATCCCTATACATAGGAATTCCGAAGCACATCGAATATGCGCTTTATATAGAAGCAACAGCTGAGATGACGTGAAGTATCGCTTGGTTCTGAAAAGCAAACTAAGTTCAGCTGATGCTGACTTAGCTATTGCTGATATATGTTCAAGCCAGCAGAGCCCAGAGTTGACCATTATTCCGAGAAGGTGCATCGAATCTTTGGATGCAATTTGTTGGCCTTGTATCATGAAAGGAGGTTCTCCAGCGGACACCTTTCTAGAAAACGTAATTGCTTGGTCTTGCTCGCGTTGAAACTCACTAGGTTCAACTGACCCAACTCAGATATCCTCTGTAAGTCAGAGTTTACGTTATTAATTTGTTCACATCTCTGACGCTGGGATTCCGCAGCTGTAATTGGCCGCAGACTTCTAAAAGACGAAACCAAGGAACAATCGTATGCAAAACCGAAGATCTTGTTCTCTGTAAATGACAAAAGATCGTTTATCAGCAACAGAAACAGGGTTGTTTAAAGAATGGATCCCTGAGGTACTTCTGCTTGCAACCTGAAAAAATCAGATGCTATACCATCGCCCATATGGAGTAAATTCATTCAACAAGGCTGCATGCCAAACCCTATCGAAGGCTTTAGAGATGTCCAGGGCAATTGCTCTAGATTTCCCATATTTTTCTTTCGTTGATGTACAAACATGAGTGACATAGGCGAGCAAATCTCCTGTCGATCTTTGCCTACGAAAACCATACTGATGGTCGTTAATTATTCCCTGCAACTCAAGATGAGTTCATCATTTATGACTCTCTCCATCACTTTGGACATAATGGGAAGAAGTGCAACAGGGCGGTAGTTTTGGGGTAAGGACTTCTTTCATTTTTTTGGGATCGGTTGAATTCTCGCTATTTCATAGGAAATCTGAAACATACGGTTAAGGATGGGTGCCAGTTCGGGAGCACACTGGCGGTATTTTGTCTAGACCAACTCCCTTCTTACAGTTCAGCTGCTCGAGAGCCTGTCTCACGATGCGGACTCTGAACTTAATTTCTGCCATGGCAGAATTTGAAGAGGGAATGTTCGGTGGTATTGCGTTAGATGAATCTAGCTCAGAATTCTTTGAGAACAAGGAAAAAAGACATCGGCTTTCTCTTTCGGAGATGATGCTATACTTCTGTCTTCTCTAACAAAAGGCCGAAACCCAGATTTGCAGAAATTGGCTACAGTTGCAATAGGAGTAGGTAGTATCTCTAGTCATACAGATTTTTTTAATTGGTTGCAACACCCTGGGATTATAAAACTTAGTCGTTCGATCAAGTCAATTCGTTTCGCAAGTTAATTTGATGGAAAAAAAGGAAGAACTTAACCAGCAGTCATCTCAGAAATGTAAAGAATGTCACCCGCAATCTCCGATAGATTTCAATATAACATAGAATAGATTCAAATAAAAGTATTCTCTTTCGTGTCATTCGTTAGAAACTCAATATTCCATGTAAAATGTATTGAAAGCTGAAAGAAATGTGTGTAGTGCCGTCATCTAGCAGCCAGAAGTATAAGTATGATAATTGAAATTGAACGATGATTTTTCGAGAATCGAGAGTCGAGGGGGTGAGTCCAGGGAATTCCCCGAAACTCGTAAATAGAAAAATATATAAAAATACTTAAAAAATATCTTGGTTCAAAAACAGCGGCCTATCAACTCTCTGATAAAGTGGGAATGTAATTTCGCTTATTCCTATTCTTTTCTAACTTAAGTTTCAATAAAGGTATTTCTCTATTAATTTTGACGAAAGTTTAATTGAGTTATTTTTATTTCCACAGAAGTTTATTCAAGTTGTGTAATAGTGAATTTCGGTAGGTTGTTTTTGTTATGCTATGGTTGTGCTTCATTTGAATGAATATATACATTTTACTATCTTGTTCTGTATTTGTGTTTCTCCCAACAACCTCATGAGTTCTTCTCAGATTCTTTCGTTGAATTTTGTTTGAATTTTTCGCGATTAAATATTGAGTTTTATGTACACTTTCATTCTTGCACTTATTGAATAGAAGAGAAAGTTCAATGTTTTATTGCAATTGTGTTTTGATTCAAGATTTCTAGGTTTGCGAATCAAGAAACTTGAACTCTAAAGCATTTGACAGAAAAAAGCTCGATTTGACTTGAATTCTCAGAACAAAAGCTTGACTAGACTTGAGTGGAGTCAAATCCAGTCAATCAAGAATTTCATGGGGACAAACGAACAACAGCAATCCATTTATATATTTGAAAATATATATTCTTTATTGGTCACTAGTAACAATATTAAGGATTGCTTATGACAGGTCAAAAATAAAATAAATAGATAACAAATAGATAAGTAAGAATTAGAACAAAGACAAAAAGAAACAGACAAGATATTTATTTCAACTGAATACCTACTTGATAAAAACAGATATTTGGTAATCTATAAATATTAGAAATCACCTTTTAAAAAACATCAAAAACTGTAACCAACATGGGCTACCTAAGTAGCAAAGAAGTCATTTGGTGAGTACAAACGTTTCTCAGGCAGCATCTCTTTCACTTTTATTTTAAATTGTTTATCACTAAGTTCTCTCCAGCTCAAAGGGAGTTTGTTGTGAAAATTGAGGTTGTACTGTGGTGGAATCAGAAGATGTCCATGATGGGTATCGAATGTGTGGTTGGAACTGAGTGTTCGGAATTCTTGTTGTTTAATTTGTATAAGAGAGTTAGCAACGAATAATGCTGAGCCTTCTGAATATCGGTTTATAATGCTCGACGTAACCAGCCCGTGCTACAATTTGCACCGCTTTCTTTTGCAGGACAAAAATCCTTTCTCTAGTAGGGCAATTGCCCCAGAGAGTGACACCGTAGGCCATGAGTGAATGGAACTGTGCTAAATATAACATTTTCAGAGTCACCCATCGTAGCCCTGTATTGTAGTAAAATAATGGCCGACGCCAATCTAGGTATAAAAGCATCAACAGAGGCCCCCAGGAGATGGTGTCATCCAAAGTAATACCCAGCAACTTAACTGTGGTGCCATTGCTAGATCTTGGACCTTTGGTAATAGTCATTTTTTGGGTTTTTTCCTTACTCAACTTCAAAGAGTGTGCTCTTAGCCAAAGATCCGCTCGTACCATGGCCAAGTCGCATATTTGGTTCGAGATTTGAGGATCTTTATTTGAAGTGTCGTCTGCGAAGAGAACACAGCCTACTATTCTTAAAAAAGAGGGTAAGTTATTGATGTATATCAAAAATAGCAGGGGTCCCAGAACACAGCCGTTGGGCTCGCCAGTCTTGATTGGAAGAAAATCAGAGATAGCGTCCTCCACGCAGACACACATGTACCTATCCTCCAAGTCAAGTTGGATGACAGGAGTTTTAAGGGGACTCCCCTTACTCCACAAAAATCTGATTGATAAAGAAGAATTTTATGTAGTACAAGGTCGAGAGCCTTAGCCATATCAAGCAGTCGTGTTGCCGTCTGCTTTTTTTTCTTGAGGCCTTCAACTATTTCAGACACGAGCTCAGACAGTGCGCCAATAGTTGATCTATTAGGTCTGGAAAAAATATTGCGATATTTGTATCTGCTTGTGTTATCGAGAACATTATTCATGGAGTAATGTCAATGCTATCATGGCCTCTGTTGACCATTATCATTATCTGTAGATTGCAGAATTAGCTGTTACAACGATACTCAACCACCTAAGGAAAGTTTGGTTATATTTTCTGAAGTTTGTCTTCATATTGTTATAATAGATGTATATAATATTATATATCAAATTCGAAAATTCGAATAGGATGTACTCTGAAAGAAGATCCAAAGAGTACTGGAGTGCAATCATACTTGTTAGACCACCCGCTGAGCATAGTGTGTAGCGCTTTAGCAAACTAATCTAACTGCACGATGTTTGACCTATTTATTGCATGCATCACTCCCCTGGTGTCCTCTGATATGCCTTGTGTCGGTTCGCTGGGTGCGTCACACATATATTTCTACCCGAACTTATTTAGTAGCAACCCAGATTGATGTTCTGAATAGGTATGTAATACTGACGAGTTCAAACGAAAACGGAGCTGCTGTCTGTTCTTCCTATTTATGTTATTCAATTGCTGTGTGTTATCTTATTCTTATATTCAAGTTCCTATAGATTTTACCAATGTGAAATTCAACTTGCAATCTCTTGAATTAATATATTCTTCAGATTCAAAAGTCTGAATTATCACTTTGACTTGACTTGAATTCTGAAAACAAAACCTTGACCTGAGCTCGACTTGATTTCAAGTCAAGTCAATCAGCTTGACACTCAAGTCAAGCCGTGAATCACTTCGTATAATTAAAAAGGAATTCAATATTTCAGTCAACATCGGAGGTAGGAGTGAGAAACTTTCCTGATTGAAACGATTTCAATATACGTTTCAGAGCAAGTAATTGTTTGGGTAAATACATCAAAAACGACAAAACTAAATCCCATATAAATATTGAGTCACGTTGAGCTATAGTTGCAAACAAGACTGTAATAAATTTTACGTTGGTAAGGCCCATATCAATCCCAAAATCATATTCACGAATTGGAAAATTGACTTATGAACTCGAGAACTCCAATTGCGTATGGTTATAAGAATTTTGGGGTTTTACCAATCAAATGATAGCCATCAGTTCATCAGGAAATTTCACATAATACTTCTTGTAAATGTAGTGGTTTACATTGAATCGTCTGAAAAATCTACTGTGAGCTAAAAGTAGCAGTAAGCACCACATACATCATCATATTCAACCGCACTTAGAACATACACATTGGTCTTCCAGACAGGATTTTGTGCCAAGAAAGTCTGTGTCAACGAACGTAGAGTATTCGAATCAACATGGATAGCAGAATTCTCCTTAACCTGACACTGCAGGGCACGAGAGCCAGGCCTACACTAGCTAATAAAAATCTTTGCACGATCTACCAGGTGACAGAACAGGAAGACATTAGACCCACCGCAAATGGGATGATGTCAAGCACTGTATACGCAAAACCAAAGCGTGAGAATTCGGTCAATCTCTGTTCGGCTCAAGTTGCCACAGATTGGAACCAGTCGACGATTATCCCACTTGAATCCACGCGTAGAGAAGTTTGTATTCGTCGTACAGTTCTCGTGGATATGGATTCGATTACAAAAATGTTGTTTTCCAGAATGGCGTACAATCAGGTAAATTATTGCTTTGTTTGCTACCAATATATTTTTTGGCACTACATTCTATTACTATTATATTTTATGTCAGTTCATGTTTCTTGCTGAGGCAAAACTTTGGCTGAAAACACTTTTTCATACAAATTTTCTAACACTTTTTCGTCTTCAGATTATTTTATTGAAATCGAAGTCCAGAAGAAGCTGAATGTACTTAGTTGACATTGTGGAATATCAAGAGTTGACAATAACAGAGTTCAATATACGATACTCCACCAAACCTATGATGGGGTTTGAGCATGTGCTTTACATCAGTTGTGCATGCCGTAGATAGATAGACCGGCCTTATAGGAAGCATTTCAGTTGATCGGATAGCAAGAAAGGCGTTATCTGATTAATTAATAAAATCAGACCATCTATCTGCATTATCGAAAAAGATGTATACGATGCGGTATCCATCTGGATCAGGAAAAAACATGTCGAGAAGAGGAGGGACATACCAGGATACTTTGAAATGAAGCAATTACTAGGAGGACCTAAGAGAACGGTTAGCAGCAAAAAACTGAAATTAACTAAAGACTAAAAACCAACAAATTTTTAAAGCATATCTGCAAGAAATAGTAAGATACCACAAAGTACCAGTAGGCAGAATTTGTGACGCAGAAGAGGAATCAGTCACACACATCATGTTCTACTGGAAACTTTCATTTTTTATTAGAAAGGGCGAGGAATCATGAGGAATATAGAAAACTGGAAGGAACTGCGACGTGAAAACCTGCTGCAGGGGCGTCAATAACTGATTAGGAAAACAAACCTGTTCCAACAGGAACAAAAAGCTTCATAGCATGATGTACATAAGCCAACAGCAACAATCAAGGAAGCAATTCGAATTTTTTCATCCTGTAAAACACATTGAAGATTCCAGTGGCTAATAACGAATTTTTGAAAACTCTTCTATTTTTAGATCACTCTCAATACTTCGGAACTATATAAGATAAAAAGATTCATTAAATTTAACACGGCGGCTTCCAAGTAGAATTGTTTTGATTTTGAAGCATCATTGAAAGCTTTATAATTTATAACATCTATAAAAAAATTAATTATTTACAGTACTCTCCATAGGTGTGTGTTTTCTTTAAAATCGGTAATTTCTTCGAATTTTTTAGACCCACTCGACATTATTCAACTCATTGTTTCCAAATGTTTTCAAATTAGTCGAAATACTTGAGTGCTAAGTGGTCGTAAAATATTCTCTACGCGACGTCAGTCGGCTAAGGGACAACTATTAAGAAATTATTGTTCACTCAGCTGCCTAGAAGGAGAAATTAAACCGTTTTGACGTTCAGTGGGTCACGCAAGCTAATAATCTTTAGGTAGCCTAGACTTCTCGTTGAAAACAACGATACTCGAGTTCGCAGCGATTTAATTGAAGTCACAACAATTGTGAGCGTCTAGTAATTAAATTTTGCCATCAAAATTCACGTCGTCTCGCCGCTGGAAAATAACCCATTAATTTGTCAAATAATCTTGATGACGAAATGGAGTTTGCTTTCGGATTCATATTCGCTGAAGGCGATTGGTCTTTGGCTACAAACAAATACTGAATGAATGCCGAATTAATTAATTAAATCAATTTCGAAAGTGCAATTCAATTTTTATGATAGATATAATTTGATGTATTAACTGTGCTCAAGGGGATGCAATTAAGGTACTTGCAATAATCGAATATTTATGTTATATATTATATTCAATTAGAGCAGTTCCGAGGCAGCTGAATTCCAGTGCGAGTTGGATTTTGAATGAAAGGTCTCGATTTTCTAGAATAGAATGCATGCGATTTGAATAATTTTCAAACGAGGTTGTAACATCAGTTATTAAACACACAAAAAATTGGATATCTCCAGGAGTTGATGATACTCAGAACTTTTACATTTGAATTTGGGAGGCTTTTACTTGGTAAAATTCCATTATCAATAATAAAAAACAAGTAATGTTTTTAGGAATTTAACTTAATAATTGTGATTCGTAAGGTGTTTCACTACACCGTAGCTTCTTCAGACGAATGAATGTACAGAAATGAGAATATAAATACAAATGTTCTTAGGTAATTAGAAGCTTATTGGATTGCTCCTTCTTAAGTGGTTATTGGTGACAGGTATATCCAATAAAATTACGGAATAGATTGCTCCCTGAAGAGATTCAATAGAGGTAAAGGGCTTAAATCGACTTGTTCATTGATGAGTCTACCTGAGTGTTTGTGTTTGTTGATTTCTAAAGTTTCCCAAAGATCTACCTTCCAATATTTATTATCTGTAATTAAAATTTCAAACTGTAAGTCGAAAGAATGACTATTTTCTAGGAGATGATTCGCGTAATTTGTTATTCAAATTACATTTGTATTTATATTCTCATTCTTTTTTCTGTACACTCATTATTCTGAAGAAGCTACGGTGTAGTCAAACGCGTAACGAATCACAATTATTAAGTAAAATTCCTAAAAACGCATTACTTGTTTTTAGTATTCAGAGCTTTCGGTACAAAAATTCTCTTGCGTTGAATTACATGAAATTAATGTTACATAAGATTTTAATATTACACCTCTGAACTTAACAATGCAAAAGGGTTTTCACCTCAATCTATAAGGAATACTAAACAATATCACACACCAGTATGGCGTTTGAAAAATATCTTATTTCCAATAACATATATGGCGGTAACTTATTAACATAAAAACTATCATATTGTTTAAGTTGGATGAAATTCACAGCATTTGAATAATGCACCAAGTCGAGCGCGAAGTAAACATTACAGGCTGGAAAAATATTTTATTGTGACAGTATTGTTGCAGACCGGTGCGATGGGTTCTTTAAATCTTTAAAGAATCACATATCAGAAATTTGCTCTTAAATTTTCAGACCAAAATTCAGGATATTCTCGAAGTTATAGGCAAAATAAGATAGCTTGCCGTAGTGAATAAGAAAGTTTGTTGACACGTCAGCGGCAGCTGCTCTGACCTTTCCCTCTTTTAAGGTCCTTCCAATCATTATCATTTCAAGATACACAGGTATACATATTTATCGAAACAAACCGTTTCAATTGACTCTACTCTACTCTCTAATCAAGACGAAATATAAGAATTACGAACAGTATTAGAGAGCACGGGAGTGCTCCCGCCAAATCGAGCGCGAAGCAAACACTGTCGTACCATTATTTACTGGAACCATTTCGCCGCATTTTCAGGCCCCTATTTGAGAACCTCTGGATAGGACCAGAACGCAGAAATTTCCCGTCATCCAGTAAGCTATAATCACATACTTAAAATCCAAAATTTTAAGCCTGTAGATCATTTAGCTCCGAATTTAAGCGAAATCAAAGTTTCGCATTTATGACACTCACTCACTCACTCATGATCGTCAGAATAGAACTAGCACTTCCCATACACTCAGAGAGCTGAAATTTGGTACAGAGTTAGGGTTTAATGCCAATATGAAGGGAAAACTATAAAAACTAGGATAATCGACGATCTCGGTACCTGGTGATCCTGATTAAAAAACACAAGAGCACAACCAAACTATTAGAGAACGACATACCGCCTTTACAGAAAAAAATCAACTTGGAGGGCCGCTTCTTTCGATGTCAAAAATCGAAGGTCTGAAGTATCTGCTGAAGAACCCAGTTGGCCTCAGATGAAAAAAATCGAATGTCGTTGCGAAAATCTAGCATAGTGGGACACAACTCCTAATTTAATGTAGCCTATAGCGTCCCACAGTTACTACTGGGCGAATGCCTCCCCTTCTGCGTTTGATAGGCATATAAATAAAATAGAAGGAAAACTCTGAATAGACTGGCTTTCATACTTGTACTTACAAGTTTACAAAAAGAAATAGCCAATGGGCAATACGAAAAATTGTTGCTAATGTACAAGAATCATAACCGGAAAAAAAAAGAGAAAAAAGATTTGTAATAATAAAAAACTCTTCATAAAAAGAAAAAAAAATTGCGAAATAAGAAAATCTAATAAGGTAAATCAATGTGCCCACGTTTCTATAAAAAGAAGGGAATTCCCACCAAAAACATTCTGTAAAAAACTAACCTAAGTATCGATGGAGCTGCTTGCTTATCTCTAAAAAGTAATGAATTCTGCACAAAGTCGTGCCAAGCCTAAGATTCTTTACTGCGATTTCTTTATTATTATAGTTTATGTTGTGTAACTTGGCCGTTGAAGGTACACAAGAGTACAAAACCAGGTGTTCCATGACACCATTGCACCAATCTGTCCCCAGAACCGCTACCTATTGACGATAGAAAATTGCCACTTGGAAAACGTTGATTGAATGACCAGTCGATTGTAGGCTTGATAAAAATGCATATTCCAATAATAATCATACGGGGATATCCACCGGGAACGTCCCTTAAAAAGTTTTTGAGTTCCAATTACAATATCAAGCTGAAATTTTATACGCGGCCATAACTGGCGATTTCCAATTGAATTGAAATATTTTCGAAGTGATACCATTTCTGGTTATACCGGAACTGGGTCATCACTTTGTTATTTCAAATGGCAATCTACCTTTTCTATTATACATCTAGAACCGACATTTGAGCAAGGCATAAAATACCCAAGTTGTTGGCACTTGTCTGTCAAAACTTGTTATATTTGAGGAACATTTCAAAAATTGTAGCTCGTAGATCTTTTGCACTACAGACACAATTTTTGCTTGGGTGGATAGAAGAAAGATCAAGGAATTTTTAAAGCATTCTACACATATCCAATGTTCATTGTGTTGTTTTGTATAATTTTTTTAATTGGGCCTTTCTCAAACAGAAATAACTCAATTTTCTCAAATGGCGCGTGCCAATTTTTATATCGCCATCAGATGAATCGTCGAATTTAAGATGGAATTGTATCAGCATGTACTATACCCATCTCTTATAGTTTCGAAATAATTTGGGAATATATTGAAATTTGATGATTTTGCAAGAATTAACAGAGAATGCTTAGAAATATTTCAATCGAGTAGCTGAACTGGCTACGCTCACCTGACAGGTGCCTAAGATTAATAAACTTGTCACTCCGTTCATTCGAATTTGATATTTCAACAAAAATTGTTGGTAATTTTAAGTGAAAATCTTTGAAAAACACCAGATTGATAATAAAATCCTGATTATTCAAACGAGGATATGTGTAATCTCTTTTTAATTCATGGCGAATATCAAAAGTGGTGGATAGAACTCTCAGGCAATTCGATAACCAATTTTCAAATTTGGCGCCTATGAGTAAAACAAAATTTCGAAGGATTAGAAGCAATTTTCTGCAATTTGGAGGAACAAAAAACATAGAAACTAAAAGAAAATCAATTCTCGAGGACGACGACAATCAAATCAACACGCTAGTGTATTTTCGTGCCAATCCACATGCATCCATTAAGTCAGCATCAATGGATATTTGATTGAGTTATACTTCCATTCAAAGGATCCTTAAGAAACACAACATGCACCCGTATCCTTTTATCATACTACAAAATTTGAAACCAACTGACCTTCCCAAGCGGCTAAATTTCTGTGAAAATTTATTAATTCGGCTTCAAGAAGATGAGACAATTCTGCAAAAAATTATATGGTCTGATGAAGCCAAGTTCAATGAAAGTGGAATAACCAACAGGAGATCTCGACATTTTTGGGCCACAGAAAATCCACATTTCATTGAGGCTATTGATTTTCAAAATAAATTCAGCGTGAAGGTTTTTGCAATTTTAATGAATGGTTTGTTGGCTTATCACATTTATGAGGAAAGTCTTAATGGACAAAGATACCTGGAAATTTTGAGAGGAACATTAACAAATTTTTTAGATTGATTACCCCTCAACATTCTGAAGGATTGCTATTACCAAATGCATGGTGCACCAGCACATAAGACACGAGCTGTAGATCGGCAGCTAACAGAAATGTTCGAGGATAGATGGTGGGGTAATCAAGGACCAAATTTATGGCCTCCTTGTTCTCCAGACCTGACTCCCCTTTATTTTTATTTATGGAGCAAAATCAAGAAGGAAGTGTATCTTATTCCTGTAAGAAGTAAAGAAGAGTTACTAGAGCGCGTTCATAATGCTTTTCGTAATATTGATCCTGAGGAAACTAGGAGGGCAACTCATCATGTTCGTATACGAGCTGTCAAGTGTATGAGCAAAATGGGGCCCATATTGAACATTTATTCAGATCGTAAATTAGTTCTCTCCCATGATGTTTGCTATCATTTATTCGTATCGATGTAATTATCTTCGTTGATTGGTTTTAGCTTAGTTTCTACAATTTTTATTCATCCGAATTGTAGAAAATTGCTTCTAATGCTTTGAAATTTCATTTTACTCATATACGGTAAATTTGGAAATTGGTTATTGAATTGCCTGCAATTTCTATCCATTACTCTTTGACATTCTAAAATGAATTAAAAAAGGATTAAATATATTTTCGTTTGAATTACCAGTGGTTTTATTCCAAATGTGTTGTATTTTTGGATATTTTCAATCTGAAATAACGACAATTCTTGTTGAAATATCAAATTGGAATGAACGAAGTACATTAATTTAAGGCACCTGTCAGGTGAGCGTAGCCAGTTCAGCTACTTGATTCAAATATTTGAAAGCATTCTCTGTTAGTTCTTGCAAAATCATCAAAATTCAACATATTCCCAAATTATTTCGGAACTATAAGAGATGGGTATAGTACATGCTAATACAATTCCATCTGAAATTTGACGCTTTACTGATGGCGATATAAAAATTGGCACGTGCAATTTGAAAAAATTGAGTTATTGCTGTTCGAAAAAGGCCAAATTGAAAAAATCATAAAACAACGCAATGAACATTTGACATGTGTAGATTGTTTAAAAATACCTTGATCCTTCTACTATCCACCCAAAAATTGTGTCAGTAGTGCAAAAGATCTACGAGCTACAATTTTTTAAATGTTCCTCAAAAATTGAGTTTATAATGAAATTAATTAAATCTGTCAAAAGTTTTGACAGATAAGTGCTAACTACTTGGGTATTTTATGCCTTGCTCAAAATGTCGGTTCTAGAAGTATAATAAAAAGGTAGAGTACCATTTGAAATAACAAAGTGATGACCCATTGCCGGTATAACCGGAAATGGTATCAGCTCGAAAATATTTCACTCCAATTCGATATCCCTAGTTATGGCCGCGTATAAAATTTCAGCTTGATATTGTAATTGGAACTCAAAAAGTTTTTACGGACGGTCCCGGTGGATATCCCTGTATATAGGCGAGTCTGAAACAAACCCAGACGGATTTCTAATCGTTGATAGAAGTCCAAGTCTATACGTCTATTTTATCTTAGATCGGTGACCGATTTGACGCTCCAAAGAGAAGAAAGCAGAAGTCAGCATTGTCAATGCTGAATTCATGTGTTGCACAATTATTAACAGCCTAAAATAAGACACTTGCATCTAATTACCAATACCAGTATGGGCTATTATCTCGCTCAACAAGCATAGGTAGTTACAACAGATATAACATTTCGTGTAAACAAAATTGACTTGTACCTACCCACTAACGTATAAAAAATGTTCAACGGCCAAGTCACACAACATTAACTATAATAATAAAGAAATCGCAGTGAGCAAACTTAGACTTGGCACGACTTCGTCTAGATTTTCATTTTTTAAAGATAAGCATGCATCTCCATCGAGACTTGACTAGTTTTTTACAGAATGTTTTTGGTGGGATTGGATATGTCATTTCGGAGTTTATCTCGAACATACATCGTGACACAAGATTTCTGTATTGCATGAGATCAGAGGTCAAGTTTCTCTGATCTCATACAATACAGAAATCTCGTGTCAAGATGTATGTTCGAGAAAAACTCTAAAATGACATATCCAATCCCACCAAACCCTTTGAAAGAACATTCTGTATTAACCAGAGATATTCTCCGTTATTTTATAGTACTATGTTTGTCTACTTGATGGGTCATAACCTTACAGGAACGGTATTTAATTTTACCTGCTTTTATACATGTCAATTAGGTGATGTAGGTTATCGTAAATTTCTTTAGATGACATTATTGACAGATAGAATAGATATATACATATGCTGACCGAACGTCGGTGTTTATTTATTAGTATCTTTCATCTATTTATTCTATAGCCCTCTTCTCTACTTTTAAGACAATTGCATAGTTGGATTAGTAGCTTTCTCTTCAGTAGATCGACTCGGGTGGTAGTTGATGATGTAAGGAGGAATCTTTTTAGGGTAATGCAGCAGTATCTCAGGGCTCCATACTCTCGCGAACTCCTTTTCTGTTACAGATCAATGAAATGCTCCACTACACCGAAAACAGAATATTTAGGTTTGCGGACGACTATACTGTGGTGTCCTTATTTTCTTAGTCAGCATCCTGTAACCGCTGAGGAGCCACACCTTCAAAGATACCGACAGAGCAGGTCACTGAATTCAGACTTGGAGAAGATATCAGAGTTGGGCCGATTGAACTTGGTCAATTTCAACGTGAACAAGATGCAATCAACAACGTTCTCCAGAAAAGTTACTGATAAAGAACCTCCTTCAATCATCCAAGGACATCGAATTTCCTCAAGAAAGTACATGCATCTATTCGTCATCAATGTCGTCACCGGAGTTTGCTAACCAAATCTGTCTCGCCCAAACTCGGTGTTCTTTTCAGGACTACTCAATCGCCATCAGAGCTTTGGATTTTATATAAAGTATAGGTGCGACCTTGTCTGGAATATTTTTTGCATGTATGGGGCTCCGCATATAAATATTCATTACATCTATTGGATGATGACTAGAAGAGAGCAGTGCGCCTCATGGACCACCCAGAGATCATGCGTGATCTCCAGCCTATTCTCTTTTCTACAGGTACTTTCAAAGTAAATGCTCTGAAGAACTGAAAGGCTGTTTCTGAAAAGAATCTACTTCCAAAGAAAACCCAAGTTTGCACAAAGCTCTCATCCGCAGACGGTCTATCTAGCTACGCCATGTACCTTTCTCTATATAAATTCTTTTGTTTACAAGGCTAGTGTGCTGTGGAACTCGCTTCCACCGAACATCTTTCCTATAACTTACAATTTGGCCTCTTCAAGAAGCGAGTGTACATACACAATAAGTCATCTTGGATGGCCGTATCCGTGAAATGCCAGCATCGGCTCTTCCCAAGAGTCAATTATAAAATGAAATGAAAAGTACAAAGTGAAATGATGGCAGTTGCACAATTCAAACTATTAGTTAGTATCTGACATGTGCCCCGTTGCTCTATTGAGTGTCAGCTAGATGTGAATAGTGAAACTATATCTGGATACCTGTGAGCTAGCTTATTGTTACTAGGTACAACAGAAGAAATTTCAACTTGCAGTAGTTCGTATGAAACTTTTTCAATTAAGATGGAGATCAGTGATCTGTGATCTTCGAAAAGATTTGGGGAAGATAAAGAGAGCATGATTGAAGGAAAACTGAAATACTAGTGTTATAATTCAATGCAATTTGAAACACAATGTGTCATTTACGTTTCAACTTTCAGCTAATTATCTTGAGAGATAGGAGCTTTAGTAACGACAATTTGATTTAATTTCCAAATTTAGATCAACTTGCATTTTAGAAATGAAGTGTTTGTGAACATAGGAAGTTTTTTCATAAAATCACCGCTGAAACAACTCAAATCACTCAAAAATTAGTCAATTAGGCAGTTATTCCCATTCATTTAAAAGGATTCTCATCTCTATTACCTTTTATCACATCAACATGAAAATGGTCCAATTCGTACGAACCCATTCCATTTCAATTACAGTGGCTATAAATTCTGAAAGTAACTAACGATATGCAGCAGATTTTCATTGTTTAGTTCAAGGCAACGAAAAAGGCTAACAATCTCCAACAATTAAACCTAATTGTTACCATCTCATTAAAATATAGAGCAGAAATTTGCATGCGAAATTTGCATTTTGACCACCAAATTATCCAGACCGAGCTCAGATATGCGAAATATGTAAAGGAGGTCAGTTCAGTATTCATCTTTCGCGTACAGGGAAGTAAGCAACATAATTGAATAATAGTTAGGATGGTGCATTCGTTCATTCAAATTCTGCATATCAATTTGTGAGAGGTAATTCGTAGCTTCAATTTTCGTGTACTTTATTTTGGGTGTTCCGAAGAGAAGTAGGTCTAGTCTACAAAATATATTAGTATTTCTTCTTCTTCAATAATAACGATTATTTTGAAATAGGAGTAGAGTAAAGATTCGCGATTCTGATATTGAGCGCATTAGATCATTATTTAGACTGACACAATTTTTTTTGAGATGAAAGGACTAACAGAATATCAAAAAAACCTAACAATGTCCTACCGAATTCGAGTTTAACATTTTTAAATGAAAATAGACTTATAACTTATTTAAAGGCTACTTACGAATACAATGTATTCATTCCTTGAACTAAAGAGAGAAGAAATGGTTGTTCCGTTTCAAGAAAGACTTAAAGTTTAGAGTTAATGACTACATCCATGTGACATGAAGAAATGAGGGAACTTTCTTAATGCTGAAGAGAACGAAAAACGTCCAGAGTAATGCAAAGAGAAAGGACAGAGAGAGGTTGGTAATGGTTTAAATATAATCACTTCGGGTAACATAAGAGACATCAATGGAAGAGTAAAATATTTATTTGTGACGATAGGACTTTATGGCCTTGCTATATAGTCTGACAATTTGTAAACATTTTGTTAAATTCATATGTTGATTCCACTGAACACTTAACAAGATCAGCTAGCAATGTGTCAAACTCAATCTTTCAGTGCATAAAACGTATCGAATTTCTGAAAAAGTTCATGTCACTATTTGTCATCAGCTAACTGCTCAACCTTTTCCCAAGAAGAAATAGTATTTTGAAGCTAAATCAGCATGAAATGTTATTGTAAATTTCCTAGTATTCATACTTATTCATAAAATTAATAGTTACAAATTACAAATATATATATATATATATATATATATATATATATATATATATATATATATATATATATATATATATATATATATATATATATATATATATATATATATATATATATATATATATATATATATATATATATATATATATATATATATATATATATATATATATATATATAGTTTGTTTTTTGGGGTTTAAGGTTTATAAGAATACTTAAACATTATCTAAAATAGACGTTTCAGGATTTTTTCTCTGTTCTTCAGTATTTAATCTACATAGTGAAGAAATAGAATAAGGAAATATATATATAAACGTCTATTTTAGATATATAAATATTATATAAATATAAATAAATAAATATATATATATATATATATATATATATATATATATATATATATATATATATATATATATAAAATTTCGAATATAAATTCGAATAATTGTATTTACAATAATACAATAAATGCTTTTATACGTTAAGATTCTTAGCAACACGATTATTTCAGTAGTTACTTTTTGATGATGAAGGTATTCATAAATCTTCAACATGTTGCATCATCGCTAAAGTATGATGCCAACAATAAGCCTATAGCTACCTAGAAACGAGCACGAAAAATATCAAAACGAAGCCCGATTCCATACTGTTCGAGGTTTATCCAAAGTATTAGGGGTTGTCTAACATGCCCATATTAAAATATGATCTCCTGACGGTGACAACGCAGATCACTTGAGAAAAAGAAAAGAATATCTTCCTATTAACATAGGAATGATCTAAAATGCTGACTTCAAAATTAGAAATATTATTGCCGGTTGGCCGAGATCCGTTCAGGATACTATCTTCAATGACTCTCCGATATGCGCTGATTTCTCTACTGTGTGATGTACCTGGGACGTCAGGCCTTAAACGTGGTTTACCTACCAATAAACAATGTTATTCTAAAAGACCATATCGTTAAATTAATCTTCGGGATCAAAATAACTTGGCTTTTATTGAGAACTTGATTGCAGAAGATTCCAGCGGATCGGAAGTAGATGATGTAGGAGACGATTTTATACCAGAAATCAGCGATCATGATACAGATACTGATACGGACATGCCTGATGCTGAGGCTACAACCCAGCCCTTACCTCGGCCGGAAAATATTTCCAAATCTTCGTCGGAAGACGAAGATGCACCGATTTCTAGGTTCAGTTATTTTAGGGGCAAAAACAGATATAAGTGGTCAAAAAATTTTCCTAGTCGGGCGTCGGTCAGAATACTACAGCATAATATTATTTTACGAGTACCCTCTCCCAATTTGACAGAAAATGATGGAAAGGATCCATATAGCATATGGAAACAATATAAAGACGATTGCATAATGTTAGAGATTCTGACTAGGACCAACTCTAAATGATCAGAACATAGATCAAAATATCCGAATCAAGTTCGGTCAGAATTTCAAAATATAGATGTAATTGAACTAGAAGCGTTCATTGGAGTTTTGATGTATACATGCGTTTTCAAATCTAATCACGATGACACAGATCTCGTTTTTGCTACAGATGGCACTGGAAGACAGGTTTTCTGGTGCGTTATGTCAAAAAATAGATTTTTATCTTCGTTACATTGTCTACGTTTCGATAATGCGGCAGACAGAACACAATGAAAGGAAACGGAGAAGTTAGCTGCGATATCTAACAATCTCAACCGATTTGTTTCAAACTGTCAAAGAGTCTATAATATCCGTCAATATGACACTGTGGATGAAATGCTAGTACCATTCATAGGTCGTTAATTTTTGATGATTTACATCTCCAGTAAACCGGCGAAATATAGAATGAAAATCATGTGCTTATGCGATGCTGAAAATGGATGTTTTTATAATTGTTAAGTATATTCTGGCAAAGGATCAGATGGAGAAAACCTAACAGAAGAAGCAAAGAAGTTATTGGTGCCTACTTAAGCCGAGCTATGTTTGACGCAACGTTTACATGGCTGCAACCAAAATATCACATGTGACAATTGGTTTACATCAATTCAATTAATTGTTGATTTGAAGCGAGGATTGATATGTGTCGGTACTGTGAAAAAAAGCAAAAATGAAAAACCCCCTGAATTTTCACGGCTAAAACTCGACAACAAGGTTCAACATTATACGGCTTTACTTATATATAACGATAACATAACGCTTATTTCTCATGTACCTAGGAAAGCCAAATCTGTAATAGTAGCTACCTCGATGCATCATAGTGAAGGTATTGATACAGAGTCAGGAAAACTGGAAATAATAACATTCTATAATTCCACTAAAGGAGAAGTGTTCGATATACATCGAACACTTTTTATCTATCTCATCTACTGCTCCTTTAGTGGAATTATAGAATGTTATTATAGTGTATACTAGTAGATGACGAGCATCTAAAACGAAAAACTGATCGTGGTGTGTTTATGAAACAGTTAGCTCGACAACTTGTATTGGAGCACATGAAGAGAAGGGCGTTCAACTTACGCTCGCCTTCGTATGAATTTAGCCAGAATACTCGATTCTGATATGCCAGATTCAATTCAAAGTCAAGCTAATGAAGAAAAAACAAGAAAAATATGTGCATCCTGTCCACCTAAGCTAAATAGAAAATCCACATATCGATGTTACTCTTGCAAAAAAACGTTTGTTTCCAGTGCGCTGAACAAATTTGCCTGAATATTTTGTTGTTGGACATTTTTGTAATTTTGAAAATATTAGATATTCTTTATTTCTTTTCTAACATATATAATTGTTAAGTTTAAGGAAAAGTGTATTTCATGGTCCCTAAGAAGTGATATTCTTTTAAGATTATTATTTTGTCAAGTGTCATTTTTGTTGTTGATTGAAGGAGCCAAAGGTTACAAATCATATACTTAAAAAATTATATATAGTTGATTATCATAATTATCCTTATTTTACATTATAGATTCCAAATGGCCAAGACCGCCTTTTTTATGTATATTATATGCATTTCCTGTAAAACTGTGTTGTATAGGCGGCTTTTCAAGCCCCATGTCGGTACAAGTGTGACAATAAACCACGTGGGTAGCTGAAGGTTAACATCGTTTTATACAACCCGACCTATGTCTTTTTGATTGAGATTAATTTTGTATTTATTATATTTGTGCCATAAACCCCGAAAAGAAGAATAACAATAACTGGTTAACACCGTAATACAATTTCTATAATGGAAAACCTCTTTCTACTGTTCAAAAATAAAATTTTTGAGTTAACCTTGAGATAAGCTAAGGCGCATCCGCCATTTAAATGAATTTGGTTCCAAGCTTTATTTACTCACATGGTAACTAGCCGCCAGTTATTACACCAATTAAGAATGATTCTGTATTCCTCCAAATGTTCACAAATGCCTATATTTCAAACTACAAACCAATATTGTATTTGCATAAATTTATGCTGCTTTATATTCTCCAAATTTCGTATGAACATTTCGTCGTATGATTACCATAATTACATTAACTAGATAAAACAGAATAATGCTTCTACATAAAAGTTTGTAGCTAAGGCCAATTACATCAGTTATGATTTTAGTAATTCATGGATGTCGGCTTATAGACCCCGATACATAAAACTTCACATTCAGGTGACTAATAAAGCGTTTCCGTTAAAAATCCGTAACAAATGGCCGCCATAAAAAACGATTTGTAATGGCGGACTTCATATATAGGCAGCCATTTCGAGAGAGCGTTTACTTAAAAAATGGAATTCCAGTTTGCAATTTATGGGATATGGTCCAGTGAAAATCGACGTTATGAGCCAGGCGTCGGCTTTTCCACTGGCCGTTTGGATTCACGCTCGGCCACGCGGAATATTTCAGTTTTTGGATGGTGTACCTTCGAGATGGGGATTGGAGAACGTGGAGAATGGGAGGGATGGGAGGTAAAACTGCAAATTATACTATTCAAAAAAGAATCGTTCACTTATCAGAAATCATCACCATTCCTGATGTTTCCGTAAAGAAAATATTCGCAGTTTCATTGGAGTAATAGAATTCCGAATAACAATAATCTGCTCTAAGATATTTAAGGATATACCGGGTGGGGCAACTAAAACAAAAAAGACTCAATAATTGCTAAACTATTTGTTTCTAGACAAAAAGCAAACAGGTCAATTTTTGTCTGAAGGGGGACGTCTTTTAACACACGGTGATTTTATTTTATATCAACCCTCTAAGCAGAGGAATTTTTTGAATGGGGAAGATAGGTCGAGTGATACCTCATTGGAAAGTTCTCTTGATTCTCGACACAAATGTGTAATAGTTTTTGAGTTTTGACATATTCGGAAGAAGATACAGACTGGTTCGTCAAAAGAGGATTTATTTTCAGTGATTGCAAAATCTGTCGATTTCGAATGAACATTTACCGAAATACTGTTGTATTCGGGGAAAAATATCTTTAAGCAGTGGTGCTTCCACTATACACCGTCAGATGAGGGTGTCAACCATTCAAATCTTCGAATTGATCAGTAAGTCCAAGTTATAGCCCATTGGATAGGTATTTAGAATTATCTGATTACAGTGAACGAATTTTCAAATCCGATTACATTTCAATGGGGATACAAGGTGGATCATGGAGAAATTTATACACAGCATAAGAGCGTCTTTACAAAGAAGCGCCGTGTCAACGGTTGAATTGCAAAAAATGTTCCCCATCGCTGAAAGAGTAGAAATTATTGAATTTTTTCTCAGCAATAATACTTGTGTAAATAGGGCAGCTGCTAATTTCAATGAACGTCATGACGACAAACATTTAAGTGCCAAGTTCATTTTGGAATTGGTGGAAAAATTTAGAGAAACTAGCTCCGTTGAAAAAAGGCGTAGAGAGCATGTATACAGACCCATACGAAATGCGTTGCTTGGGCAAGTAGTGATTGATCCCACTCTGATTACAAGAGAATTGGAAAGTGAAATTGGTGTGAGTCGAAGAACAATTGGACGAGTTTTCAAAGAATACAAATTTCATCTGTATAAAATGAAGATAGTCCAGGAATTGAATGAGGATTACTTCGACCGTAGAAAGCAGTTCTGTGAAATAATAAGTGAGCGAATCGCAAACAATCCCCTCTTTCTCTACAATATTTGCTTCTCGGATGAAAGCACTTATTTTTGAATGGTACTGTAAACTGCCGGTTCTGGTCGGACTCAAATCCCAGAATCTTTCATAGAGTACATACCCAATATCCTGAAAAATTGAATGTTTGGGATGGCATCTGTGGGAATCGTCTGATTGGGCTGATTTCCTTACCAGAAAATCTGTCGGGAGAAATGTATCTCCAACTACTTGAAGAACTAATCAATTCGGCCATAACTGAAATGTTGGAAAATGATCCAAGCTATTTAGAAGAGGATGTCGTGTTTCAACAGGAAGGAGCCCCTTCCGCATGTTGCACTTTTTGTCCGACAATATCTAGATCGAGAATTTCCTGATCGATGGATCAGAAGAACAGGCCCTACAGAATGGCTCCCACGTTCTCCCGACTTGTCACCATTGGATTTTTTATGGGTCCACTTAAAGAGACAAATTTATAAAACTGATCCAGCAGATTTGGTGGATTTACGACAAGGGATTGTAGTCGAGTGTAATCGTATAACCCCTGAAATGCTACATAATGTCCGGGAACATTTCGAGCAAAATCTGTATTTGTGTTTGGAAGTTGGCGGCGAACACATTGAACAATTATTCGATTGATACCGAGTTGATCTATAAAATGTATCAGGTATAATGAATTCAATTGTTTTTTCAATTTTCAATTTTTCCCTACCCACCAACATGTAGGTAATTTTATGAATAAGCTCCATTATTTGAAAAACGAACAAACATGTTCAGACTCTGCATCCAAATTTAGCAGACCTCGCAAACACTGTATCGCTCTCTATTAATTCATTCTGTATCTTCATCACAATGTAGATGAAGCAAAAATTTTGTCTACAATATTCTAGAAATTCTAAAACCTTTCTAATGAGTTATTACTCAAACTAACTGATCATCGAAGGTTTGAGGGGTTGACAGCCTCATCTAAGGGAGTGTCTGAGGGAGTGTAGTGGAAGCACCACTGCTCGGAGTTATTTTTCCCCAAAATACAACAGTATTTCGGTGAATGTTCATTCGAAATCGACAGATTTTTCAATAACTGGTCTTTTGACGAACTAGCCTGTACCTTCTTTCGAATATGTCAAAACTCAAAAATTATTACACATTCGTGTTGTGAATCAAAAGAGCTTTCCAATGAGTCGACCTATCTTCCAAAGTCAAAAAGTTGAGTTTTGTGCGCCCCTTCTTAGGAGGTTCATTCAAAATAAAATCACCATATGTTAAAAGATCTCCCCCTACAGACCTGTTCCTGCTTTTTGAATAGTTATTGAGTCTTCTTCGTTTGCCCCACCCGATATAAGGTACATATCTCATACTAAAATAATTATTGTTATTGTCAATAGAATTTTAGAAAATCAAAATATTATTCAAAATAATTTATGAAAATTGATTGAGGAAAGAAATATTTGAAGAAGCTTCAGTAATACCTTAAAGCTTCAACTCAAAAATAAAAATGTACAAGGTGGACAGACTTCGACGTCTCACTACTACAGCTATGAAAAAAATTCATGAATAGAGAAAAATTACCCATCTTCCTTTCTCGTATTCTTGTTGGGTGAGGAACTTATTGACGCAAACAGATTTGAGTTAGCCCTTTTCTTTTTCGAGTTATTTGCAAATAAAAAAATTTTCGAAATCAGTCATGTTCCAATATCGCAATTGTCATTGTTGAATTAATGTTAGAGTGATTTCACTATTCTAAAGACACTTTTCCTCGTAGAATCGAACTACGTGCCGAAATTTGTCATATGTAATACGAATTTTCGGTAATAATACAAATTTTTTTTTTCAAGTATGATCAACTTTGATCTCGTTGAATAGAGTTGTGTTTTTATTCAAAACTATATGACATGTATACTCAGTTCTTTCATCCAAAACGTGCTTTTTGATGAAAAATCGAAAATTGTATACCTTTTCCTCAATTTCATCTAGTATTTCCATGCAGCTGAAGTATGTTCTGTGTTCTCATTAAGATTATTGGGAAATTAAATCAGGAAATGGCATTCCAAATTAATTATTTAATGTGTTTCCATCAAGTTACAACTTTTGTGTGAATATTGTATCGTTCGTAACAACGAACCGACCATGACGTGCGAAAATTTTGAAGAGTAACATGCAAACTGTCAACCCATCGAATTTGAGCAGGAAAATTTTAATGGAAACACGAAACGAACGCTCAGTAATCTCAAGAGAAAAAGATTTAATCCTTATATGACTGATGAAGTTTACATCAGTAGCGATGAAATAATCATTAGTCAAATTGAACATTGGTGGTCGGTGTGGTGGAAACCCACATTGTCATATTAATATTCAACGTCAAGCCCGATATGGGTTTAATGTTTTGTTGAATGATATAATGAAAATGTAAATAACAGCATTATTGATGGATACGCTAATTTTCCATTTCAACTTAATATCATTTGACTAGAAATATTCCGCACTGAGTTAGATTCTACATAGAAAAGTGCCTATTGAATGTCAATATCATTTCTTTATGATTTTAAAAACAATCGAGATATTGATAAGTTCTAGTTCTTCAACAAACAGAATTTATGAAAATCATAAAAAAAGGTTGATTAATTGAAAAATGATAGATTAGAATCATTATGAACGACAAGAGCTTACAAATTTATCTTGAAACATTGCTGATGTAACTTTTCAATAATTAAATGAACTAAATAATTATTTCATGAACTATACTTTCAAGAATGTTCTACTAAAAAACCGATTAAGGGTAGCCGATTTCACCCACTTTCAAAAGAGGGGACGAATGAAAATATACTGACATGACAGCCCGTGTTAAACTAAGAGTTTCTGCAAAATTTCAATTCAAAATTATTTGTGTCTTTGTTTGACAAGAAAATTAGAAAAATAATTTTGATCTGAACTCCGAGATTTTTCGAAATGTAGGACAATAAGAGAAAAAGTTATCTGACTAATAGTCCCAATTCTAACTGGGAAATAATATCCTGAAGAGCTGCGCATGCTTAGGAACTACCCTGTATATACAAAGAGTAAAAAAAGTCACTACATAGAGAAAAGTCTTCCACACGATCAGTGAAAAGTTGTGAATATTCACTTAACGTCACCTTAACACCTTAAACGCTATTTTAATTCAAATGTAAAATCAAAATCACTTACCCGAATTGGCATTTCCTGTCCCGAGTAGCACGTCTATACTTCCATCGGATAGAATATCTGTGTCTTGGTAGGATATGGAGAAGGTGGCGTCATCTTGCAGCCTGGCAAGCATGGCCGCCAGACTGCCCCGATCCAAGTCGTCAGGCTCCTTGAGTTGTAAGGTGACATTTCCATCCGCGGCTGTGCTATACATGAAAACGGCATGGCCCCCTGTGTAAGGTTGTAGCGGTAGACGAACACCAGTCAATTCGTGAACACCCTGTAAGCAACATTGGAATATGTATTCAACAATTCGTATAATGTTTTTATTCAATATATTCAATAATCAATGTTCTGTATCATACAATGTATGCACATGCTCCAAAATTTTATTAGTTTTTATTGCTGTTTAGTTTTCTGGTTGGTTTCTCGTCGAGTCTACATTTAAGAGATTGTTAACTTTGAGTCCTGCTATGGAGATTGTGTAAAGTAAACCTTTAATACATTCTGCATTACACAGGCCCTTCGAAAGACTCAGATTTCATACACACCTAATTTCGAAGTAGAATTTATATAATTAATAATAATAATAATAATAACACACGGCGGCATCGGAATGTTCATTCAGCTTTTCTCTATTATCTGAAGGCATTCTTTAATACCGCCCATTCTTGGCTTGTCGAAGTATTAAAGATATACAAAATCCATCCAGGTCTGGTAAAATTTTTGAAGACAACAATGACACGCTGTTGCACGTCTCTGCAGGTGAACTATATATATATATATATATATATATATATATATATATATATATATATATATATATATATATATATATATATAACTTTTGAAAAGAGAGAATTTACAAAAATCGAATAATTATATACAGTAAATGCCTTATCTATAATTTTGGTGTGTGTCAGAAAAAAACACAAGTGTGAGCTCAGGAAATGTAATAGGGAACCATAATCTCTTGCAGATGATTCGATAAACGAGAGACAAAATCTGAGGAAAAAACTCATTTCCCCGTCGCTATTGCACTAGCAATAGCTTGTCTGTCATGTTGTGTTAGTGTCGTGTGTACATAAAGAGTACCAAAGATTTGTCTGTTTAGCCGCTTCATTCATTTCCAGAAGAAGAAGAGGGTGAAAGAAAAGGTGGCTTGGGACAAGAATCTGTAACAATGGAAAAAAAAAATCAGCAGAAAAATATTTCAACAATCATACCTTTTATATGCCTAAACAAATCTAAGAAATGATTTCACATAGCAAGCAAGGCCATAAAAAGAACTAAGGAGATGATCAAAAAGTACATCTGCGATATCTCCTCTTTCGCGGAGATGTTCTTCTGTCGGAATGTGAGTCTCTTGAAACATAATCACTTCCTTGTTCTTGCTTGCCAATTTTGAAATATAGTCGCAAAAAATCCTTCAATATTCAAACTCAACAAAACAATTCCCTCTCTGTTTGATCGAGAGAGCCCCGATGGCCAGGTTCAGTGTTACAAGTGATGCCGATTATGATCTATAGATGTTTTAGAATCATTATAGACCCAATAATTTGGGTTGACATCGCCTATATATTATTTCTTCGTGTTTCTTGTTTAATTTAAAGAAAACTTTGCGGAAAAATTCTGACAGTCGTTCTAAAAATATGAAAAATGTCAATTCAAACCGAAGAGATACCCATGCGTCGTGGAATTTTTCAAGGAGAATCTTTTGAGTCCACAATGGTTTTGTTTGGCTATGATCCCATCATTTTCAATGCTCATTAGAACAGGATACGGGTTTAGGATAAAAGCAGATAGGAACTATCACACAATCTCCCACCTGCTTTATATGGATGACATCAAATCATATGATTGGAACAAGAATTAATTGGATGATCTGCAGATGTTCATTTGGAATTCGGGATTGAAAAACAAAGACCCTGAACATTCAAAGAGGGAAAGTCATAGATGGTGAAACACAACTTCCAAATGGTGATATTATACAGTGTATAATATCGAAACTTTCAAATATCTGGGATACCAACAACCCAGATAACTAAGTCAAGAACAATCAGACGAGAAGACCCGTTCAGAGTACAGTCAGCATCTGAAGACTATGCTGAAGTCAATGTTGAACTCGGGAAAACTAGTCAGATGAACTGAGACAAAACTGGATGATATTCAAAGGCAGACCCGAACTATGCTGACAAAATACATCAATCAACATCCAAAATCGTCCATGATGGATGTTGTCAACTTACATACAGACCAGATCAAAAATCTCAGAGAAGTTTTTCTCTGCAAAGGCTCGCGCTTCTCACCTCCACAAAGTGGTATCCTTGGCTGATAAGTAATATACACCTCTGAATCTTGCTACCAGGAATGACCTGCTGAATCTACCGGTTTTAACAGATACTGAAAATTAAGAGCAATGGTCTGAAAAGGAATTGCATGGACGACATCACCATGAGAATAATTAGACGCACATCGACAAAGAAGCTTCCAACAAATGGTTGATGAAAGTAAACTATTCGCGAAAACAGAAGGATTCCTTATGTCCATTCAAGACCAAGCCATCTCTACAAATAACTTTAAAAATTCATAATTAAGGACGTAACATTACAAACAGATAAGCGCAGGAAATGCCATATAGAATCGGAGACTATACATCATGTTTCTTCCGTTTACAAGATTATAACTGGCCAATACCGACTATCTCCACAGGCACAATCAAATGTGCAACATTATCTTACAAGTTCGGACTTCAGAATGCATTCTAGCCATATTATATCAACCGGAATCAGTATTGGAAAATTACTCTTTCAGATTATACTACGAAAGGCCTGTTATCAGAGAACCAGAACAGCAATGCTGGTGGATGTTACCATACCGAATAGTAACAACGTGTTGAACAAGTTCCAGGTGAAAAAGTTCGAATACACAGACCTTGCTATTGAGACCAAGCAGATGTGGCACCTCGATAAAATATATATCGTTTCTGTCATCATTTCTTCGACTAGGTTAATACCCGAAAGTTTGAATGATAGCATTGATGAATTAAAATTGCATAAGAATTCATATATAGAAATGCAAAAAGCTGTAATTCTTTATACATGTAGGATAGTGAGAAAATGTATGTCAAGTGTATTGTAATCGAGCCTATTCCCTTTAATAGCGGAATCTGGGAAAGGTAAATTATATCCAGCTAACAGCGGAGATAGTGCACAAGTCCACGATGATGGTAATAAATTTATTAAAAACTACAACAATTTCGACTGGAGTTCATAATTGCATATGTCGAAGAGATTCACTACTATTGGCGAAATAAAATTACACTTAAATAAAACTTAGGCATCCACTGCAACTACCTACGACCTTCAAGAATTTAAATTAAAATTTTTTGCATTTTGCAACCGTTTTTCAGAATCAATCTTGTCTATTATTGTGGGAGAATACCCGTTTTTGTTTTATTTTTGCGATACTTTTCACAGATAACAGTTGAAATTATCGTAAAAATAATGCACTAGATAAACATGTATCTAAAATACGGTTGCAAAAAGCCTATAACAGTGTTATCTTATCATCACCTTCAACATCAACATTCACCATTAACCTATTTCGTTCCAATTTCTAAAAAATCGAAAACTATCAAAAATATTTTTATCATTGTCAAATATAAAACTCAAAAATAAGATCATTTAGGGTGTATGAACTAAAATGTCCCAATTTTAACGGCACATCATTCACATTTTTGTGAAAAACGAAGCAAAACATTCTGGCACAACATTTTTCCATCAGAAAATAAACTTCAAATCCCATACCAAGTATGGAAATCAATTATTTCGCCTAAGAAACATTCAAAGCCGAACACAATACAGACAATAATGAAATATTACTTAACGACCTGACTGATTTATGTTAATCTCCAATATCAAGGATTTTAAGTAGTTCTCAATTATGTATTAGTACCCAATGTTAATTTCTTTTATGCATTTCACTGTTCTGTTAACCCATTTCTCTGTATCATTATTCAAGAAAATTGCAAACTTTTTATTTTAGTTTTAAACTCATACTGTCAGATGATGAGAGGAAGCTGGAAATAGCTATAACGTTGAATAAGCTTTTCCATCTTAAACAGTGATAATATTCGCAATCCTAGTAAGAATGGTATTATAAACTACAAGTGGAGCCATTTCTGGAATCAGCTCGAGAACTTGCTAGAACTCGTATTCGTTTTAACGTTTCAGGAAAAATTACAAGATAGAAAATAAAATACTAGAACAGAGACAGCTCATGAAAGATAATATCGAAAATTTAAATTATTTCAAATGAAAAAATTGAAATAACCTATTTATAGCCAATAATATCTTAACGAGAAAGTGTTGAAAATGTACACTAAATCAAATTCTGACGGTTACTCATTCAACTTTCCACCACTATAAGCAAAATAATTTCCATTTGAGCTCTTATAAAGGGCGCCGATGAAAGGCCATCACGAACACTCAAGAAGAACAATAGCTCCTCCTGGGTGAGTGACGCCTTATAAAATTTTAATACAATATTGTGGCCGACCATAATAGGCAGACATGATCGAACTCGACCTAATGACACTTCAAAGGGGTAGCAACAAGTGAGACTTGGCAAGCAGGAGAGATTTAAATGACATCCTGTCAAGTAGATAAGCAGGGTCGGATTATCAATTAGAGGACACGGTACAAAATATAAGCTTGAGAATATTATCAAAGATTTGCATAGCGTTTTATTATTTTCTTGGAAATGTTGAAAATCAGTTTCTTTTAATCAATTCTAATCATTATCTTACAACATTTTCCCATAATTCTAAATAATTATATCAATCTTAAAAAAAGTTCAAAAGTTCCATTTACTTCTTCGTAGTTTTCTAATCGAGGATAAATCTATTTCTTATATTCCATAATATAACTGTGAAGATCAGCCTGATTTCGTGTGTTGTACGTTGAACTTGGATAAAACCAGCTTTATTTTTGAGAACCCTTAAACCTACGATCCCAAGTTCTCCTGATCTAGGCGGCACCTCAAATGGTCCTCTTGTAAGGAAAATTATCATTCATCTTGTTAAAACCAAAGTCTCTCGTAGCGAAATGTAGAATTATGTCTTTTTTAGAAAAATGAGGCACGTGCATCGAATCCAGAAGCTATTGAAGAATTTCGCCACATTTTAACTTTCTGGGCATATTGCTTATAACTTTCCATAATCCGCTAAGGGTTTTTCAGATCAATAGCGAGTTTTGACAATTAACCTCGCCGTCTAATAGCGAAGTAGACTAATCCTAGAGCAAATGGCCCTTGGCCCTGTGGAAAAATCAAAATTTTCGGAATGGTCAGCAGAATATTCAGTTTAATGTCGTGGTCAACAATGGATTGTTGTCTTCTAGGTACATGCTTCATATGGTCTCACATTGTGCGTCCAGTTCCATATAGTATCTTGGCTAATTAAGAGAACACTGGGATTCGTTTCTGGTTAGATGCATTATATAGAAGAGAAATTTGCCCCATTAATTCTTTTATTACCCAGTTACCATATTCTTTCGAAAATCACAGAGAAATGCATTAAACTAGGCAATAGTACACTATCAAATCGTTCATCTGTATTCAGAAAAAATTTATGTATCGATAAAAGTAAAGAAAAAATTCCTCAAATTCAAGCTCTTTAACATAGACGATAAGATGTTATTTTCTACTAGTATATCGTCGAAAATTAATCTCAGAGCGATTAATGTGTTAATCCTACTTCTTTTCAAAATTTATGTTCTCTAAAAATATAGTGAATGAAGGCGAGATGAATAAAATTAAATACAAAATTGGCTTTTCCACGAGGTATAATTTGAGACATCAATAAATCGAAATACGTTCATTCAAAATTGTTGTTTACATGAGATTAATGATATTTCACTATAAAAATAATAATTGTGAGAAGTTATAAGGCCTCGCGACCTCTGTGCTTTAAATTTTCACTTTGTTAACACAAAAAAAAATATAATTGTATACTAATAATTTTGATTTTGGCGCGTTGTGACCGGCTTACTTTCATGTACCATTCGGTATGAGACAAGCGAATTCAGAAAAACCTTGTATTACGTAAATTGTTAATGAGAGGTACTAATGGTTGATTAACAAATGGATGTTATTATTTCTGTTTATCTTAAAATAAGTGGGATTTCTTCTAAGTGGTTCAGTACTTCATTTGGCGGTTCTTGAATTGAGTGGAGGATTCTCGCAGGAGGAAATGGATATTTCTTCTTTGGCTTTCTGCAGAGAACACGACGTCGGAGGTACCAGGAGGTCATCAGAGTAGGTCCAGCTTCTCGGTTTGGTCCAAGCGGAGGGCATATGCTGACTGGAGTTTCTTCAAATGATCGAATATTGGGGGTGGGTTGATTCTAGTGTGTAGTAAATTTGACGGAAGTCTGAAGTGGAGACGAAAGATGCTGCGACAGATTACTCTCTCACAGGCTTGAATCGTTTTATGGAATCTATTTGGTAGAGTAGAGAAATCTGTATGCGATTACTGGACGGATAAAGGATTTGTATGTAATAAGGAAAGTTTTAGGCTGCAGCCCCCAATTCTACCCTTCAAAGCATATAGAAGATTAGCTCTGTTTCTTACTCTTTCATTGCGTTTGTGAAGTCATACAAGCTCAAGAATTGGTGGGAAGTTATGCCGAGATACACAATGCTCTCTCTAATTTCAGGATTTTCACCCCAAAGAGGAAGTTGAACATCGTTATAGGAAAATTTTGGGGACCTGGTGCAATTTGTATGCGCGAATAAGATAATCTGAGTCTTTTTCGGGTTTGGTAGGATTCTTCATATGAGATCTTGCCTCTTATGGGCCAAGGAAATCGACCTGTCTTTTGAAATTCAATAAAACATTCTACCTGACATCTCATTGATTTTATTTCATCCAATATTCCCAGTCTGTATCTTGTTAAAGATAATGAATATCGATGTAATGTTTTCTGAAACAAATACTCACACCAGTTCATTATCAAGTAATGTCGATTTCAGAATAGGATCTTAGGTTCAAAATAAATGAAGTTTCCTTGAAAGGATGGGATTTCATAATTATGATCTGATCTTTAAATTCAGTTTGTTGTCCCCTCTTTCGTGAAAAAAACATGAAAATCTATTTAAATTCGAGAAACGATATTGTTGGCATGCCATTTCAGAAAAAAGCAGATAAAGACATTGTTTTGCTCCAAGCAGAGAGCGATCACATAGAGGCGTCTCTATAAAGTAGCCTCATTTTGGTCTCCTTTCAAACTGATAGTTTCAAAGGTCATATTGGTCATTTCAAGATAAATACATCCGACCAAGATCGATTTTACGAACCAGAGGTGGCTAGCATTTCCACAGATTTAGGATAGGTCTAATAATAGTGTTACTTCCCAGAAAAACCTACATTTGAGGTCTCTTGTGAAACCGAGAGCGAGTATCTTGGAGAGGTACTTGATTCGTATTTAAATTGGGATGCACATATAAGTAGACTCAGAGGACTAGTATCTAGGTTCAAGTATCTACCAAAAATATTCGATATATGTGGACCTAAAAATCATTTATCGGTCGCAACTGCGTTAGCCTGCGACCTCACATTCCAGTATCAACGGTTGATTTTGGGGTGGTACAGCGGGAGAAGCGGTCTAGACGCACGCAACCAATATTATCTTATGGATATTATTCATTGCGTTGAAATCAAAAGTCTGTTAGAATAAAATTAATGGATTGGCGGCCCCGCAAAATTATCAATGTATAGTCACAGGAATTATTGCCACAGGTGGTAATTTTATTGTCTCAAATGAGTTGAATATACAGTAAAAGTACGAAATAAAAATGTGAAAAAGACATTTCTTCTCCATATAAATTATTGTATGACTTTTTGTGTATATGGGACTATCGACGGCTATTTTTCTCAGCCATTTTAATCACTCCCGAAATAATATGGGTAATCAAGTATTAAACCAATTGATTCTAATTTTAGATATAGCTACTCTTCAGTAGTGTTCCAAAATTGTTGGAGACAATAAGTCAGAGAAGTCACTTTTTCTTGCACCCTGAATATTAGAAAAACTACATTTGAATTGTGGAAATATATACAATTTGAAACTAACATAAGGAAATGGATAAAAATATGGATAAATAGATAGATTCGAAAAACAATGCTCAAATAACTATAACTTTATTGATACTAACTACTATATATTGATGATAAAATGAAGAAAAACGAAAAAAATTGAATATAAAGGATATAGAGTAGCATAAGTGGATACTAGATCTACAAAGGTATGTACCTTTGTGGGTCTACAAGCTCCTTTTTTCATGTAAAGGTATAGCTATATAGCTAAAGCTCATCAGGTGGAAGCTCAATAAACTCAAACTCCAGTTTGTCAGATCCAAGTTCCTCAAGCCTAATTCTGTCCCCAGCTGGGTATTAGCAGATTACGTGCTTTATTGATTCTAAGTCGAGAGAGTCTGAGACCTGTAAAAGCTCAGCCAGTGCTCCAGTACCTTCAAGTCAAACCAATGATTGTTTCCATCCTTTACTCCGCCTTTTCACTGCCCCCACCGCCCGAGTTTCCCGGTACCCTCATCACACGGAGTCTCCGTCCCAGTTAGGCGAGGGTTGAACGACATTTCTGCACAGAAAGTAACGTGCAGATTTCGGGTGCCAATGACTTCACTGGAGTTTGACTATCCGTGATGATTTTTATTGATCTACAAATTCATTAAAACAAATGCTGGAGGGTAAACAGCGATCAAAGCCGATTATAGCAGCTTGAAAATAGTCGTAGGCACGCCGAGACTGATAGACTACTTCTTGGAAGCACCTTTATTATATATACTAGCTCCGACACCTTAGTCAGTTTTGGAGCGACCCATAAGCAAACTGATCTATTCCAGTCTGCCAGCAATGAAGAACTAGTATGGAAGGTCCATGTTGATTTAGGGTATTGCTTTGTCAGACTTCATACTCAGCATCTTCGTTATCTACATCTTCAGAGTAGAAAGCGCCTGGCACGAAGCTGAATATATTCGTCCCATCTCGTGACACGTGAATTTTTAGGTAGTCATCGCAGCTGTTTCATTAATCACCAGGAAGAATTGCAAAATTTAGTATCATTTCGTTTCATTAGTGAATTACTGTGTAGATATACATTGAAAAATGAAACTTTCGATGATTTAGACGGTAAATAGCGAACGATGCCGCATATTACGTTTTAACATAATGTGCACAATGTACTGTATAAGTACTTCCAGTTATATCTTGTTAACATCAATGAATTTTTCACCGTTACCTATATAGTGAACCAACATGGAACTCGCATGTGAAAAAAAACATAATGCTAGACAATCCATATGTACATGTCAGTTGCTACACGTGATGGTGATGAAACTACGTTGACTAGCGGCTGCATTGCGTGATGAAAATGCAATCTAATAAAACAATCCTAACTCAAACATTCTAAATAACCAAGAACGGCCTGCCTGAAGATGAATAGGGTAAGTCGCGCTACAACTTGCCTCGCCTTACTTCCTCTCACCTGGAAATTATTGGAATGGCAAGAATAGCTACATATTGATGTTAATACATTTTTCGGAACGAGACGGATATAGACAGCTATCTGCGCCTCAGGATTTTGAGGTTAAAGATCTGCTGATCATGACACAGCAATACCCAAAATCAACTTGTATCAGCTATTCCAAATTTTAATTTCTAGCAAACAGGAATAGACCAGCTCCAGAAGCCGTCTAGTTGAGAATCTGTGTTAGTTCCCAAACGGCCCAAAACAGTCCAAGAAAATGAGCCTGGTTGGAGCTGCCGAAGTCAAGGGGATTTCGGTCATAAGGGGCAAGAATGTTGTACAACCAAATTACGACGTGAGGGAAATAGACTTCGCCTGTGGTGGTTTCCGGGCCACACACGTATTGAGGGCAATGAGAAAGCGTACTCATTAGTCGCTCCGTTGGGCTAGGAGTTCCTCTGTGGACTGCAAGGATGGAGAGTGATCTTTGGTTGGTACGCAAGCATTGGCAGAGTCTCAAATGATTCATATACTTGCCATTAAATGAACTACCGCTGCTGGAGCCAAGGCTTGACAAGAACTCTGGAGGTTTGATTCGAGAGTTTTAACTGCAATATAAAAGTGCCACTATTGCTTTAAAAGTCAGCTTATGAAGTAAAAATTAGAAGAGACCATTCCTGCACACTATGCTAATAAGAGGAAAAATTAATATAACATGTCATGTACGAATGCCTAGATAGGGTTGAATCAGGTTGTGGAAACACCTACTAAGCATCTCTTTAAAAGGATGGACTTTTGTGGGATAAATGCAAGTTAGATTGAGCCACACTCCCATTAATATCTAATCTAATGAAATTTAATACTAAGACATTGCCGAAATGTGATCAATGACAGAGGTGAACCTTTCGATACTGAAAATTTTGAACTAATTCGATAACTTTCAGCATATATGCTGTGAATTTTGATTAGATTCAATAAATGGCATTTGTTCTTAACAATTCCTCAAATTCTTTATCTTTAAGAGTACTTAGTGAAAAATGAAAGGTTTTTATTCCAGAATGTACCAAGATTTGTGTTTCTTAGATTTTCTTGAGATTATTATTTTCACTACATTAATCAACTGAATGCTTCATAGGAGTACTATTTCAAGAAGTAATATATGTAGATACACAGACGTTCCATCGAACCCGTCTCACATTCAAGCGTTAAATCAACTGAAAAGTTAATGTCGATATCCATTTCTAATCTCGTTCGATATTCAAGCCGCCCCTGAATCGATTCGATAAAATGATGATTCAACCGAGCATCTCCAGCTTGTAGCAGAAGGCGACGGAAGTATCAAGATTGAATTTGAATACTAATTTCCAGATGAATGACAGCAATTGGGTCGGTTTGTTTCGTTTACGACGTTCTGAGATTGTCGTGAAAAGCCTTCTAGATTAAAATTATCGGCATTGTTTACGATGAAAAATATTTTTGAAACATTTATGGTATTACGAGGGAAGTTTCGCGGTGAAAGATTGACATGACATTTGTGAAACTACAAAAAGTTTCGATGTAATTTTGAAAAAACAATATCACGACAAAAAAAAAACGACGTTTACGCTGTATATGTTCGGATACAAAAATACAGAAAACGTATGATGTAATTTGTTTAATTATGTTCAGAGTTATTCCTAGTGTAAGGTATACAGAGTATCCCAAGTTGAATGGCCTATTTGACGTTTTTGGAAAACTAATTATGCTATCGTTCTGAAATTTCGGGAGTTGATTCAGCTGGTCCGAAACTTTATTTTTGAAGAATTTTCACCTCAATGGCACTACCGGTTATACTGGAAGTGCATGCCAACTTTGTTATTCAATATGTAATACACAACATAATGATGCCTGATTAACACTCGTTATTCCAATTACAAAACACCTAACACAAAAGCCTTGCGTTCATGAAATATCATAGTTTCACTTGAAAATTATCGATTTTTTGCTTTCTGAAAATATCTCAGCCAGTATACAGAGCGCTTCCTTTTCCGCCTCACATTTCGAAAAGAAATTTTAACCCATATTTTTTTTCAATTCATTAGATTCGCCGTAAAAAAACTAAAGGAAGTTCCTTATACATACAATGTACCTGAGATTTCAAGTTATGGCGAAAAACCGAATTTTACTTACCTACCTTAAAATGGCAAACGAGGCTTGATTTCTGCACGAGCACAGACATATCCCAGAGCATAGACAGGCTCCTGATCATAGATAACAATTATTATTGTTTTAACTGTCAGTCGAATTAATTCGAACAGAATGAAATAGCTACACAAATACTTAATTTATTTTTCATTATTGGAGATCAGAGACGGAATGTGAATAGAACTTGTAGAATATTTAACGAATTATATCCAAATATGCCGTTTATACTAGCTAAAAAATACAGGAAATACGTTACGAGCATTCTTTCGACTGGATCGGTTCAGAATAAGACATCATTTTCATCGCTTGTAGTCAACAATGAAGACAATAAAAATGCCGTTCTAGCTTATTTTGATGTAAATCCACGTGCATTATTGGTAATAGAAGAGCATGATCTGAATTAACCTCATAGTTGTATTCACAGAATTCTGAAATAACATAAACTGCACTCTTATAAATTTTCATTGGTCCAAACCCTAAATGCTGTCGATCCACAGCTTCGAATAGAACTGTGTGAGATCCTTCTTCTCAGAACACAAGAGGATCCCGATTTTCTCAAAAGAATTATCTGGAAGGATGAGGCTAAATTTTTTAATTAATGGGTTTTGTAACCAGAATAACTCACACTTTTGGGCCAACCAAAATCCTTATTTTACGAGGGAAAGAAAACCTCAATATGAATTTAGTTTCAATGTGTTTGCACTTTTGAAGGACAACATATTTTCGTTTTTTATGTATAATGAAAACTTAAATGGTGAACGTCATATGGAGATTTTGGGGACGGTAGTAAGTTACTTAGATGACACTGAATCGTTGAGTGGAATCAAGACGTTGTTGGAACCAACTCGATGGAGCGCCAGATCATCTGACAAATGAAAATTATCCTATTTTAGCTGATATGTTTGAAGATAGATGGATAAGATCGAACCGTCTTTGTGGCCTCCACGGTCACCTGACCTAACGCCTATAGATTTTAATCTTTGGGGAACGCTAAAAAATTCAGAATAAAAGATTTATTCTGAATCTAAATCTAACCTAACTTCTGGTTCAATGTGTTTTTCTCTTTTCTAATTATTTCGAGATTTCTCGCATTCTTCTAGTTTCATTCTTCTCGTAAAACCTTTTCTTTTAAAGATTTCTTCAATATCTTCGACTCTTTTCGAATATTTTTCCTCTCTTCTTCATCTTTCTTCAGTTGAGCTTTTTCAGTTTGCATTTTCTTCCATGTCGAGCTAGTCAACACGAACGGTAGTTATTCAGTTTGCTTTATTCTACCTTTCCTTTCGGGAGTTTTAGGCCAAACCATGAAATCTCAAAGACTCGAATTTGACATATCATTAGCCATTAGCACTATCATTCAATCCATTTTATCGATGATCATTCGATCTCACATTGTTTGTATCCGGCTCATTTTTATTGTCTGTTATCTCTTCAGATTCTTCTCTTTTGTGAACAGGAAAATCTTCATATGACATTATCCATTAAATAATTATTATTTGCATGAGGCAGATTCAGAACTGTGTTAAAAATTACATCATAAATCTTCACATTATCAACCTCTTCACTGAACCATTCATCTGTCGTTTCGCTTAATTTCAATTCAGCTGGTTCGATCAAAAAAATAAAATAAAAATTGTGAAAATCGAATTGATCGCTCGCTCTTTCTGAACCTCGGTTTTCTAATATTGCTTCTTAGTTATTATGTATTGTTTTCTCCTTACTTCCCATGAATTTTTTTGAAAAAGATTGATAGAGTTTGAAAATCAGAATAAATTCGGCGCTATTTTCAGTATTCGTCGAGCTCTTTAAATGATTTCATTCTATTTTCTCCAATTATATCGAAGAATTTTCCATAAGATTTTTTTTTCCATCATTTCCGCACTCAATATCATCATCGTTTTCATTTGAAACATCATTATGCTCACTAGTAGAAGACATTTTGAGAAAATCAATGGCAGATGGGCTCCACAAAAAGAGATCGCAGGCCCGAAATCCATTTATTATAATTTCAGCTTTGGTGCATGGGTCGAGTACTGTTTTTAGGACAGATTGAAATCTTTACGTACTCAGTGAGGTTTTTCATCTTCTGAACACCAAAACGGCTTTATTCCACCAATTCAGTAGTTCAAACTCAGCCACATCGGCTGGTTGAAGTATTCTTATGGCATTTGGATATAGGGCAATTAAAATTAGTTTTAGTTCAGCCCAGACTTGATAAGTTAAGATGCGATGTATTTAAAAAAAATTCTCTTTTTATCCAACCAACTCTCCAGGTGCTTAGTACTGAGTTCATTATCGGAGCAGGTAGGCTCTTACAGGGATATATAAACATAGGTTCTGTCACTCTTGGAGCAATAATTCGTTTTTTATCGCCACAAGGAAAAACAAGTTTCATAGCCAAAAATTCTTGTCGGATCCAGCAGTACTTCGAAAATTCCTTTGCCTTGCAGATATTCTCCAACAAAATTGAACCATTCACGAATGTGTCCCTCCGAAACCTTGAAACTAGCAGCTGTTACTCCTTCGGAAGTGATTAAGTGCTGGGTGTGTTTTAGGGAAAAATCTATACCAGCCAATTCCTTGAAGGTTATCAGGGAAAAAGTCATCTCTAGGCTTAGAATTCAGAAATTCTCTTACTGTGGCCTGTATGTTGACTTGACCCTTCATGGTAATGTAACTGTCCAGTCTTCGAGAGTGCTTTCTTCATCAGAAGTGAGATAAGAGTTAGGCCCTAAGCTAGTTTTGGAATTGAATTTGTTGCTCCTTTGAAATTGCAAATCTTGCCTCGGTACCCCCAATAGTGATGGCCACCTTTCTCTGAGTCATACCATTTTTATTGCATTTAGAGCTAAGATCACATTAGCTTCAGCATATTTTTCGTATATTTTGCATCTTCCTGAACGTAGGGCATCTTCAAGTGAGGAACAAATACAATTCTTGGCCACCCAGCTCTGACAATAATTGACATATATAAACTACTGTATAGGACAATATATACATGATTTCATGTCGTCCAATCGAATTGAATATAAAATTGAGACAGTTTGGAGCATCAATGAATAAAACACGAAAAAATCTGAAAATATAGTCCGGTATAGGACAATCCTTGTCAACTAAAATTAGAATTTGTTCAGTGATTGGAATAAGCTTATAATCGGCATCAAAGCTGAAAATGGTGTTCCCGCCATTGAAATTTGTTAAATTATGCTTTTAGTGATAATAAAATAGATTTGTATTAATTTCAATACACTAAACATCGATAATGCACTTGTTCTGAACTGATGGATCCTAGTAAGAAAAGTTTATTCGCTGCAAACTCTTTATCACAACCAGACAAATTCACTGCTAACAACAAGTAAATAATAAAAAACAAGTACTGTGTTTTAAGGAATTTTACTGAAACGCGTTACGAATCGCAATTATTAAGTAAAATTCCTTAAAACACAGTACTTGTTTTTTATTATTGATAATGGAATTTTACCAAGTAAAAGCCTCCCAAATTCAAATCTAACAACAAGTAGCGGGCTCAAATGCGGATGAATTTTGAACCAGAGATTCTAAAATGTGGCCACTCCATATACTAGTTTGAAACTCATAGGAAAAGAACGGAATAACTATCAATTCCCAACATTCCACTGCTATGCTGATCACTAACTAATGGCCGATGACGGAATACGTTACCCTACATGAATGCACTCTTGTTACCGAATCATTCAACACTGATATATTTGAAGCCAGTCATTTTTGTGAAAGCTTTTCTTTTACAATTTCTTAACAGGAACTATAATTGACAACAAAACTGTGAATGGAAAAAGAAGCAAAGATTCATGAAATTTTCTGTATTATAAAGAATATCGGCACATCATGAAATTCTACATGCGTTAAAACTTTCATTTAGACTGCGTCAAGAAATTAACGAACAAAATCGAAAATTCAAACTAATTTAGATATGTCGAAGAATTATTCTTCCACTAAACCTCTACCATTAAGAATACTTGAGAAGAATCGAAATGAAAATGCTACTGATACACATTGAGATAAAAGTGATAATGAAAAATTTAAGACTCATGAAAAAAATCAAACTTTCCAAAACTTTGGTACCGCCCCTGGTAAGAACTACTGCACGAGCGGTGAATTTGGTACTACGGAGCATCTTCTGTTGTTCTGCAGCACTTTTCGACATCGGTGTGTTCACTTTCTCTTCTAACTTAGTGGTATAATTCAATTCAACCAACCAGATACCTTAAATTTTTTGTTATCATTAAACAACTTGGACGTCTATGAAGTAATTCACAAATGTATCAAATCTCTTGGTCTGTCATTTTGATCAACGTTGTATTATCCTACGTTTATCTATTACACGATATTTGTTTACCTTCGTATCCGTGACTCATGTATTTTGTGTGTATGAAGAATAAAATCGTTTTGATAAGTCCCTCGGCGTATTGTGTTTAATTAATCTCAGTAACTTCTTTAGATTTGAGGAGATAGCGAAAGAAGAGACTCTTGAAAGTTGGTTGAAATATGCACACTAACAAATTTATATTGTATCTCCCGATATTTTGAATCATACCTCAGGGATTTTGGAAATTTCGAGGGATTTATAGAATGGATCTTTTTTGAGTTATTTCTATTGAAAAAAGAAATAAATTAAGGTTTATTTTAAGAAAGAAACAAAAGAAAATAAGAGACTCTTTCCGCATGTAGTAAAAACATTGAAAATACTTTTCTCACGGAGAAGGTGTTTTTCTCGAACCTCAGTAGCTTGTATTACCTCATCTTGACCTGATATAAGTCTGAATCTATCTAGGCATGCTTTGGATTAGGTTTCTGATCTCTTCTGGGGTGATATTCTGCAACTCTTCTGTGGCGGCTTGGAAGAGCTGTCATGGGGTTCTTGTATTATCTTGGCGCGATCTAATTTTCCTTTTGAGATTCTCCTATGAATGTTCAATAGGATTTAAGCCTGAAGAGCAAGCTGGCCACCAGTCCAAAATAGCGTTTCCCTCTGTTTCAAGATAAAGTCGCGAGGTTTGCTGATATGCGGGAGAGCATTATTTTGCATGAAAGAGAAATTTTCACCGCGAGCACTTTGCCAGAGGCTCACTATGGGCTCCAGCACTAGGTCCATGTAATTTCTAGCCGTTACACTCGCAGGAAACGAAATTAAATCTGTTTTGCCTCCCAGCATAATACCATCCTAAAACATCACACTGCCCCCTTGGTATTTTAGAAGTTGTCTTTCTGCTCAGAGTCTGGCTTGTCTTCCACGGTCCCTTACAACCCGAATCCTGCGGTTGTCTTATCGAACAACTATTCTAGTCTCATTCGATAAAGAACATTTCGCCAATTCTCAATATTCCGATTTTGGGGCTCGATACACCAATCAAGTCTGTTAATTTTTTGTAGTCTGGTTAGCTCTGGAACTCTTAAAGGCTTTCTACTGTATAAACTCCTGGAACGAAGTCTTTGACTTATCGTATCGACTGATACACTGATGCCTGTTGATTCCAGAAATTGCCTTAGGAGTATGGGGTGCGACGCACTAGGGACTCTTCTTGAAATTGAGCACGAAAAGCGGTCTTGTTCTTCAGAAGTGATCTTCTTACGACTTCTTCTAGGAGTATTTTGCAGAGATTGTTGCTCCACGTGTCAGGCGTATGTTTTTGAAATCCCCCCTGTGATATCCCCATTTTGGCCGCTATATCCCTCTGTGTCACCCCTTCTTCAACGACAGCAAACAATCCAACGTAAGGCATTTTCAATTATGATTATAGGCTTTTTGAAATTTTGAAATTCACAGTTTCAAATCTCAGTGACGACAGAGTATGTGGTGATAATTCAACATTTCTTATAATACTATCCAGTTTTTTATAACAAAACTTCATTCTTCCCAAGTAGTCAAAAATCTATTGTTAAAAACAATCAATAATGTGAAATACCGAGTGATTCCATATAAATTTGGTTGCTCTTTATGAGTAGAACAAATTTGTTGTACTCTATTGGTTAATAGCACTAGTCAAGGCCATTTGGTACCTCTTGGATATCCTCTGAAATAAAAAAGATTTACTGCAAGAAATCTACGATTCATACATAAAATCAATGACCTCATATCATTCTGATTCATTTCGATCAGTCGATTCCGAACCTCATTCACGGAGACTGGCTGGTTTCACTGGCTTTTTAATCTCCTATTGAGAATGTTCCAGACTTGTTCGATCGGATTGAGGTCTGGACTTCGTGCAAGCCACTCCATTGAAAAGATTCCACTTGTAGGTGGATCTTAAAGATAAAAGCTTGGTGAGGTCTGGCGGTATCATCAGTACAGAAAAAGTTTTCAGTTTCATGTTCGCCGCAGGTGGTACAGCATATTCTTTTAAAATGTGTGTAATATATCCCTGAGCATTCAGGGTTCCATTATTCGCGTTCAGTGCGGGTATTTCAAGAAATTCCTCTCCACGCCAATATTGAATAACCAAAGGTTGGTAAAAAGTTACACTGGATACATCTCTTATTTCGACCTCTATACTATAAGCAAAATCCTTTTGCATTCAGATTTCCAGCAAATGACATGCTTTCTGGCAAAATTTTATGGGGCCCTTCGATGAACTGCGTTTAGAACTGGGCTTTGAGCTGCAACACAAGGTCCCAAACTAAATTTCCTACGACGTTGTCGTATCATTTCAATGCTCATTCGCACCTCACTGTTCTGCCGAAGCTACATTTGAAGGCGACTAGCTGTAGCGAACCGTTGTTTCAAGAGGCGGTCATAGATCGCCGTTGTTACTTGAGGTCATCCTTGCCCAGGTCTCCTTTCATGATAACCTTGCCCTGCGGGTCATTCTGTAAACAAATGAATGGGATACAAACCACTGGACTATTCTTGTATAAGTGCAACCTAAGTCATCTTACACCACCGTAGTGGTCAAATTTTGTGATTCGAGTTGCATTATTACTGAAAATCTAATTTCTCAAGAACAACAAACGTTATTCGCGAAAATTGATCAAAAACTGCTGTAATGAATATGAGGTAGTTTCTTGCAAATTCTTAATTTATTTCTTCCATTTTATTTCTCATATGCGCAACGAACAAATATCTAAACTTGTTGGCATTTGTTCGGAAATAACTGGAAATAACATGTGGTAAGAATAAGTTGCCTACCAAAAGGAACTTTGAAATATCGAAATTGTGCGTTATTTTACTGGCGCAGGGTATTAATTTGTTTTATAATCCAAATACTTTGAATAGAAACTATTAATGATGTCGTTAAAATTCTTTCTGAGTATAACGGAAGTTTAGACAATTCTAGAAGTTTTATATCATAAAAGGCATTCATTCAACATGAAAATGCAACACTCACAGAAAAGCTTTCCATTTGTTAGTATCTCAAGTATCCGGAGCTTTGAACATGAATTATGACTGACGATTTGGAAAATTATTTATATCATGGTATGCCTTGCCTCATTAGGAACAACTACCGAAGTTGAGATTTTCTCTAGTATCCAAAGCTTTGAAGTATGATTAACATCAAAAACTTTTCTGCTTACTGTAGATCGTAGAAGTTCAGATATGAGGATTTGAGAAAGTTGTGTATACTCAATCTGATAATGATATTTTTGATTTATAAAATATTGCAAAAAATCGAAACAAAATTCACATTAATGATACTGGTCAACACTGAAGAATTCTCCACTTTTTCACAATTTCAATATTTCAATTCGATAACAGCAGTTGTTGATCAATTCTTGGGAATAGCAATCCTTATTGATGGTGGATCACTGGATAAATGATTATTCAACATATCTGAACTTCATCTGGATAAATTTGATTTTGTACGATGATTTCTTGGCGTGATGTATTTGTTTTTGGTATTATTAGGTGTGCTGGTTACGAAGATAATACTTGGTTTTCTTTTAGTTTAGTGATATTCAACGCCAAAGATTCCAGTCCCCAACTTAGTAGTTTGAAGCTACTCACCTACGATTGAATTCAGAAAGCATGCATGATTATGCATGTTGTCACCCCTAAGAGAAATGTACGAGTTGATACCACGATATAACTCCTTGGTTGACTCTTATGGCGAATGCATATAGTAGAACCGATTGTCTTCTGTGGTTTTTGCGATTCGTAGAATATGAATCTGTGTTAGTGGAAAGGCTGCAATATTTACTCACCACACAAAATTTTACTCAATAGTGACTTATTTTAGTAGGGAGCTGTCACATACGGGCCAAATGTTTTCATAAAGTAGAAAAGAACACTGACAGGAGTAATACAATATGAAAGTTGCGGAAATCTGTTTGTTGAGTATCGTAAACTTGTTGTTTGGTTTATTTCAGCATATCTAAGCTGGACATGAGGATTACAGTCTCACAACTACAACCACATTTTCCGATCATAAATCTTTACCATCCACAGTGATGCATGCAAACATGAAGTTATTCAATAAATATATCCGCAGTTTTTTACTAGAGAGGGCTTGTTACTCTTTCGAAGAGTTCCGTGATAAAAATATTGGTGTTATGTAGTCAGCCCTTTATATTTGAAATTGTTATTCATTTGTGAATTGTTTTGATGTGGCAAGTGTACGCTCTGATTTAATCATTCATATGAACCTTCATGGAGAGATAAATGTAATGTTTTATTGTTTTGGACTTCGTTATGCTCTGTTTCAAAGAGATTCCATGTTTATTTACAGTTCGATATATTTATTCTGTGTTCACAATTTTGTTTAATTTATTATTATTCCTTCGGCTTCTTAGTTTTGAAATACTCTGGATAATTCAGTTTTTCAAATTTATTGATACTTCCGCCCCATTAGATGATATAACAAAATTTCACTCATCACCTACATGATGAAGTTAATCTCTGGGATATTTGATGAATGGGAAGGTTCAACGTATATAGTTCTTTGATGGGGGCTGTGTTCATCATTGAATAAAATACAGGGTGTTCTTTAATAGTATGTCACAACTTGAGGGGGTAAATCTACGTGCAATTTTAAAGAAAAAAGTTCATATAAACACAGGTCCGCAAAAGCTTCGTTACGGAGCTACAGGGTGTTGAAATTTCCGGAAAAAATTGTTTTTTTCTTCAAAACTCTTGCAGTTTTTGAGATCCACAGCCCAGATTTGGAAAACAAGCTATTTTTTACAGCCTCCATCATCACACGTCCAGATTTCAACTGAAATTCCCAAGGAGTTTCATTTTCCGAGGCCATGTCTCCTTTTGCCCTCTCAAACTTTCTTGCAGTACACCAATAATCAGCGTACAATGAATTTTCGTCATCTTCGTTCAATTTAAAATTTATTTTGACACTTGATTTTTCGTATCTCCAACCGTTTTCGAGTGAAAAATTATTGAATTATTTGAATTGTATGTTATTCGCTGAATGAAAAACAATATAGAAATACTCGATAGGTATGCCCAAAATTTGCTTTTATTTTGATAGCTCGTCTTTTGAGACTCCACTTGCAAGACTACAGGCCTCTGCCCTTCGCATATTATCACGCACTCTTTGAAATATTCCTGTGGTACTTCTTATCGTATCACAAGAATTTATTATTCGATTCCTCAGTTCTTTTACAGTATTCACTGGAGTGGTATAAACTTAACTTTTGAGATAATTCCATAACAAAAGTCTAAACTATTTAAGTGTTTTTTTTTTCACAATTTCAATATTCCAAATTGATATTAGCAGTTGTTGATCAATTATTGGGAAAAGCAATCCTTATTGATGGTGGATCAATGGAAAAATGATACTTCAACATATCTGAACTTCATCTGGATAAATTTGATTTTGTACGATGATTTCTTGGCGCGATGTATTTGTTTTTGGTATTATACCACGATAAAACTCCTTGGTTGACTCTCATAGTGAAAGCATATAGAAGAACCGATTGTCGCGATTCGTATAATATGAATTTGTGTTAGTGAGAAGGCTGCAATATTTACTATCACGCAAAATTTTGCTCAATAATGACTTATTTCAGTAGGGAGCTGTCACATACGGGCCAAATGTTTTCATAAAGTAAAAAAGAGCACTCATAGGAGTAATACAATATGAAAGTTGCCGAAATCTGTTTGTTGAATATCGTATACTTACTTTTTGGTTTATTTCAGCATATCTAAGCTGGACATGAGGATTACAGTCTCACATTTACAACCACATAATCCGATAGAAGGCTTCATAAATCTTTACCAATCACAGTGAAGCATGCAAACATGAAGTTATTCAATAAAGATATCCACAGTTTTTTACTGAAGAGAGCTTGTTATTTTTTCGAAGAGTTCCGTGATAAAAATATTGGTTATATGTAGTCAGCCCTTAATATTTGAAATTGTTATTTATCTGTGAATTGTTTTGATGTGGCAAGTGTATGCTCTGATTTGATCATTCATATGAACCTTCATGGAGAGTTAATGTAATGTTTTCATTGTTTTAAACTATATTATGGTCTATTTTAAAGAGATTCCATGTTTATTTACACTTCGATTTATTTATTCTATGTTCACAATTTTGTTTAATTTATTATTATTCCTTTGGCTTCGTAGTTTTGAATTACTCTGGATAATTTAGTTTTTCAAATTTTTATTGATACTTCCGCCCCATGAGATGATATAACAAAATTTCACTCTTCACCTATCCGATGAAGTAAATCTCTGGGATATTTGACGAATGGGAGGGTTCAACGTATATAGGTTTTTGATGGGGGCTGTGTTCATCATTAAATAAAATACAGGGTGTTTTTTAATAGTATGTCACAACTTGAGGGTGCAATTTTAAGGAAAAAAGATTATATAAACACAGGTCCGCAGAAGCTTCGTTATGGAGCTACAAGGTGTTGAAACTTCCGGAATAGATTTAAATTTTCCTCAAAAATCCTGCAGTTTTTGAGATATTCAGCCAAAATCCAGCTATTTTTTACAACCTCCATCATTACACGTCCAGATTTTAAATGAAATTCACAAAGTGTTTTCCGAGGCCATGTCTCCTTTTGCCCTCTCAAACTTTTTTGCAGTACACCACTGTTCAGCGTACAGTCAATTTTTATCATTTTCGTTCAATTTAAAACTTTTTTTGACACTGGTAATTTTTTCGTATCTCGGTCGTTATTCGCTAAATGAAAAAAATTATAGAAATGCTCGATAGGTATGCCCAAAATTTGCTTTTATTTTGATAGCTCGTCTTCTGAGACTCAATTAATACTTATTCAATATCAATCTAAAAAAACAACAATTAAAAACTGAATAAATTGCTGGAAGTGTCCTCCACCCGCAAGAATACAGGCCTTTACCCTTCTTCGCATATTATCATGCACTCTTGAAATATTCTGGCGTATTTCTTATCGTATCACAAGAGGAAATTATTCGATCTCTCAATTCTTCGACAGTGTTCACTGAAGTGGTATAAATTAATCTTTTCAGATATCCCCATAATAAAAAGTCTAAACTATTTAAGTCTGGGGACCTAGGAGGCCATAGTTCTGGCCCACCCCGACCTATCTATCGGTTGTTGAATGTATTATTCAAGAAAACTAGCTTTTCCACTGAAATGTACTGGTGCCCCGTCATCGATGAACAACATTATGTTACTCACCAAAAGTGGTACATCCTCGAGCAATAAAGGTAACTCCTCCTCAAGAAATTGCCGATGAGCGGGACTGTTTAGTCTGTTAGACAAAGAAAAATGGCCCAATCGAATAATCTCTAATTATTCCGACCCAGACATTTAGTGAGAATTGTTCTTGGAAGATGAGATTCTTCAATCAAATTGGGGATATCCTCAGCCCAATAATGATTATTGTGAAAATTTGTGATAGCAGTTCTCGAAAAGTAAGCTTCGTCTGTGAACATTATTTTACTATCGAAATGAGCATTTTCTCTAATTTTATCCAAGAACCATTAGCAAAAATTCAGTCTTGAAGGAAAATCTCGAGGAACTAGAGTTTGAACACATTGAATATGAAACGGGTACAATAGAAAGTCGTGGACAATCCTCCAAACTAGAACGAGTGGAATATACAACTGATTTCCTATTCTTCTTGTACTCACATGAAGATTCAAATCAATACAATTCGAAACTGCTTCCTCAATATCTGGATTTTTCATAGTTTGAGTTGCAGCTTTTAATTGAATATTTGCAGTAAAAGTACCAGTTTCCCGTAACCTTCTGTGGATATTTGAAAATGTTCGCCTGTCTAGTGTTACTCGATTTGATATAATTGCCTAGCATCAGTTGTGTTTTCGTCAGCTAGACCGTACATGTAATGGATATCAGCCAACTCGGCGTTAGTAAAATTAGCCATTTTTTCTTGCAACAAACATAACATAAGTCTTAAAACTAATCTTTATTTTAATAAGCAAATCAAGCAGATGCTGGTTCAACTTTAGCAACTGTCAAAATAAATAAATAAATGAAAAAAATCAAAGCCTACTAGTCATTTTTTCAATTAGAAGTGCTTTCAATTCAGCGAATGCATACAATCGTTTAATAAATTTTTGCTCGAGAACTGTCGGAGATACGAAACAATTACAAATGTCAAAAAAATTCTTAATTGAACGAAGATGACGAAAATTGAAAAATTGATTCTACGCTGATCAGTGGCGTACTGCAAAAAAGTGTGAAAGGGTGAGAGAAGACATGGCTCCCGAAAAGAAGACACCTTGTACATTTTAGTCAAAATTCAGGCCGTTTAATGATGAAGGCTGGAAAAAATAGCTTGCATTCCAAATTTGGGATGAATATCTCAAAAACTGAAGGAGTTTAGAAGAAGGAACCAATTTTTTCCGGAAATTTCAACACCCTGTAGTTTCGTAACGAAGCTTTTGCGGACCTATGTTTATATGAACTTTTTTATTGAAATTTCACGTAGATCTACCCTCTCAAGTTGTGACATGCCATTATGTAACACCCTGTATATATTGAAATCCTCAGCTGCTTCCATCCACTCCCAGAAGAAAATTCCGTAATGTCATTCAAAATTCTCGTTCAAAGCTCTGGAAACTTGATAACTTCAACAAATCCAGCATGTTCAATGGATACGATTCGAAAGCAGCACCCGGTTCACAACAAAAAGAGCATTTCGAATTCCAGTTAGTTCAGTAACTTGAACAACTGATTGTAATCCGCATTGTGTGGCTCAGAATGGACGAACAAGTTTCATGATTCGATGAATTGAAATCAATACCGAACGCCCTTCGGTTCGCAGCCGGCATTAAAATTGAGGAAGTACTTTTCCAATTCTGCAACCATTGTGTTTAGACTATTGTTGATGATGGAAAGCAATCAAACCTAAGTTTCGTATTCAGTAACAGCAATTAATCAACAAGGCTTTCATTAAGAATCCAGGAAATTAAATATATGGGACGAGAGAAACTGCTGACATTGGAATTTGGAGAGTGTAATTAATTGAATATTCAAAAATCTTTCTTTATACAATAAGCGTCTAATTATTCTTTGAAATTAAACCGCCAAAAAGAAACACTATGCAAGGGAAATATTCATTCCATTTAACTTAAGGGTTTGCTTCTTTCGACACGGAAAAGTTTTTATCAATATTTTTCATATGTTGTCTTTCAACTCATATATCAGTTTCCAGCCTCTTCATTGAACGCTAGGAAGGTAACAGAATGAAACTTTGGCCAAACTTTCCAAGATGTACTCATTGCAAACAGAAGGGAAATTCAGAAAATGGTCCGCAAACATAATAAAAGTTATTCCAAGTTTTCTCACATCTTCCATCAAAATGTTGAACTTGTCTATATTTCCAAAGAATTAGAATTGAAAGGTATTGAATTCATTCCTATCAGTATACATTTCTAGTATACGACGATGCAAACTTTCAAGGTTCTAGAAAATATTCTAGAGTTACAGTTACAGTTCCGTCTAGGTCTCCTGAGTAATAATTTGTTCTGCAGCCGTTCTGAAATTCTAGATCTTAATCTCACTATCCTCATGGAACCTTTATATGTTTCAATTTACAGGTGTTCCATATCAAACGAGCCATTTGTATATTTCTTATTCTTTAATGATTGGAAAAATATGCCGACGCTCGTCGAATATATTTGAAGATTAAATAAGCACTTCAACTTCTTCAAATTGTACATCAAGTTAAAAAAAACAAGAATTGATTATTTGAAAATTCAGCTCAAAACGATTGTCAGAATTTTCGGTATTGCTTAGTTGATACAACTGTTTTCTATACTGATGCGGAGTTTGAACGTAATCTGTTATTAAGTTTGTTTACAGTACTCGATTTTGTCAATTTCCATAAGTGTGTTTTGCCATTTTTTCACAAGGGATAAAAATATCAAACAGAGATATTGTCTCAAACTTTGTAATGCAAATGGAGTTTCGTGTGCCGAACAGCTGAAAATGCAACAGAACGCTCAATCTGAATCGACAACTGAAACCGAAAAAATCACATCAAAAGTCAAGGTAATGTTGACTGTTTTCTTTGATCATCGTGGTATTGTGTGTGAAACTTTTCGAGGGTAGTTAGCGCGTGTACAATAACCAGTAAACTCATTCACTGTGAGGTCCAAAAACATTTTGTGCTTTCATCATATTTATGTCAAATCCAATGATTTAATAACAATAAATATTTAAAAAGCCCAGCTTGGGATAGAGTCAGCTTGAGGAACTCGGACCTAACAAACTGAAGCTGACTGAGCTCTCCCACAAAGATCATATTCTTCACAAGAAGTATGTAGCTTGTCAGTGGAATTCTGAACAGAGTGTGCCATATTAGACCACTGGGTCTTAGTGGCCAGGCTGTTAAGTAGCCCTCACTCATTATCTATGTCTATCTATCTATTTAACAGCATTCAAACATAAAACGCGAGGAGATCAGGTTCAGTCCACAGGAATTTTTTGGTCTTATGGACAATGTAGTTTCATTCCAAATCAAAAGTTCAAATTGTCCTTCATTTACTTCCATACAGTAATATAACCTTGACGGAAAAACATCACTAACATGTTTGAATTGTGGAGGCCGTTACTTGATGTAGATCCATGATATAAATGAGATAAAAGACACAAGGTTTAACTTTAATCTACACTTTATTTGAAAAAATTCGACGACGTTTCGCTGACACAGCAGCTTTATCAAGAATGATTCTTGATAAAGCTGCTGTGTCAGCGAAACGTCGTCGAATTTTTTCAAATAAAGTGTAGATTAAAGTTAAACCTTGTGTTTTTTATCTCATTTATATCACTAACATGGTTCAGCATATTTGGAGTTAATTGACTACATTCATCTACATTCGTCCAAATTCAGAGTAGATAAGAAGAGGCTTTGTTGTTATGTCTCATGAAAGTGTGTTTCTCACACAACAATAATTTCGAGAGAATTTCATTGTTTTATCATGTTTAACATATAAATGAAACCTAATGATTTCAAACCAACTGGTCGAATTATCTACTGTTCATTTCAATATATACAAAACAATAATCCAAATTCTGAAGTTGAAGCACAAGAACTTATGGCTTAAGATGTCACCAAATGTCTAGAGGGTTCAAATTAGGAGATCGGTCAGTCTACTCCATAGGACTTTTTCCCCCAATCCAACGAACAGGATATAGCAAATGGAGGTATTGACGAACTGCTTCGGCCTAGTGAAGAGGAGCTCGGACTTGTTAGAAAATCTATTGTTGCTCAGGTACGGGAATTCCAGAATATAGAGATAAATTGATTCTAATTAGGTGGTTTCCCAAAATTCCTACCCCAACATCTTATTTTTCCGAATATAGATTGTGGGTTTCTCGAATTACATGAGGATTTAAATCGCTTCAAAATTTACAGTTATGCCAGTTAACTTCTTCATGAAGTGAGAAAATGCATTCGTCAAAAAAGCCCGATGGAGTTCTAGAGGACGTTCTTCTAGCAGGACTCCAAGGCTCTGGCTTGGGCTAGAACGATAGGCTCCTGATAAAGTATGCAGGGCTGTATTTTGTAGTATAAATAATATTTTCAGTTTACTTAAATTCACAGAATTGTAGCAAATCCACCTATAGTGTATTTTACTTCAAACTTATGCTCTGTAAAAGGGTAGGAGATTATTAGTATCGTCACCCCCCGAGACGTCATTAATAATTCTTTGAATATTCAAAACAAATTCTGAAATTTTATCTATGTTTTTTTGCCATGCTAGCTGCTCGAAAATAAGTCTCAAGAAATTGGTGATGTCATTTCCCATAAAGGGTTCCTCATAAAGGGTGAGGTTCAGCTTAACGTTCGAATGATTTTTGCTAAACAGAAAATAATGCAACATTTCCGGTAAAAAAATTGCATGTGTTTCTCGATCAATTCTTCAGTCTATTTATTGCTTTCTGAAATTGTGATGACGCTGTAATGTTGTTCATATATGTCATGTATAATACCTAGTCATTGTCCTGAAGGGTTGCTCTGATTGACTTGTTGATCTCTTCAAGTATGTTATTAATTACTATGAGAAAGAGGGTTGTGCTCACAACGGATTCTCGAGGAGTAAAATTCTCTAATTTCCGTTCGGTGGAGAAGTGGTTGTTCACTTTCACACTGAAGGTTTATTTTGTAAACAATTTTTGTAGAAGGCTAATAAAATTCCTTGAATTCTCAGTTGTCAAGTGTTCGAATAATCGGATAGTTTCATGCCATGTCGAAGGCTTTGATTATATCAAAAAATAGTGCCTGAACAATATGATTGTTTTTGAATGCAATGAAGATTTCTGATTTCATCATCTAAGGTTGACCAGGTAGTTCCGAAACCATTTTGTTGTAGAAGGAGTACATTTTTTTCGAAATATTTAAGTCTATTGTGAATTATTTTCTCTAGTAGTGTACATATTGCATGTGAAACGGTATGTGATAGTTAAATGGTGATGATTTTGTTTTATTTTTGGTTCGTTTAATGTACGGAAGTATGGTAGCGAGAGATTATATAGCTGAAAATTGAATGAATGAATATAGTGCTGAAGATATCTAAAAGTATGAGTTACACGCGAAAAGGTAGTTCGACTACAAATATCAAAGAATACCTTGAGTGTTGTTAAAGATTTATTTAGCTAGAGAATGTCTTAATTTTCAGGATTGGTATTTTTTATGTTATTAAGGGCATGCCTACTATCTTCGATTTCTGTTCAAGACTTCGTCCATGGCCCTCTCTATACAAGGCAGGAGCTACTCATGTGGCAACAGCGCGTGTAACGTCACACTAACAGGGTTACTTGAGATTGAACTAGCACAGAGTTTATAAGGCATTTATAAGATTTATTTATAAGGTTTATAAGGTATTTAAAATTGAATTCGCATGAATTTAAATGATACTATAATATGAAAACACTTGGAAACATGCACTTAAAATGACAGAGAATTGTGTGAGAAAATATTAAGGATCTTAGTAGAAATAGGTAACTGAAAACACCAATAGGTATATGATCTGAAGTACAGTAAGAAGTTTCCGTTTTTTGGATTTGTAATTTAATTTAGAAGCTGTTTTCAATAACATATTAGATTCTTTTTTATATAAGTTTCCCAAATCAATAAATTTTGCAAAAACTGCCTCATCAGATTTTTCATCTTGATAAAACTCTGGAAAAACAAAACTTTCTTCGTTATCTTTCTGATTTATCCAGTTATTTCTGATGTTCTTAAAAATATGAACATTTCCATAAGTTGAAAAATTTTTATGTTTATCTGAAAGTTGGTACATAAACTTGGAGATAGCATTTTTTGAGAGATTTTCATACCTCACTGATAGCGACAACTTGGAGACTGCATTTTTCAGTAACGTACAAACTTTTTGAGTCATTTCCGCCAACTCTTTCCCTTTGACGTTATGAACTAGAAAAAGAGCGACAACATCCTTAAATTTACCAAACGCTAAAGAAATTAAATATGTCACGACTGTTCTAGCTGCACAAGAATTTTTATTTTCTGCATGTCCCAAAATATCCCCATTTTCATAATATGTTTGATATCTATTTCATCCATCTGCAAAATAAATACTTCTCCCTGCTATTCAGCTCACTAACTCTTCCTTTGAGAAAATGTCCATTTTCTTCTGGCTTATTAGCTGAAATTTTCAAAGAATTTGTAATTTTTTGAATTATTTTTGGGCGAGGCAATGTTAAAATGAAATTTTCTCTCAACATAGAATAGCATGCAGTAGACTGGGTGTATATTAAAGAAGAATGCGAAATCGTTTCTGGAGAATAACTCATAGACTTCTTTCCTTCAAAGCTCAAATTGAATTGCTTTTTTAAAATATGTATCTTGTGAAAAACATGCTCCCTGCTTTCATCGTGTTTAAGTAACTTTTGCAAGCATTCAAAAAGATCATTAATATTCTTCACCAGTTTTGTAGCGTTGAGTTGAAGTTCATCACATCCCTTCACATACTTGTATCTAATTAATATATTTTCTAATTGCAACCATCTATTAATTTTGCCACCACCATTGAGAACTCAATCCAAATCTTCCTTAGATATATAACAGTAGTTTGTACATACCTCTATACTCAAACTATCTTGCACGTTAATACAGACAAGTACCGTTGGCATGTTTTTCAAATCAACCTGATAAAAACAAACTTTATCACCTAAAACTTCCACTGTTGTAAATCCAGTTTTTGCCTAAAATTGTCTAAGAACACTGTAAAGTCGTTAATAATGTCTCCACATTGCCATTGTTCGATTTCCTGTTTCTCTCTTTGTAACAACATTTCCTAACAGCAGGGTCTTTCCGTACTTCTGGCAATTTTTTGCTTATATAAGAAGGTAAATTGGGCAATAATGCGGGAACTGCCACAGGTACCAGTGCATACCTCGATCTAGAAATAACTCTTGCCTGGCCTGTAGAATCCACATACTTTCTTCATCTAAAATAAAATGAGGTTCAAAATGTTTTTCACAAACAACAGAGTTTTTACCAGAAGTCCAGTTTTTTCTGGGAATGTTTTCCATCCAAGTATTCTTTAGCAAGTCATCCTTTGGAAAATTAAACACTGATACGTTTTCGTTTTGCGATTTATAATTGCTTTTACAAGCTGACACTACACAAGATTCGGCATGTTTAGAGTCGTGGAACGAAAACTAAACAGAACTAGGCAGGCACCATATACAGATGAATAAGCACATGATCACTCAAAACTTAAATGAATACAGTTCGCCATGAAAACTGTATCTTTAAAACTTCTGAAAACGAATAAAATACGAAATATCTTTAACGTGCTTCAACCAACTGTAAACAATGGCCCGCATGATGCGCTGAAGGTTCATTTTCACTCGATACGGGCCGACAATAGCCCTGCTAGCATTGTTGCCAGTTCTCAGCAGCTCCGGGCTTGTATAGAGAGGGCCGTGCTTCGTCCCACCAATGAACGTGTTGTCTTTAAAGCGGTTTAGTTTCTCCAAAGTAGCTGTTCTAATAGTGATGAAATTAAACTCTGAAAGACTGTTATCGATGTTATCATTCAATGTGAAAGAAAGTGAGTGGCCTTCTATACGATATCCAATCGGCAGATTTCGGCTTCCAAGATTGTTGAGGAGAATTGGAGGTGCTATCATTCTAATGTTGAATTTTTATAGGGAAATTATTACTCCATTTCATCACAGAAGGAGCAACTCGTCCAATCTGGTTTACTGTCAAATCGTAATAACTATAAAAGTATAAGAAACAATTTCTGTAGTTTCAAGGCTTTGCATTGTTCCAACTTGAGTATTAGTATCACCACTCGATTTATTTTTATCAGACTTATCGATTCGCCCATGTACAGTTGATGGTTTTGAGATCAGAAGAAAAGTGTGAAGTTTGTTGTTCGTGATCGGATGGAAAAACACACATTTTGATTATTTCAATTCAAGTACAAATTGAAGTGATTTCTATTCAACTCGAAAAAACAGCAGAAATCCAGAATAAAACTTATATCCAAAATAAAAGATAAATAATCTGCACAATAAAGTATTCCCGCAGATGCAATTCAGAGAAGCAACGTTAAAAACATGCTAGCATAAATTCCGGGAACATCTTCCATTGTAATAAAGTACTAGCAACCTTCGCTCGAATCCCGGGCTTACAAAAACAATAATTGGAAAGCACAAGGCAGTGGACGAATAAATACGTTATGCTCGGGCATGTAAATGGGGAAATGGACTGTGTTTTATATACGTGTGCTATTCGACGTTGAAATCATATTATATTCAGGAAACCTCTGTGTGTTATTACGAAAACAGTGAAATATATGCCGCTCAAAAAAAATCATTTTTTTCCTCGGGTGTTTTGATATTTGAGACGAAAATGTATTTAGTTAACTAGTTTTTTCATAGTCCCCGTAGGATATGTTAATGTTGACTTGTATTTATTTTCATGAATTTCATTTGTTATTCGTTAATATCGGCGTTAGCCTCTAGGTTTATCCATAATTCTTTGTTCTTTGACTCAGAGAACATCATTTTGAAAAAATATAATCATTTAAAATGATACTTTTTTAAATACACAATGCACAGCAATAAAATTGAGGATAATTTTGTAATTCATTAATGAGGAAGAGATAAACACTTGATTTGATTGGATTTGTCCTAGAATTCGATAGTAGAGAAGAGCGGGGTAGATTCGCACACAGGGCTCATTAGGATTTTTCGAAATTACGGCCTTACAATTGAAATATTAAGTTGCCTCAGGATGAAAACATTGTATCTAGTTTAACCGTTCAGTGAATAGAAATTCATGGCCATAAGTGCATGCGGTTGGGTGTTTTAATCAAAGTTTTTGAGATTTTACAAAAAATCGCCATAGATTCAATCCCAATGCTCTGGGTATATTGAAACCTATATGTGAATCATTTTCATATGGTTGAATACTATCTACTAAGTATATGTTTTAGAAACCGAAATAGTCGTTCCAAAAAAAAGGGTCAGAACTCATCCCACCTTCCACAAAGTAATGAAGAATTGTGCTTAAGAGTCAGTAGAAACGATAGTTGTTCTGATATTGAAGAGTGTTCGTGTTAATTGTCGAAGAATAAATCGAAGATTTTGTGTGTGTTATTGGGGAGATGTTCAATAGAAGTGTAATTCACAGCACAGTAGCCCTGGAAACAAACGAATTTTCATAGAGAGGTGCGTGGCATTGCTAGTTGGACCGTCCACAGATGAGAGTTTTCCGCGAGCCTGATTTTTCTGTGAAACTTAATTATTTCAAGAACCAAGCCCTTCAGTGCATTTACCACCGAAGTATCTATAAAACGGGACAGATCACCAAACTGCCGCTTATGAGCGAGAAACTGGAGATCTTGGGTGATGTCGGGGTGGTCGATGAGGCGCTCTGCTCTCATCTTGACATTATTTGATATATGTGACGAATGTTCGCGTGCGGAGCCAATACATATAAATAATTTTTCAGAACAGGTCAAACCTGTGCTTTGTAATAAAGCATGAGCTGTGATGACGTGATGTACTGCTTAGCCCTAAAAGGAAAACCGAGTTAAGAAGAATCAGGTTTTGCAATTGTTTATTGCGTCTCATACGCATTGAAATTGACTGAATTCAACGTGCCCAACCGTGCTACTTTATCCTAGTCTGAGATCAGTGACTTGCACTGTTGGTATCTTTGTAGGTGTGATGCTTTAGTAGTTATATGAAGATGACTAGAAAATGAGGAAACCAGGGTGCAGTCGTTGGCAAACCCAAATATTTTTTTTTCGTAAGAGTAAAGCAGATCATTAATATGCAACAGAAACAGAGTTAGCGAGAGTATGGATCTCTGAGTTATTTCTGCATCAACCTGAAAAGGTCCACTTGTTATACCATCGACAACCTCCTGAATCGATTTACTGAAAAGAAAGCTAACCACGCAATCTTTCTGGAAGTCCATATGAGATTAGCTTATTCATCAAGGGTGCGTGCAAAACTCTGTCGAAGTCCTTCAAGATATCAAGAGCAATGGCGCTCGACTCGCCATGCTTTTCGATTGTTGACGTCCACAAACGCGTAACGTATGTAAGAAGGTCACCAGTTGATCGTTGTCCATGAAAACCGTATTGTAGATCACTGATGATACCCGGTAACTCAAGATATTTTGCGAGGTCATCATTTATTACTTTTTCCAAGACTTTCGACATAATGTGCAACAATTCTATTGGACGATCATTTTGATGTTTATATTTCTTTCCTTTCTTTGAAATTGGTTTTACTCTTGTAACGTTCCATTACTCCGAAAACAAGTGGCTCTCTTACGGAACCTGAAACAGCGATCAAGATTTTTAGAGCACAGCCCTTCAAAACTGTTGGTGGTATTCCAGCAAGACCCACTACTTTCATAAGTTCAATGGTTGAAGAACTCGCCTAAATGCTTGTACTTTGTATTTTACTTCAGACATATTCGATTCAACATGTGGGATGCTTGGTGGCACAACGTTTTATGTATCTATAACAGAATTTTGCAAAAAAATCTGCCTCTGCTTTATGATGCAAAGAAATCATCATCTCCAACCAAAGGTGAGAGTGATGACTTGCAATAGACCATAACTGATGACTTCCACTGGTCTGCTCCAAGGGTTCAGTCCTAAAAACAAGTTACAAATGTTTCTGAAACGATCATATTCAGCTTTAGTTCATCTATTGGATCTTTATTCTAGTCCTCGTGAGCTCTGTTTTTATCTGTGACAGCTTTTTGACAGTTTTTTTCGTACAGATTCAATTATACAGGTTCATGCCTTCCAGAATAACCTCAGTGTGGATTCAGTGCAGAAATTGATAACAGAATCTGAGAAACAGACGTCGTTGAAGGGAAAAAACATGAAAATTCGTGCAGCTCTTCCCAGAAAGCTCGGTTTTGAGGCCATATTTTGCTGGTATTCCAAATGGACCCACTGATTTCTATTAGTCCAATTGTTGAAGAACTCGATTTACATTTCGCAATCTGAATTTCAGTTCAGACACGTGGGATGCTTGGTGGCATTGCGTTTGTTCAAACAGAAATTTGCGATAATAATTTGGCAAAGAGATCATCTGGTGTTTCAGGTGATGATGCGATAGAACCGTCATTGAAGGAGGGATGACTTGCAAAAGTTGTTGCAAACCACCTTCGCCATAGACCAGAACTAACAAGTTCCACTGGTCTGCTCCAATAGTTTATTCATAATTCTTTCATTAAAGTAGGTCTTTGCTTCATCAATTGTTGAGTTTTAAATGTTCCTGGAACGCTCATATTCAGCTTTATTTTCTTTTGTTAGATTTTTCTTCCAGTTGTTATAAGATTTGTATCGAACTATGACAGCCTTTTGACAGTTTAAGTTAACCAAGGTTTTTTGCAGATGTTTTCGCCGTATTGTACAGGTCCATGCCTCCAAGGATATCTTCAGTGACCGATTCAGAGAGGACAATGATGTCAGAATCACAGAAACAAAGGTCATTGAAAGGAAAAGACGAAAAAAATACCGCAGCTTCTTCCAGACTGCTCGGATGTAATACTATATCTTGCTGGAATGTGATGGATCTTTATGGTGCTGAAACAGTAAACAGAAATCATCTGGATGTAAAGCATCAGATCATTGGGAACATCGATTATATTGTCAGGACATGTTGTGTCAAGTAGCGGCTGATCGCTGAGGCTTCCGCTTGCCTTCCTATTCGTTCGTTCTATTTAAGTATTGAAGCCAGGTGATATTGTAGACGCAGAAGTCTCTCATTATAATCACCTGAGCTGACGGATGGTTTATTTGGGTCGTGGTGACCTCGTTTCCTTGATACTGATACTGTTATATAAATAGATTTCGAATCAAGCCAGGTTGAAGGCGTTTTCCTCCAACGTATCCTCTCCGGAATGCGACATCTGATCTGCCAAAAACATGAAGCTTTCCTTTAAATCGAAGCCTTCAGTGTAACTTACAGACAATGAAACGGAAATGAGTGTCTGTTGTTGGCATTATTTGAGTTTCTGTTAGAACTTGGACACCAGAATGGTTTTCGTTTTATCCCATATCATTTTTTACATATAGAAATCACAATTGTCTCTTTCAGAAAGAATTTTGTGAAAACTAAAGTACAGATTAAACAGGATTGACAGATGTAATTGTGGCAGAGAGAAAGCTTCTGATAAGAATTTCTACAATTTTGTAGAAATGAACTCAGTGGCAGAATTTGTTTATTTATCAGGAGTTTGAGAGCAAACAAATCTTCCTCCTGTGATATGGAAAATGAGAAGAAAACATGTTCAATTTACAGCTGATTAGTAATTTCGCCATGTGCAATCCCACATACTACGTTTAATAGATCCTTCTCTTGCATCTAGTCAACCAGTTTCCTTGTTAACAATGCGACACACTGATGCATTTATAGTATTCGTTGATGGTATAATGTTATTGTAGCAAGCTGATTTGCTTAGCGCCGTTTAGCATTCTTATGAAAATTTACAGATACGGCAGAAGATCTGCACAGCCAGTAGAAATTTTTCAAATCGCGACCAGCCTGTCTAACTGTAGAAGATATTCACTCTGAAATATACATTACCTTGTTATTCGTGTTGATGATTGGACAACATAGATCAACTGCGCCCTCGAGAATTTCTAGTGAACCTTGAAAACCATGGTCAATGTCAGTGTGTCTATAAACTACATTAAAATCCAGCATCGTAAGAATATTCATGATACATGCAACATTGTATGAGGAATAATTCTCTAACATAAGAGCTTTGTGATCACTCATGTAAAGGCGCCACAAACTCCACGAGATTATAGTTGTTTTAAGTTGCTTTAACTAACTGTCAGGTGTGCTTTCTAATCTGGTAACATGATCGACTTGATGAAAACAGCTCGTCAACAAGTTTGAACGGCAATCGCTACAGGACCATGATATAGGGGTATTTTTGGGACCATCTCGACGCTATGCACTTTAACAATATAAGATTCCAACAGCACTGTACAACTACAGTGCGTTCGATAGAATTCTTGAAGAACAAGTTCGGCTAGCAGATTATCTTTCGCAATGGCCCTCATGAAAGGTCATTCATATCAATTTAGAGAACATCAAACCCTACAGGTTTACGTACATTTTAAGACTTTAAAGCACATTTTAACATATTACGAAACGAAATAATTGGTTGTTCACGAAGAATACGTGTAGTTTGCTCAATATTATTCACATTCTTCTCAACATTGTTTGGCGTACTCAAATGTTTAGATAATATTGTAAAAGGGTTTATGATGAATGAATGTTTCGAAACACGATTCTCGTCACCCAGTTTTCTCGAAAAATCCGTAGAACTTCAACAAGAACAACTGAAATTCATTCTATTCATTAACTCATTCCATTTATTTTTTCTACCACAATTTAATGAAGAAAGATGATCGTCAGCTTTCTCTTCTGTACTCTCTCTGTACCGGACTGCCTATTGAATTTTCTTGGTGAAAGCTTTTACTCTACTAGTTGGTTAATTAATGTCCTTGCTGTATATTTTACAGTTTGAAAATGATGAATAATTAAATAATTTTCAAGAAGAATAAAAATACTATTTAATTGAAAAGCCTCATTAACAACTCTCCAGATTCAAAAAAATTAATGAACTCGGAACAGTTGAAGTTAATGTATCTCAAAAATAGATCATAGAAAACAAAATGGCTCACATGAAGAACTGTTTAAAAAGTTCTGACTGATCTCATTATAATGCTATATAAGTTGGTGGAGCTCCAGAAAGCATGAAATATTTACTTTCATTTCAACTGCTTCGTGAGAAATACCAATATTTCATCAATTGTTTCACTTCGACATATACTCGAGTCTGCAGTTTTTCAGATTCTAAAATCAACTACAACTTTTTTGCTCGTTACATCGAACAAAGAGAAAATAATCGAAAATCTTGGAATAACGAATTCTGGAACTTTCTTGTTACAACTCTCGAAACTTCTGAACAAGACATAAAAGACAGCATATCCTCTGCTTAAACTGCTAAATAAAATAAAATGCCACCTCAATATTTCCACGAGGAAAGAACTTGAAACTCAACATTTCATATCCAGAAAACGTGTTCTGCTCTCCGGACGGAGTAAACTTATTACCCGAAGCGAACAAAAAGTTGGGAAAAGTCCTGGAGTTGTGGCAAAGAATGAAAGCCTTTGAGCCAAGGTAGTGGACGTGTGTGCGGATAACAGCAAATAGGTTGCTTTCAACATAATTGGTAGGGTCTCCACGCTTGACACGATGCATTTTGTGGAAATTTTCCCCCTGAGAATATGTGATTTTTGAGGACATTTCTCGTTTTTGATGAAATATTTCAACGCAAACGGTTACCACAGATTTCAATTATATCAAGTCATAACAAAAAACAGCATATAATCTAACCTAACCTAAAGAATTTAATTCAGTTTTAGATTATTCATTGAACTTATTGTCATCTCAATTTATGATAGCTTCGAAATACCAATTGTGTAAAATAGGTTTAAGTAAAACCTTAATAGATATATTGCTTTGATAAGTTATCCGCAGTGCTGAGCTGAGTACAAAAAAAGGATTCGAGTATGAGTACAATTACTCTGCTCGAAATAGTATTCGAATACTGTACTCGATTACTTTCGTGAAAAAGTAATTGAGTACTGATTACGGTTGTACTTGAGCACTTGTTCGAATACTTATATGAATACTCTTGTGAGCACAGAGTTCTCTCTCTAACCCTTTTTGTGTTGGTGTAGCACAGTTGTATCATTATAATGGGTTAACAGTGGCTAATAAATATCAATGATACAAAATATCAAGTTTTACTGCTATAAACTGAAAGTAACTAAACTAACAAAAGAGAGACACAATTAAAATACCAATTTTATTGATATTGAAATGAAAAAACCAATGGTCACAACAGCAAAGACATGCTCACTAAACTGATTCAAAAAAAATTTGTTTAATTTGTTTCAGTAAAACTAGTTTCTCGAAATTATCGTCACTTAGAGCATTATGGCGTGCAGTATTTACTATGAATGCGAATGTATACATTCGTTCAACAGGTGCTGACGAAGGTAGCACTGTGTTGAACTTCAGAAAAAGTTTTTTTGAATTCGAATAGTTGTTCAACATTCGAGCATTCTCCCGGCAATTTAAATATTTGATAAGTTCAGTTTTCGTACACTGTACTTGTGTTGTATTTTGAACAGGAGATCTGACTCAACTGGAATTTTCTCTGGAATACTCTTCATTGAAGTCGAAGAACTCATCATTGTTGGGGAGAGAACTGCGTCGAGTTCCTCTTCAGGTGAGGTTAAAGCAATATTTTTAGCACTAGTGATGATAATTGTTTTTGTCTTCAATTGATATACTCGACTTCGTTATACAACTGAACCATCTCAGTTTGATCTATATCTATCTATATATAGATCTATAATCTATAAATCGCTTGTTCATTCTGGCCAAAATTGCTGAGAACAGAATTTCCCCAGCAAATTTAAAATATTATGGTACGGTAATTGTACTCATGGTTACAAACTGTGCTCATGGGTACATTTTGTAATCATGGGTACTGAATTGTAATCATGAGTACTGAAAATGAGTACTGAATACAGTTACTTCCTGAAAAAAGTATTCAAGTACTGAATACAGTTATTCTCCTCAAAAAAAAATCATTCCCGGATACTGAGTAAACTAAAAGTAATTAGTTACTGTACTTTCCAGCACTGGTTTTCTGGCATGAAAATTTATAAGAATAGAATAATCTTTCATGAAAATATGCTAATCTATGATAATATTCACTAACAATAATATAACAATAACATTATCAACCTCTGATATCAATATATATTAAGTTTTGCATATTAAACTGGATGAAAACACGAAAGCCCCCCCAAAAACTATATGTATTTTTATATTCTTCCCTAAGTTTCATGCATTTTAGCTTGAATATACTTCTAGGTATTTATTCTTCGTAAACAAATGAATGGACTCGGCAGACATTATCCTGCTCTAGAATCTTAATACGGCGTTCTAATTCTGCAATGAAGTTACAGGAGTAAAAGGTTACTTTCATTTTCATTACTCGTGCGGTGCTGCACTCGCAATTATGGTTTTTATTGTGTAATATTTCACGTAATCAATCTGAAGTCTATTTTTTTCTCCATCTGAATTTTCAGAATTAGATTAGCGTATACAAAACAGTATGATATATATGGTAATATGAATATCGGTGCCACTTTTCAACGTTCTGCTCACCATTAACGCTCCTTAAGAAATCAACACTATCAGTTGATATAGATAATGTTTCAATGATGTAAACTATATTTCGGTATATATTTTGATCTTGCAATTTGATGGGCTTTATACCAACGAAATATAGTTGCTGCAGGCTTGCGAGCTAAGTTTCAGACTAGTGAGAAAATGAAAAAAGAAGAATGGAGTCATGTCGAATTACAAATTTCAAGAAACAGGGTGCTTCTTCAGTGAATTTTCAATATCTTCCAAAATATAAAGAAATTATTCTACTGAAAAAAATTGAAATAATTCAGTTCGTGGAGAAAATGTTAAATCTAAATTTTATGTGTCAAGAAGACCAGCGCATCAAATTTTTCGAATCGACCAATAAATTACTTTTCTACATATATTAAAGTTTTCGAGATATATCAATTTTTCCAATTGAAATACGTTATCGAAAATGCGTTAAAACATCTTGACAATAAGACCACTAGAAAAACTAAAACTAAATTAAAAATTTAATTTTCATCTATAACATAATTGGTGTGATTTAAATAAAACTTTTCATCGACATTTTAGCCTCCTCCCTCCTCCACCCCAACATAAAAAAACTGTGTTTTTTCATATTTTATTTTAATCCTTGGAAACTAATTGCTTAGAAAATCTGAAAAATTCATGAACACTATTAACTGTAATCACGGTAAAAAAAGGGTTCGCCTGTGGGGGCATCTTAACGGATGCTTCCCTTTTATTGATCATGGCTTGAATAGTAAGAAGGCGAGCATTTGGAGCAAAAGAATCAAAAATCGTTTTCAGTTCAGTAACTGTTGGAAATAGGTAAAGGAAACCTATACACCATTCGATAGGTGACGGATTCAGATTCAACAATTCAATAGAGTAACTGTCACTAGTAACAAGAAAGCTAATATGATTTGAATGTTTCCAAATTGTGATGAGCAAATAAAATAAATCAAATTTTATTATCAGATTCTGAATGGGAGTATTTCTGTTCTTTTGGTTCATTGAGTTCATATCAATAATTTGATTCAATTCCTCTTTTCTTCGTTTTCAATAAAAATGTTGTTGAATAATAAACCCAGTGTAAGATAAATTGATTCTCTGAACTGATAGAGGATTCAATAAACATGAAAGCATTCATTGATCTGATCTTCAAAGCATTCCGTGAACAATACCGTCCTGTTGTACCCAGCTAGATTATTTGTCGAATAGTGTATTTAGACTGATTGGCATCATATGGACTGAAACGTTCGTGAAGAATGGAAACAATCGCCACCACATGGAATAGCAATGAAACTAACAAGGTCGAATTATCTGAAACCATCTCATAAATAGTAGCCATGAACTTGCTGCAATTAGAAAAGTTATAAATTCCTTTTCAAGTCTTATTTGCTAATCGAAACATTCAGCTGAATATATGGCGTTTGAATGGAATTTAATGAAATTTAAATCATAAATGACATCTGTTGATCATGGCAACTAGGCCTTCCACGAATTGAGATATCTGGTCTATTGGAACTACATGTTCATATTTTTGAAATTTTTTTCTTTTGGGAATTAGGTCATGTTTAAAAAACTTATTCCTATATTTTGTTTGATGATATGTTTTCTATAAGACTTTCGTGACGTATGTCAATGCAATTTCATCAATATAATCATTTTTCAATTCTTTAGGTGCTTTCCGTGTAATTCCTTCTGCATCCAACTTTCTCTTTTAGAATTATCATCAAATATATCAAAATCTACGATCATGTAATTTAGTAACTTTCTGATCGTAGTTTTCATTTGTTTACCAGTTGATAGCTCTAAATTTTTCTTGATGATAATTTTAGTCTTGATGATAATTCTTAGTCTTTTGAATGAATACTTTCACTATTATACCTACGGACAATGCTAATGAAGAAACTGTATTCATCAATCAAATAAGGTAACTTCATGAATTTTATACAACGTCATTGAAAGTGAATCTAGCGCTGTGATGAAGTGAATCTTCAAGACTAAATTTAGCTCAGAAATTCTATAAGACAATTCAAAATTCATGATAAAAAAGCATTTTTGGTTTATATACCACTATTTCAAATGAATTTTCATACATTTTGCCGCATACTGCAAATGAGACACTAAGTGTTATATGAAATAATTCATCGAACTAAACCAGAAAAATTCTGAACTAGGATCTGAATTTATTTTATATTCACGGATAAAACTTGCATTATGCAGGTGAGAATATTTTTCCAAAGCTTTGTCATTACCTCTCCTCAACACTCAAAGACCTATCTGCTAGTTGTTTCGCTAATGATGGGTTCCTGACAAGTATAAATGCTCCACTGAATGTAGAATCTAGCCAAGAGTATTATTATATTGAGTTCTGTTCCAAAACAGGATCGCAAAATATAGCTGAATTGTATTCTAACCTCAAAATAGGCCTCAAAACTGAATCTTCTCGAGAATATAGAATTAAATTTTTGTACCTAGAAGGGTAGGTTCTTCCTGGGGAAAAACTTCCAAAAGTCAGTCGATTTTTCAGAATGTTGATTTAAAATCAATTGGATAGAAAACCTAAATTTTTCCGGAAGAGTATCTGTACGTTATATTCTTGGGGAAACTAGTTCTGAAGCATATATTGGGCTATTTTCTTCGAGTAACCCAGTTTTGGAACGATACTCGTTTAACCTTGAAAGAGCCTACTTTTAAAGAAGCTTCTTCAGACGAATGAAGAAGCTGAAGCGGTGTTCAACTTTTGAGGAGGAAACTATCGTAATCATTTGGAAGAACCAAACGTGTAGTACATTCATCTTCATGGAAGAACCAAGCCAATCTTTAGACTGAACTAACCATTTGGATGGAGTTCCTTCATTTTCTTTGGAAAACCTGAGTTTTGAAGTTATTACGACTGATGTCTATCTTCATTCAAAGCTATTTTTTGAGATTTTTGAAACTGATAATGGAATTTTACCAAGTAAAAGCCTCCCAAATTCAAAGATTTCAAAAATCTCAGATTTTTTCGAAGAATAGCTTTGAATAAAGATAGACATCAGTCGTAATAACTTCAAAACTCAGGTTTTCCAAAGCAAATGAAGGAACTCCATCCAAATGGTTAGTTCAGTCTAAAGATTGGCTTGGTTCTTCCATGAAGATGAATGTACTACACGTTTGGTTCTTCCAAATGATTACGATAGTTTCCTCCTCAATAGTTGAAAACCTAGCTTCAAGTTGTTCTGCCGATGATGGGTTCCTAAGAAGTATAAATGCTTCTTTAAAAGTAGGCTCTTTCCAAGAGTTAAACGAGTATCGTTCCAAAAGTGGGTTACTCGAAGAAAATAGCCCAATATATGCTTCAGAACTAATTTCCCCCAAGAATATAACGTACCTAGGTGATAAGGCTCTTCCGGAAAAATTCAAAAAAAAAATTCACTTTCAATGACGTTGTATAAAATTCATGAAGTTACCTTATTTGATTGATGAATACAGTTTCTTCATTAGCATTGTCCGTAGGTATAATAGTAAAAGTATTCATTCACGGAAAAATTTAGGTGGTAAACAAATAAAAAATACGATCAGAAAGTTACTAACATCGTGACATACGTCACGAAAGTCTTGGGAATAAGTTTTTTCATGTAGTTTCCTCAATTCGTGGAAGACCTAGTTGCCATGATCAACAGATGTCATTTATGATTTAAATTTAGTATTCCTTCTGTCAAAAGTCTGAATAAAATCGCTAAAATTGCTTACAAACTAGAACTTCGAAGAAGTATTTACAATTTAGTTGGCAAGTTCCTTAGCGTGAAATCATCAACAATATTCGTGGCAGCATATTTCTAAGCCAACTATTTATCGGGTAAGTGAATGTGAGCAAGGAATACCATGCTTGAATTTACCAAAAAGTGGTCGACCAAAGGCTCTGAATGAAATCCGTAGAAACAGGCTCTTAGAAAGATCAAGAGACACAGTAGGAACATCATTACGAAAATTATCCAGAAGATTTCGTACTTCTCATGAAACAATAAGGCGAGAATTACTGAATGTGGGATGAAAATATCGTATAAGGCGTAAGTGTCCAAAATACACCCAGAATCAATTGCACAATATCCCCAGATGTTACCGCACCTTAAGAAGAATTCCCGAACCATAATTTTGGATGATAAAAAATAATTTACATTAAACCGTTCTGAAATCAACTGTAATGCCGGTTTCTATACAAATAACATTGAAGACAGTCCAACCAAAGTAAAATTCAAAACAAAGAAGAAATTTGAAGACAAGGATTTGGTTTGGTGTGCTATTTCTGAAGCTAGGGTTACAGGACCATGTGTAGGGCATGTGAGAGGCGAAGCTGTTGATACAAACCTATATACTAGAAAATTTCTCCCAAAATTGTTGGATTTCTTCAATACCTATCACGCTCATGACGAAATAACGTTTTGGCCAGACTTGGCGTGTTCCCATTATGCGCGAGCTACGAGAGATTGGTTAGAGGCTAATAACATCTCATTTGTACCTCGCGGAGATAACCCCCCAAATGTTCCACAAGCAAGACCAATCGAAGATTTCTGGGGTTTACTGACAGGGAAAGTCTATGACAATGGATGAGAAGCCCAAAACGAAGAAGGTTTGAGACGGGGAATATTTAAGGAGAAACGAGAAATCGATGTTGATGTCGACCAGAGACTGATGGGAGGAGTTCGGAGAAAATTGCGCGCCATTGAACAGAACGAGCCCCTATCAATCCTTTAAATACGATTTCATAGAGTTTAGATATGAGGTGAAATACTAAAGATATAATCAATTCAATAACGTCTTTTTCAGTTATTAATTCATCTATTCGAATTTTTTCTCAAGACTTTTGTGACATACGTTAAATGAAAAACCCTTTCAGTAGCGAGTGATACCCCCCTCGAGCATTCATCAAAAATCGAATGCGTCTTGGCATACCTTCGATTAGATTACGTATGTACTCTTGGTTATTTTGGACCTCTCTTTTTGCAGATACTGATCTATTCCATCAGATTTCTTCTTCTTCCATACTTATTCCACCCCGAATCATTTCGGACCCGCTTCCATAACCGATTCTTGTAGCCAAATTTTCTTGATTGAAACAATCACCAGTTCACCGATAGATTCTGAAAAGCCATTTTAGGGAATTAAAGCAAAAACTGTATTTTTTAGAGAACACAACGATTTCCTATTTATCATTGCCGCAATACTGGTGTGGCAAATTAAAGACGCGCCATGTGGGGTATTCTATTCAATTCTGGATCCGGTCTTCCTCTGACACAATGGCCAATTTCTATTAAACGTATCCTTACTTTTTGTCTGAATTACTGATACTTGCCTGACATCCAATATGTTCCTCTTATATACAGTGGTACTAGATCCGTTGTCTTTTAGATTAACCAGATTCTCGGAAATTCTTCCATGACCTTTACTATTATTTTATTATTATTTGAGATTTCATCCACGAGCTCCATCCTTCTCGTAAAGGATACGAGTTTCGTGGGTGAGAGTTTAATAAGCTCAGTCAGCTTCAGTTTGCCAGATCCAAGTTCTTCCATCCTGAGCCTGACCCCAGCTGGGCACTTGCACAAAACATGTTCCATTGATTCTATATCTTTCTCACATAGTCTACATGAAGGATCCTCAATCAATCCTGATTTATTTAGGTGTTTCGTGAGGCGACAGTGCCCTGTTAGTATGGCATATGAAACTCTCAGTTTCAACATAGAGAGTTTAAGCCATGCCTTGGTTTTTATAAGGGAAGGTCCACTGATATCACGTCGATCGTGTCTGAAACTTGGGAGGCTCATCCAATGCTCACGTACCCTTAAGTCCAGCCATCGGTTGTTTTCCATCCTTGCAGTTTCGAGGGGAGTACCGAGCTTAGGCTCCGGTTGACCATGAACACCAGGTTAGTTCCTCGAGCGGACAATGAGTCAACCTTCTCATTTCTTTCAATGCTCAGGTGACCAAGAATCCATATCAGATGCACCATAATTGACGTACAGGTATCGGATGCCAATGCTTTCAGTGCAGCTTGGCTATCGGTGAGGATTTTTATTGACCACCTAGATACATCGGCTGTTCCTTGTCAGCACCTCCACTGTAGACACCAGTTCCAACACCTTTTGCAGTCTTTGAGCCATCCGTGAACCAACAGGGACCCTCAAATAGACGGTCCTTGGAGCTGATCCATTCCTGTCTATCGGGAAGGATGATCTGAAATTACCCGCATCATTACGGGAAAGATGATGGAATCTGTAAAAAGCCATTCTAGCCACTCCTCTTATCACAAGATGAAGAGGGGCAAGTGAGTGTAGAGCGAAAGGTAAGCATCATGCAGGCTGTTCTCTGTAATTTAGAGAGCTTGAGTTGGCATTGCTTCTGAAGACTGCACTCCCACCAATAAATTCAGCCGTACGTAATACGTGGGCTAACCACCATCACATATAGCCACTGAAGTTGTTTTGGGGCAAGACCACGCTTTTTTCCACGGGTCGTTTGACATGCACATAGGGAATGTCTAGCCTTGTGTATTGTGTTTTCCAGGTGCGAATTCCACGTGAGTTTGCTATCCAGGGTAATCCCCAGATATTTTGCTTCTTCCACAACCGGTATAAACACCCCGCCCAGGGTCGGGGGTAAAATAAATATTCTCTTCCTGGTAAATGGTACCATAAGGGTTTTGTAGGGGTTTATGCTATCCCATGACCTTTGTACGCTCTTCTTTGAAGCACCAATTTGTTTAGAGATATTATTTTGTGATCTTCCATCAATGATTAATTGTACTGCTTGAGAAGCATTAACTGCTAAAGGTACTATAGTTGAATATTTTCAACAATTTATTTTACCATTTACTAATTGGTTCTATAGTCGTTTTATATTGAGTCACATGTTCCAGATCAACCTCGTTTGATGAGTAGTGATATTCTCGCCGTGGTGGACAATATTGGCTATGTATGAATTAAGGTATATTTCTTACAAATAAAGCGGAAGTACCATGAATCAAAGACTATGTATTTGTGAATGAATGCAGCTTTGTAATGAAGTACAACGAAATGTAAAAACTCAGCTCAGAAATTTTACAGGGTGATTCAAAATTTGCGAAAAGAAATCATTCTAGGTTTACCCTGGTATATTGCTATTTAAAATACAGTTTGGAACACTGTTAATATCAATAACTTTCTTGCGATGAATAATCTGTAATTTATCCAAAGTGAAGGATATCGAACGATAAATCAGAGAGTAATGGAGTTTCAAACTAGAGGACAATTTCTTTTGGATCGAATTTATTGCTGGTGTAGTTCTTTGACGTTTTGGCACATTTATATAACATGAAACCATTATTTTGGTTTTGATTGTATCCGTGGAAAGTCAGCAACTCATTACGCTCTTTTTTTCTGAAATGTGTTTCAGTTTCCTTGATTATTCATATTGTAGCTTAGCACTACCTACAAAAAGGAATAGAGGATTCAGTTTGTGGGGTTATTTAGCTTTTTATTGAAACCACGACAACCTTTTCTGACCTGAGCCAATGCAAAATAGATCTCGGGTTAGCCACTTAAGGACAAGAAGGAGTGGTACAGCAGAAAAAATTTCGAAAACATCTTATGACCCTCCCTGACCATGTCAGGTAGGGGATCATTTGTGTCAACCCTCGTATATTTCTAGTTACATGTCGAAGACAGCCATGAGCAAACAAAATGCAACTCAAATGCCTTTTAATAAAAACCTTAGTATATTCTTCTTGTTGTCTTGATTCACTCTCTGCACATCTTGCTATATCAACATGATGTAAGCTTCAGCTTTCGGCTACTGACAAATTAACTTTGCTCTCGCAATTTTCCATGTTGTAAGGAAATTAAAACTAAGTTGGAAATAACTTTCTTCCAGTAAAATACTTGTTTCAGACTCCAGCTATGTATTTGATGTCCCGGACGTAAGTTAAATTGGTATCATATTTTTCTCATTTTCCAAGGTTCTTTATCTTCCTATTCGATTTTACCAGTTAATGAATGAGTTAAGCAAACGTCTTCGCCGTGCAGTCACTTGATTTAGATGGGGAAATTAGCAAGTTTAACGATGAAAATGTTGCCAACCAAACAAGATTCTGAACTTCGAAATGCTAGGGTTCATGTTTGGTTAATATTATATTTTTATGTCTAATGGAACTTTTCATTAGGAGTTCCTGAAGTTAAATTATTTTAGATGTTTCTTATGCGAGAATAAATCTTGCTGATTCAACGACGAAGACATTTATTTATTAACTTATTTATTATCATACATCAAAATCAACAAAAGGAAATTAATAGGGCCGTCTACACAAAAAATAGCAATAATGAAAAAATCAAAATAGAAAGAACTCTAAATACAACAGAATGAATTTAAATAAAATACAATATATCACAACGTATTTGCTATTCATTCAGAAAATTGAGCTTTTGTGTAAGAAATTTCACAATGGCAGCCACTCTACTATATTTCAGACACATTTCGCATATTGGCGCCTGAAACATGACATTTGTTTTTCAGGTCGGTAAATAAGAGTAGAAATGAACTCCATAGAGAGGACGAGCACAGTTAACCATAACCGGCTCAACAAAGACGGTCGCACAACACAATAACTCTAATGATAAGCTGGTACAAAAAATTAAACGAACTCAAATGGCGTCGCTTCCTTAAGGAAACTATATCAAACCTTTTCAACAAGATAGTGTTGCATATCACACCCAGAGGATACACTTGTCCCACAAAGCCAAATATTTTAGAAACTTTATTGCGACCAGTTCTAAGCTTAAGTCAGTAGCTCTTCATATGCGCTATCAGTATGAAAAAATACGACCCAATTCCTATATTCGCGGCGGAGGTTCTTCATTCGCGGATCTAATCGGTACATGCATATACTGGGTGTTTCACCAGTGACGCGGTGCTCTGTAGCTCGTACACTGTTGAAGATTTCATTTTTGTTCGAACGGTATTGTATTTAGAAAGTGAAAATCTCCTTCAGCAATTTATTTTGAAGTGTCCCAATTTTCTATAAAAAAATCTTGGGAGGTTTTTTCAGATTGAAAGACATGAAGGATCAATCCTAATTTATTTAGGTGTTTCATGAGGTGACAGTGCCCCGTTAGTATGGCAGTTAAAATTCTCATTTCCAACCTAGAGAGTTTAAGCCACGCCTTGGCTTTTTAGTGAAAGGTTAACTGATGGCACGTCGAGTGTGTCTGAGACTTGGGAGGCTCATCCAATGCTCACGTACACTCAATTCGAAGATTAAGATAAGGTTACTTCTGCAAAAATATGGCACAATATTTTTTGCGTTGATATGAATAATAAAATACAGGATGTTCCATTTGGAAAAATCAAGATATGATATATTTAAAATTACAATATTCAGGAGGATAATCTATTTCAATTCATCAATTAAGCTATCCTTGGGCAATAAGAAAACGAAACGAAAAAGTATTTATCCTCTCTAGCGAAAGGAGCATGCGATGATGTGAGAGCCTATTTTCATGAATTTTCAAGGAAAAAAATATTGCGACAAAATTACTCACCAAAAAAATTATTACTTAAAGACATTAAAACAGAGTTTAGGCCGCTCTTGAATCTTCAACAAAAAAGTGGTCTTTCAATTTTAAATATTTTCCAAGATTTTTCATAGAAAAGTGGAACATCCTGTTTACTGCAGAATAAATTGCTGAAGTAGATTTTACTTTCTAAATACAATACCGTTCGAACAAAAATTAAATCTTCAAGCGTGTACGAGCTACAGAGCAGCGCGCCGCGCCACTGGTGAATCACCCAGTATATTGATAAATTCGGTATCCTTTGAAACGTGGCTTCGATTAGACTTATAAAAAGGAAATAGACCTTAATACTACTGCGCCTAAATTATGTTTTTAAATGATTTCAAGTAGAGCCACCATTACTCAATGCATGAGATTTATTGTTAAGTACTACTTATTAGACGTTTCGTCCTCTGGAAAAAGCTACTCTGCGTTTGTTACTGTTTTATTTTTCAATTCCTAACAGAAATTGTGATAAAGTAACACTTCTTCTCCGTTGAGTGCCTGAAAAAATTGAAAAACGAGTTTCGATACGAAAGAATCTGTGTAACCGCTCAAAGTGAATTTATTGTGTTCGATCGCTTACGTCTTGTAACTGGTGATAAGAGGAGTGCCTAGAATGGTTTCCTACTCATCTCATCATATTTCCCGTAGTAAAGCGGGTAACTTCGGCTTTGTGCCTGGCACCTTACAGTCTGAAATCTAGGACAATGAAGTGCTGAGTATAGTGTAGGACATAGCAACACCTAAAACCAACATGGAGAGGCCATTCAAGATCATCATTCCCGATAGACAGCAATGGATCTGCTCCAAGGACCGTCTACTTGAGGGTCCCCGTTGCTACACGGATGGCTCAAAAACTGAAAAAGGTGTTGGAGTTGGTGTCTATGGTCGATGTGCCGCCAAGGAATAGTCGATCTGTCTTGCTGGGCATGCGCCTGTCTTCCAAGCAGAAATATTCGCCATTCAGCACTGTGCTAACCTCTTGCTTGCGGGGGAATTAACAAATATCAATCAATTGAAATCCTTGATTCTTGTACGTCACTTATGGTGCAGGAATGTCGCTCTGCCCTTGGAGAGCAAAGCAGGCTTCGTCTAATATGGGTTCCTGGTCACTCGATCATTGAGGGAAATGAAGAAGCGAAGTCATTGGCTGCTCGAGAAACTAAACTGGAGTTCATAGGACCGAAGCCTAAGCTCGGAATTCCCCTGGAAACTGCAAGGATGGAAAACAACCAATGGCTAGACTTGAGGGTCTCTACGTGTCATCAATGGACCTTCCACTACAGAAGTCTAGGCCTAGCTTAAACTCTCTAGGTTGAAACTGAGAGTTTTAACTGCCTAATAACGGGGCACTGTCGCTTCAGGAGATACCTGAACAAATTAGAATTGATTGAGGATCCTTCATATAGACTATGTGAAGAACATATAGAATCAATGGAACATGTTATGTGCGAGTTCCCAGCTGCGGACAGGGTCAGGATAGAAAAATTGGATCTCACCCACGAAACTCGTATCCTTTACGAGAAGGATGGAGCTCGTGGATAAAATCTAGGACATAGTGTGCTACTGGGGCGCAGTGGCCGAGCTCTAGGAAGCCCTCACTCAAATAATAATAGATAAAAGAAATACGCCTTGGAGAGTCGTTTGTACCCATATTACGCTCATTTGGTGTTAACGAATCGATTGTACGATCGATAAAAAAATTCGAAGGTACTCAAAATTGAATAAGTGTTCAAACAAAAAATAGAACTATTGGGTTATCATTCAAATAGTCGAATAGCAATAGTTATGATAAATGTTCGAACCTGTTAGAATAATACTCAAAATGCAATTTAGTATTTGTTTCATTGAAATCGATCTAAAATTGTTGGAGCTATAGCTTGCGTTGGATAGGTTTCCGGTCCCGCCAATTATCAAATGAATAAAAGAAGTTACTTTCGACGCTTGAACGTCCCTAACTCTCACTGGAACATTCAGAATGAATCAACAAGAGCAAAACCAGCCATTGTTGCAGAAAGTTTCCCAGAATCGATAATACTTATAGATTATTACGTTTACGTTCGCAATAATTTCGAGAGAAATTAATAAAATAGAGGACCGCATCAGACTCGGAATATTGTAGAGCAAAATTATGCCATATTCACTTTCCTCAATCCGCCCATTGAAAGCACTCCAAAACCATGATTAACTGAATCCAGAATATTCGAGAACGAAGTGAATTTCCCAAACAGAATATGTTGAAACGTAATCACGATGATTTAGCGTTCATCGCTATTCATAACGCAAGCAAGCAGTATTTAGAAGATTATATACCATGGCAACTGGTTGAAGTTGTGGAATCAATTGAATTCATAGTCCCATTTGCTAATTAATTGGTCTAGCAATTAGGGGAAAATCGCTCTCGACGGAATGTGAAAAGTCAAGATGCAGCTCGAATAAGACTCACTTTGCATACCGCTCTAATTTCTGAATAGATAAGTCTCTCAACTTTGGAATTTTCGTCGAGTTCTTCGAGTCGGAGTTGATGGAAGAACAAAGTTCTTACTTATCTCAACAGAAAAGGTTGTTTGGATCATTGTAGCATTGCTCTACAGGATGGTCAGATTATGACGTTTTAGTACAGCAGCTGTTAGCATGGGATATTTTGAGGTTAACTTTGTAAATTAGTAGTGTTGATTTTATCATCGAATATATGAGCAAAAATAACAATCTTCACAAATGATTTTTTTGCTTTCTATTCATTTGAATTTGGGAGGCTTTCACCTGGTAAAATTCCATTATCAATAATAAAAACGCAAGTAATGTGTTTTTAGGAATTTTACTAAATAATTGTGATTCGTAACGCGTTTCACTACACGGAAGCTTTTTCAGACGAATGAATGTTAAGAAAATAAGAATGAGAATATAAATACAAATGTTCTTAAGTAATTAAAAGCTTATTGGGTTGCTCCTTCTTAAGTGGTTATTGATGGCAGGTATATCCAATGAAATTAAGGAATAGATTGCTCCCTGAAGGGATTCAATAGAGGTGAAGGGCTTAAATCGACTTGTTCATTCATAAGTCTACCTGAGTGTTTGTTGATTTCTAAAGTTTCCCAAAGATCAAACTTCCAATATTTATTATCTGGATGCAAAACTTCAAACTGTGTGAGTGACGATTTTCTAGGAGCTGATTCGCGTAATTTGAATCTGATTTTTTATTTGAGAAACTGCGTTTATGTTCCGATATTCAAATATTAAAATCTCTTTGTGTTCTACCAATGTAGAAATTATCACAGTCATTGCAATTCAATCTATAAACACCTGATTTATTATTTTTATCTGATTTGGTTTTATTATTCTCTATATATTTTCTTGAACTATTATTAGTTTGGAAAGCTATGTTGAAATTATTGCTACTCAAGAATGATTTTAGTTTCTTACTTTTAATGCCAACGTAGGTTAAGGTGTTGAGTTTTTGTTTCAATTTATCGACAGGGAAAACTTCATTCAATGCGATTCTACTTGGTTTCTTATTTAAAATATTATTTATTAGTTTGGGATTGCTTTCTATTCTATTCTATTCTATTGTACAGGGTGGACAGATTTCAACGTTTCAGTACTATCGAGAAAATATCGAGAATCAAGGAAATTGACACCCTCTGCCCCATGTTCTTTTTGCTTAAGGAATTGATTGATGCTAACAGATTCAAGCTAGCATCTTTCTTTTTCGAGTTATTCTTAATTTTCGAGAATTTTGGGAATGAGTAATATGCCAATATCTCTGTTGTTTCAGGAGTTATGAAAAATGATTTTGACATTCTACAAGAGTTTTGAGTTATAAAGCAAACTTGCGTGTTTGAAATATAAACCATAAGCAACTTTGATTATGTTAAATAGTCTTCTTCTTCATTTCGAAAAATATTTCACATTTTCATCCAAGACGTGTTCTCATGAAAACCCGAAAATTATATAACTTCTCCCTAATTTTATTTACTAGTAGCATGTCCTTTCACATAATTTACATGGAATGATTGAAATTGCTTGAGTATGTTCTGCGCTCTAATTATAACGGTTTGAATATAAATTTTTGTAGTGGCAATTCAGATGAATTATTTAATGATTTTTGATCTTGTTGCGAGTGTTTGCACACATCAAATCATCTTGGGCTACAGTTATGGATGGCATGCAGCACCTGGTCTCAAGAGTTGAGAATACAAGAAAAATTTCTCGTGAATATAGTATCGTTTGTAATAAAGTAGCGACTGTGAGGTACGAAAATTTTGAACCCATATGGTCCTTGATGTTGGATATTTATATGACGATGTAGGTTTACATCCGATCCCCAATGTCAATTTCGACGACTGAATATTCCACCACTATTGATGTGAACTTTATCAGTCTGAATAATTGTTCGGAAAAACTGACAATTTTCCCGAGCTCTTCGTAGAAGCCTATTGCAAAAATCGGGTCTACAGTGGAAATCTCTCTTCTAGGACTCTAGGATACTCTCAATTTATAAGGTTTGTATCAATTTTTCTTGAGAATACTGAGCGCTCCTGCTTCTATTCCAATTTTCCTGCTGGTAATCGACGAGTTCGCAGGTACACTACATAATATATCAATTCTCGCATCTTCTCTATCAACTTCTTCTCTTATATCCTTGGGACGTCGAATGAACCATAATTCATAAGGTTTTCCCTCAATTCATCGAATATATTTCAATGAGGTTGTCCCTCTTAGGAAAACGATCCAATTAAGCAGCTTCTACGGAATCATCATCATAATTGTTCTGAATATAACATCCAATCATATCAAATTTTTCAAAATTTTTGGTATCCCAGGGTCGCTTCGTTATTACGAACGATACTATAATCACACAATAATTTTAACCTTATGCAAAATCCATAAAGAATTTATTCGAATTGCGATTGGAACAATTGACTCTCCAACTATTATAATGGCATGACAGGCCAAGAGTTGGGAATAAAAGGTATTGACTGCACAGATCATACTTAGCCATTTCAATTATTGCGCGTTAATTCTGTGAATAGATATAGAGTAACGAGATAAAATTAGAACAAAGTCATATGAATTTTGCTTTTTCATTAAAACACGTTCCTGGTAAAAAGATTGAGTGCAGATGTGATATAATTTTGAAAGGGGAAAAACCCTTATCAAAGAAATCAAAGTTACTTATTGTTCATATTCAAGAGACGCAAGTTTGCATTATACCTCAAGAACCGTTGGTAAAAGTTAAAATTTCTGCTCGTAGTTTGATTCTAAGTAAAAGAGTCCCTGCAGAATGTCAAAACCATTTTAACATAACTTCAAAAACAATTCGGATTGTTGCACTCGACTAATTTTTAATATCGAAATTTTCAAATAAAAATAAAATTTCTGACTTGAATATGTTTGCAGCACTGAACTCCCCACGCGAAAATAACACTTTGAAGAGGGGGCCATTTTCCTCTATTCACAATATTTCACATAGATACAGTATTAAAACGTCGAACTCTGTCCATCCTGTAGTGGGTGTTCCAAATTGATTGTCCTTGAATTGATACCTCTGAGGTGGAGTCGATAAAATGAGGCGGTTTCTGCGTAAAGTTGAAATTTCAGTGATAGCAAGTTTAGGGATGTCAAATATCGGTAAGAAGACTAAGTGGAGACTTGATTAAGAGGGCCAAAAGGCCAAGTAACAAATTAACTAATTGACAAATCCCAGTACAAACTACCAATTGACGAATTTGAAATTAAACTAGTGAGCCCATTGAGATCGCTTTTTTATATCAAAACAGCTAATATACTACACACCTAATATACAAAACGCCTTATAAACTGAACTCCTAATATACTATACGTGTAATATATTAAACGCTAAATATACTGAACTCCTTTTCATATGCAACTCTATATACTGGGTGATTCACCAGTGGCGCGGTGCTCTGTAGCTCGTACTTCTTGAAGATTTCATTTTTGTTTGGACGGTATTGGATTATTTCCAAAAATATAGCACAATATTTTATGAGTTGACATGAATAAAAAATACAGGGTGTTCCATTTAAAAAAATCATATGATATTTTTAAAATTACCATATTCAATAATTTTTTGAGTCACTCCTGTATGAAATGAGGATAATCTATTTCAATTCATCAATAGAACTATCTTTGGGCAATAAGAAAACGAAAGGAAAAAGAATTCATCGTCTCTGGCCGAAGGAGCATGCGATGATGTGAGAGCCTATTCTCACGAATTTTTACGGAAAAAAAATATTGTGACGAAACTACTCACCAAAAAACTTATTACTTAAAGACATTATACCAGAGTTTAGGTCGCTCCTGAATCTTGAACAAAAAAGTGGTCTTCCAATCTGAAAAAACCACCCAAGATATTTTTATAGAAAATTGGGACACCCTGTTTACTGCAAAATGAATTTCTGAAGTAGATTCTTACTTTCTTAATACAATACCGTTCGAACAAAAATGAAATCTTCATTTCATTCACACTTAATAGTTCTTTTTGTCATATGAAACTCTCTCACATTCTGCCTCTCAAATGCTTATGGAAAGGCCACTTCCAGTATTGTTTTATGAATACTGATTATCCCAATTCAAAAGATACATTTAATTTGTGAATCAACTTCCTCCAATTGAGCTTGCATTAGATAACTTCGAAAAAATTGTTCAATCTTCCTTTAGGCATAGACATTTAATCATCAAGAACTCAAATATTAATTCACAAAATCACAAATTATATACTTCAGAAAGATCGATATAGACAGATCTATGGTTTCAAATTTTCAATTTGTACTTAACTGCTCAGGTTCAAATAAGGTTGAATAGGAATCGAATAAGATTCATGAATTATAATAAACAACAAATATGAGCATAAAACAGCAAGATGGAAGAATTACTTCTTAAGTATATTAATGGAATAGAAAATGAGAAGTTCTTCTCGAATTAAAATTCGAGAAGAATTCTAACCTTCCTGTGATTCAAACTTGAATATTGTCAAACACATAGAATCTCATTCACTTTCACATTTTAGGAAGAGTTGTAGAATAAGAGACGTACTCGATACAATTTCGACCCTTTCCTCAGTGGAATAAATCTTTTTGAAGAAAACTCAAACGAAAATTCAATTTAAAATGAACACAGTCTTATTGACATTCAGTTTGAAATGTCTTAATACAGATATAGCTCTCAATAGTCATGTCATACATGCTCTAAATGACCTTTCTTATTTTCGAGAATTTTCGGTTTGAATTCACCGTACTGGCTTTTTTTCAAGTCTGAAAACTTGCAGCACTTTGATTCCTTACTAGCCAGAAATCGTCTTCGATACTTTAGTTGATAATTGCGAATAATATCCATTATAGTTCTATGACGATTGCTGTGTGATTATGAAAAGTATTCCTAAACGATTCATTAGAATCTTATCTTAGGTTATGAGATATGAATAATTTTATCACATAATCCAACAGTCGTCCATTGAGCTAGCGTAAGATAACTTCAAAAAATTGTTGAATCTTCCTTTAGGCATAGAAATTTAATCATCAAGAGTTCAAATAATAATTCACGAAATCACAAATTATATACTTCAGAAAGATCGATATAGACAGATCTATGGTTTCAAATTTTCAATTTGTATTTAAGTGTTCTGGTTCAAATAAGATTGAATAGGAATCGAATGAGATTCATGAATTATAATAAACAACAAATATGAGCATAAAACAGCAAGATGAAAGAATTACTTCTCAAGTATATTAACGGAATAGAAAATGAAAGTTCTTCTCAAATTAAAATTACTCGATAGTATGCAGAAGACAAAGGCGAGAAATTAGTAATGAAATAATGGAACACTACTGAATACATAGAAATTTCACCTTATGTGATTGCCCTATATATAATAACTTTTTCGTATAAATTCAAATTCACCAAATTTCACACAATTTGCTTACCCGCAAGAACAAAAACTTATGAAAGTGTTCTTGTGAAAACAGAAATGAGATTCAAACATCCACAAATTTGTAAATTACGTTATAAACGTTCATAAACAATACAATGATGTTGACGATATATCAGTCCCGGTACAATTGTTTCTCGTTACTCTTAATTTCCTATTACTAATTGCTATTTGAATCTTAATTTCCTCATTTTAACGTGATTTACTTTCTAGAACTATCTCTCACTAATGTTCAACACATTTCTGTCACTGTACAGAATTCTAGTCATATCTCTTCCACATATCTCTTTGTCTTCTAATTTTTGCCTATCACTTCAATTTTCATATTTTAAATCTAAGAAATATTGAAAAATCCAGACTGAGTATATACAAATCTGTCTAAATATACCCTGATATTGAAGTGTTCTATCCTTATCATATCAAGAAACCATAAATTACCTCTAACAAAAATTTTCAAATATACAAAGCATTCTTCAAGTATCAGTTAAATTTTCCCAAAATCACCATTCACTAAGTAGTAGCAAACTTTCTTGTGACTTTCATAACCCTTGGATTGAAAGTTGTGGTTGTACATAATGAAACTTCGTATGCAACTTGTTCAGATTTGAACATCATGTCTCCCACAAATTTTAGATCCCTATAAAAAAAAAATAAATTTGAAATATATAAATATATAAGGAATAACAGCCTCAATAAAATTTCCTGAAAAACAATAACAATGTTCTATGTATAGAATAAACTAACAATAAATACCTTATGTGCATATTGAGATGACACACAGAAGAATATCTGAGTATTCAGAAGAGTCCCACATGATAGGTTAAATATTATTTTTAATTTCATTTTCCAACCGTATTACAGTGAATCTATTGTATAAACTTCATTTTCACCAGGTAGATTGTAACCAAAAAGCAAGTATTTCTGAAATAATATTTACTACATATGCATTGTATATATATATAAAACTCACCATTAAACCTCTGACAAATGATTACTCAACTGAGAGATAGGTGATTCACATTTCTTTCGAAATTTTTTCTTATTTTTCTAATATATTTGTAGGTCTATCAACAATCTAACCTTCCTGTGGTTCAAACTCGAATATTGTTAAATACATAGCATCTCATTCACTTTTACATTCGAAAAGTTGTAGAATAAGAGACGTACTTCCTTTAAAGAAAACTGAAACGAAAATTCAATTCAAAATGAACACAGTCTTATTGACATTCTGTTTGAAATGTCTTAATACAGATATAGCTTTCAATAGTCATTTGATACATGCTCTAAATGACCCTTCTTATTTTTGAGAGTTTTTGGATTCAATTCACCGTACTGGCTTTTTTCGAGTCTGAAAACTTGCAGCATTTTGATTCCTCACGAGCCAGAAATCGTCTTTGATAGTTTCGATGATAATTGCGAATAATATCCATTCTAGTTCTATGAAGATTGCTGTGTGATAATGAAAAGTATTCCTAAACGATTCATTGGAATCTTCTCTTAGGTTATGAGTAATTTCCACCCAAAATACGAAAAATGTGTAAAAACCGAACTAAAATAATGACTGAAACAGTTTGCAGAACAGAATAATTTTATCACATAATCCAACAGCCGTCCATTCTACGAATTATATGGATGAATAAGAAATGCGAGTTTCCTTCCTAAAGTTTTCGATTATTTCTTTTTCCTCGGTTAGTACAGCGTTTTCAGTCAAGATTTTTTTTGAGTAGATACGCTAAATTGAATTAAAAATCCAAAAAAATATTGGGGTTATGATATGAAAAGTCCAAGTGGAAGTCAGCTTCTGGAATAACCGGAAGTGATGGACCGATAATTGTAGGACCTATGGCTTGGAGCTTACTTCACGAAACACCCGATAGATCAAAAATTTTTGTGTTATCGAAGACCTATTGTGTTGTTTGGATGAGCAACATGTGATATTGTAGGAAATAGCTTTTGATATCCAACTTTAGCTGAAACTGCTACAAAGTACTTAACCAAGGCAAATATACGTTTTGATGGCTGAGTTAAAGAAAATAACTCAAAATACACTCGGAAAAAGCAAAAAAGAACTACACACGTATCTACAGATTTTGATTGAACTCTTGATGCCCGCGCCCCACTCGCAGTTGGCGGATTTGTTATTATATTGGGTTATCAATTCAGTTCGCAGGAACTGGGCTTCGTTAATTCCTGTCAATTAAACCTTGAGTCTGGGAAAGGTCTAAGTGAAAGTTCTGAGTATATCGATAATATATAATTTTTAGATTTAGATAAATGAAATAGAATCTTAAATTTTTCATACTCTATGTATCATCAACGAATAAAAATAATAAAAAATAAAGAATTTGCACCACATTCCAAAAGACATTCTCAAGACTCATAGCATTTGGAGCACTCACTATCTAAAGTACTCAAACGTGCAGTAATCGATCAGAAAAATTAAAATTTTTGTGTACCATTGAATAAACAGAGTGCACCAATCAAAATTTGCAACCCTCTCTAAATCAAGATGAACTGATTTTGGTGGAAAATAGTGAGACACGTTAATTCTTGATTGGAGGGGTATCCATTCTTGAGCTGGTTTAGAGCATAATATCAAACCCCTACCCTGAGCCACACCAAAGTCGAAATTCATTATGAAAAAAGTGGGTCGAATTACTTATCTTTGCAGAGGTCTTTCAATTCTCTGTTCAAGAACAGTATCGTTATGATCTAATATCACACAGAAAGTCCAAGCACAACGAAAGTTTGTATTCCAACGGAAACTATCACCCCTCTATATCAAGAAAGACTGATTTTAGCGGAAAAAGCTGAGATATATCTATTTTTGGGTGCAGAGCCACCAATTCCTAGGTTTCCAATTTCTAGTCGTTTCACTCGCAGGAAACGAAATCAAATCTGTTTTGCCTCCCAGCATAATGCCACCCCAAAACATCACGCTGCCCCTTTGGTATTTCGGTATTTGTCTTGATGCTAGAAATCTAGCTTGTCTTCCACGACCCTTTTAAAACCGAATCCGGCGTTCATCTAATCGAACGCCAATTCTGAGCTCATCCGAAAAAAGAATATTTCGACAACTCTCAATATTCCAATTTTGGTGCTCGATACACCAATTAAGTCTGTTAATTTTTTGTTCTCTGGTTAGCTCTGAAACTCTTGAGGACCTTCTGCTGTATAAACCCCTTGAACGAAGTCTTTGACGTATCGTTTTGACTGATACACTGATGACTATTCCTTCCAAAACTTCCTTTGGAGTACGGGGTGCTAAGCACTAGGGTCTCTTCTTGCAAACTGGCACACAAAGCGGTCTTGTCCTTCAGAAGTGATCTTCCTACGGCTTCTTCTAAGCCTATTTTGCAGAGATTGTAGTTCCACGTATCGGACGTAGATTTTTGAAATCACCCCCTGGGATACCCCCATTGTGGTCGCTATATTACTCTGTCACCCCTTCTTCAACGAGAGCAATTATTCGACCCCTCTGCACATCGGAAAAACCAACTTAGGGTAATTTCAATTTTGTTTATAGGCTTTTTTAAATTTTGAATTTCAAGTTTCAAATCTCAGTGACGACTGAGTACAATATCCCGAACATGTGGTGATAATTCAACATTTCTTATTATTCTATCCACTTTTTTTGCAACAAAAAACTTCATTCTTCACAAGTAGTTGAAGATCCATGGTTAAGAACAATCAATAATGTGAAATACCGAGTGATTCCATATTAAGCTGTGTGTATGCCAGATGAGGACATTAATTCGTTTTCAAGCATCGAATTTTAATTTTGACTCAAGTGCTAATGCTGGGTGTTGATTTAGATACTAAGAACCAACTCAGAAACTGGTCCACCTCCAGTCAAGAGTTGAGATGTCTCAGCTTTAACCGCCAAAATCAGTCCATCTTGAGATAGGGGGGATGGCAAATTCTGGGAACACACCGTACAACGGTAGGAAGTCTCTATCGATATAGTGCATTTATTGTAATTCTCTTTTACTTATAGCGTTGATATCGATCATGCCTTCAATAAAAAATGTCATGTTTTCTGTTGCACTATTCAACGCGATGTCATAAACATCGTGTCAAAACAAGCTCCTGGACCTAAATGCAGAAATCAATAATGTATTTGTTAGTGAACGTTGCATGTTTACTCGACATTTGTCAACGATTTTTATTGTCGAAGGGTTCGTTGCTCTATACGAAAGCAATCTAGTCATTTTTGATTAGGAATTCTATGAATATTTACTACAAAGTTCAATGCAAGTACGGGAATATTGTAATACTTTAGGGATAATGTCGAAAATTTTGTGGACGATAGGTCACCCCACTAATAGTAATTGTTTCTGTTTGATCGAAGATGTTATCATGGAAATTGCATAAAGGTATTCAGTGTAGAACTAGGAGACAATTAGATGTTTCATGAGGCAACTCATCATTATTTCCAACGATTAATTTGATATGATATAAAAGCACATGCTTTTAATTATAGAGATGGAATACAGAATTCCGTTAGTGTCCTACTTTCGGCTGCTTTTACAATATTCCCTTATTATATCATTTATGTTGACTACAATATAAAATATAAAAATGTGGCACCACGTGCGTTGTTAACAACGCCACGATAGCAATAAGAGAATTGGGCGATATGTTGCAGAACGAGATAGTATAGAGGAGTTTCTTCATTATATATAAACGAGAAACGCCCCCAATGGCTGAGAACAATGAAACTGCCACTGTACTTTGAGAAAAACGACAAACACAGTAAACAAATCTGAGAACGTAGAATTCCATTGCTTGAAGACTGTTATTTGTCGCGCTGTAAAACGCATTAAGATTGGGAAAAGTCCGTCCGGGTGGCACCCTTCGACTGGGCTCCACGTTAAAAAAACCCGTACGTAATAATTTTGAACAAATGTGTTCCGTGATGTCTCTCACGTCATGTTTACATATGTGAACTCGAGGCAATGAAAAACATTCAACAATTCTTCTTCAGAACCATTATACGTTCGAAGAGGAAATGGCTGGTCTGTCCGATAATTATGCGCAGAAAATATCTATTCATTTTCCCAATTCACTCAATAGAAATAAAAAACTACGCTCCATAGGATTAAAACTGACGTAGTAGACTTTCGAACGAGCTGATCATTCATAAGGACAAACAACATCAACAGTTGTCGGAAAAACTAATAGCCATATTACATTCAAATAGCCACTAAGAAGATGCAATTTTCTCCGAAAACCTTTTACCTGGTTAACTCCGGAATTGAGTGAGATGAGAAACTTTATGAGTTCTCTACGAACAATTTTGAATGAGTCGGGAGACCAGGAGGCTGACACTCTCTTTGCAAACTTTCGTACGGTTTATCACCAACGTATAAAGGAAGCAAAACAAAAAATTAGGGGTAGGTACCCATTGAAATCTAATATGTATGTCCTCTGGCATACTTCTCTGAAATTGGTCGAAAACTGGAGAAGCAAAGCTATCATCTAACACAGTTCTCACAGCCACGAAACTTACAGGTCACCCAAGATCCCTGAACTACACTATATTTTAAACTCCTATTGAGGAAATGTATGTACAAATCAGTAAACAGTCCAATTCTTCCTGCTTAGAAAGCTACGATATGGATAGTGAAATTGTTCAATATATTAGCAGCACTTTGGATTCACTTTGAAGGCTCTTCAATAGATGCCTGGTTGAGGGGGTATATCCTGATGTCTTTAGAAAAGCTGAAGTTATACCAATCTCAAAAAAGGGTACCCCATGGAACTTGGTAATTTCCGTCCTATTTCTATAGTTTCGATCTTAGCTAAACTCTCTGAGAGACCATTGAAGAATCGATTTGTTTAAATCCTGGAGAAAATAGAGTTCTTAGCCCTTTTCAATATGAATTCAGAGCTGTTTTCTCTACAATAGATGCAGTCTTGAGAGTTATTGAGTTTGTGGTGGCTGCCCTCAAAAATCACAGAGTGACAGACTTGAAGCTCTGGACTACTAATGAAAGCTTGAATGTGTAGATTTAGGGACCTTGCCCTGAGGTTGCTGAGGTTTTACCTCGACAACCGCTTACAATGTATTCAGCTGAATATGGCTGTGTCTGGATTTCTGTTGTGGAGTATGGGGTGCCTCAGGGGTCTGTTTTGGGACCCCTATTGTTTGTCATATATATTAATGACCTTCTCTTGTACTTGGATACTTTTAGATGTGTACTCTTTGTAGACGACACGATACACGCCTATTTGCCGCTCGGCTGCTAACAGGTTTTATTTGGGAAATGTGGAGACATGCTTCAGAACATACACTTTGAGACTGAATTGAGATTAAACACAAATCATGATCCTTTTCTCCAACACCGGGTTTGACACAACTTGTCTTCTGGACAAGCATTGGATGCTTCTCTTTATTGGGATCCCCACACTGAGTCTTTGGCTGTCATCTGTTATTTTCTTACTAAGGTAGATGCACTGTTTCAGCTATGCTGACCCGAGGTCAACATATATTCCCAACTTCAATTTCATTTTGTCTTATGATGTAGTGCTGTGGGGCAATTCTCGCGGCGTGGATAGAACTTTTCGGCAGTTAGAGTGATTGCGGGAGCTTGATACCTGGATCATTGTAGGCCACTTTTCTTACATTTCAAAATCATGTCACTGCTTTTGGAAAGGTACTCTTCTCACGTAAATGTGCATTTATATCCAACTTAGTATGAAACCGATCTTCTGTGCCCCCGCTTCAGACCAACGAAGGCAGCAAAGCACTCTATTAAATTGAAGCTTTATAATTGACCTCCATTAGTTGAGAAAATATTCTCTTATAAGGTTTAAATCGTGTGTGAAATATTTCTCCTTGTGTAGTTGTTTTCATTCATAAGGATAATTGTCCATTGACGATTTTGATTTGTTCTTACATTTTTATGTATTTAACCCTTTATAATATATATATATATATATATATATATATATATATATATATATATATATATATATATATATATATATATATATATATATATATATATATATATATATATATATATATATATATATATATATATATATATATATATATATATATATATATATATATATATATATATATATATATATATATATATATATATATATATATATATATATATATATATATATATATATATATATATATATATATATATATATATATATATATATATATATATATATATATATATATATATATATATATATATTGAACAAACTGTAAAAGATACAGGGTGAGCAACTGAAAGATAGGAAGATTATTTCCTAAGACTATTCAAGTTTCAGTGAAGTAAAATGGAACAGATCCATGCTGATCAATGGCAGTCATAATCAAGTACCATCCTCATCTCGAATTTCAACCCCTAGAGCAAAGATGAGTATCCTTGAAAATTTGGAAGAGGGTAAATGGGTCGAGTGATACCTCGAAAGAAAGGTATTATCTTTGTCTGCATCCCCGTGAATGAATTTTCATTTTTGACTGAAAACTGTAGAAAATACAGAGTGAGCTACTAAAAAAATAGACGATACTGTTTATCGCCCTGAGCTATTCAAGTATTTGTGCAAAAAAATGGAACAGATTCATTCCAGATCAAAGGCTGTCATCTTCCAAAACACCATTCACATCTGAAATTTCAACCCCTAGAGCAGGGTACTTGAATAGCTCAAGGCGATAGATAGTCTTCTACATTTTTCAATGGCTCACTCCGTATCTTCTAAAGTTTTTAATCAAAAATGAAACTCGACCAATGTACCCTCTTCCAAATTTTCAAGGGTGGTCACCCCTGCTCTAGGGGTTGACATTCGAGATGAGGATGGTACTTGATGATGACTGCCATTGATCAGCATGGATCTATTCCATTTAACTTCACTGAAACTTCAATAGTCTCATAGGGTACCCCTGATGTAGCTTGATAGGATGCTGAGAAGCGGAAATAGTATGTACGAAGTGCGTCCTTTCTGGAATCGATAGGGTACCCTGATGTAGCTTGATAGGATGCTGAGAAGCGATATACGACACTGATCTGTCGCTTCGTTTCTCGGCATCCTGCTTGGTTGCATAATGCAAGCGCAGGTTTATGCTCGGTCTAGAAAAACGACCTACACTTGTGAATTTGGAGTTGGTGCAATCAAACCCTATTTCCAGCATCCCCAACTCAAAATCATTCGATCGATAATAGGTCAAGTGGCACCTCGTTGGAAAGGTACTGCAATTTTCTCTTCGAATTTGGTATTTTCGAAATTCAGAATCAGCATACAGGGTGTCCTGGAGCAGGAACACTGAAAACCCAAATAACTTTTCGAAACTGGTTCATTTCGGTATAATACGAGAACATGTTTATGTTTGATTCGAGAATAAGACTCTCTTGCGTGAATATGGAATTTTGCAATCAATCTCTTCCATTCAGCATCCCCAACTCAAAAAATCATACAAGTGATTACAGGTTGAGTGGCAAAGTTTCAGAAAAATTTTCTATTTTCTGAATCACTGAGGCATTGGTTTCAGTTTGGCAATCGAGGTTTTCTGGCGTGAGGATCAGGATGAGGGATGATGGAGAAACTGATTGGATGCTCATCTAAACAGGAAAACGAGATTTATTGAACTTGTATTCAATTGAAACAAAAAACTAACTTGATTATTACAACAATTGTTCAAAATGACCTCCGCCCACCTCCATACAGTTATACAGACGATTTTCGAACTCTCTTCTCACATTAGCGAAAACTTCAGGAGTCAAAAGTCGGCATTCTGTGATAATCCTCATCCGCAGCTCCTCCAGGTTTTCTGGTCTTGTGGCATAAACTTTAGATTTAAGATGGCCCCACAAAAAAATCTAGGGATCTAAATCTGGTGACCTGGCTGGCCACTCAACAGGTCCTCTTCTACCAATCCACCTTCCTGGGAAATTTTCGTCTAAATATTGGCGCACCTGAGCATCATAATGCGGAGGAGCACCGTCTTGTTGAAAACGCATTTCGTCCTCAGAAAGAGTTGGATCGTTCTGTAAAATTTCTGTCAATCTAGGATGTATGTGTTCCTCTAACAACTGTAGGTAGCCATTTCCATTCAGATTACCCTCAATAAAGAAAGGCCCAACTAGATGATTGCAAAAATTCCTGCCCAAACGTTCAACTTCTGAGGCCTTTGCGTGTGGGCCTCTCTAAACCAATGAGGATTCTGTGTCCCAATATCGACAATTATGTCTATTCACTTCACCACTGAGCATAAAGGTGCTTTCATCAGAAAAACAGATGTTATTCAGAAAATTTGGATTAGCGTTTAGGTTTTCACTTAGATTTTCACAAAACTGTAAACGACGATCTGGATCATCTTCGTTTATTTCATGCACTAATTTTACCTTGTAGGGGTGAAATTTGTGATGTTTCACGATTCTATGGACAGTTGTAGCTGATTCACCAGTCAGACGAGATAGTTTGATCGAAGTAGTATTCTCCATTTGTAGATGACCCACTACTGCCACTTCCGTTGCCTCATTTCTGACAGGACATGCCACTTCATGTTTTTTGTTTGCCACCGAACCCGTAGCTAGGAATTTGTCAACCAAATATTCAACGTACTGGTGACTGACTCCCCTTTCTCTTTCAGGATGGTTCCTATCGAATATCCTTGCTGTTTCTTTGGCACAACTGTTATTTCGAAAATACGTCGATACAATTTCGACCCTTTCCTCAGTGGAATAAACCATTTTCAGATTAATTTCAACTGACGAACAACAACAATAATGAGGAACTGATCTGAATAATAATAATATTCCATTGCAAAAATGAGAAATAACAGATGACTGCACGCCAGATGGAAATGAAAAAAATGTGAACATTTTCAATGCAGAAATCAGCTTTATTTCTTCGTAATTGATGCTCAACACATCGTACCCCAATACTTTTAACAGTTTCGAATTAATTTTAGTTGATAATTTCAAATGACGATATTGAATTTTTCGAAAGCGACATCCTGTATGGAGAGCCGAACTGAATGAAATGCTTTAATCATTCTGAATTCAAAAACCTTTCTGAAGGTATGCCACTTGAATTATTTGTATGATTTTCAAGTTGGGGATGTTGAATGGAAGGGGTTGATTGCAAAATTCTATAACCACACAAGAAAGTCCTATTCTCGGATCAAACATGTTCTCGTATACCGAAATGAACCAGTTTCAAAAAGTTATTTGGATTTTCAATGTTCCTGCTTCTGGGACACCCTGTATGATGATTCTGAATTTCGAAAATACCAAATTCGAATGTATGTTAATTTAAAATTCTAAAATGACAAATCAAGGTGGAGAATTGACAGACCTTTTCAGTAAGGTGCCACTCGACCCTTATTCCCTATGATGAATTTCAAAGTTAGGGTTGTTGGGGTAGGGGTTGATCTGAGAAGTTTCGAATTATTTCGAAAAATGCCCCTCGAAACAGAAATCGACGTGTCTTGGTGTTTTTCGCTAATGTTACTCATTTCGAGTTAGAGGGGTCAAATTTTTTGGAACACACTGATATATATATATATATATATATATATATATATATATATATATATATATATATATATATATATATATATATATATATATATATATATATATATATATATATATATATATGGTAGATGATATATTCTCATAACATTTAACGTTATCCTAATATATAATTACTCCAGGATATGTTTTAATTATAATCATTGCCTAGCAATGGTAAATGTGGTGGATTTATATTTTTCATGAAATCAGTTCGATTGCATGAACAGATATATATGCAACTCTGTATAAACCCCTATATACTATATATATATATATATATATATATATATATATATATATATATATATATATATATATATATATATATATATATATATATATATATATATATATATATATATATATATATATATATATATATATATATATATATATATATATATGTATATATAATAAAAAATGTAATAGCCAAAATCAAAGTACCGGATATTTTTATCACTAGGAAGACATCTGACATCTACGATTCATACTCAAAATCAATGACCTGATAGCATTCTGATCCATTTCGTTCCAAATTCAGTTCATTCTGAAGCTTATTGATGGTAGATGGCTGGTTTTATTGACTTCTTAATTTTTATTGCGAATGACCAAGACATGTTAGATGGAATAGAGTCTCCACTTCGCAACGTCCATTCCATTGAAGTGAGTACATGATTTTAAAGGTAGTTCCTAACGATATAAGCTTGGTAAAGTCTATCATTATCATCCATGAACGAAAAATTTACTTTCATGTTTGCCGCAAATGGTACAACACGCTCTTCTAAAATGTCTCTAACGTATCGACGTCTGTACACAAGAGATCGTCGATCGCAAAAAGACAATATTTCGACTCATCTGAGAACAAAACATTATTTTAATTAGCTTCAAATCATTTGACATCATCCCTGGCAGAGTTCAATCGAGCACTTTGATGAGTTTCGGTTAGAACTGTTCCTCCAGCTACGGCATGAGGCCTCGAACCAATTTCCCTGAGACTTCATCGTGTCGTTTCATTGCTAATATGTACTCCACTGTTCTGTCATAGCTGCATTTGGAGGTCCTTAGCAGTAGCGAACTGTTATCCTAACGAAGAGTTCCTTATTGAATAACAGTCCTCGCCTTTGTTGCCTGATGTCTTTGTCCAGGTTTTTTTTCATGACTACCAGTATGCCTTTACATGCGTATCATTGTCGAAACAGTCGAATTGAATACTCCAAGCCTTTCGCCTATTCTTGTATGAGTCCAACCTAGCTCATCTAATACCACCGCTTCTGCATATTTTGCCATGTTCTACAACTGCAGTATATGTGGTTATTTCTCGAAAATATCAATTTATCATTTCATTCCATTCCTCATAGGAGGAAGATGTGAGCCAAAAAAAAACATCGTTGGAAAATGTCCTAATATATCCGAAAAGTGCTTGTGGGTCTAATTAGCTGCCTACCAAAACTCAAAATACGCAGGCTTTTGTATTCAAAAGGCACGAATGAAAAAAGTGATAAATGTGATTTCTTTGGAATACAAGAATATTTATGAGATAAAAAACACAAGGTTTAATTTTAATCTACACTTTATTTGAAAAAATTCGACAACGTTTCGCTGACACAGCAGCTTTATCAAGAATGAAAAACAGAATGAAGAGTATAAACAAATCGTAGAACAAGTTGGATGAATAACAGGAAAATCCACACCGAGCCATTGTACAGTTAGTATGAAAGGTAATAAAAACTAATTAAACAAGTTAAGTAGGGGTGAGTAATTCACATCTACCTGTTCATTCAAAAGCTTGTCCAAATGTTTTTATCTATTTATTTCTAATGCTTCTAGGAGATCTTATTTTGAACTTTTTGATTTTATATGTAATATGTCAAAGTTTTATTGAATGAATGGTTTTCTTTTATTAGGTGGTTTGAATAATTTGAATCAGATTTATTTTTATCGAAGCTACGTTTATGTTCAGATGTTCTTATGCCAAAACTCCTATAGGTCCTACCGATATAAATTTTATCACAAGAACCGCAAATGAGTTTATAGATTCCTGATTTACTTGATTTTTCAACACGGATTTACTATTTTTGATATGTTTACCTAAGTTATTAGAAGTTTTGGAAGTTATATTAAGATTTTGTTTGACGAGAAAGGATTTAATATTTGTACTTGCAGAACCGCAGAATGTTAAACTGTTGAATATTTTATTGTCTTTATGAATAGGATATACTTCATTTGTTGCTTTCTGATACAGTTTTTACGAATGATTAGATCTATCATATCCGGATTATATGAATTATTAATGGCTATCTGTTTGATGATGTTTAACTCTTTATTATAATCTTCTACTGATAAAGGTAAATTGAGTAACCGATGTACCATGCTGTTTAAAGCTGCAACTTTGTGTTGAATTGGATGTAATGAGTAGTTATGTATAATTGTATCAGTATGTGTTGGTTTACGAAAGACATCATGATGTCAAAATATTAATCGAAAACATGTTGAATTCGAATCATGTTAACCACATAATTAAATCAGAAATATTGAATCTGTTGGACATTTGCATTGAACAAAATTATTTCTCTTTCAACAACATCTATTACAGTAGTGAAAATGGTTTGATCATGGGAAATCCTTTGAGTCCACTTTTAGCAGAGATTTTTATGAATAATATTGAACAGAAAATTCATACACATCCACTCATTTCCAAATTTCTTTATTGGTATAGATATGTTGACGACATCTTAGTATGTTTCATTGAACTACTCGTCAATTAGACTTATTTCTTAATTTCATTAATTCCATCCATTTGAACATTAAATTCACGATAGAAATTGAACAGAACGATTCCATTAATTTTTCGGACTTAAAAATCACTAAACAAAATAATAATCATGTTTTTTCGGTCTTTCGTAAACCAACACATACTGATACAATTATACATAACTACTCATTACATCCAATTCAACACAAAGTTGCAGCTTTAAACAGCATGGTACATCGGTTACTCAATTTACCTTTATCAGTAGAAGATTATAATAAAGAGTTAAACATCATCAAACAGATAGCCATTAATAATTCATATAATCCGGATATGATAGATCTAATCATTCGTAAAAACTGTATCAGAAAGCAACAAATGAAGTATATCCTATTCATAAAGACTATAAAATATTCAACAGTTTAACATTCTGCGGTTCTGCAAGTACAAATATTAAATCCTTTCTCGTCAAACAAAATCTTAATATAACTTTCAAAACTTCTAATAACTTAGGTAAACATATTCAAAATAATAAATCTCGTGTTGACGAATCAAGTAAATCAGAATCTATAAACTCAATTTGCGGTTCTTGTGATAAAATTTATATCGGTAGGACCTATAGGAGTTTTGGCATAAGAACATCTGAACATAAACGTAGCTTCGATAAAAATAAATCTGATTCAAATTATTCAAACCACCTTATAAAAGAAAACCATTCATTCAATGAAAACTTTGACATATTACATATAAAATCAAAAGTTCAAAATTAGATCTCCTAGAAGCATTAGAAATAAATAGATACAAACATTCGGACAAGCTTTTGAATGAACAGGTAGATGTGAATTACTCACCCCTACTTAACTTGTTTAATTAGTTTTATTACCTTTCATACTAACTGTACAATGGCTCGGTGTGGATTTTCCTGTTATTCATCCAACTTGTTCTACGATTTGTTTATAATACCATACTCTTCATTCTGTTTTTCATTCTTGATAAAGCTGCTGTGTCAGCGAAACGTCGTCGAATTTTTTCAAATAAAGTGTAGATTAAAGTTAAACCCTGTGTTTTTTATCTCATTTATATCATGGATCTACATCAACTAACGGCCTCCACAATTCAAAAAACAAGAATATTTCTTTATTATCAAATTTATTCCATTTATCTGAATCACACTGTATATAAAGCGCTTCACGGAATGCAAATTATTAGACCAAATTTTGAAGTACTTAATATATGTACAAGAATTTTTCCGTTTAAAATTGTAAGATGAAGCATATTCAAATGGTGATTTAAACATATTTGGAACTGCAGATCATTACAGCAGCAATGACGTCATGCAATTTGCTTACTCTTAAATTGGACCTGCTTAGATCAGCGGTAACGGCATGTAGCGTTGCTAATGTGCTTAGGTTAATTGTGATGAGTGCTACGTTTACGGACGGATCGTCATAATATTTTAATTGAATGCTCTCGCGGGTTGAAAGATCTGTGGAGTGAATCAGGTCACGTTGCCCCTCTGCCATAATTATATCATACGGAGATATTTTAGAGTGTTTCATTTCAGTTAGCTCAAATATCCTTTCTAAATCGAATATTTTTTATTAGGACTAAAATGAGTAGAAAGGATGGTTGGGAGAGAATACAAGCATTTCTATCCGTCACTACATGGCGAAGAAAATCGTTGAAGCCAAACTGTTTTAACTTAAATTAGACGCTAATGATATTGATAACGTGAGCATTCAACAGAATGCGCGATATGTAACACAGCTAATGAACCAGTGAAATGTTACGGCGCTGTATATTGTACGAAAATGACCATCAGCCAGCGATATCTTTCGATTTGACACTCTTAAACTCTTTGAAATGAGATAATTTCAACAGTGAAGTTAATGTTGACGAATACAAACTGAGATAATTCCCCCATTTCATTAATGAGTAAAATATTGCTTCGAAATGATACATAATATTACTGTTCATATATTTCTGCCTTGATATATAACGAAATATACACAGAAGATTTTCTAGAACCATCTGCACCCCTGAGTTTCCTCAATAATCGAATTGCATCGAAGAAGATTATGTATCTCGTTAGAATTAGACCAATCCACCCAGATTTTGCAGATTTGCACCTGTCTCGATATTTGAATTTGGGAGGCTTTTACTTAGTAAAATTCCATTATCAATAATAAAAAACAAGTACTGTGTTTTAAGGAATTTTACTTAATAATTGCGATTCGTAACGCGTTTCACTACACCGTAGCTTCTTCAGACGAATGATTATGCAGAAAAATGTAAATGAGAATATAACTATAAATGTTCTTGAGTAATTAAAAGCTTATTGGTTGCTTCTTCTTAAGTGGTTATTTATGACAGGTATATCCAATAAAATTAAGGAATTGATTGCTCCCCGAAAAGATTCAATAGAGGTGAAGGGCTTAAATCGACTTGTTCATTGATGAGTCTACCTGAGTGTTTGTATTTATTTATTTCTAAAGTTTCCCAAAGATCTACCTTCCAATATTTATTATCTGTATGCAAAATTTCAAACTGTGGGTCGAAAGAATGATTATTTTCTAAGAGATGATTCGCGTAATTTGAATCTGATTTTTTATTTGAAAAACTGCGTTTATGTTCCGATATTCTAATATTAAAATTTCTATGTGTTCTACCAATGTAGAAATTATCACAGTCATTGCAATTCAATCTATAAACACCTGATTTATTAATTTTACCTGGTTTGGTTTTATTATTTTTATATATTTGCCTAAATTTTATTAGTTTGGAAAGCTATGTTGAAATTATTGCTACTTAAGAATGATTTCAGTTTCTCACTTGTAATGCCACCGTAGGTTAAGGTGTTGAATTTTTGTTTCAATTTATCGACAGGGTAAACTTCATTCAATGCGATTCTACTTTGTTTTTATTTAAAATATTATTTATTAGTTTGGGATTGTAACCATTATTTTTGGCTATTTGTTTAATCAAATTTAGTTCTTTGTTGAAATTTTCTGGTGATAGCAGGATGTTAATCAATCTATGAATAAAACTATTGAATGCTGACATTTTATGTTGATATGGATGACTCGACGAGTTATGTATTATAATATCTGTATGTGACGGCTTATGGTAAATTGCGAAAACATGTTTTCCATTTTCATTCGAAATTGTTACGTCTAAGAAATTTATCGAATTATTGCTTTCTATTTCGGTTGTGAATGCAATTTTTGGATGTAATGAATTTATATGATTTTCGAAAATTTTCAACTGTCTATCTGTTCCTGTGAAGCAAATAATGATATCGTCTACATAGCGATACCAGTATAAACAATATTTACTGAGTGGATGATTATGAATTAATTTGTCTAAGTTATTCATGAAAATTTCTGCTAACAAAGGACTCAACGGATTGCACATAATTCATTATTAAAAATTTGTTTAGATCAAAATTATTTCCATTTCAATTACAAATATTATACTATTGAAGACGGCTTGATTATGGGCAATCCGTTGAGTCCTTTGTTAGCAGAAATTTTCATGAATAACTTAGAGAAATTAATTCATAATCATCCACTCAGTAAATATTGTTTATACTGGTATCGCTTTGTAGACGATATCATTATTTGCTTCACAGGAACAGATAGACAGTTGAAAATTTTCGAAAATCATATAAATTCATTACATCCAAAATTGCATTCACAACCGAAATAGAAAGCAATAATTCGATAAATTTCTTAGACGTAACAATTTCGAATGAAAATGGAAAACATGTTTTCGCAATTTACCATAAGCCGTCACATACAGATATTATAATACATAACTCGTCGTGTCATCCATATCAACACAAAATGTCAGCATTCAATAGTTTTATTCATAGATTGATTAACATCCCGCTATCACCAAAACATTTCAACAAAGAACTAAATTTGATTAAACAAATAGCCAAAATAATGGTTACAATCCCAAACTAATAAATAATATTTTAAATAAAATCAAAGTAGAATCGCATTGAATGAAGTTTACCCTGTCGATAAATTGAAACAAAAATTCAACACCTTAACCTACGGTGGCATTACAAGTGAGAAACTGAAATCATTCTTAAGTAGCAATAATTTCAACATAGCTTTCCAAACTGATAATAATTTAGGCAAATATATAAAAATAATAAAACCAAACCAGGTAAAACAATAAATCAGGTGTTTATAGATTGAATTGTAATGACTTGATAATTTCTACATTGGTAGAACACATTTTAATATTAGAATATCGGAACATAAACGCAGTTTTTCAAATAAAAATCAGATTCAAATTACGCGAATCATCTCTTAGAAAATAATCATTCTTTCGACCCACAGTTTGAAATTTTGCATACAGATAATAAATATTGAAGGTAGATCTTTGGGAAACTTTAGAAATAAATAAATACAAACACTCAGGTAGACTCATCAATGAACAAGTCGATTTAAGCCCTTCACCTCTATTGAATCTTTTCGGGGAGCAATCTATTCCTTAATTTTATTGGATATACCTGTCATAAATAACCACTTAAGAAGAAGCAACCAATAAGCTTTTAATTACTCAAGAACATTTATAGTTATATTCTCATTTACATTTTTCTGCATAATCATTCGTCTGAAGAAGCTACGGTGTAGTGAAACGCGTTACGAATCGCAATTATTAAGTAAAATTCCTTAAAACACAGTACTTGTTTTTTATTATTGTCTCGATATTGCGTATAATAACAGCTGCAGTACTCAATTTTTTCTTGAGGCAGTCTTGTCGATTATACGTTATCCTCCTTCTCTTCCTTCACTCCTCTGATAATACTGGTTTCTGTTTTCTACAGATTCTTCCATAGGAGATGCTATAAAATATTAACAGAAATATTTTATACATTAAGGTATCACACACTCTACAATAAAAAACATCATTTGTAAGTGTATAAATTACAAGAACAATAATACATTTCAAAAATCAATTTACACAGCTTACTTTGAAAGCGTCAAGAGTGGCTGGATGCATTAACACCACAATATGGTACAATGAACACATAAACATCGAAACTATATCCAGAATTTATAAAACTGCTATTAGGCCGATAATGTCATATACTTCTGAAACCAAACCTGATACTACGACTACCAAGGTTTTGAAGATTGAACAAGCAGCAACTGCCTATTAAGAAGGAAGAAGAAGAAGAAGACACAGCACTATATGATCAGTACAGATTTTTGTAGAGTGAATCTAAAAGCTGAGATTCTTCAAATAGATCAACATCTCTTACAGAATTTACCCAGCCGCAAATTTTAGAAAGAGGTTATTGACGACCAAACTTTGAGCGATGGAATTCAGTAGTTGAAATGTTGTTATTTTTAACAGCTCTTGAGGGGACGCGAAGAAAAAAGTTTTTAAATGTCTGGTAACTTATGTGAGAGTTTATTTCCTTGAAGTTAAATACGACATCAAAACAGGATCTATGAGAAAGAAGATATGATAGGGAGAAATTACCAAGGTGATGCTCATAGCTATTGTCGTCAAAAACAATTCCACTCCGAAAACACAATAGTTGAATGGATTTTCTGTATATCCTCTCAATCCTACGTATGTGGATGGCACACAAAAATCAGCATACAGTACAACAGTCTTCCATTATGGGTGAACGCATAATAGAAAAATTATAGATTATTTGTTTTATAATATTCCGCTCTTACAAGAAATAATTTTTTGACATTGATATCGTGGTGAGTGTATGTATTATACCGTTATAAGAAGCTATTTTATGTTGATATGGATGAGCGAAATAATTGTGGTCGGTAATGTCTGTATGAGATGGTTTATGGACAAAAGAAAAGTCCTGACTGGTCAATTTTGTTAAATCTAAGAAGTTAATGGAATCCTCGGTTTCCAGTTCCGAAGTGAACTTTTGAATAAGGTGAATTGAATTTCTGAAAGTACTAAAGGAATTTAACTGTACGTTTGTACTGGTAAAACTACAGATTATGCCATTCACTTATCTAAACCGATATATTTCGAGAGCACATGATTTTTGAATTATTATTTTTTGAATGTTATCCATGAAAATTTCAGCTCGTAATTGATTGAGAGGATTACCCATTATCAAGCCGTTGTTTCTCATCTGAATTTCGTCATTGAAATTAGAATAATTTTTTTCTAAACATAATTCTAGAAGATTCATAAGTTTCGATTGTACAAATCGATGTTTTTACTCTGCAGAGCTTGTTTGATCAATTTAAATGAATCATGATGTTGAGCTGCATCCCAGGACATGAGTTTAGCAATATATGATAGTACAGTATGTAGAAATATTTTGATGGATATGAAGAACTCCTAATTGAACATTTTGGACATGCTGAAATATATTTATATGATAAAGTGAAAGTTTGGCTACTGGAACTGTAACATATGACAAAACGGGTCTGATAAACACTTTTGAGGAGAGAATAAAGTTTTGATGAGTCTGGTTTACTAACTGAAAGTTACCTCTAAGACTTGTATTTCAGATTCGATAGATTTCTTTGTTTTAAGTAAATAATTTGCCTTGTTCAATGCTATAACATTATGACCTTCATCTGCCTTATGAAATACTATGACCTCTGATTTACACTTTGATTTCATGGATTTTAGGGTTATATTATTAAATTTATTAGGTTTGTGGTTATCTAATCAGACTAGTTTCTCATTTGTTACAGTCCCAGCAGCAAAAGATTCACGTTATCTTATAAACATCATTGAATGTTCATGTTATATTCAAAATTTTCAATCAAGAATTCTTCAGATCCAATAAAAAAAACAACATACTGTACTGCCGTATAATGCTGAACTTATGTTCTAGAATGTAGTACCTAATGTTCCTCCTCATAGTTCGAAGAAATTGATCAAGCATGCTTTGCAAAATGAGAATGTAAATGCCATTAGACAATCAGAATCCATGAATCCTTAAGAGGTCTGTTTTGAACAAAATTATATCAACTTCAATGATAATATTGAATAATATTAAGAAAATAATTCATAATCATCCCCTGTTGGTTGATTTGGAGATAAAACCAAGCAATTTGTTCTCGCGAGAAACTATTGAATCAATGTGCGGAGTTAAGGATAATTTCGAGTCTAGATGAGCACTCAATGCCTTCACGGAACCAACCGTTTTCGAGGAAGCACTGTCGATCATATACATGGAACTAAGGGGCCGTAATTGCCTACAAAATTTAGATTGTTTGTATAAAGACACCTTCCATTGAAATAATTCAATTTCTTTTGAATTGTGCATGTAGAAACACGTTTAAAAAGCTTACAATGACCCACAAAGAGCAAGAATCATTCAGATCATTGACAAATTTAAGAACTAGTATTGGACCTAGGTGGGTACCCCACCAACACCGGATGAAACATTAAGGGGATCATAGAGAAAACTATTGTAACACGCTGAGAACGATCAGAGAGAAATCACGAAACCATTATGAAAGAAGGTCAATGATATCATAAAGACACTCTAACTTGTATAACAAATCTATGATCAGAACCTTATCGAATACTCTTCTAATATGATTGTAGCGTGTAAAATGTCACTTTTGATTTAACTCGCTATGCTTCATCATTTTGTATTTGAGCAATGCCATTCGGACCGTGTAAAACTAGCATTACATGGGTTGTGAGTAGCCACTCCGTGTACTAACCGTAGTTTCTTTGGTTTTGTGTCCCGTGCCCCTCCTGCGCATGCTATAGATTCTTTGATTTCGGAACGAATCGATAGCGTTTCATTTTTAGTTCCTGCCTTTCAACTACAACTTGCTTTTCTGCGAAAATTTCGAGTTTTATACCTTTGGGATTATAGTTCTGGAATGTTTCTAACTTTGATTTTGTGAAACTAAGGCTCGTATGTGCTCAATATATACGAGGTCAGTGTAATTATCATCTGATTCAGATCTTTGCAGTTATTTGTTCCCGGCATTTCAGACCAGCAGAATCATAGGACGTCTTGTCCATATTTTTTTTTACTTAACTAGTCTTTTTCAGGCCCAGATTTATTCAGTCATAATTTCGTTTTTTTCCAGCATTGCGGCTAATTTCTTTATCATCTTACTACCTAATCTCTCATAGCAGCAAATTATATTGATTTTATTTTGATTCTCAAATTTTTCATTTGCTTACTCTTATTTCTGAATTTAATTTTTTTCTCATTGAATTTTTCCTCTTCAAAATGCGTATTGAATCTTTCAAATGAAGTTCTTAATTTATAAACTAGATGGCCATACCTTGTTCAAGTTGCTAATAATAAGACAATAAGGATACCAATGCTCCATTCATTTTTCTGAATAATTGATTCTCTAGATGTAGGTTGTGATTTAATCATCCAACATTTTATTAGGTCAGGGAATCCCAGCGTAACTCCAAAGTCTTCCTCTAAATCTAACCTAACCATAACAATGTCCACTCTAATGAAACGGACTGTCTACTTGACAGGTACCTACCACTGACAAATGATAGGAATGACAGGACCTCGTTTCATGAATTTTAGAAAAGACTTGATCTAACCAAATATGTTCATCCAAAACTATGCCACAAAACCTCATACCAAAATGTTTCAAAATATGTGCACAATAAATCTATATAAAAACGGCTAAAAAGGTCACGAAACAATGAAAAAATGAAAGGTGAATAAAAGTTTCGACTTACCAAGAATGGTTCGAAAATATACTCCAGAAATATACGATCAAAGTAGTACTTTGTATTATCTGCATGAAAGCCAACTTGTCAGAGAAATACAAAACATATTTAGAGAATTTTGAGACCGAATCCAGACTCCTCAAATCTATCTTTCAACTCAGGCTTTCTCGACGTTCAAGAAGGAAGTAGGCAGAGTATTCGACCACGCTCCTGTATCAGGACGAATGATCGGTCTACCCTAAAGCGTACCTACCGAAAGTACGGACTTCTAGTTACTTTCCTTCTATGTTTCACCATTGTTTATGGTCTTAACTCATGCTCTTAGGTAATTGATTTAAATTTTGGAAACCCTACAACTTTAGCAAATTATTATTCAATGCTAAACAAAAACGGACAAATTCGAAAAATTAGAAGTTTACAAAATCGCTTGCAATTAGTGTACGGTAGCTTATGTAGGGCACACTGGTAGGAATTTCGAAACCAGATTTAAAGAACATTTATCCTCTGACAATAATTCTCCAATATATGGACATATAAAAATCACAAAACATTCAATTATATATATTATTATCATATAATATCGAAATTTTTCATAATTGCGACAAAAGAAAGAGAATTAATATGTTGGAATGTTTGGAAATCAATAAACTTAGTAAAACCCAAGTGAAATTACCCTTGATAGCCAACTAGACATTAATACCTCCCCACTACCCAACATAAAATGAGGCTATGTAAGTAAGTTCACTTCCTGTAGTTGTCTTGAAAATGATTTTACTATCGAAACCGTTTGTGTTTGTGAAATGAAATTGTGGAAAGTATAAAATATTTTTTTCATCTTTGTTGATCTCAAAGTTTTATTCATGTGGTGTAAATCCTGAGAAGAGACAACATAAAAATACGATGAGAGCAAAACAAACTACTTTCTTTCCACCATGTTCGATTTTCTTTCACGTCAATTATCATTCGGCAATAATGTTTCAAATCACATGCTTCTCAGAATAGAAGCATAACTAACATTACGTATATCTAAAATTACACACATGTTTTTCACGCCCGTAGATATTTTTTAACGCTCGCACGGACAAAAATTACATTCGTAATTTGTATTTGTGCGTGTGGAAAATTTTCATTTGGAAAATTCATATAATCTATGCCAAGTCTGCCATCCGAATAACTATGTGGGCTTGCGGTAGTTGATACAACATTCAGATTAAATTAAAAACTAGAACCCGCGTTCCATCTGTGCTTTGTTTGCATATGAATTATTTCGAGCCGTATGGCGAAATTCACGGATTTCGCTGGAGTAATCATACCAGCAATCAAAACTTAATTATCCTAAATGAATTTGGGATGGTGGCCTGAAGAACTCGTTGATGAATTTAGGCAGATGATGCTTTCCAATGTAATACAACACTCTAATGAAATCATAAGGGTGAATTGAGCTTCCTGTGTTTTCTTATTTAGTTGAAATGTTCAAATTTTGAAAATGTCAGAGATGTTGAAGAATATGTGCATATCTCTTTCATTTAACATTCTTAATATCTCGCGTGGTTTCTTCAAATGAGGCTTCTCAACGCTTATAGCTTCCATAGAATCTCTATAATTAAATTAGTCAAGAAAATCCGGAGAGATATTCGATAAGATCGTAGTTTGAGTGAGGGTTGTTGTATCCGTCACAATTACAACAATCCAGTGGTCTTATTTGGCACACTCTACTCTTCATTTCATCCATAAGTGGCATTTTCTTTGAAAAAGATGGTATCTTACGAGGTCTGACTTTTAACGGTTAGTAAAGGGTGCGCCAGGGAAAACCGGATAATTATTTTCCATTATAACTTTCGCAATTTTAGAGAAAGATCATTCGTTCATGCTTCATTGGAAAGACAAAAGACTAGGTTTTTCAGAAATTGTATCGAAATCTCACTTTCGGTGAAATCCAACATGGCTGACTCATTCCAAAATGAGAAATATTTCAAGATTGCCGGAACTTTTTCTTCACTAAATAATTCGAATGCGGCATTCAGTCGATAAATCAGTATTTTCTAAACAATTTGGCATATTGACCAATAAAAATCATCCAAAGAGCTACCCAATTTCTCAACACATTCATTTTCAGCTGATTGCAACTTCACTTATTCATGTCATACAAAAAACAGCAATTATTCACTTGCATGAAAGTGTTCAGAGGTTTCGCAACGGTAAGTGCATATGATGGTGAAAAAGAGAAACATTATTGACGACAATTTGCACAATTCTGAATCAATATTCGAGTTCGACGACTCAAAATGATAGGAAAGGTTCAATCTAGTGAGTGAATAACGCAATTGATTCATTACAACAGCGAAAACTTTTTCAATGCGCGGGGAAAATTGTTAATATTTGAGGAAGTTGGCCATTTTGAATTCTAACGAAAATCAAATTTTAGGTTGGTTTTAGTAAAATATGGTTCTTTATATTCTCAGAACATCCATGAAAAACACAACAACTTCAGGAGTGCGAAAGCTATGCGGTGAAAGAAATATCTCGATTTCAGCAGAAAATCAAAAAAAATTCTTCACGCTACTTTTTACCAATTCTTGGAATATCTTTGAGATCAATATGTAAAATTGTTCAGTGAAGACTGAACTGTCGACTGAATGCCCCATTCGAATTTTAAGTGAAAAAAGAAACGTTCGGCGATCTTGAAATATTGCTCATTCTCGAATGAGTCAGCCATATTGGATTTCACCGGAAGTGAAATTTCGATACAGTTTCTGAAAAATTTAGTCCCTTGCCTTTCAACTGAAGCAAGAACAAATAATCTAGCTCTGAAATTGCAAAAGTTATAATGGAAAAAAAGTTGTCCTGTTTTCTTTGGCGCACTCTATACTGGGTGATCTACCAGTGGCGCTGTGCTCTGAATCTTGTACACTCTTGAAGATTTAATTTTTGTTCGAACGGTATTGTATTTAGAAAGTAAAAATCTACTTCAGCAATTTATTTGGAAGTCAACAGGATCTCCCAATTTTCTATAAAAAAATCTTGGGAGGTTTTTCAGATTGGAAGACCATTTTTTTGTTGAAGATTCAAGAGCGTCCTAAACTCTGCTAAAATGTCTTTAACTTAAGTTTTTTTTTTGGTGAGTAGTTTCGTCACAATATTTTTTTTCCGTAAAAATTCATGAAAATAGGCTCTCACATCATGGCATGCTCCTTTGGCCGGAGAGGATGAATATTTTTTTCCTTCCGTTTTCTTATTGTCCCAAACCCCCTTCCTTTCACCCTTGCCTTCGTTTGGAAATCATGGAATGCAAGAGAGAATGAAGCGGCTAAGCAGAAAAATCTTTGGTACTCTTTATGTACACACGACACTAACACATCATAAACAGGCAGGCTAATGCTAGTGCAATAGCGACAGGAAAACGAGATTTTTCCTCAGGTTTTTTCACTCGTTTATTGAATCATATACAAGATAGTATGGTTCCCCTGTTACATTTCCTGAGCTCACACTTGTGCTTTTTCAGACACACACCAAAATTACAGATATAAGCATTTATTGTAAATACAATTATTCAAATTTTGTTAAATCCTCTCTTTTCAAAAGAATATATATATATATATATATATATATATATATATATATATATATATATATATATATATATATATATATATTGCCCAAGGAATGCTTTATTGACGAATTGAAATAGATTATCCTCATTTTATACAAGAGTGACTCAAAAAATTATTGAATATTGTAATTTCAAAAATATCATATCTTGATATTTTGGAATGGAACATCCTGTATTTTATTATTCATGTCAACGCATGAAATATTGCCGATCTTAGTGGATAATCTTACGCACACTATTCACATTTTCTTCAGTGACCACTGTTTTGATGTACCTGTGCTTGGATTATGACTAAGCCTAACCATTTTGCGTTTAAATTATCCGTATCAATAAGAAGCTGTCGGCTGGTGTGGTACTTCACTGCCGATAATTATCTTTGAAGGTTGGATAATTATAGAGATAAAATGCTCATGGTTTAATTCCATTTTTCAACATAATTGTCAACTTTGACAGTTTGTTTTGGCTAAATGATATCTCGCATAGAACACTCATGTAATTTCTCTAGTTTTTTCTGTTACATGTTGACTGGGAATCCACTCAAAACCTGTTCAGTTATTTTGACGTCTTTCAAGCATAATGTGCACGTAATCACGTAATCTTTGAGAAACTGCGACTCTAGAAGGATCATTACCTCTAGTCCCCTATGCCTTTGTCAGTGATGTTGCATTGTCTGTTTCATCTCTAATAAGACTCGGAATATTTCCTTCGGTCCATCAAGTTCCGAAACAGCCTCATGGCCAGCCATTAAGTCCGCAATCTCAGTGTTTTCGACGTTCAAACACCCCGGAACCATAAGAAGGCAAATTCTGTCTCGCAGCCTGGAGAGTATTGAGTATTTCACAATCATCAAGATGAAGATGGAGGATGCTAATGTTTATCGGCGTTGTGGGTTCGTAAAAGTAACCATGCCAAATATTTCAGCTTGGAAAACAGTTGCAAGACGGGCAAGATAATTCGATTGTGTAACAATGTGTTGGCTGTGGGAATGGTTCTGTCAGATTTCATACTCAAAATCTCATTGACATTTATTTGAGAATGCAGTGTAACGAGCACAAGGCTGTTCCTACATGGTCCATTTCAGGTCCAATGATTGAATCTGTACCTCATTATTCAATTCCTCAGTTTCTGTAGGTCTTCAGCAAAGACCAGGTAACAATCATGCAATCAGATTTCTGTGCTTTAAAAAATTCAAGTTGATGGATATTAACGAGTGATTATAATACGGCTGGATGGAAATGAAACAATCAGATTCAAAGCATTTGTTTATCAATTTTTGTTCAAATTAAATATCGATTTATCTGGAAATATAAGACAAAATTATGGGCGAATTTTGAATGAAAATAGTCTATTGCATGTGCCTCGCAGAGACTTCCAAGAGAGGTGCAATATGATATATTATGATATTTGAAGAAAGGTGGTTCCCACCCATTTTATGGCTAAAGCAGAACGAAATGAATTGTACTTTGAAAGCTCTTCAACTACGAACGATACGACTCCATGAGCACTTTTAGAGACGTTAGTAAACTTGATGGACCAGATTTCATACCGAAATTATCATTGGCTTTTATTTCGGTATATAGTGATCAAGTACAAAGTTGTTCAATGCTGGCACATTTCAGGCGCAATGATTGAATATGTTCGTCGTTATTCTTACCGCAGCCTTAAATACAATGTCAATGGAATCTGGAGTATTCTGCTGTAGAGCCACATCTCAAAAGCATCAAGTTTCTCACATATATCTTTGTGCTCGTATCGTATTACTCAATACGATAACTGCAGGCTGAGAAAATGTAGCTTCCAGCATTCATATTTTACTCATGCACTCATGCTGTTAAAAGTTGATGTAACATCTGTAATGTAGGCTTTTATTTCTTGATTGTTGATGAAATATTCGTTTATGATGCTATTTGGGTGGAATAATGCGAAACTCTTTTAATTTGTGGTTGGCTTATGTGGAGTTGGTTTCCTGTGATTTTTCTTTCATATTTTTGATTTTTTGGCTGCAATTAGTGTTTTTCCCCTTCTTTTCGTTTTTTTCATATAGGAATAGGCGAACCTGTTACACTACATGAGTAGGCGCCTGGGAAGAATTGAGGTGTCTGATTTCTCGCTTCTTGAAGAGGGCCAAACTGTAGAATGTTGCAAATATGTTGGACGTAAGCGAGTTCCACAGCTCACCGGCTCTGTAAACGAAGGAATTCTTATAGAGAGAGGTTCGAGGGTCGTTAAATGTACCGCCATATGATGAGAACTCCTTACCAGCCTAGAGTTGCGGCAAAACATAAGTTTTCCTGGAACAAGGTCTTTCAGCTCCTTGGAGCATCTTTCGTGGAAGTATCTGTAGAACAAAGAGAGGTCAGCAACTTGTCTTCTGAGAGGCAGCAGTTGGAGATCGAGGGTGATCTCCGAGTGGTCGATGAGGCCCACAGCCCGTTTTTTCACACTATCCAACAACCGCAACGAATGTTTGGGCGCAGATCCCATACATGGGAACAATATTCCAAAGCAGGTTGAATCTCCGCCTCACATGGAAGCAACAGCTGAGATGACGTGAAGTATCTCTTGGCTCTGAAAAGAAAACTAAGTTCAGCTGATGCCGACCTAGCTATTGGTGATACATGTTCATGCCAGCAAAACTTGGAGCTGACCATTATTTCGAGAAGGTGCATGAAATCTTTGGATGCAATTTGTTGGTCTTGCATTAGTAGAGAAGGTTCTCTAGCGGGGACCTTTCTAGAAAACATAGTTGCTTGCGTTGAAGCTTACCAGGTTCAACTGACCCCACTCAGATATCCTCTGTAAGTCAGAGCTCAAGTAATTCATTTTTTGACATCTATGACGATGAGATTCCGCAGCTGTAATCGGCCGCAGACTACTGAAAGACGGAACCAGGGTACAATCGTCTGAAAAAGAGAATATCTTGTTCTCTGTAGATGACGGAAGATCGTTTATCTGCAACAAAATCAAGGTTGGAAAAATAATGGACCCTTGAGGTACTCATGCTTGCAATTGGAAACAATCAGATGTTATACCGTCGACCTCAACTTGTAGTGATCTATTTGAAAGAAAGCTACTCATCCAACCCCGCAATTTTTTAAGGAAGCCCAAATTCAGCAAGTTTATTCAACAAGGCTGCATACCAATCCCTATCACAGGCCTTAAAGATGTCGAGGGCTATTGCTCTAGATTCCGCATGTTTTTTCATCGTTGATGTACAAACATAAGTGACGTAGGCGAGCAGATCTCCTGTCGATCTTTGCCTACGAAAACCATACTGACGGTAGTTAATACTTTCCTGTAACTCAAGATATTTGATGAGTTCATCATTTATGACTCTCTCAATCAATTTGGACATGATGGGAAGAAGTGCAACAGGGCGGTAGTTTTGGGGTAAGGACTTCTTTCCTTTCTTTGGGATCGGTTGAATTCTCGCTATTTTCCAGCTACTCGGGAAAGTCTGGCTTTCCTAAGAAATCTGAAACAGACGGTTAAGAATGAATGTCAGTTCGGGAGCACACTTTCTCAGGAATATTGGCGGTATTCCATCTTGACCAACTGCCTTCTTGCAGTTCAGCTGCTCGAGAGCCCGTCATACAGTGTGGACTCTAAACATGATTTCTGCCATAGAAAAATTTGTAGGTGGAATTACGTTAAATGAACAATGTTCACATTGGTTTTCGAATTCTGAACATTTTATAGATGTTGAAAAATATGCGGACATCAGTTTTATTTGAGGCTCTCAATGTTTTGCATGGCCTCTCAAACAAGGCTTCTCACAGTTTATAGGCTTCATAGCATCTTTCTAGTTCATTGAATCAAAATTCGTAGAAATCTTCGATTAGATCGCAGCTTGAATAAGAATAATTGTAGCCGATGCAACCACAATAATCCAATAGTCTTCCTTGGTACACTCTATTCTTGGTTTCATATATAGGTTTTATCTTTCTTGTAAATAATAGCAGCTTATTGGAATGAATTTACATCATTTTTATAGTTTTCGTCAGTTAGATCCTTGTCGCCAGTTGGAAGTTAGCACAGATCAATTATTCTGACATACTACAAGCCCAATCTGTTACATCTGTAACAATATACAACATTTTCCATTCAATAAGACTCTCAAGACCTTGAAGTCTATCCTTCAGAAATTAGGACACCAGAGGGAGAATTAACTCTAGTCCCGTAAGGTTTTGCTTGTGATTCTGCATCGTCTGTTCCATCTCCAGTTGCCATCATCAATGAGCTGCAAAACATTTAAACCTGCCGAACGAGCTCCAAATGATTCTCATGGCTGGCCTATGAATCCGTTATCTGAATGCTTTCAATGTCCAAGAACCTAGAAAACGTTATGACAAATTTCGTACCCAGAATCCCATCAACTTTTATTTCAAATGAGATAAAAACACAAGGTTTAACTTTGATCTACACTTTATTTGAAAAAATTCGACGACGTTTCGCTGACACAGCAGCTTCATCAAGAATGAAAAACAGAATGAAGAGTATGGTATTATAAACAAATCGTAGAACAAGTTGGATGAATAACAGGAAAATCCACACCGAGCCATTGTACAGTTAGTATGAAAGGTAATAAAAACTAATTGAACAAGTTAAGTAGGGTGAGTAATTCAAATCTACCTGTTCATTCAAAAGCTTGTCCGAATGTTTGTATCTATTTATTTCTAATGCTTCTAGGAGATCTAATTTTGAACTTTTGATTTTATATGTAATATGTCAAAGTTTTTATTAAATGAATGGTTTTCTAAATGTACCGCCATATGATGAGAACTCCTTACCAGCCTAGAGTTACGGCAAAACATAAGTTTTCCTGGAACAAGGTCTTTCAGCTCCTTGGAGCATCTTTCGTGGTAGTATCTGTAGAACAAAGAAAGGTCAGCAACTTGTCTTCTGAGAGCCAGCAGTTGGAGATCGAGGGTGATCTCCGGGTGGTCGATGAGGCCAACAGCCCGTTTTTTCACACTATCCAACATCCGCAAAGAATGTTTGGGCGCAGATCCACATACATGGGAACAATATTCCAAAGCAGGTCGAATCTGCGCCTCACATAGAAGCAACAGCTGAGATGACGTGAAGTATCGCTTGGCTCTGAAAAGAAAACTGAGTTCAGATGATACCAACCTAGCTATTGGTGATACATGTTCATGCCAGCAAAACTTGGAGTTGACCATTATTTCGAGAAGGTGCATGAAATCTTTGGATGCAATTTGTTGGTCTTGCATTATTAGAGAAGGTTCTCCAGCGGGGACCTTTCTAAAAACATCGTTGCTTGCGTTGAAGCTTACCAGGTTCAACTAACCTCACTCAGATATCCTCTGTAAGTCAGAGTTTAAGTTATTAATTTGTTGACATCTATGACGATGAGATTCCGCAGCTGTAATCGGCCGCAGACTACTGAAAGACGGAACCAGGGTACAATCGTCTGGAAAAGAGAATATCTTGTTCTCTGTAGATGACGGAAGATCGTTTATCTGCAACAGAATCAAGGTTGGAAAAATAATGGACCCTTGAGGTACTCATGCTTGCAATTGGAAACAATCAGATGTTATACCGTCGACCTCAACTTGTAGTGATCTATCACCCCGATTTTTGAGGAAGCCCAAATTCAGCAAGTTTATTCAACAAGGCTGCATACCAATCCCTATCACAGGCCTTAAAGATGTCGAGGGCTATTGCTCTAGATTCCTCATGTTTTTCCATCGTTGATGTACAAACATAAGTGACGTAGGCGAGCAGATCTCCTGTCGATCTTTGCCTACGAAAACCATACTGACGGTAGTTAATAATTTCCTGTAACTCAAGATATTTGATGAGTTCATCATTTATGACTCTCTCAATCAATTTGGACATGATGGGAAGAAGTGCAACAGGGCGGTAGTTTTGGGGTAAGGACTTCTTTCCTTTCTTTGGGATCGGTTGAATTCTCGCTATTTTCCAGCTACTCGGGAAAGTCTGGTTTTCCTAAGAAATCTGAAACAGACGGTTAAGAATGAATGCCAGTTCGGGAGCACACTTTCTCAGGAATATTGGCGGTATTTCGTCTAGACCAACTGCCTTCTTGCAGTTCAGCTGCTCGAGAGCCCGTCTCACAGTGCCGACTCTAAACTTGATTTCTGCCATCGAAGAATTTGTAGGTGGAATTACGTTAAATGTGCAATGTTCACATTGGTTTTCGAATTCTGAACATTTTATAGATGTTGAAGAATATGCGGACATCAGTTTTATTTGAGGCTCTCAATGTTTTGCATGGCCTCTCAAACAAGGCTTCTCACAGTTTATAGGCTTCATAGCATCTTTCTAGTTCATTGAATCAAAAATTCGTAGAAATCTTCGATTAGATCGCAGCTTGAATAAGAATAATTGTAGCCGATGCAACCACAATAATCCAATAGTCTTCCTTGGTACACTCTATTCTTGGTTTCATATATAGGTTTTATCTTTCTTGTAAATAATAGCAGCTTATTGGAATGAATTTACATCATTTTTATAGTTTTCGTCAGTTAGATCCTTGTCGCCAGTTGGAAGTTAGCACAGATCAATTATTCTGACATACTACAAGCCCAATCTGTTACATCTGTAACAATATACAACATTTTCCATTCAATAAGACTCTCAAGACCTTGAAGTCTATCCTTCAGAAATTAGGACACCAGAGGGAGAATTAACTCTAGTCCCGTAAGGTTTTGCTTGTGATTCTGCATCGTCTGTTCCATCTCCAGTTGCCATCATCAATGAGCTGCAAAACATTTAAACCTGCCGAACGAGCTCCAAATGATTCTCATGGCTGGCCTATGAATCCGTTATCTGAATGCTTTCAATGTCCAAGAACCTAGAAAACGTTATGACAAATTTCGTACCCAGAATCCCATTAACTTTTATTTCATTATGTAGTGTACCAAGCACGGGGCTGTTCATACCTGGCCATTTCAGGCCAAATGATTAAATCTCTACCTCATTATTCATTTCGTCGGTTTTTGTTGGTTTTCAGCAAATGCCCAAAGCCAATTATGCAATCAGATTTCTGAGCCCTTATTTAATTTAAATATCGATTTATCTGGAACTAAAAGATAAAATTGTGAGAAAATTTTGAATGAAAAGTCTATTGCATTTGCCTCGAAGAGACTTTTCCCACGAGGTGTGATATATGACATATGCAATTTGAAGAATCGAAAATGGGGGTTCCTCCCACCTATTTTGTGGCATAGGAATAATGAAATTACATGCAAACTATAACTCACTGAAAATAAATTTTACGTGTCTTGTGGAAAACAAAATATATGACCTAACGTTTAACTGAATTGATTCCATTGAATGTACCGTACATTCGGCTAGAAAGAGAACCTCAATTTATTCTATTCATTTCAGTAGAATATTCAATAAATGCTGTTTTCTGAAGAGGATTTCGCATTCATTATTGAAGCGGAACTATGTTATGTTAACCATATAATAGAAATTTCACTTCAAGCAATAGTATCATAAATTTACGAACTTATAGCCCACACTTCATAAATTACACGTTTCTTCACTACCTTTTTTCCTGTATTCACATCCTTCCGAAACCCGATATCGTTTGTATCTAGTCTGTCGCTTTGAATTGAAACTTATGTGCGCCCCATTTAACTCAGCACTTCACATTCGGGCCAGATATTAATCTACTATGTCAGTGACACTCGCAGGGCCTCCAACTCAGTCGGGGTCTCAAACTTCGCCACTGAAATCTCAAGTAGCAGAGTGACACAATTGGCCAGAATATAAATAGAGCTATTTGAAATCTTCGCCTTGACTTGCGCCCCCATATTTCAACAATTTCAAACGGAACTTCCGGAACATTCAGAAATTTAAATAGTCTGCGAGCAAGTTGAACTTTCGCTTGAAGTTTTTTATAAACTGAACGTTTTCTTTCATTTTACCTGTCATAGACAAAGTTTACGGCATGAGATGAAATTTTAATTAAATTAATGCAGTGCTTGTAGAAAGGTACTGGAGACTAAAAATATTCGTTTGGTCTACTTATTTTTAATTATGTGAACACTGTACTCAATTGAGATGATTTCTACTATCCTTGTGCTCTACAATGAGGTGAAATACCAATATCTACACTGTGCCTAGAAATTAACGCACAAAATCTAAATTTCATATTTAGAAGAAAGTCAGATATGCTGAAGGAATATTTTTCCAGTGATCCAGAAGCACAAAGGAATGCTTGAGAGAATTCGAAATGAAAATAATACTAAAAAACCAAAATCCAACTAATAATACTAAACTTTTGATTGAATAAAAGTTCCAAGAACCTGTTTATACCGGATATTTCTTCCTCTAGTGAGAGTAACTGCATGACATCTACGATTCATGAATGGTAGATGGCTGCTTTTGGTGGCTTTTCAATTTTTTATTGAGAATGTTCCGGACATCTTCGATGGAAATAAGGTCTATACTTCTTGCTAGCTACTCCATTCAATTGATTTCGTGATCTTGAAGGTTAGGTTAGATACTAACTAACGATATAAGTTTGGTGAGGTCTTGCATCATAATGCATAACCAAAATGGTTTCACAGCAAATGGTTCAACATACTCTTTCGAAATATCTGTAAATAACCTCTGAGCATTTTATGATCTATTAAACACCTCAGAAAAGTCTAGGGAACACCTACCAATATCTTTAAAATATGAATTTGATGATTGGAATTTATAGAAATCTTTCGGTTTTTGTTAGGATGTATTGTATATAATGTATTCTCAAGAAAAAAAAATAATATTTGACTTCTCCAAAGCACCTATTACAAAAAAGAATTTGAAATTTGAAAATGACGATATTTGGTAAGAGTGGATTTTGACCCATTATTTGGAGATACGGTACCACTACGGGTAAAACTATCTCATTTGCGTAAGAATTTCCCGTGAGGTTGTTCTGTATTAAAACGAGGTCAGTTCTTCCACCAAGGCGTATACCTCCTCAAAACATCACTGATCCGTCTCCCTGTCTAACAACATCTCGAGCATGCTGGAGACGGTTTTGCTTTCCAGGTTCCCTCCATATTCGATTTTTTCCCGAATCGGGATAATAACTAGATCTAGATCCATCACTGAAGAGAACTGTGGCCCACCATCCTGATCCCAGTTTACGTGTTCTTGGCACCAAGCTAAATGAGCAGCGCCATTTCCATGGGTCAGTTGTGGAACTCTTAAAGGACGTCTGGAGTGGAGCTGACTTTCGTGCAGTCGATTTCGCACAAATTGGTCGGAAATTTGTACATTATGAACTCGTGATAGCTCTTGAGCTAATTGAGATGCTCTGGTAGTACGATCTCTTCTGGCTTGTAAAACCAAAAATCGGTTCTGGGCGACTGTAGTAATCCTGAAACGACCTGTATGGCGTTCTTCTACGCTACCTGTTTCATTGAAACGCGACCATAAACGGTTTATGACACTTGGGCTACTTCCCAGAACCCTGGATACTTCCCATTGTGAGCTCCCAGCTTGGAGCATGCCAACAGGTCGTAACATCTCTTCTCTAGTCAAATGTCGTCTTTCCATGGTCGAATCACCAAACTTAAATCTTTTATTTGTGCTTACAACAGAAACAAAGTGCCAACTAACTGATTTCAAACACTGAATACATGAAATGATTATAAAACAGCGTCGCATCTGCTGCATTTTTAGTTTTTCATAGAAAAAACTGAAATCTGTTGCGGCACTCTACATAATTTGGTGAGAAATTGATGCATGTGTACATTTCTTAAAAAAATCATCCATATTGATCGTTCTGGATACGATATATCGATATTCAGAAGTGTTCCACAGACTTTTTTGAAGTGTTTATTTACTATAGCGCGATAAGTGCAGCCATTCCAAGAAATTCGTGCATACACCATTGTTGAACCTCCTTTAAAACCATAAGTAGGTAAAACCTGCACTGGGTATATCTCTCATTTTGACATCTGTACACTAGAGAATGTCCATTGCAATTATTAATGTAATTAAGAAGAAAACATCTCGCTTGTGCGTACACTAAACTCTCTTCCTATCAGATTCTAACTAGCATCATTCAAATTGGTTTTCGAAGTGTTACGTTTAGATTTGGGCCTCTCAATTAATAGTCATGGATCGCCGTTGTTGTATATAGAAAACGATTGCTGTCTGTTAGTCTCGCTGAAACTCTAGAACAGCTGGAACGATTTGGCTAATTTCGGTCATGAATTATTTGTGGAAGCCCAGAGAAGTTTAGGTTTGGTTAGATTCTCATGCTCTTGTTCATAATGGAGCGCTTTATGCGATCTACAAAACACTGCCAAACTGTTTTCAACAAAACCTTCCTGCAGCAATATGAACTGAATCTCTTTGATCAATTCACTCTATCAGGGACATATACAAAAATATCCAATAGTTCAAGGAATTAATATTTTATGTAACCAGCACCAATCAACTGAATATTATAAAAATACAACTACACAATGACCTGAAGTTCACATTGCAAAGACGTATGAATGAAAAATGAGAAAAGCAATGGATCAGATGATAAAACTCATATCTACGGACTAAACACTCTACCTATTTCGCTATACGGAATGATCAGGAGAACTACCTTCACCATTCGGAGGTTAAGAACAGTACAACACTCCTCATGACAGCTGGAAATCTCCCTAACTGCCAACATTGCCGTCTCACCGCCACAAATAATAACCGTTTATCTATTATACAAAAAGGCCAAATCGAGAAAGCACTTGTTAAATACTACAGAATGCCATAAACAAGCTTGACGAATGGTCAACAACGTTGACAGAGACATGCACACAAATATACAATAGTTCAAAAAATTCATATTTTATGTCACCAGCACAAATCCTCTGAAATTTAAAAAAAAACTGCACAAAGACTTGAAGTGCAGATTGCAAAGACGTATGTATATACGAAAAATTAAAACAGCAAAGAAGCAGGTCAAATTCATCATACGGTCTAAACACCCCATTCTGCTATACGGAATGAACAGGAAAACTACCTTCATCATCCGGAGGTTAAGAATAGAAGAATAACCTAATTTAATAAATATTGTTCGACCTGATTCTTAAGTATCACTAACATTGTTTGTGATAATTGTACAAGTGCCACAGGCATTAAGATTACTAGACACGCATATAAAAATAAAATGAAACGTATAAATCTGTTCACCCTGTACAATATCTTTTACAGTGGATCATTTTAATAATTATATATCAAAAAATTGTGCGCAGCACAAATAGTGAAACAAAATAACTTTGAGAAATAAATCTGTTGTAATCAATTCAAATGTTATCTACTATTTTAAATAAACTTTTATTGCTGAGACAATTTTCGAGTCGATCTCTCCGAAATACACTATGGTTTGCAGATTATTCAGAGAATGAAAATATTTGTTTCTATCAAATATAGTTTCACCTTTAACAGTTCATGGATTGAATAAGCTTTTCAAAGCAGAATACACATTATCCAACCTAGTAGGGGCCACTTTTCGCTTCGCCTAGCGTCCAGACCTCGAGGCGTAGGGATTATTTGCTTTCATGCAGCCCTGGACAGTCCGGCATTGTAGTGAAGACTTTATAGTTCTCAATCTAATAATTTGAAGTGCCAAGTATTTTGTTCAATTCAGATCAATAGGCATGACGAAATATTTTGAAATCCTCTTCCGTAATGCGGATACACATCTACTGTTTACTACAAAATCTTTATTTCCCAAATAAACTGAAGCTTTTGAGAGTTTAAGGCCATTTTTATAATCATTTTCAAATATTGCGCGAAAACAGCTCGCCGTGTCTTGGCGTCGTGTATGACGTCATACTAACGTAAACGTCAAATTTGTTTACGCGCAGCTAGACAGCAAAGGGAACAAACGTTGAGTATTTCTTGAGTAAAAAATGAATTCTAATGTTTATAAGTAGTGTGCAGTACTTCAGTGCAAAAAACATCAATAACGATACCCAATAAGGTGTTTGTACATGTCCCATACAAGGAAATAATAAGAGATGAATGGTTAAAGCTTACACGGCGAAACCCGAACGATGTAAAGACAAATTCACTTTATTTAGGTGAAGATCACTTTGATGAGAGTATGTTATCATGTATTGTTAGATTTTCAACTTGTTGTTTATTTGACGTGAAATAGCTGAAATGTAGAGGCTATGGAATAACTAGTCATTTATTGAGGTTATGTTTGTGTTAGTCTTGGTTATCATTCTCATTATCAATTTTAATTGTTACCTTATATTGCACTTAAATAACAAAACATTTGATTTATAGTTCAGCAGATTGTTCAATAAATACCCCAAATACCATCAAGAATGTTGAATAAAGCAATTCGAGTACAAATATGTAAAACATTTAGAAGTAAAGCTAACCAAACAAAAGTCAATTTGGTAAATCAGATGACATCACCATTGAAGCCGTTTCTACAGTCAGTTTCTACATCACATTCAAAATCAAGCATGATGTTAATAGTAACCCATCAAGACCAAGTATAAATATTTTGAGTATATATGTTAGGTAATAACTCTAGAATAGCGAACATATACCTTTACTGGAAGGGAGCTAACCTCAAAAATAATGACAAGTTTATTGTAAAAATAACCTATGAAGTAAAACAAAATAAACTTCAACGAGTTTGAAACGAGTCTACTACTTAGTCATATTTGTATCTAGTTTTAAAGATAAATATAAATAAAATATACTTACAGAGAAGTGTTCACGTTTCTAAAATTGGACGAGCAAAATTCTGTACTTGTTGCGAGGTACTCTCCTAAAATCAATAAATCGATCCTGAGCAAATTTGAGCTGTTTGCCTTAACAAAGCGTGGTTTCGTTGTTATAGATAGATTCGTGTTGTAGAGTCGATAAATCACAAAAACAAATATAAAATTAATCGTAACGTGCAATCAGTAGTAGGTAATCGAAACACAGTGAAGCTTACATAAGTATGACGTCATGCGCTGTGATTGGCGTTTCAGTCAAAATGGCCGATTGCACTATTTTACTCTTTTATTTTATTGAAAATCTTATTAATCTCAATTTTCTAAATAAAACAAAATCAGTTTTTTGTCCCCTAAAGTCATTGAATCTATGATTATGTCATACTATCGTCACGCCTTTTCTTACCTTATGACTAAAGATAGATTGTTTGGCGATTTCTGGACATACCTGAAACAAAAAAAATCGATTAAACTGATTATGAGGATTGCGAATATTACTACGTAAAAAGTATAACTGTTTGAGGTGAAAAAGTTTATTCAACGTTATAGCTATTTCGAGCTTTCATTCATCATTAGACAAGTATGAGTGTAGAACTAAAATACAACTCTAATGAACTAATTTTATGTGTTAAAAAATACATAATGTATATTTCTCTTTGAGTTGTGATGAAAATATCTCATCTGAAGAAAACTTCTATGCATAACATGTGCATTTGAATCGTTTTCCAAAATTTCTTTGAACTAACTGAAACGTACGATTGAAGTTCTTAAAAATAAGGCTTCGCCACTGACCTGTAAACTATTGAAGGATTCATTTCCTATCGTGGGATATTTTTTGCTAAATTTGGTTAATACATCACTGCAGACTGGAAAACTACCTTCCGATTTGAAAATATCTGTTGAGACACCCGTTCCGAAAGTCAACAATCTAAAGACAGCTGAGGAACTTAGACCCATAAATTCATTATCGATTATTGAAAAAATTTTAGAAAGTTTAGTTCATGAACAGCTCAGTGACTATCTGGAGAAAAATGAAATATTCTACAACGGTCGATCTGGATTTCGTAGGAGAGACTAATGTGAAAGTACATTGCAGTTTGTGCTATCTAATTGGAACAAAGATATTGATGATGGCAATTTATGTGTAAGTGTTTTTGTTAACTTAAAACGGGCTTTTCGAAACTATTATTGAGATAAATTGATTGAAGTGTGTCGTAGTTACGGGGTGACGGGAGTGGTACTTGAATAGATAGAGGACTACCTACAAGGAAGAACACAAAAGACAAAAATCTGTGAGAATATCTCATCTCAGGCTGAAATACTAAATGGTGTGCCTCGAGGGAGTATAATTGGGCCATTGTTGTTTATATTGTATGTTAATGACCTGAGTGAGTATCTATGTGATTGATCATTGAAGATCTTCAGGGGACATAAGTGATTGTGTTTTCAAATTGGCAAAATTACATGGGGCGAAAGTATGCATCATATATAAACATAAGCTGAAGCAAAGCATTAGTATCGTGAAAAGTTTTTCCGACATATCTCGAAAAGTAATGGACCAACTGAGGAAATGATTATTGTGATAAACACATTTATTGATTCTATTGACGAGGCTTTTACGTGATATAAATCCATTTTCACAAATACAAGTAAACGATGATTTCTACTAAAATATATCATTAAATGCTCCACGCGATTCGATACACAGTATCTTCATCAAGAGCGAATGAATACAACAAATATATCTCACTAACATATACTTATATATACTGAAGAGGCAATCCACTCAGAGCTATCTGTATTTGAACTAGTGTTGAGGAAATAAATTTTATGAGGGTGAGTTGTTTATGCCTACTTGATCATTAAAAATTTCCAGTGAATACCTAAATCTGTTAATTTCAAGTACTTCCAAAAGGTTGAGTTTTATACCTTCATTCTCAGAATGTAGGATTTTGAATTCTGAATTGAAAGAAAGACTATTTTCTCTAAGCTGATTTGAATAATTTGAATCGGTTTTTTCATTGATGAAACTGCATTTATGTACAGACATTCTAACATTAAAATTTCGTCCTGTTCTACCCTTATAAAAACAATTGCAGCCTTCTGATACAGATATCACAATCGGCACATCCTTACCATCATTAAGTTGCAGCATTTAATAGCTATATACATAGACTCTTGAGCACACCAATGTCTAATGATAATTATTTCAAACAATTGAATTTGATAAAACAGATCGCAATAAATAATGGTTATGATGCAAATTTAGTTAGCAGCATATTTATGAGAAAGAACAAAAATTAGCTTATATATATATATATATATATATATATATATATATATATATATATATATATATATATATATATATATATATATATATATATATATATATATATATATATATATATATATATATATATATATATATATATATATATATATATATATATATATATATGAACACCAAGACCAGAAATTCAATAGTTCAACAGATATCAAAAGCAATATAAGCAATATAAGCAATAATGTGAAATCCCTTCTAAACAATTTAAATTCAAAAATAGCGTTCAAAACATCAACAAATTTAGGTTGATTTATCAGAAATTATAAACCTCCAATTAATAAAGAAAATAAATCAGGTGTTTATAGATTGGATTGTGCAGATTGAAATTGTTTTATATAGGTAGAACAGGAAGAAACTGTAATATTAGAATCTCTGAACATAAACGCAGTTTCGTCAATGAAAAACCAATTCTAATTATTAAAATCATCTTAGGAAAATAGTCAGTCTTACAATTCAGAATTCAAAATCCTACATTCTGAGAATAGAGGTATAAAACTAAACCTTCTGGAAGTACTTGAAATTAACAGATTTAGGTATTCACCGGAAATTCTTAATGATCAGGTAGACATAAATAACTCACCCTTATAAAATTTAGTTCCTGAATACTAGTTCAAATACAGATAGCTCTGAGTCGATTGCCTCTTCAGTATATATAAGTATATGTTAGTAAGATATATTTGTAGTATTCCTTCGCTCTCGACAAAGATACTGTGTATCGAAACGCGTCGAGCACTTAATAATATATTTCAGTAGAAATCATCGTTTACACTTATTGATCCTACAAACAGTATGCTACAAGTATTAAGTTAGTTTTTTAAGTTACTTATCATTTATGTAATATGCAAATTCTGGAAATAAATTGAATTAAAAAAAATTGAATTTGGATCACGGCAGAACTGTAGGCTGTTTGAAGATGAAAACTTGAAAATTAGTATTGGGGATGACACTGTATAACCAGTGAGCGATATTAAGTATCTTGGAGTTCATTTGGATCCGCAGTTAATACTTAGTATCCATTATATTATATGTGTCAAATACTCGATAAGAAAATTGGTTATTTTCGTAGGATATCCGGGAGATTATCTGATTGGTCAAAACGAATTGTCTATAATACAACAGTTCATCCCCAATTAACATATTGCATATCATTACTGTTGGGATGCAATCAGGAAGATATAGACAGATTGCAGATTTTGCAAAACAGAGCAATGGGGTTATTAGGGTGCAATAGGTATACGAGGATAGACGACATGCTGCTTTCTTTGAAATTCATTAAAATCCAAGATATGATAGAGGAAGCTAGTTTAGTTTTCATTTATGAAATCATTAATAATTTGGCAGCACCATGTATTTCTCATTTTTTTATGAAAAGATCAACCATGAGATCGTATGACCTGAGGACCGGAAGTATTATGATATCGGTATATTTAAGACTAAGTGTTTAAAAAAGTCTCTGTTCAACCATGGCTTGAAAATTTTCAATGGAATGCTTTTGCTTGTAAGGACTTCTTCTCCAAGGACACTTAAGTCAAGACTTAGAGAATTCTATTCAGTTGATTAGTTGGTAGGGTGGTATAGGTTAGGATGGGATATACATTTGTATCATTTTTTATGAACTACATAATTATTTGTTATTGTACTGTAGTAGTAGAAGCTAATAAATATATATTCTATTCTATTCTAAGGTACTGGAGGTAAATATGGGCCGGAGGGTAATATGGACCAATGCTCACAATACTAAAATGACACTTTTCTTACACATTGTGGCAACGGTGTACAATTGCTTTCAAGTCGGTGAGTTAAGATTTGGTTGAATCGCGCCTCTAACTAAAATATGTTTATAGTAAATTAGGTTATGTTCAACCGACCGTGAGGCTAGACATATTTATAAGTTTTTCTTCTTTGTTTACGAATTAAATTCAGTGTTGAAAATAAAAGGTTTTGATTTTTAATAACGCAAAGGTAAGTTGTGTAGTATAGACCATTTTGATGAACTTTATAACGTTTTTGTAAAAAGTTATTTTTTTCTTATATAAATTCGGTACATAGTCAATTCGGGCAATATGGGCCATGTTTAAGCCGGGTTATATGCACCGCGGCGCATATAGCCCGACTTCAGTTTCTTTGGAGATTATTCGATAAAATCAAAATTATTTTTTTAATTGTTATTACAGATGGGGCCGCGAAAGCAATGGAGTCAAATTCAACTCGAAAATGCCCTTAAGGCAATAAATGAGGGGCAAAGCCAAAGAGCTGCTAGTGAAGAATTTAAAGTGCCTAGACGAACTCTAAAAAGATATTTGGACAATGGTTTGTCAGAAAAACGACTTGGTCGCCCAAGCATTCTCAGTGTACAGCAAGAAAGGGATTTTGTTCAGCGAATAAAACGGTATTGCGAAGTTGGTTTACCTCTTAACCAAAGTTAGTCCGTCGTCAAATGTTCAAATATTGTAAAGTCAACAACATTCCCAACCAATTTAATGCAGAAAAAGAGATTGCGGGTAAAGACTGGTTAAAGCTATTTATTAAACGAAATCCAGACTTGTCAACAAGAAGAGCGCAGGCTATGAACCCCGCTCGTGCGCAGAAACTTAACAAGACAATTGTATCGGATTATTTTATGAAGATCTCAGAGCTTATGAGGACTTTGCATCTTACAAACAAACCTCAAAACATATACAATATGGATGAGAAGGGATGCCGACTTACTATTCACCACCAACAACGTGTTCTCGCTGCAAAAGGAGAGAAAAGAGTTCATTTGGTAGCGCCAGAGCATGCAGAGAATGTTACAGTAGTGGCTTGCTGTAATGCAATTGGTAACTCAATCCCACCGATGGTTCTATTCAAAGGTAAGCGACTTAAAAGTGAGTTTCTTGACAATCTACCACATGGAGCATTGGTAAAATGGCTCCCAAAGGAAGTATGACCACAAAGCTCTTTATTGCCTTCTTAGAGCATTTTTCTAAATATAAATGTAACAATGGTCCAACGCTGCTTGTATTTGATGGGGCCTCAAGCCACTTGGATTTTACCATTGCGGAAAAGGCGGATAATCTTGGCATTACTCTATTTTGCCTACCATCAAATACAACCCATGAGCTTCAACCACTGGACAAAGCTGTTTTTCGGTCGTTTGAAGCTCATTGGGACAATGAACTTTTGCGTTACTGGGACGCTAATCCACAAAGATCACTAAATAAGGCTAGATTTAATATTATTTTGTCCCGAGTTTGGCCTAAATGTATGACTCCAGATAATATTGTAAATGGATTTAAGGCGACAGGATTATTTCCTTTAAATTCAGAAGCAATTCATGAGTCAGCCTTTGCGCCTTCATTGCCATCGCAAAGGGATATGAAAAGAAGCATATTAAACAACAGTCCTACACCTAATACTCAGGATCAGGTGTTACCAGATTATGATACTCATTTATCGTTGGATGAAGATAATATGACATTGGCTGTTATAGCACACAGGACAAAAAAAAATTCTAATCATCTGTCTCCTGACATAGACAAAAATGTATTAAATACGTCATTTAAAGAAATGTTGCCGACTCCTCTTAACCCAACTAAAACAGTTGCAATTCGCAAAAAAGCATTAAATTACAAAGCTCAGCAGGTGACAAAGGACCTATTTAACTCTGTAAAAGTCACTCGTCTCCGAGGTCTCCATACCCTCAACTTCTAAACAAAGTGCCAAAAACAGGCGGATACTGAATCTTGGTTTTGTGTTGCTTGTCAATCTGATGACCAAAAGATATGAGGATGTGTGTTAACTGCAATACTTGGTACCATGAGGAGTGCGTTGGTTTAGAAGAGGATGATACAGAAAATTTTGAGTGTTGTTGAACTTTTTTATGCGCAATATTTAGGATTTTTTTCGTTGAATGTTATAAAATTAATTATTTTACTAATAGATTTTATTTAAATATAATTTTTTAGTTTTGTATTAATATGTTGTGTTTAATAAAGTTCTTTATCAATTCTGGGTAATGTTTTTAGGTGGCCCATAAAAACACTGTGAGGATAATATGGGCCGAAAGAAGACTCTACTAATGTAATAATTTTTTCTAAATTAAGTTACCCTTACGAAATAATTAATAAAGGAATAACATAATGTATTATATGAGTTTTCACTACCGTATTAAAATATTATATTCAACGCAAAAATATTTATGTAAACTGAGTGTAAAATAAGGAGGCCCATATTTACCTCCAGTACCTTATTCTATAACAGCAATATATTGTTTTCAACAAAATACAAGTATTCTGTGAAATAAATGGCAGAGTAAATCGATAACCCTCTTTTTATATCTACAAATTAAGATTCATGGAACCTGCTTTGAAATTTAACTTTATGCTACAGCCAGGCGGTATAACTTCACAGGAAGAATTTCATATTTAACTGCTAGACGTTAACTTCGAGTACCCATAATAAGAGAATGATGAAAAAAAAGAGCAAGCAATCGATTATAATTTTTGCTGCCTCCTGCTGAAATTAAATCATCCTCTTTGTCAACACTAGCACGCCCCGGTCTTTTCAACGTAAACTCATCACGACGATGAAAATTAAGGTCGTTACCCAAGTAAACAATAAAGCTAAAACTGCGAAACGGCAGAAAAATTCATAATGTAGAAATTATCATCGCGGCACGTTTCAACTCCCACAGGTAGTAAAGGCCCGTCCCTCGACAATTACGAAGGTTTTCGTTATTTTCGTATGTATGGAAAAAATGCTGCTCAGGCTCACTAGACCGACGTGATGGAAAGGGAACAAAGGCCTATTAAAGCAACATCCCGAAGCGGAACCGGAAGCTAGAACTCGCGCTGCGCCGTTGTTTAGAGCCAAGTTTAGCACGTGCTTCCGTTCAATAAGGTTGCTTCGCCACGATTCACGGAATGATGTGTGCAATAACAGTGGCGGATTAATCGACGCGTCTAGTTGTTCACACGTGTGGAAGGGACGTTGTATTTCGGGAAAAAGTTCATGGATCTATCAAAACAGCTCGCTGTTCCTTGAGATTATTCGAACGAAGAGAATTGGAGTGTATATTTCCACTGAAAATAAATGGGCCATTGGCATCTCACCTTTACGGGCTTAATATTGTACTTATCCGCTTTCATTATATGTAGTTGCTTCGTTTGGTGAGCCAAGCCTTTCAGGACGTTTAGTCTTTCACGTTCTGCGTTTTTTCATGAAAAGAATATCTATTCTACCATATTTTCATTCCTTCATCTCAGTGCTACCCAAATTGAATAAGCAAAAAGTGATCTCACTCAAGCGAACCAAAAACATGAAAGAAATTTCTTAATTATGCATTTATGACAAAAATGTTATGAAAATATGAAAATTATCTGTACTTTCCAATAGCCATATAGAATAAAACCAGGTTTCTTACAAATTTGATGGTGAAGTAATGTTGAGGTTCGGAAGAGTACATTGTACTTAGTCGTTGATTACCTCTTAAGATTTAGTTGTAGAAATATAAGAGTTTGATTTAAGAATTTATTAAAGTATCAATTGAGTGTCTTGCTTATGAGAACACGGATTTATGAATGGTTGACCATGCCTGACCTATAGTAACGGCAAAGGGATTACAAAAATATAACATATTCCTTTGCTGGTGTTTCCACAATAACAGACATAAAACAGAAAGGTTTCTGCCAGATGGTGAGGCAGGCAAACGAGATTCTGAATCTTGTACATGCAATATTGAAAGTATAGTGTTTGGAGTGAACTTGAAAACAGAAATTGAATATTTGAATTAAATAAGTAGTAGTAAATAAATATATGTACATGGTTTGCAACAAGTAGTTCATTTGATAGCTGACAATCCTTGTGTTCATTCTCGGTTTAGTTTAAAGGCAATAGCATTAAAAAAACTGTACTCTACTTCTTCAATAATAAAACTCGACGTGCGTTTCGTTAATTAAAATTGTGTCAGACAGTAAACTTACTCTGATTTTACATGACTTCATTATTGATACTGAATTTACCCCTGCTACAAGACGCTTTCAACTAACCAAGGCTCTGATTGGTCTAACGTGCGATTTAAGGTCGAGTCGAATCTAACAAAATGTAGATGACACTGAACGGAATTGGACCACGTTTTTCATTTCGTTAGTGTATTTTCGTTCTCAATATATTTCGTCTTTTTAACATTCTCGAAATCTATTCCATTGACTTCATCTAAAGCATTTTGGGCATCGCTTAATTCTTCTGTACGAATTTAAGATGCGTTTTATGTTCATTTGTTCTGCATGTCAATAAGAAATTGACAACACTATAGAATTTCAATCGTGAGGAGTATTACGTGATATCTTATGCGAAAGGTCTTTTGAAGGTCCAAACAAATTTGACCAACACTTTCCGTTAGAATTCTACATACGGTGCTTAAACCAAGGATGAGTTTCCGTTAGCTATCTGGGAATAGTGGTTCATTTAATTCATATTCAAATGTTGTATTCGAAACAAAACAACTCCAAAAAGATGACAACGTGAAAATTATTACAATTCATTTTTCGTTCCACCGATCCAGTTCCTTGGAAAATAACTATCCAATTGTTATCGCACTTGAATTTCAAAATACGGTAAAGCGTCATTCTGTTGGAAATGCTATTGATCATTCGAAACAGTGGGATCGTTTTCCAAAACCTCTAAAGCTATGGAATAAGTCAATTCTCCAATCAGTTGTAGATATTTATGTTTTGAGATTAGCCTCGAAGAAGAACGGTCCGACAAGATGGTTTCCGTAAAACTCTGCTCAAACATTCAATTTTTGTGGGCTTTGCGTTTGTATTTCCTTATACAAATGAGGATTCTGGGTGTACTAGTCTCAGCAACTGTATATGTTCACCTCTCCGCAGAGCATGAACGTACTCTTTTCATAAAAACAGAAATTTTGAAGAAGGTTGGGATTATTATACATTCATTATTCTATAGAGAATTCAACTTGATACGCCAATTTGATGGGATAATTTCCTAATGAACCTATAGATGATCCAATTCCAAAATTTTTTCTCTTCAGTGGATCGATTTAGGTGGAAGTTAATGGTGTAACGAGTGGATCTTTCCAGCTTAATTCAGGAGTACCCCAAGGCTCCATGCTATCACCAGCTATTTTTCTGTTGCAGATTAATGATCTGCTCTACTCCACCCAAAACAGAATATTTGGGTTGTAGGACAGCTGTACCCTGCTGTAATTATTTTCTGGTCAGCGTCCTATAATATATATAACTGCTGAAAAGATACACCGATAGAGATATCAACAGAGCCTGTCACTGAACTCACACTTGGAGAAAATTACAGGGCATGAAAGGTTGAATTTGGTTCGCTTAACATGAACAGGATGTATAAGATAATGTTTTCCAGATTTGTCTCTTCTGCAGAACCCCCTGTGATAACGCAAGGTAATGCTGGCTTATCAATGAGCCAAAGCCAAATCTGCTTCTGCTAGACTCAGTTTTCAATTCACGCCATCACAGCTGCTTTCATACAAAACGAAGGTGCGACCTGATTTGGAATACTGTTCCCATGTGAGGGGCTCCGCACATACAAAACACCTGGTGAAAGATGCCTGGAAGAAAACAGTGCATCTCATTGACCACTCGAAGATCACGATTGATCTCCAACCTCTGGCTCAAAGGCGGCAGGTTTCTGATCTTTCCGCTTTTTACAGATGCTTCTATGATAAATGCTCTTCTGAAGAACTGAAAGGCTTTGTTCCGCAAATAATCCAATTCCAAAGGAAAACTAGGTTTGCCTCATCAACTAGCACACTCACGCTCCTTTCCAACTTGGGCGGCCACAGTTGTGGAATGCCAGGCATCGCTTCCTCCCAAGACTTGAGAATAAAAAAATCAGCAGCTTCATTTTTCACAGGCCGTACAACTTCACGATTTCGGTTCATCACTGAACCAGTTGCCTGAAATTTTTGTATTAGAGTTTCGACATTTTGCTGACTCATTTCTCATACTAGATGATTTGTATTGAATATTCTTGCGGTTCCTTTTTCTCCTTTCTCTCTTGCTTATCGAATGATAGTGATGCAGTTCTGATTGGAACAACGAATTCATTGTATGATGAGAATGGTGATAATTTTTTGGGAAAAATATTGTAGAACATGTTTAAGAGATTAATGTGCTGATTGAAATGATTCTCATAATTTTTTTTTGAATAACAAGTGAATCTTAATCAAAGTGACGTCTTTCCAACAACGAAGGAATTGAAGTTTGGAGATGCAGAGTGTAGAGGTTCCACATCTTTTCTTTGAACAATAATCAGCCATCAGGTATGTATTCCAGTAGCCTGAAAATCATTCCTCCGTAGTCCGAAGGTCTACGGTATGATTCTGGGTATAACAGTATCAGCAATTGTATCTGTTTACCTCACCATAGAGCACGAACGTCATAAAAACAGAAATTTTGAAGAGAAATGAGATTATTAGACAATCTGCATTACTCTGTAGACAGTTCTACTTGGTACGCCAATTTGAAGGGATAATTTCCTTATGGACTGAATATTGTCCACCTATAGATGAACCAATACCGCAATTTTTTCTCTTCAGTAGATCGATTCAGGTGGTGGTTGATGGTTTAACGAGTGAATCTTTCCAGGTTAACGAAGGGATTCCCCAAGGCTCCATACTCTCACCCACTTTTTTTCTGTTGCAGATTAATGATCTGCTCCACCCAAAACAGAATATTGGGGTTGGAGGGCGGCGGTACCCTGGGGTACCTGTTTTCCAGTCAGCCTCTTTTAACTACTGAGAAGATACACCGACAGGGATATCAACAGAGCCTGTCAGTGAATTCACACTTCGAGAAGATAACAGGTTGGGAAAGTTTGAATTTGATCAACTTTAAAGCGAATAAGACGTAATCAACAATGTTTTCCAGAAATCTGCTATCCTGTAATCATGCAAGGACATTGGAATAGCAATTATCAAATCTGCTTCTGCTAAACTCAGTTTTTTTTTCAGAGCTAAGCAATATTACAGGCCATCACAGCTGATTTTATACAAAACAAAGGTGCAACCTGGTCTGAAATACCGTTCTCATGTGTAGGGCTCCACACCCAAACATACAAAACATCTGCTGGAAGTTGTCCAGAAGAGAGCAGCGCGTCTCATTGACCACTGACCACTCGAAGATCACGCGTGATCTCCAACCTTTAGCTTAAGATTAGCAAGCAAGCAAATAGTCTAAGTGGTAGCAATGAAAGTGTAACTTAATGCTCATGTTATATACAAGCATTTGAAAGTGACTCATTAGTTGTTCAACTCAGAATTTTTTTATTTTATTTTAATTTCATCATTTTGATAATTATTCATTGATGATTATTCTTTTTTGATTCAACTTCCACCTTTTGGGACGAGAGCAGGAAACAATTTCCATTTTTCAACAGTTTCAGCAAGTTGTCGTAATCCTAATTTAAGATGCAAAGAAGGCAATATTATGCGCTTTCTTGATACTTAGGTGGATTTATCACGTTTTGTTGTCCAGGAATGAGAGTTTTCTGAGTAGGCTAATTGTTTGTAACCCAGTGTTGATTTCAGCTCTACTATCTCACAAGCAAAGAAAAAAGGGATACTTTATGTAATCACTTTGTTAGCCTTAAAGAAAGTTGACCATTTTCAAATAAACATATATGAACCCGTTGTTTTCTCTATGCATAATTTTGTCAAGAACCAAAGTATAGATGTATATTCTTCTTGGAATTTAGTAGAATGAGCAATCGCCAGTGACCCTAATGCATTCCCGTTGTGTAAGAGAACTGCGTTTCAACTATGAACAACCGCTATTCATCACAAATGCAATTTCATAATCCCTTTGCAGCTATCAAACCAGGAACATCTTTACAAAATACAAAATCATCTTCTTCATCAAAATATTTTGGGAAATTCTTTTATCTGGTGCGGTAATTGAAAATAATAAAAAACAAGTACTGTGTTTTGAGGAATTTTACTCAATAATTGCGATTCGTAACACGTTTCACTACACCGTAGCTTCTTCAGACGAATGAATGTACAGAAAATAAGGATGAGAATATAAATATAAATGTTTTTGAGTAATTAAAAGCTTATTGGGTTGCTTCTTCTTAAGTGGTTATTTATGACAGGTATATCCAATAAAATTAAGGAAAAGATTGCTCCCCGAAGAGATTCAATAGAGGTGAAGGGCTTAAATCGACTTGTTCATTGATGAGTCTACCTGAGTGTTTGTATTTATTGATTTCTAAAGTTTCCCAAGGATCTACCTTCCAATATTTATTATCTGTATGCAAAATTTCAAACTGTGGGTCGAAAGAGTGATTATTTACTAAGAGATGATTCGCGTAATTTGAATCTGATTTTTATTTGAAAAACTGCGTTTATGTTCTGATATTCTAATATTAAAATTTCTATGTGTTCTACTAATGTAGAAATTATCACAGTTATTACAATTAAATCTATAAACACCTGATTTATTGTTTTACCTGGTTTGGTTTTATTATTTTTATATATTTGCCTAAATTATTATTAGTTTGGAAAGCTATGGTGAAATTATTGCTACTCAAGAATGATTTCAGTTTCTCACTTGTAATACCAACGTAGGTTAAGGTGTTTAATTTTTTTTCAATTTATCGACAGGATAAACTTCATTCAATGCGATTCAAATTTGTTTTTATTTAAAATATTATTTATGAGTTTGGGATGGTAACCATTATTTTTGGGTATTTGTGTAATCAAATTTAATTCTTTCTTATTTAATGATAGTATTGACATGATTCTTTTCTAATAATTCTTCAACTAAGTAATACGTATCTTTCGGAGGAATGTTGGGAAATAGATTCTTAACATCGAAAGAAATGAGTTTGGAATTAGGTGGTATAATGGTATCATTGATATTGGCAATTAGTTCGTATGAATTTTTGACCGAAAATTTAGATTTAAAATTGCAATGTACATTCATTCGTCGGAAGAAGCTACGGTGTAGTGAAACGCGTTACGAATCGCAATCATTAAATAAAATTCCCTAAAACACATTACTTGTTTTTCATTATTGATAATGGAATTTTACCAAGTAAAAGCCTCCCTTGCTTGATTGAATCATTTCAGTGATTTCAGGCCACATTCAAAGTTACTTGCACTACTATCAGTTTTCGGCTCAAAGTCAATTAATTTCAGCAGTGAAACATTTACTTGAGGTACAGGGGAATTTATAGGGCTCAGAATTCGTCTATGTGCCGATTGTAGGGAAGGATATTCCAATTTGGCGCGATATTTTCGGTTAATGCCAGTTATGTACACCAAATAGCAGTCATTATGGTGGTTAACGGGTTCTTTCCAGATTATATCTGTTTCGTACCAGAAATTTCTTATTTTTATTTGTCCAAAAACGTAGAATGTTAACGCACGTTCTACAAATCTTTCAAGCAACCCAAGGTTTTTCTCGGATTTCTAGCGGATGTCCAAGTAATTTTTGTAAGCTTCACTTACGACCAATGTCACATTTAAAGCATATTTTTCAATAATATACCACCGCAGAAGAAACAAAAATGATTTGAATTATTCACACATACTCCTCTTGATGATGTTATATCAAATTATAGAAAATTAAATCAATATTTCAATTGAAAACTATCATGGTAAATACGTAAGTTTTAATAAATGCTATAACAAAAGCTGTTAGGAAACAAATGAGGGTTCATTAGAATCATCGATGTCAAATTGGTAAAGATCAAGAGACATAAGTCATTCAACAGACGAAAAGTAATTTTGTTGACCAGTGTAATAGGCAACACAACGGTTGCGAATTTTATATGTTTTATACTTAATAAAATGAAATTTTCCTATTATCTGGATGGTCAATATTTAATTAAAAATTATTTTTTCAATAATTGAAAATAGTCTGTCCAGGACTTTTTCAGCCAACCCTTTGTAAAATATTTTTAATATATAAAATTCATTATAAAATATGAAGGTCAATTTATGCTCGGATCTCAGACCAAAAGATGTTAGACTTACGTGAATGCAGAAAATAATAATAATTGGATTCATTGAGATTGAATACGATGAGTTAAAAGATTACAAAAGTAAAATCAGGATTTTAAGATCAATCAATAAGCTAAAAACGAAAAATATGAATAAAAGTAAAGTCAACCCTTAAAAAAATAAAGAAGTCATAGTAAAATCAAGAAGTTAGGCTTGCATTTCAGAATCTGAAAGCGAACATTATAAGAAATCAAAAGATCCAGAACTATGAATCTGTGAAAATTTAGTATCTAAAGAACTGGAAGCCATTAAGCGAATTAATACAAAGTATTTTTCCTGATTGATTACAGGCCTATTTACTCGAATAACAAAATCAACTTAAAAAAATTGAAGACTGAAAATGTCCAAGTAATGACATATCACTAGGGTGAGACGACGCATTTCCTACGACATTCGGAACAGAGAAAGATGCGTTTGACAGGTGACGAATTCGTCTCCAGTGTGGATTTCATACAATTTTGATCTGTAAAAATAAACTTCAAAAAACAAGTGAACAAGAATAAAACTTGTAGTAGAGTAAGTTTTCAAAGCATCACCGTTCATATGGAAGATATTGTCTTTCAGCAAACAGCAAAGTTAATTTTGTAGCCCATGAAAAGTTGATAAAGCTACTAATGTTTTAGAATTATCTAAATATGCAATGTTCCATAACGAAATTAATAGTTCAGTAACAACTCTTGTTCAGCTCGGAAACGATTCTAAAAACTTAACAACAAAAGGCAAGCGGTAATCAGCGAATGGGTTGTTTTCAGAACATGAAATAGAATAACAAGTTGACGTATCCGGATCATGAGCTTTGTGATATATTTTCTTTCGGGTTTGCTGGAACGGGAACATTTTCGTGAAATTTATACCCGTTGACGTTTATAGTGGAAGTTTTTAGTTGTTTTTCAGAAGTCATTTGTGTTTCGCCTGAAGCATTTAATTTTTTTTGTTTCTCACTTCAGTAGCGTAACTTGGTATTTTTGTTGTCAGGAAAATTGTACATATATTAAACTTAAATTGTTTCAACAGCTCGAAAAGTTTAGTTCTAGAAGTACGAAACTTGAAAACTTAATTTTGAAACTTCAGATCACTATCAGAATTTAACACATGAACAAATATATATATATATATATATATATATATATATATATATATATATATATATATATATATATATATATATATATATATATATATATATATATATATATATATATATATATATATATATATATATATATATATATATATATATATATATATATATATATATATATATATATATATAATATATATACAATCCTAGCAGTTTCCTCATTCTGGGCTTTCGAGTTGTAGCCGTAATCGAGGTATAATCTACATGTACCCTCCGCTAGATGGGGCTTCAATAATCAGTTGACAGATTTAATTAGTGGCAGAATGGAGGCTGTTTTTAGGCTGTATATTTCTCTGAATTCAAATGCCAGGTCCTGGTGGCTTCATCCGAATCCGCCCTCAACCTATTGTCAACAGCCTGTACCGTGGATGTCTGATGACTGAATAATATCTAACTTCCAGTTTTTAAGGCCCAGCTTCGCTGCCATTGCTTGGTGCTAAACCTTCGCCATGGCGTTATGTCAAGGTAGTTCTTCGGAGCGAGCATAGAACATCCGGATATGATGTGTTGGATAGTTCTTCGAGCATTTTCAGCATAGGTCAGAGTCTATACCCTGCCGTGTTATGTTTTCAATGTACGCTTTCGTTGGGACTACCTGATCTTGGATGGCGGTTAGACAATCTCCGTTTCAGGGAAAAGGTAGCCTGATCGCATATATGTGAGTAACTCCATTCGATCTACCTGCCATGCTATGACATTCCTGTTTCAACTCAGCCACATTGTCATCAGCCGCTCGCAGCTCTCGAAAGAAGGGCTTATTCTTGCCGACAAAATACTTCTTCAAGTTTATGATATTAGCTCTATCTGCAGCTCGTCAAACCCCTTCCTCCTCACTCCTGGGCAGATATAATCGCACCACCATGTGGATGGTGCATGCCATATTAGGTGAGGAGAAATCGAACCTTGGAGTCCATCGCTTCGAGGTCCGTCGCCGACCATCTCAGTACGCCGAAGGAGTGTGCTATGCTGGGCACGGCCCAGATGTTAATAACCGTGAACATGGACTTAGACCTCAGTTCGGATTCGAAAATTTGTTTCAGTCAGCTAAAAAGCACTTCCCTCAAAAGATTTTTCATTTCTTCGCTCTTAATGTTCAATGCTAGTTGCATCCCTAAGTACTTGTAAGAGTCCATGACACCTAATGATGGAATAGTTACGTCGTTCATTAGTGTCGTCCCCGCTTCCCCTACGACAATTGTTCTCTATTTATGTTCACCAAAGCACCTTTCTCGATTCCTAGCGCCATTCTTTCATCTTCACTGATAGCCCTGACCACTTCCATCTGTCCCCACATATGGTCTGTGGTAGATGCGTATATCTTAAGATCATACATGTAGAGCTGGTTAGTGATTTTAGTAATCCTGTCTCTATCAAAGATAGAGATCAACTGCTATTGTGAAGTACAGAGAGGGTGTACTGCAGGACAGAGAAATAGGAGACTGAGGGTGTCACTTTGAAAAATCCCCCTTCTTATCGGTACCTCACCGATTGCCAGAGGCCCTGTTTTGAAAAGAAGATCTAGGGATGTTATCCAGCTACACTGTAGATGCTGCAGCAGCTGTATTATATGATTGGATATTCCGTACAATTGGACAATTGGAACACCCTGTCTAGCCAGGAATGTGGCATGCTATCGGATGCCTTGTTGTAACCTATATTGGCGACGCGATTGTTTCGTAGGTATGTAATTTATCATGAAGAGCTCTCTCATTTCGACGTCTGTACACAAGAGAACGTCAATCGCGATGGAGAAGATAAAACTGCAAACGAAGGTATCTCCCAGTCAGCTTCTAACGAATTGTGTTCCCTGGAAAATTTCAATCGGACTCTTTGATGTGCTGCGGTTAAAGTAAGACCTCGAGCTGCGATACGAGGCCTCAAACCAAAATCGCTGAGACGTTGTATCGGTTCGAAGCTAGTTTTTACTCCACTGTTGTTGGCCATGTATTGCCGTCCGTTCTCGCGGTCTTCTTTGCTGAGGTCGCCCTTCATGACTACCAGTCTGCCTATACCGGTGAATTATTCTGGAAATAATTAAATGTGAATAGGCCCTCCGCCTATTCTTGCGTAACCCCATTTCAATTCATGCAACACCTCTGCTTCATCATATTCTGTCAGGGTCAAATTTCCTGATTCGCGTAGCATTAGTACCAAAATTTAAACTTTCAAGAAGAACAAAAGGTACTCGGAAAAAACTATTCAACAACCACTCTTATCAATACGTGAAACCATTTTTGCAGAGTCCCAATTTATTTCGTTCATTTTATTTCTCATGAAAGGAACAGGCGCATCGAGAAAACATCCAATTTTCTTGGCATATGTCCGGAAAAAACATGTGTTAGTTGCATAGCAAAAAAGAAATTTCAAATAAATTAATGTGCGTTGATTTCACGGCTTTGTGTTGTCTCATGAGTTCAATTACACATCGACAATTTGAAATTATATATTTTCCATCTGGGAATGATATATTTTCTTGTATGACATTAATTTTCTCGAAGCAATGCCCACAAAATCGAATACCACCTGCTATAAATGGCGAATGAAAATTTCTCCACTCTCGAACAACCGAAAGGTGCCATAAAACTTTCGATATTTGCATATTACCTACAAACGTCGTCTCTAGACCAATATTAAAGCACATGCTGCGCACAAACCATCGTCCAATCCCTTTAAAGGAATAAACGCGATATACGAGGTCATAAACAACAGCGATCCAGTTTTATCACGGTTTACTAAGATGTCCGCGGAGAGTAATGACAATATCGCAGGAGGCTGGGTAATCAAACTGGTCGCGCGGAAAATCAGCCAGAGGACTGATGCGAGAAATTGAAGAGAGAGGTCGCTGTTGCTCCGGCGACATATTTATCCTGCGGAAACCGCATACCGTGACAGCCACGATATAAATCTGTCACGCGGTTTGGTTCTGAATTAATATAGATGTGCTTTTTGCATACGGACGAATTCTAGTCCAACTGGGAGATATTTGGTTTTACGTACGTCATAAAATCGGGGCTACGTGAGTGATATAAAATAAATCCACGTTTGATAGTTTGCGAACGTTGAATCATACTACTCGACAATATTTGATCGCCGTTTTTTCGAGATTTGCATATTTCATTTCCGGTGTAAATTGGGAGGCGGCACAGCAAATATTGAAAGGAACAATATTAAAGAATTTATTTATTATAATCTATTCACTTAGCTCTATTTTTTATAGGGAAAAGTCACACAGTGCGAGGGTATAAAAAGTCACACAGTGCGAGTATAGTATATTTATGTATAAAAGGTTTAACTTTAAAATTCATACTAAACAGTTCTTTCACTCCAGTTGATGGAAAAACACTCAGGAGAAGGCCAAATTTTATATTTAGCCGGTCCTGTTTACTTGTCTGCCGACCTGATTGGTGGGTAATTGATAAGTTTTTGTATTATTGATATACTGCAAAAAAAAATTGATTTCAAACTATTTTATCTATAAGACCAAAAATACCTGGGAACCGGACATTATTTGTTCTCGTTTTATGTTTGAATATAGTTACAATGAAGATGAAATAAAATCAAACACGATCAGTTTCGACAAGTTAAGTCAAGTGGTCAACTACAGAAAACGAACCTACATATTTAGATACTTGCGTAATTACAAATTTAGTAGTGGAAAGGTATTAATGTCTAGCTGGCTATTAGAGTGATTTCCCTTGGATTTTTACAGAGTTTTTGATTTTCAAATATAAATATATATATATATATATATATATATATATATATATATATATATATATATATATATATATATATATATATATATATATATATATAAACAGATTTATATTTATTCCTCTGTCGAAATTATGAAGAACTTTGGTATTATCAAATGATATAGAATGTTTTGTGGTTTTTAACTGTTCACATACTGGCGACCTATTATCAGAGGATAAGTGTTCTTTCCATCTGGTTTCGAAATTCCTACCAGTCTGCCCAACATAGGCTACCGTAGAGTCATTGTAAATAATTTTGTAAACTCCTGATCTTTTGATCTTGTCTGTTTGTTGTTTAGCATTGAATAATAATTTGCTCCATTTCAGACCATTTGAGAGGTGGTTATTTTGAATTAGCAAAAATAGTTACTTAAGTAATTGGAGAGGGAGGACCAGAACTTTTCGCTCTATACCTACTGCGGCCATGGAACTGATACTGGACCTTACACCTCTTCCCCTGATATTTAGAGGCGCATCTAAAATGGCTACTTACAGATTCTATCACCTCTCCTTAAATAGAACAAGAATATTCAGATTCGTACCCGAGACTTCAGAGTCAGAAATCGAGGACAGTGAAATGCTGAGTATAAAGGCTAACTTAACAATACCCAAAACTAACAAACAGCTGCCATTCTAGATCATTATCCCAACAAGACAGGAATGACCCAGCTCCAAGGACCGTCTACTTACTTGAGCTGCCCAAGGTATTGCAGCTGGTCTATATGCTCGATGTAGTGCCAAGGAACCGTCGATCTGTCTTGGCGAATTCACGATTGTTTTTCAAGCTGAAATATTCTCCATTGAGCACTCTACTAACCTCTTACTTGCGGAGGGATTAACAAGTAGGTCAATGAAAATTATCACTGATAGCCAAGCTGAACTGAAGGCATTGACATCCTACATCTTTACGTCACTTATTGGGCAAGAATATCGCTACACCATTGCCAAACTGGGAGGAATAAATATAATCTGTTGTGAGTACCCGGACACTCGAGCATTGAGGTAGATGAGAAGGTCGATTCATTGGCCGCTCTAGGAACAGGGATTTACCGAACTGGAGTCTAGGCTTGGAATTCTCATGGAGACTGCGAGGATGAAAATAACCAGTGGTTAGACCTGATGATAAGAGACCGAGGTACATAGCGTGACTAGTTGGATCTTCCACCAGTGAGTTTTTCGCAAACCTGATTTTTTTTATTAACTGGGTAGAGAACCTTAAGTCTATTTAGGAGATTAGTTTTTGCTCCCCCTTAGTATTTTTTCCCATGTTGTATGTTGTTAGGGCAAGGGCTACACCCATGTAGGGCTTCATTTCCAAAAGGTGTATGAGATGTTCCCTGTTGGAAAACAGAGGAGCATTAGTTGAGTTCTTAGATTCAAGTGAGTTTAGAAATATACGAGTTAGATATGTTTTGATGAAATATTTTTCTGCTGTTTCTCTTCTTCCATTGTTACAGATTTTTCCTGTCCCAATCCCCCTTCCTTTTCACCCTTGTCTTCGTGAGGAAGTCCTGGAAATCATGGAGTGCAAGATGATAATGAGAGAATGAAGCTGCTAAGCAGAAAAATTTTTGGTACTCTTTTTGTACACACGACACTAACACAACATAAAGAGACAAGCTATTGCTAGTGCAAAAGCGACAGAGAAACGAGTTTTTTCTACAGGTTTTTTCACTCATTTACTGAATCATACGCAAGACAGTATGCTTTGTTACATTTCCTGTGCTCACACTTTAGGGGCAATCGTAGGGGCAAGATGCGAGTTTAGATGCCTGATTAAGGAACGGGCATGGTCTGTTTTTTCTGTTGGTATTCTATTCATTTGCTTGTTTTTTACGATTGTGTTTTTCTGACACTCACCAAAATTATAGCTATTAGCATTTATTGTAAATACAATTATTCGAAATTTTTGTAAATGCTCTATTTTCAAGAGAATATATATAATACTAGATTCTTCCCGTTCTTCAGATGGTTAACCATGGAAGCATATATGAAAAAGAGAAAGATCGGCAACCAGCTACCTTTGAGAGGCTGGAGTTTGCTCTTGGTCTCTGGATGGTCTACGAGGTATACTACTCTTGTCTGGATATTAGCCAATTGATATAATGAATGTTTGAAAATCCAGACCGCGTCGCGCCTTTGTTTTGTATGAAAGCATCAGCTGTGATGGCGTGAAGTACTGCTTAGCCCTGAAAAGAAACCTGAGTTTAGCAGAAGTAGATTCGACTATGGTTGGCACATGGTTATGCCAGCAAACTCCAAAGTTGACTGTGATAACGAATAGATGATGTTCCTTTCTGAGGTGATTCGATGTCCATGCATGATTAGAGGAGGTTGTCTAGCAGTAATTTTTTCGAAGATCGTTGTTGACTGCGTTTTTGTTTGCCTCAAAATTGAGCAAATTCAACCGGAAAGAGCTCTGATATCTTTCTCGAGTCTGAATTCAGTGACATGCTCTGTTGGTATCTTTGTCGGTGTAGATCCTCATCAATTTTAGGAAACTGACAAGAAAATGAAGGCACCAAGTAATATTTTTTGAGGAATTTTACTGAATAATTGTGATTCAATACGCGTTTCACTACACTGTAGCTTCTCCAGACGAATATGAAAAGCTACGGTGCAGTGAAACGTGTTACGAATCACAATTATTCAGTAGAATTCCTCTAAAAAGATTAATTGTGTTTTGTTATTGATAATTGAATTCTACCTAGTAAAATCCCCTCAAATTTGAATGAAGGTAAAACCATTTATAATTCTTGTAGCGTCATTAAATGGAAAATGAACGCTACCTAAACAGATACTATTAAGTTAAACAGAACATAGGTAATCAGCTAGAGAAAAGATCAGAGCAAGAGCAGTAGTCTAAGGCTTGTTGGCACCGAAAGATGACCTAGCTAATGAAAACTACAATTTCTTGGTTTGAACGTTTAACATAGTGCCCGAATTATATCAACCAACAACTAAGAAATGATAACTCAATCGACTCATTTTCACCCGGTGTTGGTGTGGTGGGGTTAAAATAATCCAGAGTGTTATTCAATTGCGCATCACAAAAACTAGGAGACTGTCAGCGCCTCCACCTCCTTAGTACCTTCAAATGTTGAACTGAATATTGCTGTCTCAGTTGCCTCTTAGCTCTTAGTGAGTTAATATATTTGTTATTTGGGTGCGATGTTCGATTTGGTGATTTGCACCCTACAACACCACTGATGCTACCGCTTATAGACAACTTTTTTTTTCTTCTAGTCATACAGGTATGTTTTGTGATGTAGGGTTAGTTTTTAGGTAATATTCATTTTTTTGTTGGTTATTTAGATAAATGAGCTACGAACAACAACAGAGGAAGCTTCTCGCCTGATGGCATGATCTGGAAAATGATGAAGACTTTGTCGATTCGAGCGATTCTGAAAATGAAGATATAGTTCAAGAAAGTTCACATGATTCTGAATCAGAACTGAAAGATGATTCAGAACAAGTTGACGATGACGGAGGCGTTCATTCAGAAGATGAACAAGATGATAATCAAACAACATCATCTAATACAACGTCATCAGAAAATTGTTTCATCGGAAGAGATAAGAAAACCATGTGGTCAAAAATTTGTCCCAACCGAGCAGCACGAACCAGATCGGAAAATATAATTAGGGGTGAGTTCTCAGCAGTACGGTCTGCTGCAAGAGACCGCAAAACTGCTGAAGAATGCTTCGATATTTTATTTGATGAGGTTATTATTACTATTATTATAAGTTAAAGCAATCAGTATCTGGCTACTATTCGGGACCTTTATGATGATCAGCTCAAATATGTGGTCAAAGAAGTGGACGCTGCCGAATGTCGTGCTATTTTGGATCTCCTTTTCTTATCTGGGGTGTACAAAACGAATTGTTTGAATCTAGAGGACCTATGGAAAACTAATGTTTTGGGTATTGATATATTCAGAAGAGTTATGTCTCTGCGACGATTTCAAATACTACTCAGATACTTGCGTTTTGATAACTCTGAAAACAGACAAATTAGGCTACAAATTGATAAATTCACCCACATAAGAGCATTGTTCACTAAGTTTTTTGAAAACTGTCAAAACGCTTATTCTCCTAGGGAGTACGTCACCATAGATGAAGAGCTGCCCGCCTTTCGTGATCGATGTCCTTTCGAAGTATATATGCCAAATAAACCTTTAAAGTAGGGATTGAAAATATTCGCTTTAATTGATCATATAACGTGGTGAATATGGAACCTTATGCGGGTCTACAAGAAGATTGGCCATTCAAAGTATCCTATTCACCGTTCGATGTTGTTGACAAAATAGTGGCACCCATCAGTCAAACTAACCGAAATGTGACTTTCGACAACTGGTTCACCAGTTTTCCGCTGATGACCTACCTGTTAAAAAATCACAAACTCACTTTCGTTGGCACCATAAGGAAAAATAAAGCTTAGCTTCCACCTGCGTTTGTAGATACTAGAATTCGAGAAGTCCTTTCTACCAAATTTGGTTTTCAAAAGGACACTACCATATTATCAGACATACCGAAGAAGGAAAAAGTAGTACTGGTTGCCTCCACGCGTCAACACGACGATAAAATAGCTGAAAGAACTGGAGAAGCAAAAAACCTTAGATAATAGATTATTATAATTTCACCAAATGCGGAGTAGATGTGGTCGACGAACTATGCGGAAATTATGACGTATCACGTAACAGTAGAAGATGGCCACTAACCATTTTTTTTTCAATGATGAACGTCGGGGCTATCAATACTAGAATAATATATCAAAGCAACACTAAGAATATACAAAAGAGAAGAGAATTCCTTTTAGATTTGGGCTTGCAGCTTGTGCAAAATCATCTTCTGTCTCGTAAAGATAATGAGAGGTTGCCTAACCAATTGAAAAAGTCAATCAAATCTTCATTGAATGGGAACGAATTAGAACCGAATGAAAGAGAGCCAAAACACCAGAAAGTTATTGGAAGATGTGGAATGTGCCCCAGGGGTAAAGATATGAAGTGCCAAAAGAAGTGTGCCAAATGTGAATTTTTTGTGTCTGGAGCATAGCCTTATTATATGTCAAAATTGCTATCAATAGAGCACACTGTAAAATTTTTATCTTTCAATATTTCTAGTTCGCGTTTGTCTCTCTGAATGAATTATAGAGGGTGCTTCAACGAAAACGAAACAGAGGCTATACCTGCCAAGATATTCATTTCTGATCAAAACGCAAAAACAAGTCAATTTTTGTTTCAAGGAGTACATCTTTTGGGGTACAACACTTGCCTGAAATATCAACCCCCTAAGCGGGGGCTGCAATGCTTGAACATTTTGAATAGGGAAAATGGGTCGAGTAATAACTCAAAAGAAAGGTGGTATCTTTGTCTACATTGCTCTGATCGAATTTCCTTTCTTAATTGAAAACTGTAAAAGATACAGGGTGAGCAACTGAAAGATAGGGAAGGCTATTTCCCTGAGACTATTCAAGTTTCAGTGAGGTAAAATGGAATAGATCCATGCTGATCAATGACAGTCATCATCAAGTACCATCCTCATCTCTAATTTCAACCCCTGGAGCAGGGGTGATAACCCTTGAAAATCTGGAAGGGAGAAGATGAGTCGAGTGATAACTCGAAAGAAATGTATTATCTTTGTCTGCATTCCCGTGAAAGAATTTTCATTTTTGATTGAAAACTGTAGAAGAAACAGAGTGAGCCCTGAAAATCGAAGACTATAGCCTGAGACTATCTATTATTAGTGCGAAAAACTGGAATAGATTCATTTAGATCAAATGTGACAGCCTTTGATATGGAATGAATCTGTTCTTTTGCACTTGATGATGAGTGCTCAGGGCGATAGATAATGGATCTGTTCCATTTTATCTCACTGAAACTTGAATAGTCTCAGGGAAATAGTCTTCCCTATCGTTCAGTTGCTCACCCTGTATCTTTTACAGTTTTCAATTAAAAATTAAAAATTCGTTCAAAGCGATGTAGACAAAGATACCACCTTTCTTTGAGTCATCACTCAAGTTGATATTTCAGGCAAATTTTGTACCCCAAAGGATGTCCCCCTTGAAACAAAAATTGACCTGTTTTTGCGTTTTGATCAGAAATGAATATCTTGGTAGATAAAGCCTTTGTTTAGTTTTCGTTGAAGCACCCTGTATATTTTTGTTCATTCATTTGATATTCAGATCCTACTGAACGAATACGTTTTTCCCATATTCTGAACCGAAGAAATGTATGTTTCTCTTCATTAGAATTATGCCGACAATTTTTTTTTCTATAATATTCTGTAGGTGGGTGAATCAAATGCACTTTTTGTTGTGAAAAAATATGGTTTCTGTTCCCGAAACAAATTGTAGAATAAATTTTTCACACGAAAAACCAAACGGGGTGAATTTCACCCTACAACACCAATCATGTAACATAAGTTCACCACACCAACGCCGGGTTAACGGTGATCATTGAAAACAAGGAGTATTCAGTTCTTAACTACGTTGTAGAATTGATGATATAGAGAAAGCATAATTAGTATAGTTAGGAGATTGAGATTCATCGGAATATGAACAATGTCGTTAGGAGGGAAGTCGGATATTCAAAAATCGTACTAAAGAAGGTGCTTTCCAGATGTAACTGAACCGCAATTTGAACAATAACGATAAGAAAATCCGGCAACATATTTCAACGTCATTCTAAAAAGATTGTTTCAATTGGGCCACAGTCATTCTCAACTCTAGCCAAAATTTGATATCGCTGACTGATCAGAGAGCTTTAGCAACTATTCTTCAAACCAGCGAGATGCGAGTTCTATGATGTTTCGATCGTATCGAGAAAAAAAAAGCACGTAATTCTCCATAAGAGTGAACAAGAAGCTGACGGTGAAAAAAATTCGTTTACATGGTCGACCAAACGCTCTGAAATATTGATACATTATCAAACGAATGTTGTCCCATTGCTTGTAAAACCAGTACATTGAACGCCCTTTCTAAAATGACTATTCATCTCTTAAATGTTTCTATTTCGCAAAGTAGATTCTGTAAATGTCACTGTACCCAATTAAAATGTATTGTATTGCACCTTATTCCATTTTCTAAGTGCAATTCAATCAACAATATATGAACTATTCCTTCAGAAAATAATAAATCTTCAAGCACGCCAAACTGCGTTTCACCTTTTCGGTTGTTGAGAATTAACGTAAATTTGTCGATACAAGCGAAATATGTGAGCAATATGAAACAAAAACATATTGAATATAAACCTGCACGGTGCAGGAAATTAAAGCATAGAATTTACTATCAAAACAAAGTTCGCTAATATACAAATCCTAAATTCACTATTCTCTCGGAGTATTCAGCAGGAATATTTTGTTATGTTCACGCTAAATTAATATCTGAACAATCACAATTAGTTGTACAGAATCAGTCTAAAAACCGACATGAGCGAGAAGCAGAAAATTGTAGACATTGCTTCGACATACTCGACTGCATCTTCGATGAAACAAGTTCTGTTAATTTTTTTCTCGATGGCTCAAGTAGCGTTTCACGTTAACTGTTTCTAGAAGACACTGAGTACTTGTACACAATGCCAGTAGACGGACAGTTCTTGCAAATAACGTGACAAAGTTCCCTGTGCTACATTCCATGTAATCATTCGCTCTTTAACTTATGTGCTTGTGGTGATTTAGATTGTTTAAGATGTAAGTTGAAGACCATTCATTTTTGTATTGTTTACTGAAACTTCAGCGTTTTATTATATGGGAAGGAATATGTTTTGATTCCAAATACCTGTAGTAGTCTACTTCTTCTCAATGATACTTAAATATTTGTTATTATATGAATGAAAACGAACCGATTTGGCAAAGTTTTTTCGAATATCCGAATGCCAGAGTAAAGTTTCATTGACAAAAAGCTGACTGAAAATTACAGAATCTGGAAAATTAGTTTCTTAATTTTTGTTTTTGTTCTGTTCGTTATGATGCTGGATAAGTTTAAAGAAGATAAACACTCACAATAATGACTAAAAGAGTTATAAAATTCAAAGGAATTATGTCAATTTTTTTGCTTTAGAGTTCTGGATCTTGTCGATCATAACTGATTATAGAATAGACACATTTGAATCATCCTTTCCATTTACGTTTCCATTCCACATAATTAAAAAAGAAGTAGTTTCTAGTCTTCCTATAAAGACTGCATTATCTGGAATACGTGTAGCTGTAAAGTTGAAATGGACACTGAATACTCAAGTCGGCAACTGAAACTGTAAAAAACACCTTAGTCAACGCAATTGCGATTTGCCATTTATGCGTCATAGTTTGACACTCTCAAGATAATTAAAATCCATAGTGCACTTAAATTTCGACCTTTCTGAGATTATGCCAAACCTCCATTGTAACTTCTTCATTATCTTGATTATTTTATCTGTATGAGATTTTTTTCAATCTTCGAAAGTACTGTATGAGATTTTATTTCAATCTTTGCATTTCAATATGACAAAATTTCAAACGTTTGCACAATTAACGAACATTTTTCAATCAACAAGTTGGCAGCTAATTATTTGTAAAGCAACAATGTGTATTGAATTGAGCATTAATTTTAGTATTTACTGCTATGAGCATAGAATTCAAAACATCTATGTAAATTCACAACAGCTTAGTACACTGCACCCAGAAATTAAGGGACGAAATCGAAAATTCAAATTCATTCAGAAGTTTAGATATATTGAAGATTCATTTCTCCAGCACTAAGAAAAAAAGTTCCCAAAAATCTGTTATTACCTGATATTTTCACAAGAATTATTGCATGATATCTACGAGCGCTGGCTGATTTCTGATGGCATTTCAATTTTCTTCTATTCAGAATGTCTCAAACATTTTCAATGGGATTGAGTTCTGGACTTCGTTCAGGCCACTCTATTGAAGTGACTTTTGATCTTGAAGGTAGTTCTAACGATACCAGCTTGGTGTTGGTACTTTACTTCTATGTTTTAAGTAAAACGTTTGATTGTGTATCTCCTGACATATTGGTCGATAAATTGAAATGCTATAAGCTTGATACAGCTAGTTGTATTCTCATACGATCCTTTCTTTCGAACCGTACACAGTACACAGTGGTGAATGGACTCGTTTCCGAGTGTGCTGGTGTTGTTAGTGGCCTACCACAAGGATCTGTTCTTGGACTATTTCTTTTTCTACTCTTTATTAACGACCTTGTGAAGGCAGTCGGCGCCGCTGATCTGCTTTTGTTGGCTGACGACACTGGCACTGTTGGGAGTGGTGAAAGTAAACCCAAGGTAACTGCAGCTATGAACGACAGTCAGACTTCATTCTTAGAGTGTTTCATTGTTAACCAACTGAACGTTAATGTCAATAAAACTAAAAAAATGTTACTCACGCACGAAAATATCGATTTTGAGGATGAGGAGTGTGTCAGGTTTTTTGGTGTTCAGTTTGACCCTACACTGAGTTGGAGGGCCCATGTGGACTTCATATCGGGAAAGATATCAAGTAGTATTATTTCGATTCGTAATCTTGTCGGACTGATGCCCGAGGACACGATGAGGATGGCTTATTTTTCTCTCATCCAGTCTCACTTAACTTATGTAGTGACGAATTGCGGTTACTCAACCTTCACTAGCAGGATATTTGGATTGCAGATAGGAGCTCTAAGGGTCTCATCTAATAAAAAGTATAGGGAGGATGTACGAAATATTTGTTGAAAAACGAATTCTCACTTTCCCATGTTTATATATTACCTATATATATATATATATATATATATATATATATATATATATATATATATATATATATATATATATATATATATATACAAAAATTCGAATAATAATTTTTACAATGAATTCTTATATCTATAATTTTGGTGTGTGTCAGAAAAACACAAGTGTGAGCTCTGGAAATGTAACAGGGGAACCATACTATCTTGCATATGATTCAATAAACGAGTGAAAAAATCTGAGGAGAAAACTCGTTTCCCTGTCGCTATTGCACTAGCTATAGCCTGTCTGTTTATGTTATGTTAGTGTCGTGTGTACATAAAGACTACCAAAGATTTTTCTGCTTAGCCGCTTCATTCTCTCTTGACATGGACATGGATCTGTACCAATGGAAAAAGAAAAACCGCAGAAAAATATTTCAACAATCATACCTCCTATATGTCTAAACAAATCTAAGAAAATATTCTACATAGCAAGCAAGGACTTAAAAAGAGCTAAGGAGATAATCAAAAAGTACATAACCTGCGATATTTCCTCTTTCGCGGAGATGTTCTTCCGTCAAAGTGTGAGTCTCCTGAAACATAATCACTTCCTTGTTCTTGCTTTTAATGGTAGGTAAGGAAGATGAAGATAAGAATATTTTGATAAAAGATATCCATAACTATAATCAATGTGATATACGTATATACGTATTGATTTGTTACGACTAAAATATAGTCGCTTTTGTGGAAATTATTTCAGTAAGGTTTTTATGAACAAGTTACCTTTGAACATCCGCAACCTTCCCTAAGAACAGTTTGAGCCATTTCTCGAAAACTTTCTAATTAAAAATGCCTTTTATCATGTGCACGAGTTTTCAAATTATAATTTTGACGACAGTGGTGTCCTCTAAGTGTTTATATCATTTCAATGTGATATTGACATTTCGGTTTATTTGTAATTACATGTCTATTTTCTATTTTTGTCTCCGTTTAAAGGTGCCTAGTAGTAGCGTTGCGGCTCGAACTCGTCCTTGCCCAGGTCTCCTTTTATGACTACCAGTTTTCCCGCACCCACTGATCATTCTGGAAACTGTTGAAGGTTCATCCCAAGCTTTTAGCCTATTCTCATATAAACCCATCATGGGTCATCAAACACCATGCTTCAGAACATTTTGCCTGGGTCAAATTTCGTGATACGCTTTGAATTTTTCGCGAAAATTCGAATTTTAGAAGAACAAACTGTAATTTCAAAACTTAATCAACTGTAGTTATAAAAATATGGTAGTTTTTCGCAAAATCTCAATTTATTTCTTCCATGTTATATATCATCAGAGAAACATGTGTGAAAGGAAAATAGATGGAGTTCTGTTGTACATGCGTTCATCATTAATTGCTTGCCAAAAGAAAAATTTTAAATAATGAAATTGTAATTGTTTTCTTGGAAAAGTGAAGATGAAACCACGGAATGTCCGAAGAATTCTCCCTTATGTTTTCTGTTACCACAAAACTCGGGTTTTACCCCGTTTCATATCGGCCTGACCAGATGTGAACAGATCATAAAACTCTATGTCGGACAGAATAACCGAGAAAAGTAATATCCTTTATTCAACAATGATTGCAGTAACACTAATGTGAGTTACTTCTCATCCAACCAATATCATAGCAACGTACTAAAAAAAGAAGTATACAACTGTGATCTTAGTTATCACAAAACTCGGGTTTTCACTCTGTTTTGTATTGCCCTGACTAGATATGAACAGATCATGAAGCCTTTCGTTGGACAGTATGACCGGGAAAAGAAATATTTTTTATACAACAATAATTGCAGTAACATTATCTCTTGAAAACTCATATCAGTTACATCTCATCCAACCAATATCTTTGCTCTCTTGTTCTCAAAGTATTCTGTGCTAGATTCATCTAACGAAATATCACCGAACATTCCACCTACAAATTCTTCCATGGCAGAAATCAAGTTCAGACTCCGCACTGTGAGACGGGTTCTCGAGAAGCTGAACTGCAAGAAGGCAGTTGGTTTAGACTAAATATCGCCAGTCGTCCTGAGAAAGTGTGCTCCCGAATTGGCACCCATTCTTAACCGTCTGTTTCAAATTTCTTATGAAAGCCAGACTTTCCGAGCAGCTGGAAAATAGCGAGAATTCAACCGATCCCAAAAGAAGGAAAGAAGTCCTTACACCAAAACAACCGCCCTGTTGCACTTCTTCCCATTATGTCCAAAGTGATGAAGAGAGTCATAAATGATGAACTTATCAAATATCTTGAGTTGCAGGGAATTATTAACGACCATTCGCAGGCGAAATTCAACAGAAAAGTTGCTCGCTTACGTCACTCATGTTTGAACATCAACGATGGAAAAGCATGGAGAATCTAGAGCAATAGCCCTTGACATCTCTAAAGCCTTCGATAAGGTTTGGCATGCAGCCTTGTTCAATAAACTTGCTGCATATGGGTTTTCAGAAAAACTGTGGGGTTGGATAAGTAGCTTTCTTTCAAATAGATCACTACAAGTTGAGGTCGACGGTATAACATCTGATTGTTTCCAGTTGCAATCAGGATTACCTCAGGGATCCATTCTTTCGCCAAGCTTGTTTCTGTTGCAGATAAACAATCTTCTGTCTTCTACAGTGAATCTGCGGAATCTCGGCGTCAGAGATGTCAACAAATTAATCACTTAAGCTCTAACTTATAAAGGATATCTGAGTGGGGTCAGTTGAACCTGGTGAGCTTCAACGCGAGCAAGAAGGAAGCAACTACGTTTTCTAGAAAGGTCCCCGCTGGAGAACCTCCTCTAATGTTGCAAGGTCAACAAATTGCATCCGAAGATTCGATGCACCTTCTCGGAATAACTCCGGATTTTGCTGGCATGAATATGTATCAGCAGTAGTTAAGTCGGCATCAACTAAACTTAGTTATCTTTTCAGAAACAAACGATACCTTACGTCATCTCAGCTGTTGCTTCTATATAAGGCGCGATCTGCTTTGGAATATTGTATGGGGATCTGCGCCCAAACATTCGTTGCGGATCTTGGATATTGTGCAAAATCGGGCTGTGCACCTCATCGACCACCTGGAGATAACCCGCGATCTCCAACCGCTAGCTTTCAGAAGACAAGTTGCTGACTTTTATCTATTTTACAGATACTTCCACGGACGTTGCTCCAAGGAGCTGAAAGACCTTGTTCCGGGAAAACTTATGTTTTGCCGCAACACTAGACAGGCAAGGAGTTCTCATCATATGGCGGTACATCTAATGACCCTCTCTCTATAAGAATTTTCCTTCGTTTACAGGGCCGGCGAGATGTGAAACTCGCTTCCGTCCAACATCTTTCCAACATCCTACAATTTGGCCCTCTTTAAGTTGCGAGTAAATAGACACCACAATTCTTCCCAGGCGCCCACTAGTGTGGTGTAATAGGTTCGCCTATTCCTGGAAAGCGCGCGTAGAAAAAATTACTATCTAACAAATAAAAAGTATACGATAGTGATCTTAGTAACATGTATATCTCATCATATTAGTCTAGTGAGTTCAATGTATGTAAATAGTACAAAGCAATCTTCTTTATAAGTATAACCGAACGCGGCTAAAACCCACCTATTCTGTAACAGTATAACTCACATTTTTGTGGAAATTTGTCATGTTATCAATATTTGGAAAGAAAGAAATATTATCTTTCTATTTCATCCAAATTCACCTAGTTTCACATTGAGAAAATCCAGTTTATACCTCAATTCGAATACCATTCAACAAAAAAAAAACGCTCCTAGAATGTCACAATAGTTTTCACATAATTTTGATGTCAACCGATGTCAGTCAATGCCGAAATTTCGGAAAATTTAGAAATCCTGAATCACTCTTGAATAAAGATACGGTAAGAGCGATCAGTTTTCACCAATGAAATATTAACTTCAAGAATCGTGGACGGAAATGGTAGGGTTATTTTTCTATATTTGCTGTAGTTCACATAGCAGCTGTACTAACACATCCAAAATGGGACACCTGTGAAATCGATTTTCGTTTCTGTCTGGTTATTATGTACCCAAGATATGTTAACACCAGCAACCAACTAGCATTTTCAGATTGTTTTCGTCTGCTATAGTGTTTTGGTATGTTTATCAAAATGCTATCGGAATGATTTCATTAAATGAATTTTAGATAAAAATGATGAAATTGAGTTCTTCACAGCACAAAATATATTGACTGTTGTATTTGGAGACGATACTTTCTTAATGATTAGTGCAGGATAATGATGAAACATCAAGACTGAGTAACAACGGCCTTGCTGGATTCTGGAGCACATCGAGATAAAGGAAGAGGAAAATTGTTATTGTATATCCTCGAACCACTATTAGAGAAGATGCTGAGGATGTAGACATATCGGTTTGCTCACAAAACTGGATAACGAATTGTTTTCACCACTTTAATGCATCTGTTGAGGAATGATTTCAAAATTACAGTTCGCTTCGAAATATAAATAAAGTGCCGATTAATGTGTATGTGATATTGGGAAGGAACAAAATGATATTGATGAAATAATTTTTTGGGAGACCAAGAAAGTCGCCTTCTCATGTGATAAGACGTCTTATTGCAGACGAACTATCTTAGAAATAATTTTCCTCCTCTGGAGAATAAAGACGTTTTAGAATAATAAGAGAAAAAGACTCAATGACGAATGATGTCATGTATTTAAAGAAATATCGTCTCTGAACTTCACAGCGGAAACTAGAATCAATATCTCAGTAGTGAAATATGGTGTCTGTGAAAAGGTCCGTTGAAATATGAGCGCAGCTATGGAAGCTTCGGATTCCGCAGTATGATGGGAATAGGAGTGCATGAATTAATTATTGAAATAGCGCGGGAACTGGAAAGCTGCAAGAGTAAAATTTATTATTCACTAATAGCCTCGCCATCATGCTGTATTAGAAACAAGGGAGAAACTTGTGTAATGCTTCAGTTTCGTATGGTAACATGAGTATCCTGGAATCTTATCAAGATCAAATTCAAGGAATGATGAGACTCCTCGAAGAAGTTTTTCCTTTCATGGATTTTTCCACTTGTCAATCGCGATGATTTTTTATAAAGTTGATTTAACATATTTCTGGCCTGAAACAAAAAATCAATTTTATCGGTTCTCGTTCAATTTTATTCTCGAGCATTATCATTCATTATCAAATACACCGCGTATAGAAATTGATACGCAAAATCGAAAGCTCAAATTTATTCAGAAGAAGTTTCGATATGTTCGAGAATTATTTTTCCAGTAATCCACCAGCAATAAGGAATGAAGAAGAAGTTCACGCATGTTTGCCGCAAATGATATAATATGTTCTTCTAACATGTCTTCAACGTGCCTCTTAGCATTGTGGGTTCCATTTTTACGATGGCCAGATCGATGCGGGCTTTCATAGGAATGTCTTCTCACACCAAAATTGAATTTCCACCTAAACCATAGATAGGTAAAAGGTTGCACTGCGAACATCTCTTATTCCGTCATCTGTACAATAAAAAAGTCGAACGCAACAAAAACGCAAAATTTCGAGTCATCTGTTACCAAAACTCCTTCCGAGTTAGCTTCGTACAAATAGCCATATTCTCAGGCAAGATCAATCGAATTCTTGATGTGCTGCGGTTAGAGCTGGACGTTGAGCTGTGGATGAGGCTTCAAACCAAATTCCCTGAGATGTTCTCTTTTCGTTTCAGAGCTAATTTGTACTGCAATTTTTTTTCAAGCTGCATTTGAAGTTACCTAGCAGTAGCGAACCGTTGTCTAAACGAGGAAATTATAAGATAACGGTAATAAATATAGGTTGTTGTTTGAGTTTGTTGTCCTGGTTTTCTCATGAGGCTACAAGTCTCCTTGTATCTGTGGAATAATTCTGGGAAAAGTTGAATGCAGGCTTTGGCCTTCACTACCGAAAATGAAAATTTTTCGATAATAACATGGAATTTTATTACACAATACTTGTGTTAATTATTATATGCCCTCCAAAAAGGAATTTTCTTCTCTGAACCGAGGCGGAAACGCAAATTTACAGACATTGGTACTGACAGACTTCGCAATAGACAAGAACTGTCTAGTCCCGCTTGCCTGTTCAAGGAGTTACCCCTTCGTTGAAATTTGCCTTTTCTCTTGTAGTTGCTAGGTTGCATACGTTCCATATTCGTACGAAGGTTGTTCTCGTTTCCTGTGTTTGATTTACCTTCCATGACTTGTAAGCCCTGCTCTTTGCTGCAGAGTCTTTGTTGAACTATGGCTTTTGTGCTGTTGTTCTTTTCACGGAGTGAGGATGTTGACATCCAGTTCTGCATGAATGATTTCTGTAACAGATTCAGTGCACACATTGATGTCAGGATCTGAAAGGCAAACATCACGTAATGGGAAGCACGAAAAGAATTCACGCAGCTCATCCCCGTTAGCACAGTTATAGTGCCAGATGCGTCTGGGTGGTTAAGGTTCTTGGTTAAGCGGCAGCACAATGTTTCCAATAGCATATATAAGGTTGTGGTCCGAGGTGCCTTGCGGTGATGAGATCTCTAATCCAAAACCATCTAGATCTGAAATCAAAATAAGATCCAAAGTGGTCGGGAAGTAGGTTGGGTGATCAGGTATTAAGAAATGAAATTTCGCCTGTCTTTCCGCTTCATTTGTTTTATTGGAGTGGCGGTTGGTGATGTGAACGTTGAAGTCACACAGTACAATGACCTCAGCTGCCGGATGATGTCTCTGGATCCAATCCACCTTATCACCTATATACTGAAACAGTCTAGGGAAGCAAATATCGTTTGGCGAGCGATATAGACAGCATAAGAACAGTGTTTTAACCTAAATCTCGTATGTAACTCATACGTTTAAACGTAAATACGTTGGTTTTTTGACCTATTTGGGTTTCGGTTAGGCCAGCGCATGGGGTTGGGCGTTTTGCAGATGCTGCATCGATATTCACGTTGTTGTGACCCAGTTCTCTGATATAGCAGAACTCTATCAAGTATTTGCTTTCTTTTCTAGAACGTGAATGAATGAGTGAATTCGTCTGATGAGTGCTCAATCTACCCGCATCACGAACCCCTCATTGGTAATCCAAATAATGAATATCTAAACGAATGAAAAATGAGTTTCCTAAACGCTCAGAAAATGGTTTGTTTGAAATTATCACTATTACATATTGTGTGGATAAGTAATAATCTCCACATTTCTAGGTATTCGTTGTTACTAATGCCAAACAACAAAGCAATATTAGCCCCCTAGCAATATAATGAATTCATCTGTGAAAATACTTGCCTGAACGAAACATATTCCAAACCTCTAACATCTTCGAAAAGAGGAAGTGTAATTTTTCTTATAATGAAAAAACAAACAGTTTTTCGTGTTATGAAAAGCACAGTCAGCATGTTGGAACTCAAATATAGTTGGAGCGAAAGAAATTGTCTGCATCACATTAATTGTGTTTAATACTCAAGTGAAGTGTGGTACAATGTGAAAACAAAATGAGTTAACTGAAATATGAAACATAAAAAAATTCAGCACTATTGAAAATTAAGTGGAGACAAACTATTTGAATTTGTTTGAGGCAGTTTTGATAGCCTAGGAATGAGAACGGGGGGCACGCTGGCGTGAAAGACATAACCTGCTTCCTAAATCTGTTAACAGCGAACACTAGATAGGATCACGTCGAAATACCACTTTGGTTATATGATCGAGGTAAAAATTCCACCCATACAATGAGTGGAAGGAAAAGGTGCATTCCTTGTAAGGTGGAGGGTATCTCTGGTATGCAGATGGCTCGAAGACTAAAGGAGAATAAAGTAGCGGAGTGTACTGACGAATAAATGGGAGGGTTTTACCTCCCAATATATAGATATACAAAACTCTTCCAGTAGGCCATACTTGGCAGCGATCAAAGTCTGGCAGAATTAGGTTAGTAGTGAATCAGAATCCCCTACTTCTAAGGTGGTCTGGAGGTGCATTCAGGCACTGTAATAACTGGCGGTAAACATATCCGTCTCCTCTGGGAGACAGGTCACTCAAGGATCAGAGGAAATGAGATTGCAGATAGGGTGGCCTATCTAGCTGTTAAAAAAACATCTGGTTGGAATCTTGATATGTATTGTTCAGGCAACCCTGGGATTGGTAAGCAGGACACTTGGTTGAATGCTCAGGGTTGCCACTAGTCTAAAGAAAAAAAACGTTTGGCACTTGAAGGCGGTCGAACTAATGAAGCGTGCTTCTGGCGAAGAAAGTGACTGGGCATGGCTAGTTGAAATACCTCCAGTGGAAGATAGGACTGACGAGTAATCCTAAGTGCAGGTGTTGTGAAATTGGGCTCGAACCACCAGTTTACTGGATCACCACATTCCTTGCATCGATACACCTGAGGCGTTACCGACTGGGCACGGAAATGCTGGGAATGAAATATACCGAAGATATAATCCCGGCCTACTAGAGACTTCTTTGTGAGGATAGAGCAGAGGAGGAAGTTACAAGGAAGGAGTACACAAAATGGCATAAACACAGTTATCAATGTCCATGATGGACCACTTTGATATAATTACTACTATAAACTAATTATTGGTTCAAGTAGTAGGAAATAAAAAATTATTATCATTACCATATTTAATAGAACTGACACACTACAGTATTGAAATCTGGGAAAATTCTGTTATGAAATAAAGTAGCACAGAGCTTCTTCATGCACAAATATTTTTGTGATATCTCATGAATAGGTTCATTTGATATTTCTATAATCTCAGTTATTTCACTTACTTTCAGTTTATCATATGCCAGTGGAAGTTGATAAAATCGTGGTCATCACCAAGAACCCATTTCCTGATTCGATTTGGATTAATACATTTATTAACAAGATGAGTTTCTGCATGACAAAAGTTTCCTTAATATCTCAAGGAAATTGAATCAGAGTCATTGAAAGTTGTAGATAGCATGCTCAAGATTGTTATTGCAAAAGATTTAGTTATAGAAAGTACTTTCTATATGCAATTTCTTTGACTTTATCAAATGATGGCATTACCATCAATATACACTTTGCTCTTTTCGCAAATATTGTTGATGAAAAATAAACTGTTTGAGAACACTCATTCAATTTGTCGAAAGCAATACTTTCACACTTTCAAAATTTGAAAAAGCCTATAATCATAATTGAAAATGCATTACGTTGAATTGTCCGATGTGCAAAGGGGTCGAATAATCGCTCTCATTGAAGAAAGGGTGACACAGAGGAATACAGCGGCCACAATAGGGGTATAACAGGGGGTGATTTCAAAAACCTACGCCCGATACTTGGAGCTACAATCTCTGCAAAATAGGCCTAGAAGAAGCCGTATAAAGTTCACTTCTTGAAGGACAACACCGCTTTTTGTACCAAATTGCAAGAACAGACCCTAGTGCGTCGCACCTCATACTCCAAAGGCAATTTCTGGAAGCAACAGGCATCAGTATATCAGTCGAAACAATACGCCAAAGACTTCGTTCAAGAGTTTTATACAGCAGAAGGCCATTAAGAGTTCCAGAGCTGACCAGACAACTAAAAATTAACAAATTTAATTGGTGTATCGAGCACGAAAATTGGAATATTGTGAATTGGCGAGATGTTCTTTTTTCGGATGAGACCAGAATTGGTACTCGATCAGATGACCACCGGATTCGGGATTTTGAGGGTCGTGGAAGACAAGCTAGACTCCGAGCAGCAAGACAAATTCCGAAATACCAAGGTGGCAGTGTGATGTTTTGGGGTGGCACTACGCTGGGAGGCAAAACAGATTTGATTCCGTTTCCTGCAAGAGTACCGGCTAGAAATTATGAGGTACTAGAGCTAGAGCCCAAAGTGAGACTCTGGCGAGGTGCCCACGGAGGGAATTTCACGTTTATGCAAGATATTGATACTCCGCATACCAGCAACCTCGCGCGACATTATCTTGAAACACAGAGAATCGCTCTTTTGGACTGGCTAGCTTGATCTCTAGACCTTAATTCTATCGGAAAATTATATGATAATCTCAAAAGGAAAATAAGATCGCGCCATAATAATCCAAGAAAGCCACAACAGCTCATCCGAGACGCCACAGAAGAGTGGCAGAAAATCAACCCAGAGGAGGTCGAAAACCTCATCCAAAGCATGCTTTGACGGATTCAGGCTTGTATCAGGGCAAGAAGAAGTCATACAAGCTACTAAGGTCGAGAAAAAAACACCTACTCCTTGAGAAAACAACTTTCAATTATTTATTACATGGGGAAAGTCTCTTATTTTCTTTTATTTGTTTCTTTCTTAAAATGAACCTTAATTTTCTTTTCTCAATTGAAATATCTCAAAGAGGATCAATAATTCTAACAATCCTTCGAAATTTCTAAAATCCCTGAGGTAATACTCGAAATATCGGGTGATACCATTTAAATTTAGTTGTGTGTATATTGTGAAGTGGCAGTTGTAAGTAAAAATTGTTTTTCACTGCAGAATTCAGATATTTTAGATTTGGAATATCAAGAAAACTGTTCGAGAACCTTAACTATAACATTCTTCCATAAATTCTCTTCTCAGTAGTAATTTCTGTACAAAACGTCGTATACCTCCTAATGTGCTCAGAATATTTCAGTTCTGCACAAGTCTTCCGACAATACTGCTCGATTCAAAGATTTTCCACGTAAAACCGCAGACCGTACAAATAAATACGTGTAACGAACATTAACCTTGCTCTATGAAGGAATGCTTGCTTGTGGTAGGTCATTGAACACATCCGAGTTCTCAACGTGAATATTTATTTATATACAGGAGACAACAACGAAGTCGATTATTCAAATGATGACACTTGAAGAAACATTGTATCGAAGATATGGTATGAGTCTTAGTCGTAACTTTGGACTATCATTATTGTCAACTATTTTTCTATGATTTCACTTGATGGACATTTATTTATTACTATATTCCTAAGTCGAGGTGAGCGGGAAATACTTTATTCCCTATTTTATTGTAACAACAAAAAAGGCAAATTTTTCCTTTTGTTTACATTAAAATTCGATTTAATTTGAATTTCTTCGTGAACTACGCTTCAGCAGTATTAGCTTCGTCAAGTAGGTATTTCGACAGTTCACACGATCGCCTAGTATTCCGTGTTTGTCATTGATTGTCTCTGAAGAGATTTACGTGACACGAAGACTCCTTCTGTTTATTGTTCTACTAATAGTTCCTTTCTTCCTGTTCTAATTTCACTGTAAAATAACGAATTCAAATGGCGTAGTTATTTTCGACATTTCCATCGATTCGGGACTGTGTTGTTGTTTCCATACATGCAGCTTATGGGTCAAATACGCTATAGTTTTAGTTGTAGGATGTCATAAACTCCACAAGGACATAGTTATAGATGACGCAGACCGTTCGTTTGGTGCAATTTAGGGCTTCTTTCTTAATATGCAGTTCTTCTCATACAAGAAATATACAGGCTTGCAAGTGTCTACTGCACTCTGTAATATTTCTCCTTCAATACAGGCAAATACTCGCAACAAATTTCCTCCCAGATAACAGAAACTGCTTATTAAGGTATTTCCGAGACTTCATCAATTCGGTGCTGTGCTGTTTTCAAGTCAGAAAGTTTTCTTTTCGTTTTCAAATATAGAATGGTGTATAGTTATTCCATAGGTTCTGTTATACATTTTAATTTTTGTTTTTGATTCAACACCAATTTACTGATTTTCTCAGTATAAAAAAATGCCTATTAATTACAAGTCGAAGACACCTATCCATGGCTTTTTGCTGCGCGTCACATTCAGTTCTGCTTGGTACACAGAGACTTTATATCTTTTTGGAGTTCAGTATAGGTCATATTTCCTAGATTCTTACCAACAGATTCCAGGCAGTATATGGTCTAGCAGGAGGCAGATCTCATGGAGAATTCGCCTGGGAACAATAACCGGATCTATTTCATTTATAATATTCATTAACGAGTTTCCTGATTATTTACCGCTTATTGAGACGATACTGATTTCTACTGATGCCATCATATCTTTCTGTGGCAGAGGTTTATAGCCTTCAGAGAAAATATTTGAGGATGAGCACTCGAAAACCATAGAGTAGTTTGCTTCAAATAGTCTGAGCCTACATCTGTCAAAGACGGAGAAAGTTGTTTTCTCACTAAGAAATCGCCTCTATGATGTTAACGTGGCACGGTTTCTCAACTTCAAGAAATGCTAGAGAAAGAGCATACAACATAGCATATAGATCTACTGTTTATCTAAAGGATCAGATATAAAGTTTAGACCACTCTTCACCTTATGATTTCCTGCTCAGCTCATAAAATTCTCATCCTACAGAAAGGTTAATATCATAATGACGAAGAAAATGACTTGATTAAAAAGCAGTATTGCATAATTTATTCATTTATTTATTTATATATTAACTGTATGAACCATGAAATTACAATATAGGAAGAAAGGAACAAAAACAATATGCATGAATAAAAATCACTCAAATACCTTCCCAATAGGAAAAATAATTGAATGAATCTTCGACTTCAATTCAGCAGGCGAAAGGCTGTAACATCAGTCTGCCTTGAGGTACTGATTACCTATTCGTAGAAAACGAGACACAGATGAGTTGGCATAATAATTTTTGTCCGATGAAGAGGTTCTTTGAAGGGAGACTCACCCCTAGTAATCCCCCCAGGAACTTGAAGACCAATCTGATACAATTAATCGGGGGAATCCACCTCACCATCAAGACATCTACAGAGAAAGAGAAGATCTAGCACAATTCTTTTTTCGGATAGCTTTCCTATGTTCACTTCAGCCCTGACAAATGTTGCAGTCGAGGCGTACTTAAGAATAGGCCTGCAATAACAGCTGAATAACAATTTCAGAATGTCACAGCTTGTAAACATAGCTGTGTTACGCCTAATAAAGTCCAAGGTTTTGAAGGCTCGGTTTACAATTGTGTCGAAATGAAATCGATGAACACCTCGAGATCTCTGGCAACATTAACCCTTTCGAGTTTGGTACTATTGATAGTGTAATCAAAATTAATTACACCACCTAACTTACAGGAAGAAATGCACTGAAAATTGTCCAAACTGACCTCCAAGCCATTTCTGACAAACCAGTCAGATACAGCATCCAAATCTTCCTGAAGGGACAATGCATCAGTGATGCCATTGATACTTTTTCAAATTCAAAGGTCATCAGCATAGAGCAGAATGCTCAATGACAGTACCAATATCGTTAATGAAAAGTGATACTTTTCAAAAAAATGGGCCCAAATGGCTGCCCTGTGGAACAACAGAAGTTACTGGAATAATTGATTATTCGAAAATTTTAAGGAATTTTAAGGAATATCACCTCGCTCAAGAGATGGTACTGAAATAAATAAAATTGTTTAATAAGCTAAATTTGAGTTCAACTGTTTATCACATCAAACTCATTGGTTGAAGGATCAATCTGATCCTCTGAAATTGCCAACACTTGAGCTCTAGTGTCCAGAAAAATTCAACTTGGGACTAATGACCAATTTTCTAAAGCTCTTCTTCATTTTTGTTAGCTGCCACTTTTGGAAACACGAACCTTTTTTTTCCATTGACAAAAGTTAAAACTATGAGAAGAAAAATAAGACAATTTCAATTCATTTTTACGTGTTCCTCAGTAACATATTTTCTTGTTCTCCTTTTCAAACTTGTATAAAGCAAGCGATGATGCTTGGAAGTTCCGGAAATATCTGATTCTGCATTGAATATTTCCGCTTTCCTTTCCCAAGTTGTTTTTCATCAGTTATTGATCAAGATGTACTCCTGCATTCATTGACATTATTGTATCCAAGACATTATGCAGGAATAGATAGGAATTGAGAAGAAAGGAAACATTCGAAGGGGAATCATGAAAAATAACCAACGTCACAGTTGGAAGTGGCAAGTTTTTTCAATATCACAAGTTGAGCTTAAATAAACACGAAAAAACCTATGAAAAGATACTCATTTATGCAATAAAAATAAATTAAAATTTGTTCCTCTCTTAGAGTAAAATTTGCGGATCTCTATACTGAATTCATTCTCTTAATCTGAAATTCGTTTTCAAGACAAAAACCAACAACATCCTGTTGTAATCTTTTGCCACCATTTTCCAGTTTACATTGAATGTAATGATTGAAACGACAGATACATGAAATTCACATTCAGTAACCGAATAATACTATGAACCTCATGTTTGTAAACGAAAAGTCATCACATTGTTAACTTCATGTTAGCTAACAAGAAGTTAACAAAGCTTTATACAACTCGACTGGAATTGATTCAATGTTCACTTATTGGTAAAGTTTGATTGTTTGTCTTTTATCCAACGTGCTCTATTTCTGCCTTTCGGCTTATGACACGCCAGGGAATTCTGTCACCTCACTAACTCAGGAATTTTGCCGAACCCCTCTCGTGTCGAGGAAAGGGATCTTCAATGTCCAACACATCTCTGTTAGACAGGACCGACAGCTTTACATCTCCTCCGAAAGATGGACACTCAAGCGATTCCCAGAATCCGAAAAATCGCACCGACTTTGTCGGGATTGAACCCAGGTAACCCTACGCCACCGAGCCGGCATTGGTAAAGTTGATTCATTGTTAACTTACATTAAACTTGACATCGCTTTATATAACCGCGCCTAAATGTTGAAAACTAATTAGACAACAATTTATGACCATTATTGAAAAGGTTCTTCCATAGATACATTGATAGAATCTCACTTTGACTTGGAAGTAGGTCTCCCTTCTTTCTTATATGTAAGACACTAACTTTTTTCAAAATTCGAGATTTGTGTCTTATTTATATAAGGATTTTAATGATTTCGTAAGCTACAATTTAGTAATTTTTCACTGATCTTCATTTGAAAAGTATACAAGAGGCTTTATGTTGGTATTGTTGGCATAGCCGGACCCAGTGATTATCAGCTTCCAAACTGATACTGAAGTTGATTAAACTTTTGTGAACATACGATAGTTCATTTGAGAAGATGCTTCTATTGCTTATGTGTTATGGAATTGAAATATTTCTAGATTCTCCTTATAATTTCAAAGCTTAATTTTCTATAATCATTTGTGTTTGCATTAAACATTTAGAGACGCAATGGCAATTTCATACTAGTTTGTAATGCAACTTGAAGATGCTAATTTGATTATCTTATTATCTGAAATAACTCTTTGTTATCTTGAATTATATTCAACCCACACCTGACAGAAGTGACAGTAGGAGAACATTCCTCTATGTGTATTTAATTTGAAAGAGTCTTAAGCTCTCCATTACTCGAGTGGTCTACGATCGTATACCAGGCCATTTTGAATGACGTTAACTGATAACTACCTGCAACGAAAGATAATGCTCGTGGTACAACAACCGGAATCCAGTGCTTCAAATTGTTCGTAAACGATATAATCGTTCGAATTATAATGGTGCCAATGCAGAACAAGATGTTGTTGAGGGGAAAATATATTTAGAAAATCTTCAAAACAAATTTGGCAGAATTCGGGAAGCGAGAAAATCCGATTAAAGAGAAATAAGTGCGTTTATAGGAATTTTGTTCCTCATTGACACTTTCAAAAATTTAAATCGAATCATGCTATCTTGCTATGAGTGAAAATAGATTCAGGTTACTTCTAAGACGTATCAGATTCGACGATATAGAAACTATGATCGAGAGACGCGAGCTTGATAAGTTGGCTGCTATTCGGGAAGTTTTTGAAATATTTTGGTGAATTTTCAAGCAAATTTCACACCAAGTGAGTTCCTCACCGTAGACGAACAACTATTAGCTTTCAGAGGCAGAGGTGGCTTTAAACAGTATATACCAAATAAGCCGGCCAAATATGGTATCAAAATGTTCGCTCTTGTTGATGAACAAACATCTTATACGATTAATTTGGAACTCTATGTTGGGATGCAACCTGAAATATCATATAGGGTAAATAACTCTGGTGAAGACATTGTCCGCCGATTGATCCATCCAATTTCCGGTACCAATCGCAATGTTACCGGAGACAATAGGTTCAGTAGTTTACCACTTGTTAAGAAATTACTAAGAAATCTTAAATTAACATTTATTGGTACATTACGAAGGAATAATCTTCAATTCTCTGGTTCAAGGAAAAATGCACCGTTGTTTCATATTGCTTTAAGAAAAAAAAATCAGTGCTATTGTAATAGATGCTGAGACAGGAGATGATAAGAAACCAGGTATCATTACAGACTATAACAAAACGAAAATTGGTGTTGATTTAGTTGATCAACTCTGCAACAATTACAATATTGCTAGGAATATCCGTCGGTGGCCTATGGTTATGTTCTATGACTTACTGAACATTACAGGCATTTTATTTATTTACTTATTTATTTAAGTACAATATAAAGAATGTCCACAGCCGAAGCCAAAATGACATTCACTAGATGAATATTAGTTACATAGAATCTAGTATTCTAAAAAAAGTATTATATAAGATTTAGAGTAAATGGAAAATATATTGGGTTATGGCAAATAAAGGATTTATTCTAGGACTTTTTGGTTTTTTCAATTTCACAGAGTTCATGTATTTTAGAGTAAATGGAAAAAATCAATATTTTTCATCAGAACTGAAACAACTTCAATCACAAATGATCAAAGGAACTATTTAATTTCGAATACGTACTGAAATGGATGTTATTGATTTTTTATGTCAAAATGAAAATTGCCTACAATATTAGACCAAGCGAGTAAATACGTTCGAAAAGAGGACGCGAGTAACAGAGGGTTTGTAAACTATTCCTCAGATAAAGGATAGAAATATACAGAGTGATTCAGGAGGAGAGGCAGATATTTCATGAGGTGATGAAAACCGCTCTCGATGTATCGGAATCGTGCTTTTTTCAATCGTCGCGGTCTCCTTCGGACTATACAGGGTTTTTATTATGAAAGTGGTATATTTTTCTTGCCTCATAATTCTTGAACGACTTGATCGATCTGGATGAGAATTTCAACGATGAATTCAATTTATGAGGTCCATCATACCATCCCAAAACAGGACCGGAATGAAAAAAATTATTTTTTGGGTTAAATTCCTGTATATCCCTGGAATCAAAAGTTAGTAGATATTTGTAAACTAGAAATATGGATGATCCAAACAACATTAATCACATTTTTATCACACACACTTCAGTATTCTGTAGAAAAAGTTTGATATTTCGCAAAAACATATTTTAGTTCATTTTGTCCTCTGACTCTTTGGATCGTAGGGACAAAATCGAAAAACATTCAGTATAGCACTCAGACAAAATATCCAGTGTGATCCAGAATTCTTAATATATCGCTTAGGACCGTATAAAACACATTCTTATCACACCTCTAGAATTTCGTGAAGAAGAGTTGGTTTTTTAATACTGAATACTTTTTGGTCAATTCGCTCTGACATCTACTTTAAGGTTCAGGAGAAAAAAAGGAATTCAAGACCTAATAGAAACAACACTTTAAATTATTCAAGAACATAACGATAAGTTGGGTGAATGATAGTTTTTCATCATAGTTTTCATTAAGGAACAAATATTGCAATTTTATTCAATAACGTATGGAAAAAACACACCTGGAACATTAGAATAAAATATGAACACGGCTTCCTAAACTTAGCGATAGCCGGTTTAAATCAGGTGCTCGAAATGCATTCTCTTGCTCTTTTTGCTATGCTACCATTGGATCTTCGAATGAGTTCCATATTATTTCTTAGAATTTCACAACTATCCGTAATTCTTTGGATAAAATGTTCTCTTGACAGTATTTCGACTTGATAAACATTATCTTTCAAATAGTTCTATAAGAAATAATCAAGCAAATTCAAATCCGGTGATCGAGGTGGCCAACTTATCGGTCCACCTCGACCAATCCACCTATTAGGATAAGTGGTATTAATAAAATTGACTACATTATTAGTGAAGTGAGGGGGAACCCGATCGTGTTGGAAATAGATTCCTCGTATTTCAATTTCATTCAGGAAATTTGGTAAAGTATTCTGGTGGAATTCTAGTTAAATGTCTCCATTTAGTGTATCTTCAAAGAAGTGAGGACCAACCAAAAAACCATTCACCATTCCCAAATTAATATTCACCGAAAACCTGTACTGAAGATGCTTTTGGCTTGTTAGTCTAGGATTTTTCTGTGCCGATTCATGTGAATTGCGCCAATTGAATACACCGCTTTTCGTGAATGTGGTCTCATCGCTGAATAATGTTCTATACACATGTGGCTGGTGTCAAACGATCCAACAGCAAAAGGTCAGATGGAGGTTGTAGTCATTTTCTTGGAGTTCCTGCACTTTTTAGTGATGATATGGATGGTATTTCTCATTTTTCAAAACTCGCCAAGTTGTTGGTTGGGTCAAACCCCAGATCACGAGCGATTTTTCTTGTACTCGTTTGTGGGTCATTTTTAACTGCTTGAAAAAGTTCCATTTTCTTGTGAAAACAAAAAGTTCGAGAAAAAATCTTACTGTTCGGATGTCTGCCTAGGGGGAAACGCCTTCGGTATTCTAATCTGCATTGCCACTTCCGTTGCATAATCCATAAATGAATACCATATCTGCATATTCTTGATTCGAAAATATAAAAGGCATAATCTGTCAGCTGGTAAAATAGTTTTTCAGCAATAATCGAACGATTAGCAACAATAAACACTTATAATAAGTAGAGGGATTCAAATGATATTAACACTGCGAGAAAATCAAAAGTACCAGAATAAATAACTGATATTTCGTATTTATTATGTGACCACTGAATTTGGAAACATTTTTAATGTTCCTGGATAAGAGAGTTATTACATGTTTATGGTTACTACATTATGAAAAGACAATTAATTTCATACCATAAAAATAAAGGGAAATATTCAGATTGTTTTGATAGCAATCATAGTCCATGAAAGCTCGCTGCCATTGAATTCAATGTGAAAAGAAAAGAGTGCAAGTACGTCAACTTATTTTCTACATTTTGCCACCTTTAATTGTCAAATATTTAATGATCGGTGGGAGATATCGATTTATGAGCAAGAACCGAACTTGATGAAACAAATTAAAGAATCCAAATTGTCATTTCACAAGTCGAGAACAGTTTCTGAATGTAACACGCTGTAGATTCTCTTGATGTTTTCAACTGAAATCTTACATATTTTATCAACTGTTAATCGCCTAGTATTCAGAATTGTCTCTGACGTATGGACTGAAAACTAACATTATTCCAAGATGAATATTTTATTAATTAAATACCTTAGGTATGATAAAAATGTTTTGTTCGTATATTGAAAGAGCTACCTTTTCTCGTTCTGATGATGTATTATATCTTAAGTGATATACCGGGTGTTGTTTTATCATCTATTCATAAAATTGAATTTCTACAGTCCCGCCCTGTACGAAAAAACAATTGCCTGCAAAAAGTTGGTCTTCTAAGTGACTTACAATCCTGAAAATTTCATTCAAATCGGACCAGCGACTTCAGAGTTACGATGTCGGGAAAATTATACAGTTCACACTAAACAGCCTGTATATGTGGAATGAAGTCGCGTAAGTCAAAAAGATGTATCATTCCGACACACCAGGAATGTTGCCTACCACCACCGAAAATATCTCCCCCTCCTCCTGAATCACCCTGTATTACACAATAATTCTCATATTGTCAAATCATACTTCATAGCTTCGTTTCCGGATAAAACAACCAAGATTGCCTGAAGGACTACAACTGTGATGGTTGGAGTTTCTTAGATATTCCAATACTACAATCATCTTCTCCTTCTGCATTCATCATTGCCGCATAACTTCCAGAGAAACGAAACAAAACTGACCTTCTCTATTAATCGAATCATTCAAAGCCTCCTGACGTATATGTATAGCAATGGCGCCATCTAGGTTTCATACTCAAGGGGATATCTGTTTCGGATCGTGTTTCAGTCTGAGACTGCCAATAATTCATATTCAATTTTTCTCAAGCAATTAACTGCAGCATTGCAAACATTTTGTTGGTATGAATCTAGATTTTTTCACCATGTACAGATGGGAGAATGAATAAAATTTAATTAGATTCCTGGTAGTAGCCGAGTAAGGTAATGTTCATCTCAATTACGTTATGGGTATATAAAGTAATGGAGCTATAAAATTATAGATGACATTCTAAAGTTAATTCAAGATAAATACATAATTATTTGACCAACTCTGAAATCAAAACTTTCATTACAGGTTGAGAATGATAAGTATGTTACTTCTAAGTGTGGCCTTCTGCAACGGCGTTCCACTATACTGTAAGTGCTGGGAAGGCTACAGAGCCCAATATGGAAAAGATGGCGCACAATGCTTTGGAATAAGGCTGATGCACATCATGCCTTGCAACGTACCACAACCGCCCAGATGTATATGCTCTGGAAGCGTCAATAATATTTTGAAAGATGGCACTGGGACTTGGTGCACAACGTATAAAAAAGGACATGAGCTCAGAAGATGGCCCTGCGAGAACACCAAAGAATGGGACGATTTCTTCAAGAAACATCCTGATTTTAATTAACAATTAAATATATAATGATTGTGTACACTGAATTTTCGATAATTTATTTTGAAACTGAAATTTTCAAAGTTCGAACAATCTCTTCTTGTCATAAAGAACTGGTTTTCTAATTGTTTTCATTCTCAACTAACGATGTGATTGATTTATCAAACACCATTAGTTCGATTCAATTAAAATTTTGTTAAGATTTCGTAGTTCCACTTTGTTGTTTGATGGAAAATTATATATTATAGTCAGTTGAATAAAATGTAAGTAAAAGTATTCTACGTTCTTATATTTTAGGTTGAATAAAGTAGAATAATTTATCCAACAAATGAAATAATTTCACGTTGGAATAATTTAGAAGTTTTTCAGTAATTATAATACCTCCTCAGGAAATGTAAATCTAGTTTGATTGGCATTGATGAATCTAGAGAACTATTTTGAATATATATACTCTAAGACAGATTTGAACACTGCATTTTGAACTTTGAACAGAATAAATTTGAAAATCTGGATTTTATTAGATTAGCAGTGATCACCAAATTATATTTCATATACTAACAAAATATAGAAAGCCTGTATTCTAGAAAATAACTGCAGTAAGAAGACTGAAATGATGAACGAAAAGGTATCATTTCATGTATAGGAAACTTGCACGTTTGATAAGAATTACTATATTTCCTGTTTATGTAATAGAAGTACAAATTGAGATAGATATTTTCGAAGGTTTTAGTTCTTAGATATCGAGTTTTCACAAAAGGGGTGAGATATACTACAAAACGTTAATTCGACAGAAATTCGGCGAAAAAACAGGCTCTTTCCCACGATTTTTTCGATGAATGTCATAGAGGAATATAGCAAACCATGTGAAAAATCAATCGATATTATTCTTGAGCTGACATTTGCTCTGAAAGTCATTTTTTTTAATTTGAGAAAAATACTGAATAGATTAAGCCAAGACTATTTAGTAAATTAACATATTCAAAACACAAATGGATTTTTTTTCTACATAGTTTTTACTACCTACAATTGGATTAACATAATAGATCAATATTACCGCGGTTTTAAACTCTCGTTCATCATCGGACAATATGAAAACCAAGTACAAACACATTGAAAATTTGGGATTTATATATAAAGATCAAACTGGGCGGTCATTATCTGAATGTTGTCATTGAAAAGTGATTGAATTGAAAATTTCAACTGACTCGAGGTAATTGAGTTTTATACTCTTTGGGGCAATGAATAGAAATTTCAATTCATCAATACTAGGAAAATAGATGCCATTTTGGATTCAGTGGTTAACTGATATCTTCATCTATAATTTCGATCGAACGACCAGTTGGAGCTATGTAGAAATTATTGCTGCTTTGATTTATAAACTCCTGATTTATTTAAGGACTCTTTAGGATTTTCAGCATTAAATAAGAAAATATGTTGAGGTCTACATGCAATTTTTGATTTCAATTTGGAAAGGCTTTTTTCAAAATTTTCACTTATTTGTCCAAAATTTGTCTGAGGGATGAATTTTTTGGATTGGTTGGTACTTATACTTAGATATTTGATTGATATATTTGACTAATAGCTGTAATTGTTTTCGTATTCTGTCAATGAAGCTATAGTTTTAATGATTTCATTCCTGTTTCAAGATTTTCTAATGACATAGATAACGAAAATATTCTGTGTATCATTGAATTGTAAGCTGAAATTTTATGTGAATTTAGGTGGTTGAAGTCCTCAGGAATAAATTCTCTTTTTAATTTTATGCGCGCTTTCCAGATATGGGCGAACTTGTTACACCACATTAGTGTGAGCTTGGGAAGCATTGAAGTGTCTGTTTACTCGCTTCTTGAAGAGGGCCAAATTGTAGGATCTTCGTATTGAAAATATAGAAGCTTTACTCGCTGACTTTTAGCAAATAACCCAGTAGCTTCCCAATTATATACACTCATTTAACTTCATACCCCGGAATATCCTATTACACCTGTAGTTCCTTATATTTTAGCTCATTTAGTTAAGATATCTCATATGTTCATTGATTTGATAAAATAATATTGCTGACTCAAACTCAAAAACAAAATCTGTATCAGAAGTTCATATAAGGTATGAAATAAATGAAATAAACATCTTCCTCAGACCGCCAAATTAGTATCTTTCGATATCAATAACCTAGTCCCAAGTCTCCCTCTTAAAGGCTCAATCGTATTATTGAGGATGGCGTGAATTTTTCAAATCATCACGAAATATTGGTGTTGATAGATATTTTTTTTATGCGCGCTTCCCATGAATAGGCGAACCTGTTGCACCATATGAGTGGGCGCCTGGGAAGAATTGAGGTGTCTGTTTACTGGCTTCTCGAAGAGGGCCAAATTGTAGGATGTTCGGCAGATATTGGACAAAAGCGAATTCCACAACTCACTGGACCTGTAAACGAAGGAATTCTTATAGAGAGAGGTTCGAGGGGTCGTTAAATGTACCGCCATATGATGAGAACTCCTTGCCAGCCTAGTGTTGTGGCAAAACATGAATCATTTCGGAACAAGGTATTGCAGCTCCTTGGAGCATCTTCCGTGGAAGTATATGTAAAACAGTGAAAGATCAGCAACTTGTCTTCTGAGAGCCAGCGGTTGGAGACCGCGGGTGATCTCCAGGTGGTCGATGAGGCGCACAGCTCGTTTTTACACACTATCAAATATCCGCAACGAATGTTTGGGCGCAGATACCCATACATGGGAACAATATTCCAAAGCAGGTCGAATTTGCGCCTTAAATAGAAGCAACAGCTGAGATGAAGTGAAGAATCGCTTGGCTCTGAAAAGAAAACTGAGGTTAGCTGATGCGGACTTAGCTATTACTGATACATGTCCATGCCAGCAAAACGCAGTACTGACTGTCATTTCGAGAAGGTTTTTCGAATCTTTGGATGCAATTTGTAGGTTTTGCATCATTCGAGGAGGTTCTACAGCAGGGACCTTTCTAGAAAACGTAGTTGCTTGCGTCTTGCTCGCGTTGAAGCTCACCAGGAACACACTCAGATATCCTCTGTAAGTCAGAGTTTTGAGTTTTCAATTTGTTGACATCTCTGACGTTGAGATTCCGCAGCTGTAATCGGCCGCAGACTACTGAAAGACGAAACCAGGGTACAATCGTCTGCAAAACCGAAGATCTTGTTTTCTGTAGACGACAGAAGATCGTTTATTTGCAACAAAACAAAGGTTGGCCAAAGAATGGATTCCTGGATTACTTCTGCTTGCAACTGGAAACAATCAGATGTTATACCGTCAACCACAACTTGTATTGATCTATTGGAGAGAAATCTACTTATCCAACCTTATCATTCTTCGGGAAGCCCATATGCAGCAAGTTTATTCAACAAAGCTGCATGCCAAACCCTATCGAAGGCTTTACAGAGGTCCAGGGCTATTGTTCTAGATTCCCGATGCTTCTCTATCGTTGATGAACAAACATGAGTGACGTAGGTAAGCAGATCTCTTGTCGATCTTTGCCTGCAAAAAACATACTGACTTTTGTTAATAATTCCCTGCAACTCAAGATATTTGATGAGTTCATCATTTATGACTCTCTCCATCACTTTGAACGTAATGGGGAGAAGTGCAACAGAGCGGTAGGTTTGGGGTAAGGACTTCTTTCGGTTTTTTGGAATCGGTTGAAGTCTCATTATTTTCCATCTGCTCGGAAAAGTCAGGCTTTCATTAGAAACCTGAAACAGACGGTTAAGAATGGGTGCCAGTTCGGGAGCACACTTTCTCAGGACGATTGGCGGTATTTCGTCTAGACCAACTACCTTCTTGCAATTCAGCTGCTCGAGAGCCTGTCTCACAGTGTGGACTCTGAACTTGATATATGCTATTGAAGAATTTGTAGGTAGAATGTTCGGTGGTATTGCGTTAGATGAATCTAGCACAGCATTCTTTGAGAACAAGAGAGCAAAGAGATCGGCTTTCTCTTTCGGAGATGATGCTATAATTCCGTCTACTCTAACAAGAGGCGGAAACGCAGATTTGCAGAAATTGGCACTAACAGTCTTAGCCATAGACCAGAATAGTCTAGTCCCGCTTCGTTGAAATTGGCCTTTGCTCTTGCAGTTGTCAGGTTGCATACGTTCCGTATTCGAACGAAGGTTGTTCTTGTTTCCTCTGTTGGATTTATCTTCCATGATTTGTAAGCACTGCTCTTGGCTGCAGATGCTCTTTCGCAGTCTTTGTTGATCCATGGCTCTTTTGCTGTTGTTTTTTTCATGGAATGAATGATGTAGAGATCCATTCCTGCATGAATGTTTTCTGTGAAAGATTCAGTGCACATATTGTTGTCAGGATCTGGAAAACAAACATCAATGACTGGGATGCACAAAACGAATGCATGCAGCTCATTTCAATTAGCACAGTTATAGTGCCAAATGCGTCTGGGTGGTTGTGGTCTGAGTTGTCTAGCGGTGAGACCTCCACTCCAAAATCATCTGGATCTGAAATCAAAAAGAGATTCAAGGTGTTCGGGAAGTCGGTTGGGTGATCAGGTATTCTTATCGGTTCGTGGACTAACTGCATTAGATTATGGCTGATTGCGAAAGTTTCAGCCTGTCTTCCCGCTTCATCTGTTTTATTGGAGTGGCGGAACCTAACCCAACCTCACCTCACAAGTATGGTTGTGATCGTGGTTTATTCAACAAAACGGGAAAAAAAAAACAATTACATGAAGTTATTAATTAACAAAATTCAATTATAAGTACCAACTACTACGAAAAATTCATCTCTTTTTATACCTTGGATAGATAGGTAGAAATCTCGCAGATAACCTTTTCAAATTTTTATATGAAATTGCATCTAAACTTCAGAATAAATTGTCAGCACTCTCATTCAATGCTGAAAGTCCTATAGAGAAAAATGAATCCTAAAATATTAGGAATAAGGATTATCAATTCATGAAGAATAAATAAGATTTAACATTAGCTAACCACTGTATTCTAAACGGCCACTCTTTTCCTAGTATCAATAAATTGAAAGTTTTGCACATTGCCCCTTAGAATATAAAAATCAATTATAATCAGTTTGAATTTTGAAAGACAATTTTCATATAATGAACGACAAGACTGACTTAAGTAAATCCCAAAATTTGTATTCATTCAGATACTAACTTTTTCGCAATAGGTATCGTTTATATGGTTTCGCCAAATTTGAATAACGACCTATTCAAATATATTTCATCAGGCTGGTAATAAATGCATAGTGAAAAAATTCTGTTTGTGAAAAACCTTCATTGTGGATTTCACAAATTTATAGGCTATGAAACCAACTTGAGGAAAGCGATATCGTATTATAACTTTTCCCACTCTATGGCTATAACTTTCATTGAATTATTTGAGACGTTATATATGGGGCCTTCTTCTATTGATTTAGAGCATACAACTTCAATAAAGATTCGACGTTCCTCATCATACAAACAAAAATTCATCGTTTAATGGCTTATACAACCTCGGAAATAGTAAACCCTACGTCAGATCCCTTGGCACATACGGCGTATAACCTCGTTTTTATTGAGCATCTAACAAATCTTTTCAAATAAAATCATCGAATTTCTTTTGATATTAGCTTCTCAAGAACTCTTCATTGGGATGACTGATCTTAACTGGGCAATTTAATACAAATTTCACTGTCAACCGTGCCCTACCCAGTTTGTGACTATCACTTTTCCAAAATTACATCCAAAAACTACAACTACCGACGATGATATAGCCAGATGACCGCCGAATTGAAGTGAGGAACATATCTGAGGTTATGAACATATCAACAGTGTTTGTTGCATATTGAATCAACATTTACACCTGAGAAAGCTGTTCGCGCATTGGGTGCCGCGTTTGCTAACGCCAGACTAGAAACGTTGTAGAATGAACATTTCCAACAACCTGTGGGCGCAGTTGTGGCGCAATTAATCCAAGTTTTGGCGCCGAATAATTACTGTGAATGAAACTTGCATACACCATTATACGCCAGAAACAGAAATGCAGTCCAAATAGTGGACTCCAAAGGGGAATCGGTTCCAAAAAAAGCAAAAACTGTATTTTCGGCTGAGGAAGCGTTTCTTGGGAGAGTCGTGGAGATATTTTAATTGATTATATTCAAAAAGGAGAAACCATCACAGGAGCATACAACATCAATTATTGACAGACCACACCACGCATAAAAGCTACACCATTTACAGAAAAAGTAAATCCTGTTTCACCGAGACAGCGCATCGTTTTATATCCCAGTAGCTGTCATGGCGAAAATCCGCGAATTACGGTTTGAACTGCTCGATCAATATGCCTTGCCCACGAGATCTAGCCCCAAGTAATTTCTTTCTGCTCCCCTTATCTAAAAATTGCGTTCTGAGGACAGAGATTCTCGTTAAATGAAGAGGCTACCCTCGCGAACCACTATTTCGCCGGAAAAACGGCTAGTACTATTTGGATAAGTTAGAAGGATGGGAATATTGCTGGAAAAAGTGTGTATAGTAATGAGGAGACAATGCTGAAAAGTAAAAAACAAATAATCGGAAAAAATGTTTTGTATTTTTATTCAGTCGGAAAGTTTTCAGATGACCCTCGTATACCAACTTCTTCTGAAAATTTTCAGACAATTTTGACCATTTCTGAAATAAAATGCAAAGTTTTTATGTGGCTGTAACACATTCTACTTTGTTTAAATTTTCCAACTCAATCCTTGAAAATGCAAATAAAGTAATAGTAGATACATTTGTATGAATGACCTGCGAAATTGAGTTAAATTCATTAGATCAGTGGAAGGTATTATATCTATATGTACAAACATGACTTGAAACTTCGACATTAGAGTCTATCCTTAAAGGCGAAACCTCATTTTCAATTCACGATTACCGAAAGAAACTGAAAAACAACTCTTAACGATAACAGAAATTAATAATAGTTGAATTTCAGGTACGAGTTTATCAAAATGCTGTTGCTTCTGGTTTTAGTCATCTGGAAAATCAGATCGGATGACTCCTGCGTTTGTTGGGATGGTTACCAAGTCGAAAAACACGATGATGGCACACAATTCTGCAGGGGCGTGAACTCCAGAAAGCTGTTTCACTGTAATTTGGAAACACCTCCCTCTTGTCGATGCACGATACGGAACGTGGTGGTAGAACTCGACGTGGGCACGAATTCGTGTTTCTTTGCTGAATGTGAAAACAAGGAAGAATGGATTCTCTATCAGATGAAAAATCCCGAATTTCATGAACTGGAAAAGTAACATGAGAATTGTAGGGAGTCCACATGCTTTTATTTCCTAGAAAAAATTTAACAAGAAGCGTAAATTTTTTGAGTACTACAATAGTTAATTTTTGCGCAATATGTCTAGGCATATGATATAATAATATGTAATTATGGAATGATTTCTTGACTTTCTTTGAATAATTGATCTGATTAGCTGCTAGAAAATGTATTCGGAACATGAATGAATGAAATACCAAAAACTTAATATTCTTTCTAAGTTTCGCTGAATGTCATAAATGTTTTATTAAATTTAGAAGATTATTATTTAATTTTCAAATTGGATCTCAAGATTTTCCTTCTCTTCATCATCGTCGAAGAAAACAATACTAATTCGGAAACTTTAAATATTGCATCCCTATGAGATCATTCATACAACTCTATAATCATCTATGTCATTACATTTTATCAGTTGAAATAATTTCAAGTAATGACAGAAAGGTAATCAGATAACAAAATATTGAAACAATTGATGAAAGAACACTAATCATTAATTTCACGAGATAAAATGAATTAGCCGATTTGATCTCTTAAATTTCTTTTAATTGATCACATTTTGATATCTAAGAAGTAAAGTTGAAACATAAAGATGAAAAAAATTTTCTTTGGGCCATTTTATCATAAAATTGGTGAACTTATTTGCGTCCATTGGTACATTTAGGATTCTTTAGTCTTCTAGTTCAGTTTATTGAAGGGTAACGAAACGAGTCCTGCTAAGAGGACGTGTGATATAAACACCTCAAAAAGTCTAGGAAACACTTCTGAATATCGATATATTGTATCCAGAACGATCAATATGGATGATTTTCTTTAAGAAATGAACACCTGCATCAATTTCTCACCAACTCAGGTAGAGTGCTGCAACAGATTTCAGTTTTCTTATAAAAATGCAGCAAATGCGACGCTGCTTTATAATCATTTCATGTATTCAGTGTTTGAAATCAGTTAGTTGGCACTTTGTTTCTATTGTAAGCACAAATAAAAGATTCAAGTTTTGTGATTCGACCATGGAAAGATGACATTTGACTAGAGAAGAGATGTTGCGAGCCGTTGGCATGCTCCAAGCTGGGAGCTCACATCAGGAAGTATCCAGGGTTCTGGGAAGTAGCCCGAGTGTCATTAACCGTTTATGGTCGCATTTCAATGAAAAAGGTAGCGTAGAAGAAAGCAATACAGGTCGTTTCAGGATTATTACAGTCGCCCAAGACCGATTTTTGGTTTTACAAGCCAGAAGAGATCGTACTACCACAGCATCTCAATTAGCTCAAGAGCTATCACGAGTTTATAATGTACAAATTTCCGACCAAACTGTGAGAAATCGACTGCACGAAGGTCAACTCCACTCCAGACGTCCCTTAAGAGTTGCTAACTGACCCATGGAAATCGCGCTGCTCGTTTAGCTTGGTGCCAAGAACACGTAAACTGGGATCAAGAGGTGGGCCACAGTTCTCTTCAGTAATGAATCTAGATTCAGTTATTATCCCGATTCGGGAAGAATTCGAATATGGAGGGAACCTGGAAAGCAAAACCGTCCCCAGCATGCTCGAGAAGTTGTTAGACAGGGAGGCGGATCAGTGATGTTTTGGGGAGGTATACGCCTTGGTGGAAGAACTGACCTCGTTTTCATACAGAACAACCTCACGGGAAATTCTTACGCAAATGAGATAGTTTTACCTGTAGTGGTACCGTATCTCCAAACAATGGGTCAAAATCCACTCTTCCAACAAGATAATGCCCCTCCTCATCGTGCAAGAGTTGTCTTGAACGTTCTTGAAGAGAATGATATCGATCTTCTACCGTGGCCATCCTGCTCCCCAGATCTGAATGCCATCGAGCATGTGTGGGACACCCTAAAAAGAAATCTCCTGCGTCAAAATGTCTTTCATCATGAACAGGAGCTTCGATTAGCAGTTCAGGGGGCTTGGAATGACTTAGGCCAAAATGTAATAGACAATTTAATATTGAGCATGCCGCGACGATGCCAAAGTGTCATTAATGGCAGAGGTGGACCTTCTGGGTACTGAAAGGTGTAAATGCTTCCATATCGTTTCGATAATATTAGTTCAGGATTTTTTGTGTTTTACCAAATTTCGTCATTTTCAAATTTCAAAATTTTTTTATAATAGGTGCTTGTGAAGAGTCAAATTTCATTTTGTTTTCTTGAGAATGAATTATATACAATACATCCTAACAAAAACCGAAAGATCTCTATAAATTCGAATCATCAAATTCATATTTTAAAGATATTGGTAAGTGTTCCTAGACTTTTTGAGGTGTTTATTTGGAAACAGTCACATTTATTGTTACTGCATTTTACAACGTGCTCTGAAATGACAAATTAACACTGTAATTGTTTTTCTATTTCAACTGAAAATGACCGTCTTCTCTTTGTATAATACTCTTGGGTGTAGAACCAGAAGGCCTTCCCTGTAGTGTGATGATTTAGGAAAGCTCCGCAGTTAATGACGGCGCCAAATGAAACTCAACAAATCGATTTTATTTTCACAAACCACTTTTTTCCCCAAGCATTGACGGAAGCCACTTTCACCATATATGTGAGAAGAGACCACCACCATATTTCTCGCGAATACATACTCTAAAGTTGTTAACACTTTGATTCAGCAGATCAACAACCTCCACCCATAAAAGTGTTATATTTGGAAAAGAGAAGAGGCTATGGAACATCAATCTTTAGCCTTCTAATTGAACACAATCTTTTTACTTTTGCTAATGGTTCAAGCGAATCGTAATTTGTTTCCATTGTTATAATTGTTGTCTTTCCATCTGACTGTCAAAACTTTATCTATTGAGTCGTGAATATATTGAAAATACCCATGTTTTTCTGTTTTTATTTGGGGAATTATGGTAAGGGTATTTTTGAGGTGATTATCCCTAATGGTACGTTTCGCCCTAAAACCTCTTTCTCTCAATGTTTTTGAGCGGTCAGGGCTGGTAGAATAATTATCAAAACATATAATGTGATCTTACGGATACTAATAGTTTCAAAACGACTCTAGAGCCAGGAGCTAATGAACTTTCCACTACATCTTCCTCGCTAACAACAGATGGTGTTGCAGCACCGTAGGTTTCAAATATGTAACAATATCCAGTGTAGCTGTATATCTTTCAGTTTCTGAAGGAAAATCGTATAGGTTTTCGTCTAATAAACTGTGTTGCAGAATGATAACCCAAATTTAGATCAAAACTTCATCTATAGACTACTGGGAATGAAAAACTCATCAGATTTAAAGTTTCCTTCAGTATTTCTATAAGACGTCTAACTTTGTACATTTGCTCATTTCTATCAAGTTTTGAATTATCAGCATAATGCAAGAATTTTTTATTTCCTGAAAGCGGTTTCATGACATACTTTTGGATATTAATGGTATAGATTGATCCTCATCTAGATTCCGAAACAAATGTTCTCTAGATGAGCTGTGATATGCACTAAATATTCTGACAAAAATCTTGATAATTTGCAAAACGAATGATTGTTTTTTTGAGTTGCATATAATTGTTCTCCTATGTTTTAAAATATTCATCATGTTTTCGAAGATTTTTACAGGAGTTTCGTTTTCAATTATGTTCTCACGATATCTAGACGGTTGATATAACAATGCATTTCATTAATACCAAGATCAATAGTATCCTCAGTCCAGATTGGCTGAACTTTGGAGTTATTTTCTTTGGTTTTAGATGGATTAGATTTGAAGGTCGGAAGGATCGCATTTGTACCCATCTTTATCCGTTAATTCATCAACGTAAATGAGGGCACTCTTGCTCAAGAACTATTAGTCAAGCCAGACTTGGAGGACTTTTCGAGGCTCAAAATTTATCTACCCTTATCTGAATTTAGTATTAATATTCAATATCACATCTCTTCTAAACTTCATGAAGTTGTGCGGATATAATCGAAGACGGGATTTGGAACGAAAGTAGAGTAAAACTCCAATAAAAAGTAATTCAACTTTTTAATGTAGGCCTCAAAACTGTTAGCAGTGACTTAAGCTCTGGGCAACCTTCAAAGGAGCAAATAAACGACAACATCAGATGTGTACAATATTAAATTAATGAAGATCTTCATTCAACTATACGATAACTACAAGGAGATCTATATTTTTCGAAAAATAGTGTTTGGAAGTTTCTGCTAGGTTTGCCAGCAACTCAATATCAGGGTAAAGTGAAGTCGAAGTTTGCAGTTTGGTGATGGTATTTTGAAATAAGATTATCTTCTTGAAGATCAGACAATCTGCAAGAAATATCATTTCTAACTTCTAAGGAGACGTCGTGCAAGCAGTGACAAAGCACAACTACTTAGTCTCTGTACTTTCGTGACATAGCTCTTAGCGACTTTTGACTGCTTTCGCGATTGCAAGCAGTGCTTAAAGAGTTCCGATTTGATGAAAAACCAATTCGACAAACGCTTTGAAGGTGGCACCGAAGATCGACTACCACGACCGTTTTCAAATATGAGAAAATAATAGGATGCGTATTGTTAAATGTATTGGCGACTATTTTGAAGGATGCCATGAGTCAGACGACGTAGAATACCAAAAATGGTTGGTTGAATACTTTTGGTTCAATCCTCGTATGTAAAGCTTCAAAGGTACCAATTCTGGAAAATGAAGCCTTAACTAAAATAAACAGTTCGCGAATTTGACAATTTTTAAAAATCCGCCAAATCTCCATTTTCGTTAATAACTCGTAAGTTAAAAATCGTAGAAGATAGACACTTTGTATCTACACATAAAGCGATAATTTCGCAAATTGTAATTGATGAGTCTGTGGTGTATGCCTGGTTGACAACCAGATATGAATACGGAGCGTCTTTCGACAGATCGCTTCCTTGCTGACACAGTGTGTAGCGTTGTGGTGAATAGTCGAAATAGTGTAACTGGTAAGAATTTCAAAACCGGATTAAAAGAACACTCATTCTCTGATGATTATTTACCGATACGTGAACATATAAAAACCACGAAACATTCAATATCAGTAGAGAATATCGAAGTTCTTCATAATTGCGACAAAAGACAGAAAATGAATGTGTTGGAATGTTTGGAAATCAATAAACTCTGTAAAAACCCAAGTGAAATCACTCTTAATAGTCAGCTGGACAGCAATACATCTCCACTACTAAATTTGTAAGTAGGTTAGTATTTATGTAAGTCGGTTCGTGCCCTGTAGTTTACCACTTGAAAATGACTTGACAGTCGAAACCGGTCGTGTGCTTGATAATCAAATTGTGGAAAGTATAAAATATATTTTATTTCATCCTCATTGATAACTATCTGATGTACCACTCTTATCTGAAAATTTTACTGTTTTGTTGAAAATCGCTTTTCTTTCTTGTACTTTTGAGTAAATTTTTTGATATCTAATGGATACAGAATCATCATCATAATGGTGTTTCAAACAATTTTCCAACCTTGAACTGAGTACGAAATTTTGTACTGTCGGATGTCTAAATTAACCAAATAATGAAATTGCATTCGTTCTGTATGAAACTTTCCGGGTTGAATACCTCAAAAGAGTAATAGAAATACTTAGAGAACGATTTTGTAGTCCACTTGTCTGTCTGCTGAGGCCATTTTTTCCAGGACCATTATTGTGATCATTAATGGAAAAATATCTGCATGTTTTGACCTACATAAATAGTTAGTAATCTACAGGTTATTTTTGGCTAACAAAGATTCACGAAATATGAATAGATATATAATAGAACATTCTGTCAAAAAAGGTTTGGGAATTGATTATTAAAAAAATCTGCTTGAGACCATTGTCAAAATTTTTGTTGTTGCTAAGTTGACACAACTGTTTTCTATTCTGACGCCGAGTTTTCGCAATCTGTCATTTAGTTCGTTCAAAGTGCACGATTTTATCAGTTCTCACAAGTATGTCCTACAATTTTCACAATGCATACAAATCTCGAACAAAAAGTTTGTGTCAAATTTTGTATTGCAAATGGCATTTTGTGTGCCTAATAGCAGAAAATGTTACAGAAGGTTTACAGTGAATCGACAAATCAATTCCGATTCCACATTTATAAAACGCATTGTAACTAGTGATGATACATGGGTTTACGAGCTTGACATGCAAACCAGTCTACAAGCTTTGGAATGATGCATTCGGATTGAACTGAAACCGAAAACACAACGTCTAAATCGATTAAAGGTATTGTTGACTGTTTTTGTTTGATTATCACGGTGTTGTGCACCCAGAGTTCTTGCCAAAATGTCAGACGGTAAGAAAAGAATATTACCGGAGCGTTATGCAGCGTTTTAGAGAGAAAATTCGTCGAAAAAGCCATATTTGTGAAATGAAAACTCACAGGTTTTCCACCTCAATAATGCCCCATCTCACAAGGCTATCATTGTGAATGAATTTCTAACCGAACACTCAACAAATACCATCGAACAACCACCGTTATCACCTGATATGACTCCAGCGCAGTTTTTTCATTTTCCAAAACTCAAATTACGACTTCGAGGTACCAGTTTGGAATCGAAATGTATATTCCACAGAACAAGTAAAAAGGATCTCAAAATATTCCATTTGTGGTATTATCATAGACAAATACATAATAATAATGATGCTTGCTCAGTGTTCCACTAAATATAACAATATAGCAAAAACACTTTCAGGAAAACACCGAAAATAAGAAAATCTTTGAGAATTTCAGAGAAGGATGAAATACAAGTTTTCACGCGAGTTTTGTTCCGGAGTGAGGTTCGCATTCAACTTTACGAAACAAAGCGTAAGTTACGCAAAAGTCTATCAAACATTTCCTGCAAACCACTAACAGCGTTAAGCATAATTTTAATAATTTGTAAGATATAAAGTAGATCATTATTGAGCGTGTAAGTTGTACTGAGCACGCTTTTTTGGCGGCTGATTCCTGGTTAAAATATATCAGAATTAATTCATTGTGTGAAAAAACATCAAATTTCAAGATTTAGCAACATAACAAACATAACAAATATCATCATTTGAAGAATACAAGTGAATATTTCTGTTAGACGTTAATTTTGGAATTGGCATTCACAACTCAATTGAATAAGTTTGGCAAAGACTATCGACTGTAGATTCCGTCTTTCTCAGGCTTGGTTCAGAAAACTTCAAGAACTCGGTTTGACTAAAGATTATAAAAACAAAATGAGTGCAATCGGGTCGAATGTCTTTTATGATTACATCTCTCAATCCACTTGTTTTGACTTTGATGCCAATATACACTGACGATCAAATAGTTCATAAATACTGATTACACTGCAAAACAAAATAGCTCTTTTCGTCTGATGAAAGACTTATGTCACATGAGGTTTACTAATTTGACGTGGCTGATTCAGAACATACAATCATTTGTTTGGTTGAGAAAAATGAAAAATCTCGGTTTGACTGAAGATGACAAAAACATAATGAGTTCAATTGGGTCATAGCTACGAATGTCCATTATGAATACATCTTTCAATGCACCTGTTTTCTCTTTGCTGCCAATTTACACTGACGATCAAATACACTCACCACAAAAATTGTCGCATCACCCTACTTTCACGACAATACTATATAAACTTTTAGGTTCGTTATTCAAGATTCGCTTGGTAACTTTGAAAAGTGTAAAATAAGAAGATATCATTCGAAAGGGATGAGTTTATGATGGAAAATATCAACAATTTTCGAGTTATTGAAAAATTAAAAAATTCATCTTCAAACATTCGCGAACAACATCGAGTGGTTACTAATCATTTTCAAAATCGAGTGTTTCCTCCCCCGGCCCTAATTACTGCCCGTATACGTCTCGGAAACCCCTCAAACAAATTTTGAATATACTCTAGAGTCATTGGGTTCCAAATTTCAGGAAGCAGATTTTCTAGTTGTTGGAGTGTTCTACAAGGCATCCTTTGTTGCTGAATTTACCACCCCATGTTGTCCCAAATATGTTCTATGGAATTAAAGTCGGCACTTCTGGCTGGCCGTCTCAAAATATTTTTCGGCATTTTGCAGAAGTTCTGTAACTACTCTAGCTGCATGGCAATCTACCTTTTTATTATACATCTAGAACCGACATTTGAGCAAGGCATAAAATACCCAAGTTGTTGGCACTTATCTGTCAAAACTTTTGACAGATTTAATTGTTTTTGTTATAAACTCGATTTTTGAGGAACATTTAAAAAAATTGTAGCTCATAGATCTTTTGCACTACAGACACAGTTTTTGCTTGGGTGGATAGAAGAAGGATCAAGGAATTTTTTAAGCAATCTACACATGTCAAATGTCTATTGCGTTGTTTTGTATGATTTTTTCAATTTGGCCTTTTTCAAACAGCAATAACTCAATTTTTTCAAATTGCACGTGCCAATTTTTATATCGCCATCAGATGAAGCGTCAAATTCAGATGGAATTATATGAGCATATACTATACCCATAATTTGGGAATATATTGAATTTTGATGATTTTGCAAGAACTAACAGAGAATGCTTTGAAATATTTAAATCAAGAAGCTGAACTGGCTACGTTCACCTGACAGGTGCGTAAAATTAATGTACTTGTCACTTCGTTCATTCGAATTTGATATTTCAACAAGAATTGTCGTTCGTTCGAATTTCAGATTGAAAATATCCAAAAAATACAACACATTTGGAATAAAACCACTGGTTATTCAAACGAAAATATATTTTTTTTAATTCATTTTAGAATGTCAAAAAATAGTGGGTAGAAATTGCAGGCAATTCAATAACCAATTTCCAAATATACCGTCTATGAGTAAAATAAAGTTTCGAAGCATTAGAAGCAATTTTCTACAATTCGGATGAATAAAAATTGTAGGAACTAAGCGAAAACCAATCATCGAAGATAATTACATTAATACGAATAAATGATAGCAAACATCATAGGAGAAAACTAATTTACGATCTGAATAAATGTTCAATATGGGCCCCAGTTTGCTCGATACACTTGACAGCTCGTATACGAACATGATGAGTTGACCTCCAAGTTTCCTCAGGATCAATATTACGAAAAGCATTATGAATGCGCTATAGTAACACTTCTTTACTACTTACAGGAATAAAATACACTTCACTCTTGATTTTGCCCCATAAATAAAAATCAAGGGGCGTCAGGTCCGGAGAACGCGGAGACCATAAATTTGGTCCTTGATTACCCCACCATCTATCCTCGAACATTTCTGTTAGCTGCCGATCTACAGCTCGTGTTTCATGTGCTGGTACACCATTCATTTGGTAATAGCAATCCCTCAGAATGTTAAGGGGTAATCCCTATAAAACATTTGCTAATGTTCCTCTCAAAATTTCCAGGTATCTTTGTCCATTAAGATTTTCCTCATAAACGTGATAAGCCAACAAATCATTCATTAAAATTGTAAAAACATTCATGCTGAAATTTTGGAAATCAATAACCTCAATGAAATGTGGATTTTCTGTGGCCCAAAAATGTCGATTTCTCCTGTTGGTTATTGCACTTTCATTGAACTTGGCTTCATTAGACTATATAAATTTTGCAGAATTGTCTTATCTTCTTGAAGCCGAATTAATGAATTGTCACAGAAATTTAGCCGCTTGGGTAGGTCAGTTCGTTTCAATTTTTGTAGTCTGATAAAAGAATACAGGTGCATGTTATGTTTCTTAAGGATCCTTTGAACGGAAGTATAACTCAATCCACGCATGTGGATTGGCACGAAAATACAATAGCGTATCAATTTGATTGTCGTCGTCCTCTAGAATTGATTTTCTTTTACTTTCTATGTGTTTTGTTCCTCCAAATTGCCGAAAATTGCTTCTAATCCTTCGAAATTTTGTTTTACTCATAGGCGCCAAATTTGAATTGCCTGCAAGTTCTATCCACCACTTTTTGACATTCGCCATGAATTAAAAAGATTAAATATATCCTCGTTTGAATAATCAGCCATTTTATTATCAATCTAGTGTTTTTCAATAATTTTCACTTCAAATTACTAACAATTCAGTATATTCCCAAATTATTTCGGAATTTTGAGAGATGGTATAGTACATGCTGATACAATTCCATCTGAAATTTGACGCTTCATCTGATGGCGATATGAAAATTTGCTCGTGTGATTTGAAAAAATTATATTATTGCAGTTTGAAAAAGGCAGAATTGAAAAAATCATACAAAACAACGCAATAAATATTTGACATGTGTAGACTGCTTGAAAAATTCCTCGATCCTTCTTCTATTCACCCAAGCAAAAATTGTGTCTGTAGTACAAAAGATCTACGAGCTACAATTTCTTAAATGTTCCTCAAAAATCGAGTATATAACAAAAATAATTAAATCTGTCAAAAGTTTTGACAGATAAGTGATAAGTGATGACTCACTTCCGGTATAACCGAAAATGGTATCACTTCGAAAATATTTCACTTCAATTGGAAATCGCTAGTTATGGCCGTCTATAAAATTTCAGCTTGATATTGTAATTGGAACTCAAAAAACTTTTAACGGACGGTCCCGGTGGATATCCCTGTATATTCGATGAATCACCGATCAGAATAGAGTAAGTGTGCAAACAGTTTTCAAGATAAAACTAAACTGGCTAGCCTTCCGTCGCCCTCATTCAAAACAGTTCGAATTCGATCCGATAGTCAATTCGAAGAAGTGATCGACGGATAGGACATTACCGAACTCACTCCGAACTGATCACCTGATTCGGCGATTCAGAGTTCACCGTGGAGTTGAACAAGGAGTTGCATTGCACGCGGGTGTACAAATAGCTGGCGGCTGCTCTATGCTATGCAAATTTCCATACTTACCCCTCAGACAATTCTAAAATTTCAAATTCAAAGTAAACAATAATTTTAATATCAACAATTTTCTGTTTTCAATTTATTTAGTTCGTCACGTACATCAGTGGAAAACTTCCAAAACAACAATACGAAAAATTGTGGCACTAGGTCACCTTCGACTTCGATAAGCCAACTGTGTAAAAAACCTAACTCATAATTCTCTAAATGAAGTAATTCGATAACAATATAAAATTTGAAAGAAAACATCTTTTATCAATCGAGTCAAGGTTAACGAGAATAACGAGATAAATAATCAATTTGGGATATTATGTTAAAAATAATTGATATTATGATTCCATTTATTGGCCTAATGCTTAACTTCTTCTATTTTTACACTGTCGATGGAATATTAAAAATACAAAATCTTGTAATCTATTAATCTATATTTGAAAAATTTTCACATTCATTTTTTCCAAAAGAGTTTCATTAAAATCTATCACTTTCAACTAAAATAAAGTAATAAATAAAGCATAATCAAAGCTGAATAAATAAAACAACAAAATAAATACTTAATCTAACATAAGGTACTCTGGATGTTTATCGAAATAGGCAACCCAGTCTTGTCTGTTGTGGCACCAAGAACCACTGTTTGGATCCAAGGATTGGCAGTTAGACTCTCCTAAATCCAGGATAACTGTTTCGCCTTTATGTATACAATGACAACGAGGAGGTTCCTGTTCGTTACAACTGAACGTTCTATGTTTCTTATCTTGACAGTAAACATCTCCGAAAGAATTTGTGGTTACCTCAAAGTCCTTCCAACATTTGCAGTTAGTTTGGGCCTCTGTGCATATAACCACGACAGCCAGAGTGAAAATGAAGAAGAAGGTTTTTGGGAACCTTTGAAAGAACATAAGTTATAAGATTTCAAAGAAGAAAACAAAATAACAAAACAAACAAACAAATAATATAAAAAGTGCAAAACAAAAAAAAATATGTGTTTTAATATATAACTCATTCATAATATATCTAGACTAAATATATCAGCATTTGCATTGTCGTAATTCATTAAATATTTCTATTTCAAAAATAATGGATAGTTTTTGTGTACATACAGAAAGAACCCACCTAGAAATTTTTTTCAAAAAAAAGAATTATTCCTAAAGTAGCTTGAAAAAAATAGTGCTGATAATTATGTAGATAGATAGATGTTTATTGCTCCAAAATACAATTATAAATCACATTATCAGGATTGTCAGAGAAAATGGTGTACACTACGAAATACAAAATACAATATATATATAATCTGTTCATGCAATCAAACTGATTTCATGAAAAATATAAATCCACCACTCGGTAACTAATACCATTGCCAGGCAATAGTTCTAATCAAAACATATCCTGGAAAAATTATATATTAGAATAACATTAAATGTTATGAGAATATATCAATCTAGCAGAATATATACAAACTATAGCATCATCGGACAATGACATCAATGTACCAACGAGTAGTGTCAGAGGCTTTCACCCAAGAAAAATCCAGTGTACGGACCTTAGTCGAGTAACACTGAAAGTTACTCATTCATAGTTTTCTTCGTGTGAAGTTATGAACGATCGAATAGAATACTGCTCTGAATATAAATATGACAAAATTGTCAGCAAATTATATTACATTTATATATACAAATAAATAAAATATGAAATGAGATTCTGAGCAGTATAAACTAAAAAGAAAACCTATGACTCTACCTCATTATTTTTTCCGGAAAGAATCTAACCTACGAAGATTATTACAAGATAAGATGACTGTTATCTTCTGTAACTGTTGTTCAAACAAATTTTCTTCAGACCCAAAATCTCAATACTTTTGTGAAGATTCCTAGGAATAACACCTGTAGTAAAAATAATAATCGGTAGAATAAAACTTTTTCATTTTCCACATTTTTAATCTCGTCGCCAAGCATCATATATTTAGAAATTTTTTCATTGTATTCATTTTGTTTATTATGTGTGTCGGGTATAGCAATATCAATTATATATGTTATTCGATTCTGTTTATCAGTAAGAATGATATCTGGCCTATTGTGTTTTACAGCTTTGTTGCATAAAATTGTTTTATCGAAATAAAGTTTATATGTGTCATTTTCACAAATAATCTCAGGTTCATATTTGTACAATTTTTCTCTTTTGGGAATTAGGTCATGTTTAATTCCCAGATTTAAATGAATAATATTAGCGACGGCATTATGTCTTTCTAAATAATCTGTTGAAGGAAGCACTGAGCAAGATGATAATATATGAAAAACTGTTTCTAAAGAACAAAAACATCTACGGCAAGAATCATCTATATTTTGCTTGATGACATGTTTTTTATAATTCCTCGTGAAAACAACCTGATCCTGGATCGCAATTGCCAAGCCATCTGTTTCAGCAAACAATTCTCCAGAAACTAACCATCTATCAGATGCGATTTCATCAATAGAATCATTTTTCAATTCTTTAGGGTGCTTTCCGTGTAATTTCTTCTGCATCCAACTTTCTCTTTTAGAATTATCATCAAATATATTGAAATCAACCTTTTGCATTGTCAAGTTCAGAGGTGTAAGATTATAATCTGAAGCAACAACAATATTAAGTAATTTAGACGTTCTCTGTTTATCATGAAAATGGAAACGTAGATGAAAAATCTGTTTACTATGAAGATTATTCAAATCAGTTAATCCACGACCTCCAAGATGTCTAGGTAGTGTAACTCTCTGAACAGCTGACTTTGGGTGGTGCTCCTTTTTTATATTTTGCTGACTACTTGTCTATCCATTTATTCCAAATCATCGGTTGATCGGTTTTTGAATATCCCTTTTTCCTCCTTACAACTTCACCAAAGAGAAAATCTACTTCAATGAAAGAATTGAGAATAGAGTGTTTGAGCAGACCAATGGAACTCGCCAGTTCTGGTCAATGGCGGAGGCAGTCAACAACAACTTTTGCAAATCTTCCTTCCCACCATTGATTAGAGATGGAATACCTAATTGTTTTGAAGAAATAAGCTCCAGAGTTAGCATCTGTTCGTAATCGCCTGTTTCAGATTTTGTGGGAGAGCCACACATTAAAAATCTCGAGCTACAGGGTATCATCAGTGATCGACAATATGGTTTCCGTAGACAACGATTAACTGGTGACCTCCTTGCATACGTTAGGCATTTGTGGAAATCAACAACCGAAAAGCAAGGCGAGTGGATAGCTTTTGCTCTTGATATCTCATATCTTGGATGGACTATCCAAGAAAGTGCGTGGGAGGATTAGTAGTAGCTTTGTCTTCAGTAGATCGATTGAGGCGGTAGGTAATTTTGTATCAAGTGAATCTCTTCAGGTTGTTGCAAGAGTACACCATGGCTCCATAGTCAAGCCAACTCTTTTTCTGGTGCAGAGCTATGATATATTGCACTACACCGAAAACAGAATAATTGGGTTTGCAGACGACCGTACTCTGGTTTCCTCATTTTCTAGTCAGCGTCTTATAACTGCTCAAAAGTCACATCAACAAAAATACCAACAGAGCATGTCACTGAATTTTACCTTGAGGAAGATATCAGAGCGTGCAGGTAGAAAAATTTCAACGTGAGCAAGACGCAATCAACAACGTTTTCCAGAAAAGTCACTGCTTGACCACTTCCTCAAATCATGCAAGGACATCTTATTTTCCCTGAAAGAAACACGCATCTACTTGGCATCAGGGTCAACAACGAAGTTTGCAGGCATTGCCATATGTCACCCATTGGCATATCTGCTTCTGGTGAACTCAGTTTTCTCTTCAGGGCTGAGGAATACTTCGCGCAATCACAGCTCATGATTTTATACAAACACAGATGCGAGTTCGTCTTGAATACTGTTCCCAGGTGTGGGGCTCAGCACCTACACATTCACTATATCTATTCGATTTTGTGCTGAAGAGAGCAATGCACCTCATGGACCACCCGGAGAGCACGCGCGAGCTCCAGCCTCTCGCTCAAAGAAAGCATTCTGCTGATATTTCTCTCTTCAACAGGTAGTTCCGTGGTTAGTGCTCTGAAGAACTTAAAGGCTTGATTCTAGAAAGAATCTAGTTTCAAATAAAAAACTTTCGTTTGCAAGGCTAGTGTACTGTGGACCACGCCACCATCGAACATCTTTGCGATAACTTACTTTCTGCCCCCTATCAAAATGCGAGTGAATCCACATATTAAATCATCTTGGGTGGCCACGTCTGTGGTCTCACAGCATCGCCTCCTTTCGAGAGTTAAAAACAAAAATCTTCATGTTCTCATCCAGTTAAAAATAATTCATCGCCTCCTTTCAAGAGTTGAAAACAAAAATCTTCATGTTCTCATCCAGTTAAAAATAATTCAAAAATAAAATCTCTATAGAAATAATGAGGAAAACTATAGGATGATATTACTTCCTCCTGTGCTTTGAAACTACTACTTGAGTTTTATGTTGCTGTCATTATCTTATCCACATAAAATTTATAGGTTAGATTATATTTCAATAGATTCTGTTAATTGATTATAAATTAAGATTTTCAACTTATCTCTTTCATTATTTCGTAATAATTTCTATTATTTTGAATGCTTGTTTGACCAGGTGTTTCGAGTGAAATTTCCAAAAATTCGTCGAGCATCATTCAGATCAATCAAAGAATTTTTTAATGTGTCTACACATTGCGATAATCTCGCAAATAGTAGTTTCTAGAGATTTTGAGATCAATCTATACATATACTCTTGAACCATTGAAGCTTGTACATAAATTTGTACCTTTTGGGATACTTTTCTTCTAAAAATCCCCAATTGTACTTCTTGGAAGACACTCATAGATTTTGTCACTAACACGGTAAGTAAAAATTAGTTTTTATTGGGAATAAAATGTGATATTTCAATGTCATATGTTTACCTATTTTATCGAAACAAGATTCTGAGAAAATTGAGCACGAGGTGATGCAAAGGTAGTACGCCAAAAATACTTTTCGAGCGTATAAGATACACAGTTCATTGAATGAGATTTTATACATCTTATACTCCTCATGATATTGGCATAAATTGATCAATTTGCATCTATAATTTTCCAAATATAATTCGGAAAGTGTCATTTTTTTATCATAAAGTGCTATTTTTATATCAGAAATCACTACTTTTATTTCGGAAAGCGTAAAATTTAATTCAGAAGGGTCAATCGTAAATCAGAAGTCATCGTTTCGTCAACTGCTATTCAGAAGCTACCATTCATGTTCATAAAACATCCAATGTCATTCATAAAATATTAATTGTAATTCAGAAAACATCAAATATAGTTAAGACGTTTTTCCAACTTGAAACAGCATTCATGTTGATAGAGTATGAGTGCCACTTTCGGAAAATGGTGGTGGGAGAAAGCAGAAACACCGAATGAGTATAGAATACTTGAGAAATGGGAAAACCAGAAATTAGGTTAGGATAGGTTAGAAAGGAATTCGAGGTGGTGGGAGACACTCGTTACAGTTATCACTGAGTTTTCCTCAATTTGGTCAAGGTACGACAACTGTTGTTCCTCGACCTTGGGGTTGTAAATTTATTAGAAGAAGATGGAAGATTTTTTCTCTGAAATGACCCCGAAAAGAATTGAAACTGAGATTTTTCTAATTTTGGGGAAACGGCAACAACTAAAATATAAGTTTGGCTAAAAGTTGTAGATCATCAAATTTTATAAAAATTGATTGCTCTAAAATAAAAAACGATACAGATAAGGTGGTTAAAAGGGATCATAATCACAACAATATCGAAATTTTCTCGAAAATCGATAATTTTAATATATTTTTCAATTTCTAAGAAGAGGAAAAATTCAAGAAAGTTTTTCTTTAATTGCTTATGAAGAAAATTGAACAAATTTCATTCTCATTCACCCAATTTAAGCAGCTTTTTCACATTACGTCTTTTTCTGATTATTCGTGTTTGGAAAAAGACATAAAAAATAGTTTCATCCAGTGAAGCTGCTCAAATAAAAATTTTAATTGTTATAATTTTTTGATAGGCAATTAAAGAAGTTTGTTCTTTTTAACAGATGATAATCCTTCCCAAGTCATTAAAAAAATATTAAAAATATCGATTTATCTGCAACTTTTGATTGAAGATTTAACTCTCACTTTCTAGATTCTAACTACTCTACTTCGAATAATTTCAATTTTAGTGAATCACAGGAAGAACTCATTATTTTTAATATTCGATGATCTTTCCAAAATTTCCTCAATGATGTTTCAGAGTATTGTTTTCCAGAATTAAAGTTTGTATTTGAAGACCAATTTCCTTGAACTACTGAAAGAATTCTTGAAAGCGATTTTATACCAATTTTTTTTCTACCATATTGATTCCAACTGGTTTCAACAAATTGAGAATAGAAAGCAGCAAACACCGCCGTACCATTCTTCAGTGCATTTTTCGCATTTTCGTCACCTAGTTATGACACTCACTCATTTAGCTCACTGACACTCACTCATGATCATCAGAATAGAACTAGTACTTATCATAAATTCAGACACCTAAAATTTGCTACATAGTTAGAGTTTAATAGCAATATAAAGAAAAAACTATAAAAACTAGGATAGTCGAAAATCTGGAGTACCTGGTGACCCTGATTAGAAAACACAAGAGCCCAATTAAGCTCTTAGAGATAGACATACCGCCTTTACAAAAACTAATCAACTTGGTGAGCCGCTGCATTTGATGTCTAAAATCGAAGGTCTGAAGTATCTGATGAAGAAACCTCAGCTGGTCTCAGCTGAAAAAATATCGACTGTCATTGCAAAATTCCAGCGTAGTGGGACACATCTTCTAAGTAAATCTAGCCTATAGCGTCCACACTCACTGCTGGGCAAATTCCTCCCCTTCTGCTTCCAAATAATATCAAACGAAAACTCTGGATAAGACAAGACTGGCTTTTATACTTCTGCTTACAAGTTTATGAAAATAAATGGCGAATGGGCAATACGAAAAACTGTTGCTAATTAACAAGAATCAAAACCGGAAAAAAAAGAAAAGAAAGATTTGTGATAATGAAAAAACTACTCCTAAAAAGAAAAAAAAAAGTCAAATAAGTAAATCAGGGTTCTATAGCTTTAATAAAATGATAACATAAATCTATATGCCCACATTTCTACAAAAAGAAGTGAAACCCCACCAAAAACATTCTGTAGAAAACTAGCCTCGATGGAGCTGCTTGTTAATCTCTGAGAAGTAATGAAATCTAGACAAAGTCGTGCCAAGTCTAAGGTTCTTTACTGCGATTTCTTCATTATTAAAGTTATTATTGTGTGACTTGGCCGTTGAAAGGTACACAAGGATACCAAACCAGGTGCTCCATGACACCATTGCACCGATCTGTCCCCAGAAACGCTACCTATTGACGATGGAAAACTACCACTGGGAAAAAATCTTAGAAATTAGTTCGGCTATTTCTAAAGTTTTTACTGAGTACTTTTCTAGTGTTCATGAAGATCCTCATAAACCTGTTCTTTACCAAACTAGATATGAATCTTCTTCATCGATTATATTTACCACGATAGATCTGAAGAATGTCAAAGCTAAAATCGAGGGACTGAATGTCACGAAGGGTCCAGGACTTATTCCGCTAGTTTGGCGACACCACTTCAAATTATTTTCAACAAATCTTTAGTACAAGGTGTCTTACCAGATAAGTGAAAGGCGTCAAAGATCGTACCTATTTACAAATGTGGTAAGTTATTTCGGTAGAATTTTTGAAGCAATAGTAACTGATATTTTTTTCCATTCATCCAGTTCCAAGTTGATTCAATCTCAACAAGATTTTTTCAAAAGGTAGGTAGATGTTAACTAGTTTTGCTTCTTACGTTCATTTCATAAGTAGTAGTTTTGATGATGGTATTCAAGTTGATGCCAACTACACAGACATGGCTTTGATAAGTAAGGTACATCATTCAACTTTGTTGAGGGTTCTGGAGGACTTTGGTGTGGTGGGGTCCTCACTGAAATGGATCGAATCGTATCTGTCGGATAGACTGCAGTATGTTGCACTCAATGGCACTCATCACGGTTCCGTTCGTGTCACTTTTGGTGTTCCTCAAGGGTCACATCTGGGTCCCCTTTTATTTTCAATTCACATTAATGTTATTTCGGAATGTTTTTTTATACAAAGCAGGATTTATATGCCGACGATATTACAGTGTACATTGCTATTCGGTCCTATGATGATATTTTGCGGTTTCAGAGTGATCTTGACTTTTCTCTTTTTGTCAAAGCAGGTATTTTCGATTAGATATTGATAAGTGTAAGCATATAAGGTTTACAAAAAATGTCAATGACTTCGATGCTATTGTTTCTGTTGATGGGCTTGTAATTGGGAGAATAAACCAAATTAAGGATCTTTGTATATATCCTCACTATTACAAGTATATTGACAGAATTGACCGAGTCCAGAGAAAGTTCGTCAAAAGTTTCCACTTTTGATTCTTCAGTCCTAACCATGATTATCAATTAAGTTTGCGTCATCACAAATTTTTTCGACACTGTATTTCTTTATCGAATTTTAAATCGTTCTATTAGTTTTCCGCTTGTTAATTATCTCACTTCCAATGTTCCCGTGAATCCTAGTCGTCGAAATGCACTCTTCTATGTTCCGAAGGCCGGAACTCCTTCAGTTTTTCATTCTGTTTTCTTGAGAATTCTACATCTGTACAATAGGCATATTGCCAGTATAGATATTTTTCATGAACCTCTTTCTTCTTTCGAAAATAATGTTATTGTATATCTCATTATATCTGAATTATCCTCATTGTAGTAGTTTTCAGTTTTCATGATATTTTGCTTGATTCTGTAATCTTTAGTGAGTATTTCTTTTTCTCTCCTGAATTCTTATGAAAGTTATAATTTTCATTTCGTATGACAGTTTCGCTTCTGTTTATTTTTCTGTTATCATTTTTTGTAAACCTCGGTAATTGGGTCTATCCTGTTGGGGTTCCTGTTTTGTAACAATGAAATAATATAAAGTAAAAATGTGTGAACAAAATTGACTTGTACTTACCCACTAACGTATAAAGAATGTTCAACGGCCAAGTCACACAACATTTCATTCTAGACTATGTCTAGATTTCATTACTTTTTAGAGATAAACAAGCAGCTCCATCGAGACTAGGCTAGTTTTTTACAGAATGTTTTTGGTAGGATTCAGTTTTCCATACTAGTGGAGGCATCGGAAAAAAGAACTATTGATTTTTTGCACAGTAAGACAGATTTTCACACAGGTTGGTGCGTTGGTTTTTTGAGAGTCTCTAGAAACTTTGTGAACTAATCTATCTATGAAGAAATCCTAATTTGCATTTGCACTTTTATAATACTCCAGACGAAGATATTTACACAGCCAGGCTCTCTTTTAACTCGTATTCGGGTTCAGTAACTCCAAGTTCCAGATTTTGATTCATTTTCAAGATATTCCGATTTTAAAAATTCATGTAAGTGTCCACTTCAAAAGCAGCTCTGAATATATTTTTCTTATACACAAATTTAGGATTTCTTCACGATTACATTAGTTCACAAAGTTTATGGATATTCTCACGAATCTAACGCACCAAACAATATTAAAATCGATCTTACTGCACAGAAAATCGATACTTAGACCTATTTTTGTGGTTTTATGCTCGACTATATACCACCAACGGGTTCATCATAGAAATTTGGAACCCTCGAAGATGAAATCATGCCAATAGGAACAAAATATTAAATTACACAACTTATACTTATGTGTAAGTTTAATATATACATAATTCAAGGAATTATGCCAACATCCGAATGAAATATGGTATTTTTTGAATCAATAATAAACTTTATCTGAATAGCATTTCTTAGTTCCCAAAATACAATACGTGTTCTCTGCATTGAAGTTGACGGTGTTAAAATGCAACTGTTGTTTTCTGAATTACAATTGACTGTTTTGATTTACATTTGACCATATTCGAATTGAATTTGGTTATCCTGAATTGCAAATAGTGGTTCTTGAATTTCAATTGACTATTCAGAATTACAATTCTGACATAAGAATACTTTTTTCTGAAATGCACATTGTACATTCAAAAATATATCTGGAAAAAATTAATATTGAAAACAGTAAGTGCTATCAGTATGCATCATTTTCATTCGACAATGCAAAAGTTAAAAAATGTGGGAAATCTTTTCAACGTTCTCGTATAAGCACCAACATATAAGAAGATGAATTAGGTGAGTAACAATTGTGTCACATGAAGAAACGACAATTTTAAGAATTTTAGTATTCAGAAGTCATTGTCAAAAACTGCAATGGCTAATAATACAGCAGAAGTGCATCATATAGAAGAAAGACATTTACAACTAGTGAAATAAATACAACAAATTCTTAGAGTTTGTTTGTGGAAATTTTTTCGAGTTCCTGAAGTCCAGGAGTAAAATAGAAACCAACTGAGGGAACAAGCTTTCTGATTTTACAGTAACAAATATTGGCTACAACAACAGCAACGAATTTCATTATAGTCGAAGTTACCAACACTAAAACGTCCCTGTGTCATATATTGATGTCATCACTAAGACCACTGCTGGGTATACGTTGCTATATGAAGAAATTGAAGTTACGCTCATCAATAAAAATAGTTTATGTGGTCGCATTATATCAACATAATAATTTAATTCACCATTATGTTTAAAAGTACATAGAAAAATTACATCCAAACACAGAAATGAATATTTACTCACATCCTGTTTTTTCACATAAATATTCCACTGCTAATTACAAAACGTGCTCTTGTTGAATAAACGTATGGAACACTGAAAACATGAACACTGAACTCTTTGAACTATGAATTAACTAATCTCATAATGAAACGTAAATCTACTTAATGAAATTAATCAGACGCAAAATGTTTGGTAAGATGTCGAAAATAGACGCAAGATTGGTGTTATCAGAAATTGTTTCATTTTTATTTCTCAGAATGTTGTTTTCCAGAACATTTTAAAATCAAGATTTTTCCAAATATTTCAGGAACTTTTTATGAAGGAGATGTTTGGCGAATATGTAATAAAGAGGAAGAAAAATTTCGGATTTCTGTGAATTTCATATTTTCTGTAATTAGAAATGTTGAAATACATCAAGAATTTATGCAACTTAAATAATTGTCTCGATGTATGATAACGCCTAGAGATTACCTGGAAAAGCACGATGCGATGGCAAAGCTTTTCCACCATAGTTAATACAGACAAGGAGTCGTCTTATAAGCCGAATTATTCTGGGACCCAAAAGTTGCGAAGAAAATAAGGCCAATTTCCAGTAATAGGCCAGACTTTATTTTGCTTAATTTGGATGAGAAATCCCCCACATCTTTGACGCCACAGTCCTTCAGATGACAATAAAAACGATATGTTTCTACAGATCTCGATGTATCTAAACCTCTTCTTTGAAATAGAAGGAGCTAACGGTCTCAAATAAGTTTTTATGCTAGCACTATGATCCCAGCAATGAACTAGTTGAGATCTACACTTAAGCATCTTCCAATTGAAACTTCCCTCATGTCCATTACGGTGATACTTCACAAATCACTTGGTGCGAAGATACTCTCATGAATCATTGAATGATCGTTTATTAGGATATAACAATAATAACTTTATCAATATCAACTTACTAGCCGACATAATTGAAGTAATATTGAATCATATTGGGATGTTTTTTTTTGTGTCATGAATTAGAAGAGCACGAATCGCAAAGTGCCAATATTACAGATTAATAATATCTTAATTTTCAACGAAATTGATGTTCAATTTTCAATATATTTACGAACTTATGACACGTTTTGTCATACTGTGGCATAATCGGATAAGTAGCACATTCAAAACGGAGACGTTTGTTATTCACACAACCAAATTTATATGGAATCAACCGGTATTTCACATTATTGATTGTTTTTAACCATAGATCTTGGACTACTTGTGAAGAATGAAGTTTTTTGTTGTAAAAAGCTGGATAGTAGGATGGGTAATTTTAAGTGATCACCACATGTTCGGGATTTTGTATTCAGTAGTCACTGATATTTGAAATTGTGAATTTCGAAATTTAAAAATTCAAAATGCCTTACGTTGGATTGTCCGATGTGCAGAGGGGTCGAATAATTGCTCTCGTTGATGAAGGGTTGAGAGATTTAGTGGCTACAATGGGGGTCGTTGAAAGATCACTTCTGAAGATCAAGACCACTTTTTGTGCCAAATTGCAAGAAGATACCCTATTGCGTCGCACCCCATACTGAAAAGGCAATTTCTGGAAGCAGGCATTCAAAACGATACGTCAAAGACTTCGTTCAAGGAGATTATATAGCAGAAGGCCCCTAAGATTTCCAGAGCTAACCAGACTACAACAAATTAACAGACTTGATTGGTGTATCGAGCACCAAAATTGGAATATTTAGAATTGGCGAAATGTTCTTTTTTCGGATGACAACAGAATTATTGTTCGATCAGATGACCGCTAGATTCGGGTTTTAGGGCTCGTCGAATAGCTAGACTCCGAGCAGCAAGATCAATTCCGAAATACTGAGGTGGCAGTGTGATGTTTTGGGGTGGCATTATGCTGAAACAATCTTGAAACAGAGAGAATCGCTATTTTAGACTGGCCAGCTTGCTTTCTAGACCTTAATCTCATCGAAAATTTATGGGATAATCTCAAAAGGAATATATGATCCCGCCAGGACGATCCAAGAGCTCCAGAACAGCTCATCCAAGACGCAAGAGAAGAGTAGCAGAATATCACCCTAGAGGAGGTCGAAAACCCAATCCAAAGCATGCCTAGACGGACTCGGGCTTTTATCAGGCAAGAGGAGGTAATGCAAGCTACTGAGGTCGAGAGAAAAATATCTATTCCATGAGGAAACAATTTTCAATATTTTTACTACATGCGGAACGAGTTTCTTATTATCTTTTACACTCCCCACAAATATTGTCGAATCACCTTACTTTTACGACAATACTATATAAACTTTTAGGTTAGTCATTAAAGACTCGCGTGGAAACTTTCAGAAGTATAAAATAAGAAGATAATATTCAAAAGAGATGAGTTTATGATGGAAAACATCAACAATTTTCGAGTTTATGAAAATAAAAAATTCTACCATCTTCAAGCATTCGCGAAGAGACCAATCAACTAGCATCGAATCATTTTCAAAATCGAGTGTTTCCTCCCCGGGCCATATATACTTATACTGCCAGTATACGTCTCGGAAGACTCTCAAACAAATTCGGATGTACTCTTGAGTCACCGAGTTCCAAATTTCAGGAAGAAGATTTTCTAGTTATTGGAGTGTTCTACAAGGCATCCTACGTTGCCGAATTTGCCACCCCATATTGTCCCAAAAATGTTCTATGGGATTAGAGTCGGGTCTTCGGGCTGGCCATCTTAAAATATCAATTTCGGCATTTTTCAGAAATTCTGTTACTGTTCTAGCTGCATGAAGCCGAGCATTATCATGCATATAAAAGAAGTTTTCGCCAATCAATGGGCCAAACGGTTCAAGGATATCTGCGATGATTCTAGCCGATGTCACTCTTCCTTTATTCACTAGGATTAACTCAGTTCGACCATGAAAAGAAATGCCTCACCACATAATTATTGAGACCCCTCCAAAGTTTTCGGTTTTCCGGATATTGCATTGCTGATACCGTTCGTCTGTATACAGGCATGCGTCTTTCATTTGATACTAGGCAGAACCTGGATTCGTCGGAAGAGAGAACATTCGACCATTCAGGAATACCCCAATTTGCATGTTTCCTCGCTAATTGAAGTCTTGCAACTCGATGCTCTCGGGTGAGACGCGGGCCGGTAGAAGCCACCCTTGGTCTGATATCGTTTTCTCTGAGCCTGTTCCTAACAGTTTGCTATGAAATATGGACATTTCTGGAAAGTGCAAGTTCATTTTGTAGCATTCTAGCCGTACAGTGCCGAATTCTTAGTGCAGTTAAGCGAAGCCAACGATCATCAACTGGTGTTGTTATCCGATTTTTTCCCTATCTGGCCCTACTTCCATATTCCCTTGTTTCGTGGTTCCGATTAATTGCTCTCGAAATAGTGCTTTGGTTAACATTCACCAAGTTAGCCACGCAACGTTGGCTTCCTTCCCTTCTCTAGAAGTGTTACAATTCTTACCACTTCATGATCACTCAAATAGCGTCCAGGACGTTCAGCAGCCATTACATTTAATTCGAAAATCAACAAGAAACACAGAAAACTTGCATTAGTTCAGCCTGAAAACTGAAGAGAAAATGAATGAATACTGATAGTCAAATAAAATCATTCTTGTTTCAGACGTGTTTAATATCATATGGAAACAAATGTTACTAAGTAGATAAGATTTTTCCTCTCATATGTCCAAAAATATGTTAACAAAGAAACTGCTATCGAGCTGCTTAATCGATTGTGGAATTCAGAATGCCTGGTAATGCCACAATTTTCGTGGTGTGTGTATTTGTTTCTTTCTTGAAATAAACCGTAATCTATTCCTTGTTTCAATCAAATTATCTCAAAAAGAATCAATTCTAATAATCATTCGAAATTTTCGAAATCAAAGTAATATTCAAATTATCGGGTATTTCATATAGATTTGGTTGTGTGTACACTTAAACACACACCAACGCGTTCACCTTAAATTTGATGCATATTTATTTTCTGATATCCCACAAAGCGTTCCACCCTCAATTTTCAAATTTCATTCGTTTCAAAGAAAGAATATTCTGTATCGTTTCTCATCCATTCATTTGACACATAAATTTGGTGTGGTCGTGACAAGCCATAGACTTCTTGCTAGCCCACGGGTTGTACCATACACATTATTGTTTTTCTTCTAGGAAAAACATAGATTCCATCTTTCTTTATATTTTTTCATTTCAATATTTGGTTCAATGAAAAGTGCATTCAACATTCTTGGCCGATGGTGAAAAAGTTGCTTCGCTCAAGTCGGTTTTCAACATCTTCAACTGAAGCTAACATTGATAAATGGAAGAGAATAGATATTGAAATTCGTTATTCGAGATTGAGAGAGATATTCAATGAATTTATGAAACGCATTGTGACTAGTGATGATACATAGGTTTTCGATGTTGATATACAAACCAGACAAAATGCTTTGGAATGACACGTTCGGATTGAACTATAACCGAAGACTACGTCAAAGTCGATCAAAAGTCAAGGTATTGTTGACTGTTTTTGTTTGATCATCACGGTGTTGTGAACCCCGAATTCTTACCAGAAGGTCAGATGGTAAAAGAAGAATATTACATCAACGTTATGCGTCGTTTGAGAGAGCAAATTCGTCAGATTTGTGAATAGGATGCTCATGGAATTTGCATCTTGATAATGCTCAATCTCACAAGGCTATCATTGTGAATGAATTTCTGACCAAAAACTCAACAAATACCATCAAACAATCACCTGACTCTTTTTCTTTTTCCGAAACTCATATTACTACTTCGAGATACTCGTTTCGAATCGATAGAAGACGTAAAAGAGAATTCGCTGCGAGAAATGAAGTCGATTCCGGAAGAAGCCTTTGAAATATGTTTCGATGAATGTAATATTTAGGAAGAAGACTACTTTAAAGGCAATACAATAAATTTGGATTAAGAAAGAGTATTTAGTGTTTCATTGACTAATTCCGGTATTTTTTGAAGTAATGTAAACACTTCTTTTAGACCAAAACCTTACCTAAATCATTACTAAATCTCAATCTCATACTTATTTACTTTTCTAAGTTTGAATCAAGTAAGTCTATGAAATTATGTTGAATATTAAACTTTCTGTCTATTCAATAATTTGATTGAGGAGGTTGTTACTTGATGAAAATCGATATACATTTTTTCAATGAAATTAAACTATGCTATTTAGATTTTCACTATATTAACAAAACTATGACCGGTTTCACCATACTGTGGCTTCATCAGATAGATACAAACTAATGAACAGAGTCATTCCTTATATATTAGTCTTATTTCCTACTCAATATTACAATAGGTACAAGTACAAGGTGTATGTTGGAAAACCCATCGGAGTTGCTTACTTTATGAATTCAAAGGATTTAGATCTAATTGACTATTAAGTAACCTACCTGAATTATTTTTTTGTTGATGTCTAAAATTCCCAATAGACTGAGTTTTTGTCTATTACTTTCATTGTGTGAAATTTTGAAATTATCATTAGTGTTATGGTTTTTTCGAGTTAGTGATTAGAATAATGGGAATTTGATTTATGATAATTAAAACTACGTTTGTGCTCGGATAATCTAACTTTGAAATTTCTGAAAGTTCTACCAATATATATTAAATTACAATCCCGCAAGACAGTTTATAAACACCGGATTAATTACCTTTATCAATTTTAGATTTGCGGTTTTTGATATGTCGGCATAAAGAATTATAAGTTCGGAATGCTATATCGAAATTATAATGGGAGAGGAATGATTTTGATTTTAGACTAGGATTACCAATATAAGTCAAGCTGTTGTATTTTGTGTTAGAACTTTTTATACTTGGAAATACTTTCTGGATTGTTTTTTGCGTGAAATAATGTTCTCAATCATAGTCGGACTGTAACCGTAAAAATCATGTTTGCTTTCAATTTTAGTAATAGTTAAATCCAGAAAGTTAATGGAGTTTTCTGTTTCTATCTCTAACGTGAATTTAATATTATCGTGAATTTTGTTAATGAATGTTTTGAATGCCTCTAATTGTCTGTTTGTGTCAGTGAAACAACAAATGATATCGTCGACATATCTGAACCAATAAATGAAGTGTTTCATTAACGGATGTTCTTGAATAGTTTTTTCAATATTATCCATGAAAATTTCAGCGAGCAGAGGGCTCAGAGGATTACCCATGATTAAACCGTTTTCCCTATCATATAATACTCCATTGAATTTAAAAAAATTCTGTTCTGTAAAAGGTGTAAGATTTCTGTTTGAATTATCGGATTGACTTTATTAATTAAATGGTGTTGTTGATGAGTTTCTCTGTATCACTTGGTAAAACACTAGGGAAGAGATTTACTACATCCCATGACAAAAGTTTAGCGTTCGGTGGTAGTATCGTGTGCTGAATTTTATTCATTAGGACTGAAGAGTTTTTTATTGAGAATACAGGTTCAATGTTAGCGTACTGTTGAATGATGTCTATCAGAAAGCGTGAAAGTTTTGCTGCTGGAGCTTGAAAATATGAAATTACTGGTCTAATGGGATGCCCTGTTTTATGGGGTTTGACGAGGGAGTAAAGTTCTGGTGATTGCGGGTTGTCAATGAAAAGTTTATATTTTTGGTTGGTAGGTATTATAGACTTGGCATACTCTTAAGCGTTTTTTACTATGGATTGAAATTAATTAGTTGGATCTTCATCAATTTCTTCATCAGAACCTGATTCAATGAAATTTTGGGTTTTCAATGAATAATCTGCTTTATTTAAGGCTATAAATGTATGACCTTTGTCTGCTTTGGTGAATATGATATCCTCAGATGCGGACTTAGATTTAATGGACTTTAAAAATGTATTTTCGAATTTCTCAGGTTTAAAACTATTAAACTCTTTCTGGAGTAGTAACGCTGGAGAGTTTTTTAGGTGTTTGGCTTGCGGTGAATAATTTAGGTCTATTTCGGTTTCAATTACTAGCAGATCCAAATGGAGACGAGCGTTATTTGACTCTAAATTGTGTTTAAAACCCTTTCCTAGAAGTGAAACTACATCTTCAGAAAAATTAGCATCTGAAAGATTACTAAACCTATCATAAAATTGGTGATTGGAAAATTTGGACTTGATTTTTGAAGTTTCAGGTTTATTACTCAATAATTTATTTAATCTTCGCAACTGAATTTCATACTTGTTGTGAATTAATTAATGAACTTCGACTCTTAATCCGGAATCTGTTCAATTTTTTGTTGGATAATTGTTCAACTTTTTGAATATGATAGTCTCATCAGGAAGGTTAGGCCTGGTCTTTTTGATCCTATTGATCGGAAATAGAGGATATTGTGTAGTTGTATTCGGTGATTGATCTTCAGGGGAGAAAATGGAGCTTATATTTCAATATGTTCTCGAAAATCTGTGAAACTGATAAGGTGCGATCGCGGAAGACTCCGTGATCCGGAGAGGTAAATGATCAAAGTGACTTGATTTGTAATATAAACTGCACAAACATAAAAATACCGCCGGAGGGAAAGTCATTGACTGAAAACCCAAAAATCTCACAGGGACAGGAGGTTCCTACGTCGAATTCTAATAGGAAAAAACATAAGTTAGTATCAGTGGAGCAAAGAACAATAACTCAAGAGGATAAACTAAAGTCAACTCCTAGGTTAGGTTATATACATGTTTATAGGCTACACACTACCACAAAGGAACTTGATTATGCTAAGCCAACCATCAGCGTTCTTAAATGTGAAAAGCTGGATTCTCGTAATATCGAATTTTATGCCCCTACAAGCGAACCATCTTCAGAGAAGACTTGGATATTGCGCTGTATCCGAATACTTGGCCGAAGAGAGTATGTGTCCGTAAGTTATTTCAAAGTAAAATGACGCCCTTGGAAACAAGTTAAGTACAATGAAACCCATAAATATTGTTCATATAAATACCCAGTCAGCGAGGAACAAAACAGATCTAGTGAACATTTTCGCAAATTAATTTGACAAAATGTCGGACAAAATTGACATTTTATGTCTAACAGAACACTTTTTCCATGAAAATGAAATCGAGTTTTTTGATGTTAATAATTTTAAATGTATGTAGAGATAATTTGAGGGGGGGGTTCCTTAATCCTTGGTCGGAATGACTAGTTGCATGGTATTGAAATATGTAATTTCTCTTTCTGAAAATGTACACTGTGAAGTTTCATTTGTGGAATTGACTGATCATAATCTTATAGTTGATACGTTATATCGATCGCCAGAAGGACATTTCGAAAGGTTTTATTCATTTTGAGTAATATTTCAAATGTGTTTGTAGATTCAAAAAAAGACATACTGATCAATCGTGATTTCAATATACTATTTAATTCTAAGGATGAAATCTTTTTGGCTTTTAGAGATTTGATATTTTCTTATGGTTTTGTCTCAACTATCTCGAAGCCCACGCGAGACAAAAATTGTATGGATAATGTCCTAATTAATTTTGAGCACAGTAGAGTATGGCATGCTGGAGTTTCTGGCCCCGGTCTGTCAGACCATAGATTTGTTGGTATTTGCGTTAATTCAATTAATAAACATGAGAAATTCTGTTCTGTTAGCAGGCCTATCACTTTCTTGGGAAACAGAAATCTTTTCATATTATATCAGAGACAGAGTGGGATTTCATGAAATACTCAGGTTTGAATGTTGAATCAAAGTGCAACAGATTGCTTAATATTTTTCAAGATGCAGCTAACTTTTCTTTTCCGGAAAAGGTTTCCTCGGCTCAGAATTATGGTTCAAACTCAGCAGTGAATTGGTTTAATAATGACTTGAGAAATAGAAGGGAGCAGGACGATGGCTGAGTGAACTGAAAAATAACTATCCGGATAATGTCTATGTTAAGAATTCACTTCGAGCTGCGAAGGCCATTTATTCTAGGAAAATTACAATGGTGGAATCTAAGCCTTTGAAAAACATATTATGAAATCGAAAAATTAGAATACGGCCTGTTGGGATGTTTTGCGCTCAGAAAATAGATCACAAACGTCAAATAATAAGTCAGTTTTAATGCTGATGAATCTAATTATTTTTTTCTGGAAATACCTGATAAAATTAAGAGTAGCATTCGCAAGTATAACCGGAATTTTAAAAGCTTTTTAACTGACCCAAAAGCACAGGACCCAATTCAAATTTAAGCCGTTTTCATACAACAACGTGAGAGATGTGATAAATAGCTTCACTAATAGCAAATGCAAAGATCACTATGGACTGAGCATGGAACTGATATGGAAAGTATTAAATATAATTCGACATCCCTTAACAAACGTTTTTGATGAATGTATCGAGGTAGGCATATTTCCTAGCCTACTGAAGTCATACCGGTTCTCAAGAAAGACCGATAGCTTTGGTGCCTATTCAAAAATTCTTGAAAGTTGCTCGAATCACCAAATAGTTAAGCACTTCGAAACATTTGGTTTGTTTTTTGTGAACCAGTATGGCTTTCGGAAAAACCGATCCACGGCTGATGCTATTAACAAATTGTTAGCAATCATAGTTGAGGGGATGGAAAAAGGCTTTATCGTGGGTTCAATGTTTTACGACTTGAGCAAGGCATTTGATTGTGTCACACCTGAGATTGTTGTTGAGAAGCTCAAATTTTACAAATTAAGTGAGAACAGCGCCCATTTGATTCGTTCTTTTCCTACGGACCGAACTTAATACACTGTCGTGAATGGAGCTGCTTCTGAGCGGGGCAGTGTCACCGGCGGGGTCCCACAGGGGTCGGTGTTGGGGCCTACACTATTTCTAATTTTTATCAACGACCTAGTACAGTCAGTGGGCGATGCTGAACTGCTGCTCTTCGCCGATGACACTGGCACGGTCAGAGGCGATCCAGAGGAGGAACAGTTGCTCAGCGATCTCGAGGATACCCAAGGCTCCCTATTGGAATAGTTCTCGGTAAATTGCTTGTCTCTCAACTCTCTCTTGCTTCCAAAATATCCAGCGTAATGTTCCTGATTCGAAATTTAGTTTCGTGTTTGCCTGAGAGTGCGATACGTAGGGCATATTTTGCCGTGATCCTACCTCACTCTCCCCACACTTCTAGACTCTTCGGTTTGCAGAGACGAGCTATTCGTATCATGGCTAAGATTCTATATCGGTCCGATGCTCGTAGTGAGTTTGTAGAACTGAGAATTCTAACTTTCCCGTCTTTGTTAATTCTTCATTGCCTTCTCGCGGGCAAGGCTGATCAAAATAAAGTTCAACGAAACCTAACATAGCTATGACACAAAAACCGTAATAACTTCCAGATGGAATTTCTAAAATGAAAATCAAGCCGATTCGGCTGTAATTATTATTCAAGGGTGTTTCTGAAAAAGTTGCCGGAGAGTCTACGAAACCTTCCTTTTCTACGCTTCAAGTCATTTTTGAAGTCTTTTCTTGTACGCCATGCCTTCTACGATATTGAAGAATTTCTGGATTTTAACTTCTCCGCCACGGCTTTCGAGGTGTCTTACTGAGACACAATTTCTGTGTTATGCTAATTTCACTGTTGTAGTAATACTTATTATTAATCTTGTATTGTGATATTTTAAAAGTTCATCAATTGGCATGTGCAAACCTTTTATATTTTGGTAATGCATGAATAAAGATTATTATTATGATTATGATGATTATGAACAATGGAAATTAAGTCTACTCGAAACAGAGTTGAACAACAAAGGGTCTTAGATGCAAAAAATCAAAACTGCAGAAGAAAATACATTTCAAAAGGAACGATACTTGTATAATTGAATGAAATCAGAGTGAAAGAAATGAATTAACTCAAATTTGGTTGATTGACTCTTCAATTTAAAGCTACAGAAACCTGTATTTTCTAATGTATGACAGAAGAAATTACATCATCGTTTCGAAGAGACAATGAACCTTACGTGAAAAGTAAAAAATAACTCTATAACGCTAATTTATTCCATAATTCCCAAACATCAATATGAATTTCGATACTGAATATCTGTGTGGAGACAAGATTTACTTCTATTTATCAAGGTCTTTTCAAGAATATATATTCATGAAGCTCGTCGTTATAGAAGAAGCAGTTGTAGTGAAGAACGCAGATTACGTTGAATCATGTAAGTATTGAAACTATCGACCTCAGAAACTCAGTAATTGAGAAATATCATCATAGTATACTGTGAAGATGCAGATCAAGAGTAAATTTCAACGTCTCAATACGCCACGATATATACTATACTTTTTTATACGTTATTTTCCTTTTCTATTCACTTTTTTATGAAGAACGCACTAACTAACAAATTTAAAAAAGCTCTTTCAGTTTTTGAGTAATATGGAATATTTAGAATTTCGTCGATACTCAATGTTTTGGTTTTTACGAAGTTACGAAAATTCTTTAATAAGTTATAATTGTTTAACTGTTGAATTGTATATAATCTTAGTTATTCAAATCATCATTGCAGAAAGGCGTATTTCAAACAAAATTTCGCTTTTTTGAAGAAAATTTGACTTCAATTATGCATCATCAACATATCGTCTGAAGTGCACCCGACACTTCAGCAGATTTCTAGTCGATTGGGTGCTCGTAGTACAAGTCTTTTAAATTACAGATATAACAAAATTTTTCAATAAACTGTAAAAGTTTTACTATTGAATTGTACATAATCTTAGTATCATTTATGCAGAAAGGCGATTATTCAAACAAAATTTCGCGGTTTTGAATATAATTTGACTTTGATTATGCATCATCAACGGATCGTAAAAAAAGCACCCGACACTTCAGCATATTTCAAGTCGATGGGTACTCGTAGTACAAGTAAATCTAACCAAAATTTAACGTTTTTGAAGAAAATTTGACTTCAATTATGCATCAAAAGATCGTGAAAGGTGAACCCAACACTTCAGCAGATTTCAAGTCGTAGTACAAGACTTTTTAGATCACAAATATAACAAAACTTTTCAATAAACTATATGAGTTTTACTGTAGAAGTGTACACGATCTTCATTATTTAAATCATCAATGCTGAACGGCGATTATTTAAACAAAATTTCGCGTTTTCGAAGAAAATTCGACTTCAATTATGCATCATCAACAAATCGTAAAATGTGCACCAGACACTTCAGCAGTTTTCAAGGCGATTGGGTGTTCGTAGTACAAATCTTTTAAATCACAAATATAACAAAAGTTTTAATGAAAGATTTCTAGTCGATTGGGTGCTCGTAGTACAAGTCTTTTAAATTACAGATATAACAAATATTTTCGATAAACTGTAAAAGTTTTACTATTGAATTGTACATAATCTTAGTTATTCAAATCATTTATGCAGAAAGGGGATTATTCAAAGAAAATTTCGCGTTTTTGAAGAAAATTTGACTTCAATTATGCATCATCAACAGATCGTAAAGAGTGCACCAGACACTTCAGCAGATTTCAAGTCGATTGGGTGCTCGTAGTGCAAGTCCTTTGGTTCGAAAATATAACAAAATTCTTCAATAAATTATAAAAGTTTTATTGTTGAATTGTACATGATCTTAGTTTTTCATATCCTAAATGCAGAAAGGTGATTGTTCAAACAAAATTTCGCGTTTTTGAAGAAAATTTGACTTCAATTATGAATCATCAACAGATCGTATGAAGTGCACCCGACACTTCAACAGATTTCAAGTCTATTCGGTGCTCCTAGTACAAGTCTTTTAAATTACAGATATACCAAAATTTTTCAATAAACTGTAAAAGTTTTACTGTTGAATTGTATATGATCTTAGTTTTTCATATCCTCAATGCAGAAAGTCGATTGTTCAAACAAAATTTCGTGTTTTTGAAAGAAAATTTGACTTTAATTATTCATCATCAACAGATCGTAAAAAGTCCACTCGACACTTCAGCAGATTTTAAGTCGATTAAGTGAAAATTCTTTTACCCAATAGCGTACCGATTGGAAATTTTTGTTCCAAGAAAAACACCTTTAATGGTTCACCGCGGTTCAACATTCCTCAAAAACTTCAAATTTTGTTTTTTATGTTGGGATTTTAATGATTCTGAATCAAGGGTTGCATTTGTGAAATTTAAACCACTCAAAACAGAATTGAAAAAACACAATTCGAACAGTTTCAGTCACTCTTAATAAATTAGAATTTATTTCATAAAAGTAAGCTAGTTTCTCCGTTTCAGAATTAAATTCGTATCAAGCCCAACGTTAGATAATATTTTACTTAATTTTTATATTGCATGACCAGTTTCGTACGATTGTTTCTATGTGCACAAAAATAGCTTTCATTTGATGGGATGATGATGATGATGATCAACAATTTTTCTCAACGAGCACGAATTAATTCTGCTGATACAGATTGAAAGTGATTTCAATTATTCGTGTAATTTAATCTACTACATAATATTTTTCCTCCACGTTTATTGATTTCATTCATAAGATACCTGCAGCTTATCAAGATAATTTTTCCGTCGAGACTGTCGATGAAAACTATAACTTAGGCATAACTGAAGAAATGAGGTTCTTATTTACGGCAATATGTTCTTCCGGAAGGAAGAGCAAGGAGAAACGTTATACCTTCTTTAAATCTCAATATTTCACTAAGCAGCCGTTCTTAATCATCGCCATTTGCCTATCGTGTAATTTATCATGAATCTAATACTTTCAATATGGTTTCATTAGCTTCATCTGTATCTATGTATCTATCTATCCATATAACGAAAACGTCGAACATTATTTTAATCCTTTTCAAAGACATCAGATTTATTTGAAACTTTGTAAATAATCGAAATAATATCCTTTTCATAAATCTGTCCAATTCGTTGAATGTTTGCAACATGCATGACATACTGACGTATCAGGTGCTGCATATCGCATGACGTATGGCGCAATATATCAACACGATCTTTTATTAGCTTCCCCAGTATCTATCTATCTATGAGTAGAGAAATCCCGTAACTCTGTTTTGACCCACTCAAAAACATTAGATTTAATTAAAATTCTGCATTCTAATAAAGGACTGATCTATTATATACAATAATTCGATAAGGGCTTTACAATATCCCACATTTTAGAATATAAATACTGCTTCGAAACAGTTGAGAGCAAATGTTCAAATCAGGTCGAAGTAAAAAGTGGAAGATAATCTTCAAATACTGAGAAAGCATACATACAGCTGTTATACGAAGGCAACCACACCCATAAAAAGGTTTAGAAAATCAACGAAGTGATAAAAAAACTTAAAATGAAAAGAGTGGGATGCTTGATATAAGAAGCTCACGTTATTTCATTAGTAGCTATTTCTAGAATTTTACTTATCATAAAATATATAACGAAGCACCCCACGTTGTTTGTATTCAAATTCATTTTCATTCTCACGTTATTTTCTACGAAATCATATCAGTTTATAGAGTTACTTGACTTTCTATCACTGTAGGATAAAAGCGTGTTTTTATGTTTTCAGGCGATTATACACTTCATTTGTGTATGCAACCAAATTTATATGGAATCACTCGATAGTTTGAATATTACTCCAAGGATTCTGGAAATTTCGAAGCATTGTTAGAATTGATACTTTTTGAAACATTTCAATTGAAGAAAGAAATAAATTAAGGTTTATTTTAAGAAAGAAACAAATGAAAGAAAATAAGAAACTTTCTGCATGTAGTAAAAGAATTGAGAATTGTTTTCTCATGGAGTTGGTTTTTCTTTCTCGACCTCCGTAGCTTGTATTACCTCCTCTTGCCTGATTCAAGCCTGAATGCTTTGGATTAGGTTTACGACCTCCTCTAGGGTGATATTCGGCCTCTTTTCTGTGGCGGCTTAGATGAGCTGTTGTGGGGTGCTTGGCTTATCCTGGCGCGATCCAGTTTTCCCTTCAAGATTATACCACAGATGTTCAATAGGATTTAGGTCTGGAGAGCAAGCTGGCTGACTAGCGATTGCCTCTGTTTCTAGATAATGTAGGAGCATTATCTTGCATAAAAGTGAAATTCTCACCGTGGGCACCTCGCCAGAGTCTCACTATGGGCTCCAATACTAGGTCCATGTAATTTCTAGCCGTTACACCCGCAGGAAACGAAATCAAATCTGTTTTGATTTTCAGCATAATGTCACCCCAAAACATCAAACTGCCCCCTTGGTATTTCGGAATTTGTCTTGCTGCTCGGAGTCTAGCTTGTCTTCCACGACCCCTTGGAACCCGAATCCCGCGGCCATCGAATCGAACACCAATTCTGGTCTCATCCGCAAAAAGAACATTTGGCCAATTCCCAATATTCCAATTTTGGTGTTCGATACACCAATTAAGTCTGTTAACATTTCCTTTTCTGATTAGCTTTGGCACTATTAAGACCCTTCTGCTGTATAAACCCCTCGAACGAAGTCTTTGATGTATCGTTTCGACTGATACACTGATTCCTGTTGCTTCCAGAAGCTGCCTTTGGAGTATGGGGTGCGACGCACTAGGGTCTCTTCTTGCAATTAGGCACAAAAAGCGGTCTTGTTCTTCAGAAGTGATCTTCCTACGAATTCATCTGGGCCTATTTTGCAGCGATTGTAACTCCACGTATCGGGCGTAGGTGTTTCAAATCACCCCTGTGATATCCCCATTGTGGACGCTATATCCCTCTGTGTCACCCCTTCTTCGGATGGCGAGATTAGGAGATAGATCTGACATGCTAAAAGTTGGTACAAACAATGCACCCCTTCAAAACACAAATCGAATTGTTTCAGCATTTTCTGCTGACACTACTTGATTCTCAACTACAGGGGAGCACAAATTTTCATTATAACACTGTATATATAATAAAATCTATTCAATTGATATAGAAAACCTTTTATATTGTGTTTTGTCATTAAGTTGAGGTGAAAATTTGTATTTGTGTTAGCATTCAAGAGTTTCAAAATTTGTTTCTTCTAGGAATTTGGTACCTTTTCTGGTAGTCTCCTGCACTCTCATCGGTCTGTCTGACGTTGCACATGCGGAATGCCAATGTTTTGAGGAATTTCATGTTGAGAAGAGAAGAGACGATGAATTTTGTAGAGGAGAAAAAAATCATCGCATATTCCATTGTGGAGAAGAAAAGCCGCCTATTTGTCAGTGTCGCAGGAATGGTACGATAGAGGAACTAGATATTGGAGAAACTTACTGTACATTAACAATTTACGATAACCAAAATTGCGAGCCACGAGAGGCATGGGAAAATTATTTGACCAGATTTCCATCGCATAGAATATTGGATTAGCTAAGCGTTACTGACTCTAGTTGTATAACTAACACTATTCATCAAAAGTGTAAAATCTATGAATTGTATTAACTGTTCTGTTATCTTCATTGACAGTATGTTAATAACTTGAATAATTTTTGACAGATTGTAAAATAAATTCAATCTTTAGTAAGAAAAGAAAATATTTCTACCAACAGTAATCACGAGCCTGGGAACGAACATTCATTGTTAAATCCTTAAAGCATACGATAGAATAATAGAAGTGGTCTTACGAAGAATATCTTCTAAGGGGTTATATATAGTTAGAATTTTCAAAAATCGATTATTTTTGTTTTATTTTCTTGATGTATATACAGGGATATCCACCGGGACCGTCCGTTAAAAACTTGTTAAGTTCCAATTACAATATCAAGCTGAAATTTTATACGCGGTCATAACTAGGGATTTCCAATTGAAGTGAAATATCTTCGAAGTGATAATATTTCCGGTTATACCGGAAGTGGGTCATCACTTCATAATTTCAAATGGCAGTCTACCTTTTTTATTATACATCTAGGACCGACATTTGAGCAAGGCATAAAATACCCAAGTTGTTGGCACTTATCTGTCAAAACATTTGACAGGTTTAATTATTTTTGTTATAAACTCGATTTTTGAGGAACATTTAAAAAAATTGTAGCTCGTAGATCTTTTGCACTACAGACACAATTTTTGCTTCGGTGGATGGAAGAGGGATCAAGGAATTTTTCGAACTATCTACACATGTCAAATATTTATTGCATTGTTTTGAATGATTTTTCCAATTTGACCTTTTTCAAACGGCAATAACTCAATTTTTTCAAATGGCACGTGCCAATTTTTATACATCAAAGGAGAAAACTGATTTACGATCTGAATAAATGTTCAATATGAGCCCTATTTTGCTCGATACACTTGACAGCTCGTATACGAACATGATGAGTTGCCCTCCTAGTTTCCTCAGGATCCATATTACAAGAAGCATTATGAATGCGCTCTAGTAACTCTTCTTTACTTCTTACAGGAATAAGATACACTTCACTCTTGATTTTGCCCCATGAATAAAAATCAAGGGGCGTCAGGTCCGGAGAACGCGGAGGCCATAAATTTGGTCCTTGATTACCCCACCATCTATCCTTGTATATTCCTGTTAGCTGCCGATCTACAGCTCGTGTTTTATGTGCTGTTGCGTCATCCATTTGGTAATAGCAATCCCTCAGATTGTTAAGGGGTAATCCATCTAAAAAAATTGCTAATGTTCCTCTCAAAATTTCCTGATATATTTATCCATTCAAATTTTCCTCATAAATGTTCTAAGCCAACAAATCATTCATTAAAATTTCAAAAACGTTCACGCTGAATTTATTTTGGAAATCACTAACCTCAATGAAATGTGGATTTTCTGTGGCCCAAAAATGTCGATTTCTCCTGTTGGTTATTCCACTTTCATTGAACTTGGCTTCATCAGACCATATAATTTTTTGCAGAATTGTCTCATCTTCTTGAAGCCGAATTAATAAATTTTCACAGAAATTTACCGCATCGGAAGGTCAATTGGTTTCAATTTTTGTAGTCTGATAAAAGAATACGGGTGCATGTTATGTTTCTTAAGGATCCTTTGAATGGAAGTATAACTCAATCCAATATCTATTGATGCTGACTTAATGGACGCATATGGATTGGCACGAAAATACGCTAGCGTATTGATTTTATTGTCGTCGTCCTCGCGAATTGGTTTTCTTCTAGTTTCTATGTATTTTGTTCCTTCAAATTGCAAAAAATTGCTTCTAATCCTTCGAAATTTCGTTTTACTCATTGGCACCAAATTTAGAAATTGGTTATTGAATTGCCTGCAAGTTCTATCCACCACTTTTTGACATTCTAAAACGAATAAAAAAAGGTGAAATATATTTTCGTTTGAATAACTAGTGGTTTTATTACAAATGCGTTGTAATTTTTGGATATTTTCAATCCGAAATAACGACAATTCTTGTTGAAATATCAAATTCGACTGGACGAAGTGACAAGTACATTAATTTTAGGCACCTGTCAGGTGAGCGTAGCTAGTTCAGCTACTTGATTCAAATATTTCAAAGCATTCTCTGTTAGTTCTTGCAAAATCATCAAAATTCAATATATTCCCAAATTATTTCGGAACTATAAGAGATGGGTATAGTACATGCTTATACAATTCCATTTAAAATTTGACACTTCATCTGATGGCGATATAAAAATTGGCACGTGCAATTTGAAAAAATTGAGTTATTGCTGTTTGAAAAGGCCAAATTGAAAAAATCATTCGAAACAACGCAATAAACATTTGATATGTAGAGATTACTTGAAAAATTACTTGATCCTTCTTCTTTCCACCCAAGTAAAAACTGTGTCTGTAGTGCAAAAGATCTACGAGCTACATTTTTCAAAATGTTCCTCAAAAATCGAGTTTATAACAAAAATAATTAAATCTGTCAATTGTTTTGACAGATAAGTGCCAACAACATGGGTATTTTATGCCTCGCTCAAATGTCGGTTCTAGATGTATAATAAAAAAGGTAGATTGCCATTTGAAATAACAAAGTGATAACCCACTTCCGGTATAACCTGAAATGGTATAACTTCGAAAATATTTCACTCCAATTGGAAATCGCTAGTTATGGCCGCGTATAAAATTTCAGCTTGATATTGTAATTGGAACTTAAAAAGTTTTTAACGGACGGTCCTGGTGAATATCCCTGTATAAGGAAGAGTATAGGGCCAAGGACTGATCCTTGGGGGACTCCAGTTGTCACCGGATGCATATTTGAATAGGCATCATCTACTTTAACCCGATATATTTTTCCATTCAAAATTTTGGATTTGGAGCAGCCATAGCTGAGGATTTATAGGAGGATGTAACAACGAAATGTCCTCCTCTAATCTAAAATCGATCTGTCTAGGAAAATTCATAGAAAAATTAGACCGGCCGAGTGATTCAGGGTGTTTCGTTTTCATCGAAGCGCACTGTATATTTTTCTATGCAATGATTCCTAATGGAAATTGAAAATTTCATTTTATTCAATATAATAAACTACACAGTAGAGTCTATCTCTTTTCAAACATATTTTTAATGATATGATAATCAAACGTAGAAAGTATGAAAAAAACATTATTAAGCAAATTTATTCAACAACTGCCTTATACTCATGACAGATTTTTTTCTTATAAAGTAACTTCAATACAAAATTGAAGATTCTGGATATTCAATATCTTTGTAAATAACAATTTGTTTGAATAAGCCCAATTAGATAACGACTAGGTACGCATTTATTGTACATTGTCAAGGTCTTCAGTCTTTTCAAGAATATATATGCATGGGTGACGAATACTCGTCGTGATAGAATAACCAGTTTCAGTGAAGCACATCGACCAGGCTGAATCATGTAAGTATCATTATTATCAATTATTCACCTTCAAACAATCGTAAATTGAAAAATCTCAATCCCGTCAGAGTGTACAGCATGGGCAAATTTCAAAATTAGAGTCAGAAAAAAACAGTCATCAATCCCTGTAATATTTATTAGTGAATACATTGAACCGTCTTTTCGGATTTTCAGGTTATTGCGAATTTATATATGAAAACAAATATAATACTTTATTATGTTTCATTATCAAAAATATCTTGACATTGCGGCAAATTTTTCCAATTCACGTTTTTTCGTGAATTGGCAGACAGATGAAACAACATTAAAAGTACAGAAGTTTTATAGGTATTGTAACAGCAAGGGATAATGGATATTTGGTGGAAAGCTAGTTGAAAATATCAAATACAGTCCCCACAAAAATTGTCGCATCACCCTACTTTTACGACAATACTATATAAACTTTCAGGTTGGTCATTCAAGAGTCGCTTTGTAACTTTCAGAAGTGTAAAATGAGAAGATATCATTCAAAAGAGATGGGTTTATGATGGAAAATATCAACAGTTCGAGTAAATGAAAAATTAAAGAATTCTATCATCTTCAAACATTCGAGATGAGACCAATCAACTAGCATCGAAGGGTTACTAATCATTTTCAAAATCGAGTGGTTCCTCTCTGCGCTCTAATTACTGCCAGTATAAGTACTCTTGAGTCACTGAATTGTTGGAGTGCTCTACAAGAATTTGCCACCCCATGTTGTCCCAAACATGTTCTATGGGATTCAAGCCGGGACTTCTGGCTGGCCATCTTAAAATTTAAATTTCGGCATTTTGTAGAAATTCTGTAACTACTCTAGCTGCATGAGGCCGGGCACTATCATGAATATAAATGTTCTGGCCAATCAATGGGCCAAAGGGTACAGCATGGGGTTCAATAATATCTGCGATGTATCTGGCCGCTATTATTCTTCCATTATTCACTAGGACTAACTTAGTTCGATCATGGACAGATCCCACACCATGACTGAGCCCTCCGAAATTTTGGTTTGCCGGATATGCATGCTTACAGGCAAACGTCTATCATTTGATACTAGACAGAACCTGGACGTGAAGAACATTCGACCATTCTGCATACCCCAATTTGCATGTTCCTCGCAAATGAAGTCTTGCAACTCGCTCTCTGGTGAGACGCGGGCCGGTAGAAGCCACCCTTGGTCTGATACCGTCTTCTCTAAGCCTGTTTCTAACAGTTTGCAATGAAATATGCACATTTCTGGAAAGTGCAAGTTCATTTTGTAGCATTCTAGCCGTACAGTGAAGAACTCTTAGTGCAGTTAAACGAAACCAATCATCAACTGGTGTTGTTATCCAATTTCTTCCCTGTCCGTCCCTTCTTTCATATTCCCCTGTTTCGTGGTACCGATCAATTGCTCTTGAAATAGTGCTTTGGTTAACATTCAACAAGTTAGCCACGTAACGTTGGCTTCGCCCTTCCTCTAGAAGTGTTACAATTCTTTCCACTTCATGATCACTCAAATAGCGTCCAGGACGTTCAGCAGACATTACAATAAATTCGAAGATTTGAAAATAAACAAGAAACATAGAAAACTTGCATTAATTTAGCGTGAAAACTGAAGAGAAATTGAATGAATACTGATAGTCAAATAAACTCATTCCTGTTCCAGACGTGTTTGAGATCATACGGAAACAAATGTTACTACATAGATAAGATTTCTTTCCCCTCATATGTCCAGAAACATATGTTGACAAAGAAACTTCGATCAAGCTGCTAAATCGATTGTGGAATTCAGAATACCAGGTGATGCGACAATTTTTGTGGTGTGTGGTCTGGTCGTTCAAAACGTTTCTGAGATTTCTATAGATTCCAGGTTACTTAGTTTTCTACTTTTTGCAGTCACATGTAGGTTTTTTAAATATCTGTACTACGAAATTAATGGCCGTTTTGAATGCAATGCTCAACAATAGTTTAGTCGTGTTTATTTTCGATAAAAGGGTTAAGATAATCAATATATCAAATTTTGAGGACACGACCAGTCTGACCCATATAAATGTTAATGCAAACTGTACAAATTAACTCATAAATTCCTGATTTATACAGGGTGATTCTGAACAAAAAGGTCACACTGTAACGAGGGAAAGAGTCACTCCAGGCCTTTCTGAAATGGTGTGTGAAAGTCATCAAAGATTCGGCGTTTTCAAAACCACACAGTTATTTGTTGGTTTTGATTTAATGTTTAATCATTTATTACTCGAGAACCTATGAAACAAAATTGATGAAATTCTACATATATATTAGTCTTATTCCACTTAATTGACTCGAGAAGGAAAAACAAAATACAGGTCAATACTCAGCCTTACCTTCATCATTTCGGAAAACGGATAATATGGACACCCTGCGTATGGACAATTTAGATATATTTTAATGAAATAAAAGTAAAGTATTTAGATCTTCACTATATTAACAAAACTATGTTAACCAAACATGTTATAATCGACTGCCCAGGGTATGCAGCGAAAAGAAATAGTTTTCAAATTGGCAATAGTTTACGCAGTACTGAACAAAGATCTCACTAAGCTCATGAATTTTCTAAAAGACTGTGATTTATATAACTTAATTTAGCTTCAAATTCTATGTTGTTCTTTTTGTTTTATTGATGGATGCGCTAATAACCCTGCGTGGTTGATGCGCTCATTCTAAATAAAAAAAACTATGTTATGTCATATTTTATTAATATAGTGAAAATCTAAATACTTTAGTTTTATTTTATTGAAAATATGTACATCGATTTTCATCAAGTAACGACCTCCTCAATCAAATAATTTAGATAATTTGTTAATTTTGACTACATATGTTGATATTTGAGCCCGTTTTGATGGTCGAAGAATTCAAAGGAGTAAATAATACTTTTCATGTAGATCTTAGTGTTCGAGAGTTTCAAGAAGTTTTTTACAGGAATTTCGTACTTTTCCTGGGAGTCTCCTGCATTATTGTCGGCCTATCTGATATTGCCAACGCGGAATGCCAATGTTTTGAGGAGTTTCATGTTGAGATAGAAAACGGCCAGGAACTATGTAGGGGAGACAAGAACCATCGTATATTCTCATGTGGTGAAGAAAAGCCGCCTATTTGTCAATGTCGCAGAAATGGTACGATAGAGGAACTAGATATTGGAGAAACTTCCTGTACATCAACAGTCAAAACTTTTGACGGCATCTTCTGCGAGCCGAAAGACGCATGGGACAAATATTTCGAAAAACATGCTATACGTAGAATTGTTTATTAATAAGATTTTCGATGATATTTGATTGTATTACTAACTTTGTTCGTCATAATTTTGTATAAGTTGAGAAATAAACAGAATATTGTAGTTAAAGAAAGAAATTTTTTGTGAACAACAGCAGTTTGAGGTAGGTATTAGTTCATGACGAAATCCAAGAGGTATCGTAAAGAAGAATTGAAGCGGCATTAGAGAGATTTGAGGAAAGGAGATTCCTTATCTAGCAAGACTCCTCCTACTTTCACATTTTATTTTGATAGAGACTGCATATTTTAGTTGTTTACTAAATACTGTAGCTTCGTTATGACTTCTACAACTTTCGAAATTGTGGTATATTAGGAATATGAAGAAGAAAGAGTAGAAACAGCATAGTCAATAATTTTCGTCTATTTCTATGATTAACTTTGTAATCAAAGAATGGAACAACTGTTCAATTTCATGGTCCAAGTACATATTCTTCTGAAGTTAACACAACTTTTGTTGACACCTCTGATGAATTTCATGACTTGATAGTATCTCGGAAACGAATTTTCTCCGGATGTGTATCAGTTAGATCTTCATATTTATATAAAAGCATGTTCTCAGTATCAAAGATGGAAACTTAGCTGAAAACACCCTGTATACTGACACATTATTTTCAGAGGAATATCAGAAAAACCGCCGAAAATTGACTTATCCGTTTTGGCCTATGTATTGCAAATTCAGATATACTGGGTGATTCACCAGTGGCGCGGTGCTCTGTAGCTCGTACACTCTTGAAGATTTCATTTTTGTTCGAACGGTATTGTATATAGAAAGTGAAAATCTACTTCAGCTAATTTATTTTGCAGTAAACAGGGTGTCCCAATTTTCTATAAAAAATTATGGGTGTTTTTGTCAGATTGGAAGACCACTCTTTTGTTCAAGATTCAGAAGCGGCCTAAACTCTGCTATAATGTCTTTAAGTAATAAGTTTTTTGGTGAGTAGTTTTGAATACTTTTTCCTTTCGTTTTCTTTTTGCCCAAGGATAGCTTTATTGATGAATTGAAATAGATTATCCTCGTTTTATACAGGGTGACTAAAAATTTATTGAATATTGTAATTTTAAAAATATCATATCTTGATTTATTTCAAATAGAACACCCTGTATAAAATATTGTGCTATATTTTTGCAGAAGTAACATCATCTTTATCTTCGATCATTTTCGAAATATTCAATTATTAATGAAAATTTTCGATGAAAATTCTACAAACCATATCAAACTCATTAACATGCATCATTATTCTCACAGAATGTAATGATTGAAGTAGTAAATTATGAAACCTAAACAAGATAATTCCTTTAACGAATGATAAAATCAAGATGATTGAAACGTAAATCGAGGTATCTGTTGACATTTTTTTGGGCCTTCTGTCAGGTGTCCGGACATATCATATTCTGCAGTTTACGTGGTGAACTTATCAGTGTTTCGTTATTAAACATTGTTAAAGTGAGGTTTGAACCTAATTTTCTCAATTGAATGCCATAAAGTTATTCAAAGAAGAAATAGTTGATATGATTTTTATTCTGGGTAAAAGTGATAGTAATTCTTTGTTGGCAGCTAGAGTTTATGCACAAAGGTTTTCTGATAAGAGGCATCCTGATGCAAGATGCTCTGAAAAATTTCTTATTAGATTTATCGAAACGAGTAATGTCGCTTACAAAAATGATGAAAAACCAAAAACTGCTATAGCTGAAGACAACCAGTTTTGTTGACAGTGACAGAAGACCCATATAAAAGCCGAAGAGAGATTTCTCAGTTAACAGATATAAGTCAAACGAGAATATTGAAAGTTACTAAATTTCATGCATATCATGTACAGATGCTCCAGGAACTGAACAATCAAGACTATGAAAATCGAATCAATTTTTGCATTTGGGAAAGTGACAAAGTAGCGGATAATCCAAATATGTTTAGCAGAGGTCTTTTATCGAACGAGAACCACAAGAATGGGCTTGTTAACAGGCACAACCTTCATTATTACGCGACGGAAAATCCACACCTCATGAGACGAATAGATCACCAGCATCGTTGGTCCTTGAATGTATGGGCCGCTATAGAAGATGGATATCTAATTGGACCGCATTTTTTCGACGGGCACCTCAATAGTAGAATGTATTTAGATTTTCTGCAAAATGATCTACTAATGTAACTTGCCGGGGTACCAGAGCATATAAAACAAGATTTGTGGTTTCAACAGGACGGAGCACCAGCACATTACTCACATCAGGTTAGGGAGCATTTGAATCATGTTTTTCCAAACAAATGGATATGACGTGGTGGTCACGTTGGCCAGCTAGGTCTCCGGACTTTACAAGTCTAGATTTTCTCTTGTGGGGTTATATTAAGGGCATCGTTTAACAGATTCGTTCTACAAAACAGTTGGATATGAGACAAAGAATAGTCGACGCCTTTCAGTCAGTTAATCCGCAAATGTTGTCGAGAGTTCAACGGTCTTTCCTCAGAAGGATTGAGTTGTGTCTACAAAGAAAAGGGCAACATTTCGAACGCTTATTGAAATAGTTCAACACCTTGTAGATCATCTCACCAAAAATCAATCTATTGCGTATTTCATACACGACTACCTTAAAATATTTTCATTTCTTTGATCAAGTATAATGATATGTACTAATGAACTCTTCTTTCGCAACCTCTGATTTTATTATTTTATTATTTTAGTTAATTTTTTTTATTTCGAAAAGGGTCGAAGATAAAGATAAGGTTACTTCTGCAGAAATTTGGCAAAATATTTTATGCGTTAACATGAATAATAAAATACCGGATGTTCCATTTGAGAAAATCAAGATATGATATTTTTAAAATTACAATATTCAATAATTTTTTTGATTCACTCCTGTATAAAATGAGGATAATCTATTTCAATTCATTAATGATGCTATCCTTGAGCAATAAGAAAACGAAAGGAAAAAAGTATCCATCCTCTCTGGCCGAAGGAGCATGTGATGATGTGAGAGCCTATTTCCATGAATTTTTACGGAAAAGAAAATATTGTGACGAAACTACTCACCAAAAAACTCATTACTTGAAGACATTATAGCAGAGTTTAGGACGCTCTTGAATCTTCAACAAAAAAGTGGTCTTCCAATCTGAAAAAAACCTCTCAAGATTTTTTTTATAGAAAATTGGGACACCCTGTTTACTTTAAAATAAATTGCTGAAGTAGATTTTCACTTTCTAAATACAATACCGTTCGAACAAGAATGAAATAATCAAGAGTGTACGAGCTACAGAGCACCACGCCACTGGTAAATCACCCAGTATATTTTGAGCTGATATGAATGTAGCACTTGACCAACCACTGAAGGTAGTTTTTTCGAAAGTATACGGTAATTTAAAGATTTCGACAAACAACATTTCTTTGAAAAGAAAGCGTTTTTGACAATTAGTTTCAGTAAGAGTAATTCATTTGAACTATTTTTTTCTGAAGAAATTGTACTATTTCAGTTGAAAAGTATGGCAACGATTTTAGTGGATTTTATTCTAGAATCACTATGAAATCATCATATTTCTTCAATAAATGCATTGCATGAAATGAGTTGCAAAAATATATTTTCTTTAATGGACTCCTCACATCCGTATCCAACAAAACAGGAAAATTGAGCCAAATTCGTAACAGAGTCTGTTGACTCGTCAATCTGAATGGCAAAAAATTGACTCAAGTTTTTCTATTATTTGGTTGTGAATACCTTCAGCCATTTCTTTAATACGCCTCGGTATTGTATCATTTGAAAGAGATATTAATTTGAATTTGTTAGCTTCTTACGGACGTATCGTAATAGTGACCATATTAATGACAATAGGTAAAATGAGTATTTCCGTGAAAGTGTGTGGCTTAGATTCTCCCTTGTTTCGCATGAAGTGCTGCAGTTTCATTATGGCTGGATATTTTTAAACGGCTTTGTTGATTTTTCAAAAAACGTAACTTACGCTCGAGGAATTCTAACGGGTTGCCTTCATGCTTTGTGCAGATAGAACTTCAAAAACAAACAACATATTATGGCTCGTCATCTTGAGCAATGAATCCATATTTCACATATGTGCTGTTATATACCTTTTTTGTTTTCTTCGCCGTTTCATCCGACATGAAACGTTTCGTCGTTTTGTCATCAATTTGTCTAATTCAATTCAACTTTTCAACCTTATTTCAACTCAAATACAAGTAAACGATGATTTCTACTTAAATATATTATTAAATGCTCGACGCGTTTCGATACACAGTATCTTTATCAAGAGCGAATAAATACTACAAATATATCTTACTAACAAATTTTTATATATACTAAAGAGGCCATCCACTCAGAGCTATCCGTACTTAAACTAATGTTTAGAAAATAAATTTAATAAGGGTGAGTTATTTATGTTTACCTGATCATTAAGAATTTCCGGTGAATACTTGAATCTGTTAATTTCAAGTACTTCAAGAAGGTTCTCAGAATGTAGGATTTAAAATTCTGCATTGGAAGAGTGACTATTTTTCCTAAGATGATTTGTTTAATTTGAATCGGTTTTTCCATTGATGAAACTGCGTTTTTGTTCAGAGATTCTAACATTAAAATTTCATCGTGTTCTACCTATATAAAAACAATTGCAATCTGCACCATCCAATCTATAAACACTTGATTTATTTTCCTTATTAATTGGAGATTTATAATTCCTGATAAATGAACCTAAATTTTTAAGCAGGATTTCACATTATTGCTAATCTTGCCTATATATGTTAAACTATTGAATTCCTTGTTTTGGTGTTCACGAATTGGATATATATGTTGTAAAGCTTTTTTGATTTTTCTTATGTAATATGCTGCTAATTAAATCTGGATGAAAGAAGACAGAAGAATCCAATATAACAAAAGGGATATTTGTTATACTTATGTTAAGGTAATTCTTTCAGAGCTTCCTCTTAGATTACATAAAATTGAATTCGATATACATACATGGGCAGTATTAGCAATAATGTGAAATACCTTCTTAAAAATTCAAATTTGAATATAGCGTTCAAAACATCAACAAATTTTGGTTCATTTATCAGGAATTATAAATCTCCAAATAAAAAAGAAAATAAATCATGTGTTTATAGATTGGATTGTGCAGATTGCAATTGTTTTATATAGGTAGAACAGGAAGAAATTTTAATGTCAGAATCTCTGAACATAAACGCAGTTTCATCAATGGAAAAACCGATTCAAATTATTCAAATCATCTTATGGCAAATGGTCACTCTTTCAATTCAGAATATAAAATCCTACATTCTGAGAATAGAGGTATAAAACTCAACCTTCTGGAAACACTTGAAATTAACAGATTTAGGTATTCACCGAAAATTCTTAATAATCAGGTAGCAATAAATAACTCACCCTTATTAAATTTATTTCCTAAACATTAGTTCGAGTACGGATAGCTCTTAGTGGATTGCCTCTTTAGTATATATAAAAATTTGTTAGAAAGATATATTTGTAGTATTCATTCGCTCTTGATATACTGATACTGTGTATCGAAACGCGTCGAGCATTTAATAATATATTTAAGTAAAAATAATCGTTTACTTTTATTTGTGAAAATGGATTTCTATCACGTAAAAGCCTCGTCAATTGAACTTATTGCAACTGTTATCCTTTTGTTAAAATTAACCACTGAATGAGTGAAATAGGATAGTTGTTGTAGGTACTTTCCCAATGTTCTATGAAAATTCAAATAACAATTGGGCTCTGTCTTGTGGCTATAACCTGTTCTACCGTATGCTTGTGCCACAGGATGCAAAGCGCTTTCGTGCAAAGTTGAAACCTCGAAAAGTTTATAGACTCTCAAATAAGCGAGCTCGATTTACAGGCTCGAAAATTTTTATAACATATGAATATTTATAATGCGCGATAATGCGTTTTTACCTTCTAGAAAAGCCTTGACAATGTACTCCTTATTGAAATACTTATTCAAAATTAAATAATCTAATTGATGATATGATTAATATTATGATAAGTCAGGAAGAAGCTACATGAATAAAATCTTTCAGACGATACAATATCAAACTGTTATAGAATAGAATGATAGAAAATAGTTTCTAAACATATAAATTAACCATTAATTAAAATATTATAATCATATAATATATATAAGCAAGACTTTTAATCTAACCCTTTCACTCTTTCGTAGGTTGCAGCACAGTAATGGTTGAGAAAAGATGTGTTACACTGATCTTTCTCATTCTTTTGTAACAATTGTATCAAATTCATTGTTTAGTATAAAATTTGTATCGAAAATACGAACAGAAAACTGAGAAATGTAAAGTTACATTTCAACGCCACGAAACACAATAATGAATGATAATTACATATAGGGAATATGAATTTCAACTTACATTCTGAATAATATTCAATAACTTTAAACTGTTTTATTTTGGTCAGAATGCGACTGCATAATGAATGTATTTCATAGTCTTCTCCGGTGAATACCCGGTTTTCCCCAAAAAATTCGCTTATTCTGCTAAAATTTCGATAGCGTGATTGTCTTATCAAAGTAGTGTTTATAACCAGGATGTATAATGTTGCGAAATCGACATCGTTATTTTCCATTCCGAATCTTTCGAACAGTGATATGTTATAATTCTTCTATTATTTTCTATTTCTATAGGGATTGACATATTTCCCATATAATCGGCAGGAGAATTTTCGTAAAAAGTTTTCTGTATTCGACAATAAACAATGAATTCATCAGCGACGTCGAATTTTCAACAATTTTTCCGTTTGTCTTTACAATCTCTTACCTCATCCGTAGACACAGATTTGTGGAAAACTGAAGACTTACCTGTAACAAAGATAAAACTTTATGAAAACTTTAATTCTCAAGAATAATAGACAGATAATACAGAATGCAAAAGAACAACTACTTTCAGGAATAAATATTCATTAATTCAAACATTGAATTACTTTCAAGAGGATTAAAGCGATTGCTCGAGACGAAAATAAAAGGCCACTGCAGCTCAAAAATTGATTTCTAGTAATCTCGATCTGCTTGTTGCTACACCACTATTGCAACTTATCAAATATCATTTAATGAACACTCAACTTAAAAAAAGCTTCATAATTTAAAGATTGTCACATCCAGTTCTAGTTCACTGAAATGTTAATTGTTCAGATCAATAACTTCGTATACTAAATGCAAATTTTTAAAAGCATACATCTTCAACAGTTTGTCACAAAGATAGTACACACAACCAAATTTATTTGAAATCACTCGGTATTTCATATTATTGATTGTTTTTAACCATGGATATTTGACTAGTTGTGAAGAATAAAGTATTTTGTTGTAAAAAAACTGGATAATATGATAAAGACTGTTCAATTCTTATCTCATGCTCGGGATATTGTACTCAATCTTCACTGAGATTTTAAATAGTGAATTTCAAAATTTAAAAAAGCCTAAAACCATAATTGAAAATGCCTTGCGTTGGATTGTCTGATGTGCAGAGGGGTCGAATAATTAATCTTGTTGAAGAAGGGGTAACATAGAGGTATATAGCGGCCACAATGTAGTGTAGAGTATCATACCGGTGATTTCAAAAACCTACGCTCGATACGTGGAGCTACAATCCCGCAAAATAGACCTAGAAGAAGTCGAAGGATGATCACTTCTGAAGAACAAGATAGCTTTTTGTGCTAAATTGCAAGAAGGGACCTTGTGCGTCGCACCCCATACTCCAAAGGCAATTTCTGGAAGCAACAGGCATTAGTGTATCAGTAAAAAGGATAAGTCAAAGGTTTCGATCAAAAGGTTTATACAGCAGAAGGCCTCTAAGAATTCCTGAGCTAACAAGACCCAAAAAATATTCGGGTTTTATGGGGTCGTGGAAGACAAGCTCTATTACCAGCAGCAAGACAAATTCCGAAATACCAAGGGGACAGTGTGATATTTTGCGGTGGCATTATACTGGTAGGCAAAACAGATTTGATTCCGTTTCCTGCGAGTGTAACGGCTAGAAATTACGTGGACCTAGTGCGAAAACCCATAATAAGACTCTGGCAAGGTGCTGACGATGAGAATTTCACTTTTATTCAAGATAATTCTCCTCCGCATACCAGCAACCTCGCGCTACATTATCTTGAAACAGAGCGAATCGCTATTTATGACTGGCCAGCTTGCTCTCCAGAACTAAATCCTATTGAACATTTATAGGATAGTCTCATAAAAAAATTAGATTGCGCCACGATGTTCCAGGATCCCCACAACAGCTCATCCAAGCCGGCACAGAAGAGTTACAGAATATTACCGCAGAGGAGGTCGAAAACTTAATCCAAAGCATGCCTAGACGGATTCCGGCTTGTATCAGGGCGAGTAATACAAGCTACTGAGGTCGACAAAAAAGCACCTCCTGCGTTAGAAAATATTTTTTTTACTACATGCGGAAAGAGTCTCTTATTTTCTTTTATTTGTTTCTTTCTTGAAATAAAGCTTAATTTATTTCTTTTTCTAATTGAAATATCTCAAAAAGTTCAATTCTAACAACCCTTTGAAATTTCTAAGATCCCTGAGGTAATATTTCAAATATCGGGTGATTCCATATAAACGTGGTTGTGTGTATATGGCTTATAAAACAACATTGGAAGGTTCTTGTTTCACTCAGCATGTTCTAGGATTTCGGTAAGATTAAGTCGTTTCATTTCAGAATGTCTTTAAATTACCCATTTTTCCAAATTGTAGTAAAAGAATAAGTCATTCTTGTTGTGATAGAATGAAACATGATTCAGGATGGACAGATTTCGACGTTTTAATACTGCAACTTTCTGAAATATTGTAAATAAGGGAAAATAACCCCACTGTGTTTTCTTTTATCTGAGGATTTCATTGTCGCAAACAGATTCAAGCTAGCTTTCTTCGTTTTCGAGTCATTTGGAAAATTTGGAATCTGTCTAGTGCCAATAAATAGGTTATTTTGAAGTTACGTCAAAATAGTTGAGAGATTCTACAGGCACTTCCCTACGTAAAATCGGACCACGTGCATAATTTTTCTCGGTTCAACGGTCTATGAGTTTTAATGCAAAGTTGTGATGTCTTGAATATGGAGAGGTAATTTTGATTGCGTTGAATATTTTTTTCCGTTTCAAAACTATATCACACGTGCACCCAATTTTGTCATCCACTACGTGTTTCCTGAAAATACAGAATAAGTATAATTCTTCTCTAATTCCATCAAGAAACATTATGTTCATTCATTTTAACACGGGATTATTGAAGTGCCTTGAGTATGTTCTATGCTCTCATCATGATATTCACAAAATCAATTCTTGCTGTGTCAATTTGGGTAAAATATTCAGTGAATTTTTATCAAGTAATATTGAATCAACCAAGCCGTACGAAAAAATTTGGAAAGTATCATGCAAGCTTTACTTGAATACAGAAAACTAAAGAGATGTTCTGTTTTATGAAATGAAATTCATTGGAAACAATCAACTAAGGTATTCAAATATTCGTCATTATTTTGTAATAAAAGTAAATAAATCAACCGCTTCGTCATCTTCACATTTTGTAGAATTTTAAGTAACTCCAAAACCCGTGAATATTCCAATACAGACAGACATTTCAGAACCAATTTTGATATTGAACAATTCAAACACTACTACCATATTAGCTAGTATTCCCTCCATGGATAATCAGAATTTCTACCATCTACATAATATCCAGAATAAAAACAAAACTGTAATGTTTCTATGGGTCCCTTTCCACATGGAAAATAACAGACAATGAGGAAGCTAACCAGTTTGCAGGGACCTCAAAAAGAGGCAATTGATCTGGAACACCACAAACACTCAGCTCCAGTCTGTAGTACCTAATTTGTTTTCCAATTCACATCAACCGATCAAGAGAAATAGAAGAGACCAAATGAGAGTAAACCACCTGATACTTGTAAAACTCTAAAATTACTATAGCACATTTCTCTTGCGAGTGTTCTAAGCGCACCGTTGAGCGCGGAAGATGTGGAATTGCTATCCTCGAAAACTCACTTTCAATCAACATCAACCAAACCGTAAATTTATTTGAAAAAATAAACCTGTATCGAAAATTGTGAAGCAACTGCATTTCCCCACTTATTCGTCTTGTCTTTTGTATGTACCGTATTCTTCGCCAATAACCCTTAGGAGTTGTTGTCGTTAATTTGAAAAAGAAAGAGCCTTGAACAACTGCATAGATTATCCATGATGTCGAATCTCAATTTCAGTCAAAACATTATCGAAGCAAAGTAGAGTATGTGGAATGGATAAACATTCAGAACAAACCAACCTCCTTACGATCGCCCCCAAAAAGTAAGTTCAGGAAAATGAGAAGAAACGACTGAACCGTATTTAACCCTAAGTTCATTCATGGAAACACGACGACAAAAACCTAAAGAAAAACCCCATTTATTCCGTCGCTGATATATCACTAACAACTAGCATATGATTGAGGTGTGAATAAAATTATTGTGTTTACGCTGCATTCTTTATTTTTACCCGATCTTCGGCTAGTACTGTAAAACATCAATCAGAAAAATAGCAGAGATAGGGTGTAGGTAATGAATATCCTTTCGTACCAACCTAAAATGTTCAAAAGGAGAATGCCCAAAGTAGGAATCAATATAATACATACATAGGATTAAAAAGACAGTCAATACCGAAACACATGAGTCGACAGCACACCATTAAAAACTCATTATGTACTGTTTTCTGTTGTTTTTATTGTCATTTCATTCTATCGGTTGTTTAAAATGAAACTATGTTGATATACTTGTTTCAGCAGGACATCCGACAATTGAAAACATTCAGCAGCATCGTTCGCTTCCAACCAAAAAAATTTATCATTTGAATTTCGGAGGCTTTTACTTGGTAAAATTCCATTATCAATAATAAAAATCAAGTACTGTGTTTTAAGGAATTTTACTTAAAAATTGCGATTCGTAACGCGTTTCACTACACCGTAGCTTCTTCAGACCTTCTTCGTCTGAAGAAGCTACGGTGTAGTGAAACGCGTTACGAATCGCAATTATTAGTGAAATTCTTAAAACACAGTACTTGTTTTTATTATCAGAAAAATTTAATAATAAAATCTATCAAATCGAAGTTTAAATCAAACAACATAGTATTGACTAAGGTAATAAAGGTTAGCCTTGAAGAAGACAAATTTTACTTGAAATAAAGGCAAACTATCGAATCTATATATTATGAAAAAATCAAAGATGATAATTCCAATTAATTTCAATCAAATATTAATCACGCCTAAGGAAATGCCAAAAAATCGAAATAAAAAACTCTCCGTTTTTAACCTTTGTCGCCAAAACTTTATTCTCTTTTCAAACGCCCATCAGACCAGTTATCTTATACGTTACAGCCCCAGCAGCCAACCAATTACGTTATCTTACAGATATCATTGCAAAATTCATGTAATCACAAATTTGCAATTAAGAATTTGTCAGATATAATAGAAAAAAAAACAACGTATTGTTTTACCAAATAATGCCAAACTTATGTCCTGGAATATAGTTAATTCCTACACCAGTGTTCAACCTCACGATCCATTAAAATTGATTAACCATGGTCTGCAGAATATTGTGAATTTAATTGAACAATCAACACTTGCATCTTTTAAATATATGTTCAGATCTGGTTTCCCAGCTTCAATGATTGAATTTTCATGAGCAACAACGATTTAATAATGAGTAATCCCTTTTGTCCTTTATTAGCAGAAATTTTCATGAAGAACATTGAAAAACAATTCATACTCGCCGTCGAAACACTGCATTGATTGGTTCAGACATGTGAATGATAGATTGTTCGATACACAGGTACAAGTAGACAATCAAATTTCAACAATACCTTCATAAGTTCATAATTCACCCTAATATGAAGTTGAATTTTTCAAATAGAAACTGAAGATTCCATCAATATTTTAAATTTAACTGAAATAAAAAACGACCATAGATAGATATTTCTATTCTCTATAAGCCATGCCGTACTGGCTTCATAATTTTTCCGCATATTCGCATCAACTCAAAATAGCTGCTCACTATAGTACAATACACATGTCATAAAATAATTTCAAGAAAGAGCTTATCAGAGTGGTCAATAGTGGTTGCAATTATACCATGATTAACAGTAGATATGTCTTCTCATGAACAATTTCTACAATATGGTTTTTCCTAGTATTAAAGAGACCACTCAAAAATATGATATATTATTAACTTATATTCATGAACCCTGTCTGAATTTAAGGTCATTATCATTTCATAATTTGAGAATAGGCTTAATAACAGATAATTCTTTTCGTAGATATACGATGCGTGTTTTTAAGTACGTAACCGTTTTGTAATAAAAGAATGACGTGCGAAGATATCTCAATAATTTTATCCTTACATTAAGCTTGTACCTTAATCTTCTTTTCCACATATTTTTCTTCTACATTGAGGTACTTGTCACATCGTTGTACCAGCTTTTGAGCACCCTCCTTATAGACGTCTGCCGTTTGACTTCTTAACTACTGCATCACTACTGTTTTGACTTCGTCATCGTCTTGAAGACGCTCACCGCCCAGGGGTTTCTTGAAGTACAAAAACAAATGGTAGTCACTAGGCGACACCTTGTTGTCCACTTCTAGCACCAAACTTTCATTTAAAACCGAAAGACGCCCACTCCGTTGTTTATGGAGTGGGCGTCAGAGATGAATATCATATAAGAAGTATGATTGTTGAAATATTTTTCTGCTGGTTTTCTTTTTCCATTATTACAGATTCCTGTCCCAAACCCCTTGCTTTCACCCTTGTCTTCGTTTGGAAATCATGGAATGCAAGAGAATGTGGTTTTTACTCTTTATTACATGGTTTGAATAATTTGAATCAGATTTATTTTATCGGAGCTACGTTTATGTTCGATAAAATAAATCTGATTCAAATTATTCAAACCACCTAATAAAAGAAAATCATTCATTCAATAAAACTTTGACATATTACATATAAAATCAAAAAGTTCAAAATTAGATCTCCTAGAAGCATTAGAAATAAATAGATACAAACATTCGGACAAGCTTTTGAATGAACAGGTAGATTTGAATTACTCACCCTACTTAACTTGTTTAATTAGTTTTATTACCTTTATAGTAACTGTAAAATGGCTCGGTGTGGATTTTCCTGTTATTCATCCAACTTGTTCAACGGTTTGTTTATAATACCATATAACATATAACACCTCTTCATTCTATTTTTCATTCTTGATAAAGCTGCTGTGTCAGCGAAACGTCGTCGAATTTTTTCAAATAAAGTGTAGATTAAAGTTAAACCTTGTGTTTTTATCTCATTTATATCATGGATCTACATCAAGTAACGGCCTCCACAATTCAAATAAATATATATATATATATATATATATATATATATATATATATATATATATATATATATATATATATATATATATATATATATATATATATATATATATATATATATATATATATATATATATATATAGTTAAAGTGTATATCCCCATCAGTCTGCACTTTGAATATCATCCAGTTCTGTCTTAGTCCATCTGATTATTCCAAATGACTAGAGTCCTTGACTAGAGTTCAACATTGATTTCAGCATATTATTATTATTATTATCTTGCATATTAAAACTTCAAGTTTATCGAATTTGTTTCTTCTTTTAGAAATACAATTATTTTATTGAATTAAAACTTTTATTTCTATTATGTGTTCATCTCAAAAACATTTATGTTCAATGCATTATTTTTCTCAATAATTCAATAACTCAATTGAACTAAAACTCCCTAACGAAGAATGAAATAGTAAATTCACTGAAGTAAATACGATAGATCTCACTAAATTCAAGGATATACTTTCGTTAAAATGTTGAAACACTAATCTTAGTAAAATAAATACATAAGCAGATGAAATAAAAGATGTTTATCGTTTCAATGTTATCTAAATATAGTAATAGCGTTAGCTAATTAATTCCCTGACTGGAATCCTCTCTTCCCCATGATTGATTTTTCATCACTCCTTTACTTTTATTCAAATCGAAAAATTAGAGACCACAAAGAATGTCTTGGGAAAAATTCGAAAAGATAAATTAATTTTTATTATATGACATTTGTCATATCTTTAAAACGACTGTCAAAATTTTTCTTTTAATTAAACAAGAACCACGGAGAAATAATATATGGGAGACGTCAACCCAAATTATTGGGTTTATAATGATTCTAGAACATCTATAGATCATAATCGGCATCACTTAAAAGACGCAACATAGCCATCGGGGCTCTCTCGGCCAAACAGAGAGGGAATTGTTTTGCTGAGGTTCAATATTGAAGGGATTTTGAGAGATTAATACCTCAACATTGGCAAGCAAGAACGAGGGAGTGATTATGTTTCAGGAGAATCGTACTGCGACGGAAGAACATCTCCGCGAAAGAGAAAATATCCCAGGTTATGTACTTTGATTATCTCCTCAGTCGTTTTCATGGCCTTGCTTGCTATGTAAAATCTTTTCTTAAATTCACGTGTGTTGAGACATATAAGAGTCAGGTATGATTGCTGAAATATTTTTCTGCTGGTTTTCTTTTTCCATCGTTACAGATTCCTGTCCCAAACCCTTCCATCGTTACAGCATCGTTACAGATTCCTGTCCCAAACCCTTCCTTTCACACTTGTCTTCATCTGGAAATCATGGAGTGCAAGATGGGAATTGAACCTGCTAAGCAGAAAAATCTTTAGTACTCTTTATGTACACTAACACAACATAAACAGAAAAGCTATTGCTAGTGCAATAGCGATAGAAAACATACCAAAATTATAGATACAATCATTTATTGTGACTACAAGTATTCGAATTTTTGTAATATATATATATATATATATATATATATATATATATATATATATATATATATATATATATATATATATATATATATATATATATATATATATTATATCATTAGGATTTCACCTCATATCTAAACTCTATAACATCGTATTTAAAAGATTTATAGTGGTCCGTTCTGCTTAATGGCGCGAAATTTTCTCCGAACACCTCCCATCAGTTTTTAGATGACATCCACATCGATTTCTCGTATCTTCTGAAAGATTCTCTGTCTCAAACCTTCTTCGTTTTGGACTTCCCATCCATTGTTATAGACTTTCCTTGTCAGTAAACCCCAAAAATCTTCGATGGGTCTTGCTTGTGGAACGTTTGGGTGGTTATCTCCGCGAGGTACAAATGGAATGTTATTAGCCTCTAATCAATCTCTCGTAACTAGCGCATAATGGTAAGACGCCAAGTCTGGCCAAAACATTATTGCGTCATCATCATATTGATGAAATCTTACAATTTCGAGAGACATCTTCCAGTATATAGGTTAGCATCAACAGCTTCGCCTCTCACATCTTAAAACCCCAGCTTCAGAAATAATACACCAAACCAAAACCTTGTCTTCAAATTTTTTCTTTGTTTTGAATTTTACTTCGTTTGGACAGTCTTCTATGTTATTTGTATAGAAACCAGCATTACAGTTGATTTCAGAATGGGATAATGTAAAATATTTTTCATCGTCCAAAATTATGGTTCTGTGATTTGCGAAGTGAATTCTTCTTAAGGCGCGGCAACATCTGGGGATATTCTCCAATTGATTCTGGGTGTATTTTGGACACTTACGCCTTTTACGATATTTACATCCCGCATTCAGTAATTCTCGCCAAATTGTTTCATGAGAAGTACGAAATCTTCTGGATGATTTTCGTAATGATGTTCCTACTGTGTCTCTGTTTCTACAGATTTCATTCAGAGCCTTCGGCCGACGACATTTTGGCAAATTTAAGCAATTCCTTGCTCACATTCACTTATTACCCGATAAATAGTTGTCTTAGGAATATTCTGACCACGAAAAATGTTGATGATTTCACGCTTAGGAACTCGCCTAACTAAATACTTCTTCGAAGTTCTAACTTGTGAGCTATTTTAGCTTTTTGACAGAAGGAATACTCCATATAAATCATAAATGACATCTGTTGATCACGGCAACTAGATCTTTCACGAATTGCGGGAACTATGCATGTAAAAACTTTTTTCCAAGACTTTCGTGACATACGTTAGTCAGCTGAGGTAAGTTAATTGTGTACTATATATTAAATATATAAAACTGCCAATTATCACAAATTATATTCTCATTATTATAAGAAGTCATTTTTCTCAAATTCATGAGGACTACTTACATCAATTTCTATCAGAGTAAGTAAGAAACGGCCGCAATCAAAGGACTGGAAATTTTTGATTCTACAACAACATCTGAGGTTGAACAATGTGAAACAACATGCAGTATCATTCGAATTAAATTCTTTCACTAGCTGAAAACATAAAAAAGCACTTTGTATTTCAACGTTTCGTTAAGAACTAAACGATCTGACGTGGTTACTACAGAATTGAGAATCATTGAGTTGATACGGCGAACTGTTGTTAAAACAATCCTTCTGAAGAAAATGATCCGATACAAATCCTACAATACATGTAAGGTTTGAAGAACAAAAGCATATGATATTAGTTGCAGAAATTTTTATTACATATTATTTCAACATAACCAAAATACATTAAAACCTATAAAGGTAAGAAAAAAATTAATTATATATCCTGTGTTCAGGATGGCGTTTGAAGAAATCTTCAAAGTCAGCAGCATTATCACAATCTTTATTTCCATTAACAAGAGCACAATCAGTGTGTCCAAGATCTCTTTCGACAACTTTTCCATCATGGGTACACTTGCATATTGGTATGTCGGGTTCATTGCAATCAAAAAGTCTGCCGGTTTTGGTTCCTCTACAAACAGCTTTTCCAGCTTCTGTTGATGGTTCATAGTCTTTCCAACATCCACATGCTGGACTAGTGCACTCAAAGGTGCTGAATAAGACCATCAAGCAGACGAGTGCGAGTAAAAATTTCCTAAAAAAGAATTCTATCAGAAAAAAATATTTAGATGAACGAAGAACTATGAACTTTCGATTACAGGCCCATCAGTCTTTCTCTCGAATATTTACTTTGTATGGAAAACATCTTTTGAATAAAAAATTGAAATGAGAAGGAATAGCCAAAACTGACATTAGTAGAGCACATCACTTCATTAATTCAGAATTATCTCCAATTAAAGAATAAATATCATAATCAATTCAAAGGGTATATTTTCATAGAGCCTCCTGCTGTTCACTCATATCAAATATATTTCTGAGTAATATACGGATGTAAAGGGCTAGGTAAATATATAGAAACACCTTAGTCCATATAATACTAAGGCAGTAAGGCTTGATTCTCATAAAACCCCGGGAAAACGGAAAAATCTTTCATCGAACGAAGGGCTATCGGCCGACTTTCGCAAATTTTCGCTTTTTTTTTCCACGTTCCGAAAATCGCCGACGGCCAAAAATTCGCGAAATTAACAAACCTCGAGCTGACAAAATACGGCTTTTTGTTTTAACCATCCTACTTGAACGGGGTCAACGGGAGAAAGGATTCGACCTTTGAACGATTCCTACATATCTCGAGATCGGGTTCGCGAAGAGAAATCGTTACTGAAGCACTAAATTTTCGAATTTGTGTTGATTTTTGAAACTTATATTTTCGAGAAAAAGACCTGAAATACGGGGGCGGAGCCAGTCACCGCTCCTTCTGCCCCTTATATCGCTATTCAATGTCAGAAGTGAGCGTTACCAACGTGCAAAATTTAATGCTCTCTCTTTTCTGAAGGAAAATAGTGAGATGGAAATAGTTAGTAACTTTAATTTTCACCAACATAATTTCGATACTAACAACATCTAGAATATAGTGCTCTCTCTCTTCTGAGTGACAATCGAATCTAACCTTATTTCAATTAGTCTTATATTCGATCTGTCAGAATAAGTGATTCGAATTTTATTTGAATAAAAGTTTGACGAAACTTGAAATAAACTTTTAGAGGTAAGTGATCGTAGTTTGATGTTTATTTTATCCATGTAAATTTATATTTTGTAAATATTTTTTGTTTGAAAGATACAAAAAATTTCAAAATTCATTAATTTAACATTTTGTGGTTATTCTAACCTAAACAACATGATTCAAACGGAATGTTATAATAAAAGGACTTAAGGAGACCTACAATAATGTTTGAAAGGTAAGTTAATGTAATTTGAGGTTTATTCATGTATTTTAATGTATATTTTTTCAGGCATGCTCAAGAAATGTACTCAGAATTCACATATTTCATTTTTGTTTTATGGCTATTTTAACCTCTATGCGTTGAAAAATGTTCTAGAATTACTAGAATTTCTTAACGAATCAATTGGAGGATCTTACAAAATGATGGGATATCCTTTGAGTTACTATTAATAGGTATTGAGCTCTTGTTGAATAATATGTTTTCTGGAAGGCACTCGATAAAGTTTTCGTTAGGTCATTTAGAGTATGTATCATATGAATATTGAAACCTATCCACTAAAGGCTATATCTGTATTAAAATATTTCAAACTGAATGTCAATATGACCGTGCCATTTCAAATTGAATTTTCGTTTCAGTTTATTCAAGAGGAAGTACGTTTCTATTCTACAATTATTTAAATGTAGAAGTAAATGAGATTCAATGTGTTTGACAATGTTCAAGTTTGAACCACAGAAAATAAGATCTCAAATTTGTACAAAAGGTAATTATCGTGAGTTCCTTCTATTAATAACTCAGAGTTACTGTTTCTCAGGAAATTTTATCAAGGTTGTTGAATGAATGACAGGAATTCCTCATTGATTTGAAGTTGAGAGTTTCTTTGTTACAGGTGTCTGATAGTGGGAAACATGATGTTGATATATGTAGAAGTTGCATATGAAGTTTTATTTTGTACAACCACAACTTTCAATCCAAGATTCATGAAAATCAAAGGAAACATGCTGCTGCTTATGTGAATTATATTTTGGAAAAAATTCAACTACTACTTGGAGGATGCTATGTAATTTGACAATTTTGTAATAGGTACTTGTACTATAGGTATTTTATATAATTGTGTAAAATGAGTATGTTCATCACGTTATATGGAAATATCAAGTTGTTTTAATGCAATTTCTTCCTTTCATTTTCATTTCATAGTATATTATAAAGTTTCACAAGAAAATGAATCGAAAAGAAGTAAAATTGAATATATAGTTAACATTATTGTATTGTATATGAGGGTCCATAATGTAATTCACAAATTTATGGATTTCATTTTGCTTTCCACGAGAACACTTCAATTCAGAAGATGTTCGTTCTTTTTGGTAAGCAAATTGTGTGAATTTTGGTCAATTTGAATTTATACAAAATAGCTACGTATAGGGCAATCACATAATGTGAAATTTATATATATTCAGTAGTGTTCCTTTATTTGATCACTAATTTCTCCCTTTTGTCTTGTGGATAGCCCCAATAAATTATAATTTTAGAAGAACCTTTATTTTCAATTTCATTAATATACTTTAGAAATAATACTTTCATCTTGCTGTTTCAAGCCCATATTTGTTCTTTATTATAATTCATGAATCTTATTGGATTCTGATCTGATCTAATACGAATCAGAACTGTTGAGTGGAAATTTAAAATTTGAAACTATAGCTCTGCATATATTGATCTTTCTGAAGTATATATTTGATGCTTTTGGAATTAAAAATTTGGAATATTGTGAACTAATACTAGAGTTATAGATGATTGAATTTCTATGCCTAAAGGGTGATTGAACAATTCGTTTTTTGAATCAATGTTGAAATGTTTTTAATTTCATCTTATGCTTGCTCAATTGGAGAAAGTTGAGATTTTCAAATTGAATGTATCCCTTTGAATTGGGATAGTAATGAATAGTGTTGAAATTGGTGTGGTTGATGTGTCAGTATCCATGAAATAATACTGGAAGCTGCGTTACCTTATAGATAACTGAGGTAATATATGAGAGATTTTCATGTAACATAAAGAACTATTCAGTAAACATATGAATAGTGGATATAATAAGGCGTTCAGTATAGATAGAGATGGATATGAAAAGGCGTTTAGTATATTGGCTATTTAGATGTGAAAGGCATCTTAATGGGATCACTAGTTTTGTTTTATAGTACTAATTCTTTTATACTTTGATTTGGAATCACATGTTTGGAAATCTGCCTATACTGGCAAATCTTCTAATTTTATTAAGCAATATACTCCGAGCCAAGAAATTAACGGATATAATAGAAAATATAACTTTATTCACAAGAAATTTCGAAAAGTTTAAACTATTTGTCCAGTGATCCACCAGCACTGAGGAATGCTTAATAACATCATAATGAAAATGGTACTACTAGCAATTGAAGTAAAACTTCTAATGAAAAATGTGAAACTGTTGGAAGAAAATTTGTGGATAACGGGTGAGAATTATTGCATGATTCGCACTCATAATCAATAACCTTATAGCATTTTAATCCATTTCGTTCCGAATTTCACGATAGCTGGCTGCCTTCTTAAAATTATACTGAGAATACATGTACGATGGAATTGAGGTCTACACTTTGTGAAGGCCACTCCGTTGAGATGATTTCGAGATCGCGAAGGTGATTCCCAATGAAATGAGCTCCGTGAGGTCTGGCGTCATCATACATTAACCAAAGGTTTTCACCCATGTTTGCCTCAAATGTACAACATGTTCTACTAATAGTATGTAACGTCCCGCTGAGCATTCAGGTTCCCACTATTTATGATGACCATATCAGAACAGGCATTCAAGGAAATTCCTCCCGACACTTTTATTGAACTTCCACCAAAACCATAGGTTAGTCAAAGTTGAACCGGGCATTCTCCAATTTCGACGTCTTCACACTAGAGAACGACTATTGCAATGAAAAAGAAGAAATTTTGACTTATCTAGAAACAGAACTCACTTCCATTCAGCTTCTTACCGATTTGCACGGTTTCTTCGATGTGTTACGGTTAAAGTTGGGCCTCGAGACGCGATTCGAAGTCTCAAACCAAATTCCCTGCATTCAGTAGCATACCATTGTCTCAATAGAAAAATTTTTAATAACGGTCGTGCATCGCCGTTGTTGCTCGAGATCGTCCTTGCCTAGATTTCCGTTCACCCCAGTGGTCTCCTTGTATCGACGGATCATAATGCAAACAGTTGAATGGAACACCATAATCTTGTTCAGTTCTTGTAAGTGTAAGTAGAACCTTCAACATCAATGCTTCAGTACATTCTCCCACAGTTAAAATGCGTGATTCGCGTTGCATTACTACCGAAAATTGAAATTCCCAAGAAGATCAAACGTTTCTCCCAAAAATTGATCGAAAAGTGCCGTTATCAATATGTCGTTGTTTCATCGAAATCTCAGTTCATTTTTTTCATTTCATTTTTCAAGACAAGAACATGTGCGCTATGAAAAATATTCGAATTTTGTTGGCATATGTCCGGACATATCCGAGATGAAATAAGTGTTAATTATTACTTGCCTACCATGACATTATGAAACTGTGCATTAATTTCTTCGCGCCGAGCATTTCTTAACTCTTTGAATGAATAGTTCCATTCATTAACTGTAATCTGATAGTATTGCCAGATTTATTGGTGGTGGGTTCGTTGTTAATTCATCGTATGTGTGCTAGCAGTATCATAAGCATGATAATCTCAAGAAGGCTGTTTTTGTTTATGCTTTTTTGTAGCACCATCGTTTACGGGCCATCCCTCTTTAAAGTTTCCGGGAAAGAGTGCACCGATGCACATAAAATAAGAATTGATTGATTGTTTTTCGAACAGCTAGTAGCTTTTGAATTAGCATTCTCCTCTACGTGCCTGTGTGTTTCCTTTTATTTGCGATGAACTCAGTCGATTGCATTCTACGAATTTTCAGGTTGAGGAGGGAGTTAGAAAACTACTGGAAAAAACTTAATTTTTTATGAACTTCTTTCCTCTATAAAACCATTTTTTTTGTCAAGTAGTTTGGCGAAGTTTTCCACAAATTCAAATTGCGTTTCATTCCTGATAAAGGTAGGAAATATATATTTGGATTTGGAATCATTTTAAATAATTTCTAATCGTTAAAATGAGACCTAAATTCATGAATCAATGAGCAACATAGTAAGTGGCATCGGATTTGAAGCCGCCGTATCTGTCTCTATCTTCCATGGCCTAATGATTTAATTTTGAAACGACTGGTGTTTGATAAAATCGCGAACAAAATGAAAATGAGCCATTTAGGTTGCAAGTTTTGAGCACCACGTATATAAAATAGCATCTGAAATTAAGTTGCCCTCAATTATTTATTTTGGACAACGAAGATGACATTATAATTCTGAAACTTTTCAAAGAAAATAATCATATCCCAATGGTGGTTAGTTTTAGATAGAACAACTCTCAACAAGAATGGGAGGCGGAGAATATAGAGGGGGTAATGAACCACGAAATAGAAACCTATTGAAAGAAGACATTGTGACGTTAAGGAAATCACGAAGGATACGATGGTTAGGATATATGGAAAAAGACCTGACGATTTTGCCATAAAAGGAATAAGCGATTGGAAACTGATGAGGGGTAGATCGAAGAGACCACGTAAGCACAGATGAAAGGACCAAGTAATCAACGATCTAACGACTATGAGCATAAAAAACTGGCTAATAAGAGCCAATAACAGAAGAGAATGGGCAAACATTGCAAATAACACGAAAACAGAGAGATAGCTATAGAAGTACTGGGAAAACCCGGAATGATTCATCGAACCAAATGAATCACGCATCAAAGAAGGGTTCGAATTTCAACCTAATATATTTGTTCCACCATGTAAGAAATGACACGTTGTACCCAATATGACTTCTTTTTTGGTGAATTCATTCATTCTTCAGCTGAACTGGAAACGTTCTATTATCTTGACAGGGCGCGCATAAATCAGTCCATGTACCAAAATGATAATTGACAGTATCACAACGGATTTGAGGTTATACATTTCCTTCAATTGGAAGGCCGAGTCCTGACATCTACGTATGTACCCCCTACAAGTAGTATGTTGCCAACAGATAGTGCTGGCAAACAACCTACATGAAATGTAGGTATTTGCAGCTCCCAAAGCTTCCATAAAAATTTCTTCATTGTAACTTTTTTCTCTAAATTCTTTGACACAACCAGTGCTCACGAGATTCTGTTTCAACCTTTAGAATATAGGGTTCGGGGAAATTAACAGAATAATTTTCTAAAACAGCAGTAGCATCATACCCATTCTGACAGTAGCAAGACATGTCAAATTTTTCAAATGTTTTCAATATTCACGAAAATTAAAGAGTTTGTAGCTAATCATTTATGTATAAAGAACGTGCATTGGATAGTGGATTTATTTCGACATTTATTGTTGTGAGCGTAGAACTAAAAACCTTTCAGGAGGTTGTAAGGCCTAAATTTGGCACAGACTTCAATTTGCACATTACGGGATACGATTACTAAGATATATGAGTCATTCTAAGATAAGAAGTACTCAAATTTGAATGAATTATTTTGGACAACAAAGATGACATTATAATTCCGGAACTTTTCATAGAAAAGAATCATATCGCAATGGTGGTTAGTTTTAGTTAGAACAACTCTCAACAAGATGCTTGAAAAAGGATGTCTTCCAATAAGAAAGATAAGTAAAGATTATACTATGCCATTTGAAACAGCAAATTTATAGTCGATGTCCGTTATAACCGGAAGTGGTACCGCACTGAAGCTTATCGCAAATTGTAGATTAGTATCCAATACTAGGATACAAAAATTTAAAATTCATCGTTCTTCAGATACTTCTAAATGTCCCTTAAGCGCGAATATCCTGTATTCGTGTCATGCCTATGCGTGAAAGGAGCTCGAGAAATATTTTTTCTATCTTGAATGTAAATGGAAATCTGAGAACATTTGGCTGATTACTGCAGCGGTTTTTGAAAAAACTTTAGGAGTCTTTCTTAACCTCAACTTCTTTTTAAATTTTTGAACTAATTTTTGACAGTTGAGAAAATTAGATAGTTAATTCATTCCTGAAATATCACGATCCTATTTCAAATATGTCACTAAATAAATAACAGATATAAAGTTCCAGTAGCTTCTAATTTTCATTGGAAATGTTGTCTCCCTTAACCATGTAAACTTTAGAAGTCTTTCCTAACATCAACGTCTTTTCAAATTTTTGAACTGATTTTTGAAATTTGAAAAATATTAGATAGTTAATCAATTCATGAGTAATCAGGATCATGTCATGAAGGCAACACGAAATCATATTTTAAATATGTCATTAAATGAACAACAGATATAAAGTTAAAATAGCTTCTAATTTTCATTAAAAATGTTGTCTCCTTAACCTTATCACATAATATCTGAATAAATGCAAGTTTTTAATAATTTGATAACTTCATTAGGAATTCAACGAACTATAGTCCATATTTATAGGAGATTCAAGAAAATAATCACCGATTTCAATGGTAAAGTGAAATATAGAGATTGTTTGTGGAATATACAATTTTCAATAGTCAAAAACTAAAAAATGAAGAGTATCAACCAAAGCGAAAGCTATACATATACGAGTTCAAATTACCGAATGCTTTAAAAATGAATGATTTTCTTTGTAAAAATAACCAACAGAACATTTTCGAAAATAACGTGAACAAAATCTGGTTTCAATTATTGGCAATTTATACAATGTATAATATAAGCTAGACAAATATATCATATTCTTTCGTTATCACAATGAATCAAAAAATTCTTTCCTAGTTTGAGTTAATTCGGGTTGAAAACTCTTTGGTCAGTACTTCAGAATACTCACATTTCGCGATATGCTTTTGTCTCTCGTTACTGAACAAAACTGATTCAGTTACAAGCAGATACTTCATTTATAAACTCAATCCGCTTTTTTTCTGATTAACATATTTATTCTGCCTAATGGATATACTAATTAACATTCAACGTGTTATCAAAACAAAGTCTTCTGTTTGTTTTTGTAGCTGTTGCCTAGGGATATACGAATCCACTCTTTTATATTTGAATAAATATATGTGGAATTATTATTGATTACATAACGAAATATTACACATCGTTTCAAATGAATAATAAGTATTTTTTGTATCCGACAATTTATGATGTGAGCTATCATCTAAGAATAGAGACTGCAATTACTTTATGATGATCAGATTAGTGATTCATAGCGAAAAATAAATGTATCTACCCATTTAAAGTTTTAAGTTCAATGAAATGAGCAATTTTGATTAAACATTTCAGGAAATATAGTGTTATACTGAGGTCAGTAAATCAAGAAAAATTGAGATAAGATAAAGTTATAAATGCATTATGCTTCAGTGAACGTACTCACATCAATCAAATTGATAACAGGGAGTTCCAATATCAATACTATCAATATCTTTTTCCAATTCGAATTTCGAGATAAAATTCATTGGTGAAACAGACTGCTGCTATTTTCATTTAATTTCGAATTATTTTGGATTTCTCCATAGTTTGGTATTTCAGCTTTAGACAATATCTCGATTACTATCGAAAGTAGGTGAAAACTATTGACATATTTAACCGGTTCTAATCAAACCGAACATTTTTCGGTTTTCGAATTAAAATATAAACTTGTGTTTTATATATGTAAACCAACAGAGAATTTGGATAAAATACAAGGAGACTTTTTTGCCTTTCCTGAAATATGCCAAATGTTTCCAATTCTATGCTCACTCAATCAAACCCACTTATGAAGAGAACAAACGAAAGTTAATGTTGACTCATAAGTATAGCAAAAATAATAAGTGATCAAAAAAAATATAAAGTATCTCAAATACTCAAAAGTATGTTCAGAAAAACTTCACAAGCATTTCGCATATGACTATGGGTCAGAAAAGCTAAAAAAAATTGAAGATCTTTGTCTGAACCCTTCCTAATCAGTCTGGATTTGTCAACTTGATAAATGCCCCCCACAGCCCCTGAGAAAACAATCCAACGTGACGACCGCCTCACTGGTCCCCTTGTTCATATCCAGTTATCACCGAAAAACTGCTTTAAAAGATTTGGGACACATCTTGTCTGGTAAGGGAGCGCATCGTCATTCTGGAAATAAATTAACCTTTTCTGAGCCAATGGAATTTCATCCTGAAAAAACTTCGCTCATTAACAGGTGCCAATTATTAAATTGGAATCGACCTGAGTGTTAAAAATTCACTTCCATATGGAGATTGACATCGCACCAGTAATGTTCATTATTTGGATCAAATAATATCTGTCGCTACTCACCGCCTCTTCATCAGTCTTTATGATTTACTGGTATTTTAATGATCCTTTACACTCAATGTTCGAGCAATTCGTCTTGGATTCATCTAGGTAAACAGGAAACAGTATAAATCATATTTACACACAACCAAAGATATATGGAATCACTCGGTATTTCACATTATTAATTGTTTCTAACCATGGATCTTTGAATGAAGGTTTTTGTTGACTTGATAGTATGATAAGAAATGTTGAATTATCATCACATGTTCGGGAAATTGTACTCAGTTGTTACTGAGATATAAGACTGTGAATTTTAAATTTGAGAAAAGCCAATAATCATAATTGAAAATACTTCACGTTGGATTGTCCGATGTGCAGAGGGGTTGAATAATTGCTCTCGTTCAAGAAGGGGTGATACAGAAGGATATAGCAGCCATAATGTGGGTATCATAAGGGGTGATTTCAAAAACCTACGCCCAATACGTAGAGCTACAATCTCTTCCAGATAGGCCGAGAAGAAATCGTAGTAAGATCAATTTTGAAGAACAAGACCGCTTTTTGTGCCAAATTGCTAGTGCGTTGCACCCCAAACTTCAAAGGAAATTTCTGAAAGCAACAGGCGGAGGGGTTGAATAATTGCTCTCAATGAAGAAGGGGTGACACAGAAGGATGTAGCGGCCACCATGTGGGTATCAAAGGAAGTGATTTCAAAAACCTACGCTTAATACGTAGAGCTTCAATCTCTTCCAGATAGGCCTAGAAGAAGTCGTTGGAAGATCACTTTTGAAGAACAAGACCGCTTTTTGGGCCAAATTGCTAGTGCGTCGCACCCCATACTCCAAAGATAATTTCTAAAAGCAACAGGCATCAGTGTATCAAACGAAACGATACGTCTAAGGTTTTTACATCAGAAGGACCTTAAGAAATACAGAGCTAACCAGACAACCAAAAATTAACAGACTTAATTGGTGTATAGAGTACCAACATTGGAATATTGCGAATTGGCGAAATGTTCTTTTTTTGGATGAGACCAAAATTGGTGTTCGATCAAATAACCGCTGGATTCAGGTTTTAAGGTGTCGTAGAAGACAAGCTAGACTCCGAGAAGCAAGACAAATTCCGAAATACCAAGGGGGCAGTGTGATGTCTTGGGGTGGAATTATGCTGGGAGGCGAAAGAGATTTGCTAAAAATCACATGTACCTAGTGTTGGAGCCCATAAAGACTTTGGCGAGTTGCCCACGGTGAGAATTTCACTTTTAGTCGAGATATTGCTCCTCCGCATACCAGCAATCTCGCGCGACATTATCTTTGACAGAGGGAATCGCTATTGTGGTCTGTTCAGCTTGCTCTCCAGACTTGAATCCTATTGAACATTTATAGAATAATCTCAAAAAGAAAATTAGATCGCGCCAGCATAATCCAAGAACCCCACAACAGCTCATCCTAGCCGCCAAAGAAGAGTGTCAGAATATCACCCCAGTTTATGGAAGTAGAAGACGGAGAATTGAATGAAGACATTGTGATGTTCAGAAAATCACAAAGTATCCGATTGTTAGGATATATGGAAAAAGACCCGACGATTCTGCCATAAAAGGAATAAGTGATTGGAAACCGATGAGGGGTAGATCAAAGAGACCACCTCAGCACAGATGGAAGGACCAAGTATTCAACGACCTGACGACTATGAGCATAAAAAACTGGCTAACAAGAGACAATAACAGAAGAGAATGGGAAAAATTGTAAATAACACGAAAACAGAGAGTAAGCTATAGAAGTACTGGGAATATTCCGTATTATTCATCGAACCAATTGAATCACGCTGTAACAAGGATCGGTGCAAATTTCAACCTAATGTATTTTTTTCACCATGTAAGAAATGACACGTTGTACCGAATATGGCTTCTTTTTGAGCGCACAAAATTATCTTTCAGCTGAACTGGAACGATTTCGACAAGGCACGCATGAATCAATCAATTTACCAAAATTATAATTGGCAGTATTGGCAGTGAGTTGAGGTTAAACATCTCATTCAGTTGGAAGGCCGAGTCCTGGCATCTAAGTAGGTACCCCTACAAGTAGTATGTTGCCAGCAGATAGTGCTGGCAAACAACCCACATGAAATGTAGGTATTTGCAGCGCCCAAAGATTCCATTAAAATTTCTTTATTACTTTGTTTATTGTAACTTTTTTCTCTAAATTCTCTGACACAACCAGTACTCACGAGATTCTGTTTCAACCTTTAGAATATAGGATTCGGGCAATTAACAGAATAATTTTCTGAAACAGCAGTAGCATCATACCCATTATGACAAAGAGTTTGTAGCTAATCATTTATGAATAAAGAACGTGCATTGTATAGTGGATTTATTTCGACATTTATTGTTGTGAGCGTAGAACTAAAAAGGTTTCGGGAGGTTGTAAGGCCTAAATTTGGCACAGACGATTACTAAGATATAAAAGTCATTCTAAGCTAGAAAGTAGTTTCGGAGGGAACGACAAAAAAAAACATTTTCTATAAATGAACTTCATGAATTACCTATTTTTCACTCAAAACTAAATATTTCCGACATGGTCACTGAAATTTACTGCAGAAATGTACGTAATTATGTCACAATAAGCTCAAATAAAAGAGAAATATCTCTCCCCTGGTCTGCCCCCAACCTACTTTATTTGTAAATCAGTAAGGTATTGAAATGATTATTTTAACATCGTTAATTTTAAAAAAACAGCCAACTTAGTAACTGAATTTCACAACTAAAAGTGCTTATATTCCAATTCTTCATAAGAAATATTAACACCGAAATTTGTCCTTCTTGTTTCGTGTCTCGTCCCCTGATCTTTCGTTTTCGTTCAAAAATTAGTATTGCTTTCCTAGTCTGCAAAAGTTGTGACATTGAATACATAGTTTGTAACTTAAAAATAGCAGCAAGCGGCACATGAACAACTGCGGAGCCATATTGTCGGCCATTTTAATCACGCCACTGGCTGGGCGCAGAAGTGTTTAGTGAATGTAGTCTTTCCTCTGGTAAGTTTTACTTCGCAATTATTTGTTAAAATGCCAACATTTTCCCAAATATATACTCTGAATAGTGTATACACTGTTACGTTTGTTAATGAATCACGAGCGAGAAACACTTTTACGGCTATTTTACATTTTTATCTCTTTAGATAACAGGGGAGAAACTTAATGTCCAATGGAGATACATTGTTATGAGTTTCCATTAATGCTTCTAGTTTTCTCTAAACTTTTACTTGGCGTTATGTTTGTCTTAGCTCAACAATACAATATTACGTTTTTTTTTCGCAGAAAAATGGCACTTCGAAAAGAAATGACGCGTGAAGAACGGATTGAAAAGAAGAGGAAAGCAGAACGATTACGATATCAAAGGATTAAAATGACTCGGATAAGTACGCCCAACAGAAAGTTAAAGAAAGGGAAAAAATGTGAGGAAGAAAGATGAGGAAACTATTGAGACTGTGAAGCAAATGACATCCAGAGAGCAGCGGAAGGCTAGAAAGATATAAGTAATGTTTTTGTAACACCACTATGTTCGGATAATGAAGGCTCACCGCCTCCTCAAAATATAAACAGGCGAGCGGAGGCAGCACAGCAAAAGTCAACTCAAGCGAGAAAAGCAAGAAAACTAAAGATAAAAAAACAAGCGAGAGAGAAACAGCTCAACTTAGGTCTACAATCCAACGCTACAAAATAATATAAGTGATAGTAAATTCACTTGTCAGTGCAGGCGAGAAAGAAACTATAAATAAGAAACTGCTTTTTTACTAACCGAGAAAGAAGAGTTTTCAGGAGAGTGTTAAGCAGGAAACTAGTAAAAAAGTGTGATGTTTTATCAAGAGAAATGAAAGGGAAACCTTTGAATAACATAAGCAAGAAATTAAGTATGTCAGCTAGTTTTACGAATATACATTTCCTGAGCGATGGTCCGGTCACTCGATATCTTAATAAAACGATTTTCAAGGTTTTGGCCACAATGCTGGATGATTTCTACCCCAACATTCAAAATTTTACATGGAATTTTCATGAAGCAGGTCACGGTAAGGGAGCTCCTGATGGAGTGCGTGCAACTTGCAAAATAACTGCTGATCGACTAGTTGCGAGTGGCACCGATAATTCATCAATAGATGACTTAGCCAAAGCTCTTGAGAAACCTGTTCAAATATTAAAGTTTTCACCGTATATGATGCAGACATTACAGTAAGAAACAGCAAAATTGGGTTATACTGAAGGTATAAAGACCTTTTAAGGCACACTAAAGATACCGGTTGCGTATTCGTACCCTATTGCCTGATATTGAAAAATTTGAGCTGCTTCTGTGACTAAGTATTGTCGTTATTTTCAGTTGAGTACTTTGAATTATCCACAAACACATGCTTAATCTCGTCTACATGTTGATAATATATATTGAGCTAGTGATTCAGACGATGAGCCACTAATCAAATATCAAGAAAGAAGAAGCCTCAAGAAAAACAACTTTCTGCTCCTACCACAAGCAATATATAACCAGACTGCACAAAGAAGATCCAATTCCCTCAACATCTGGAAAAAAAATCATTCTACATGGCGACTTTGTGCTGGTTGAACTTCAAGTTAGAAAAACAGAATATCGTTATGTTATATTATATATATATATATATATATATATATATATATATATATATATATATATATATATATATAATATATATTCTTTTGAATAGAGAGGATTTAAAAATTTGAATAATTGTACTTACAATAAGTACTTATATCTATAATTTTGGAGTGTGTTAGAAAAACACAAGTGTGAGCTCAGGAAATGTAGCAGGGAAACCATACTATCTTGTATATGATTCAATTAACGAGTGAAAGAACCTGAGGAAAAATATATTCTCGTTTCCCTGTCGCATTTGCAGTAGCAATAGCTTGTCTGTTTATGATGTGTTAGTGTCGTATGTACATAAAGAGTACCAAAGATTTTTCTGCTTAGCCGCTTCATTCTCTCTTGCATTCCATAATTTCCAAAAACAAGGGTGAAAGGAAGGGGGTTTGGGACAGGAATCTGTAACAATGAAAAAAGAAAACCAGCAGAAAAATATTTCAACAATCAAACATCTTATATGTTTGAACAAATCTGCGAAAAGATTTTACATAGCAAGCAAGGTCATGAAAGGGACTAAGGAGATAATAAAAAAATACATAACCTGCGATATTTCCTCAAATTCCATCTCTGTTTGACCGAGAGAGCCCCGATGGCCAGGTTCAGTTTTCCAAGTGATGGCGATTATGATCTTTAGATGATTAAGAATCATTATGGACCCAATAATCTGTGTTGACATCGCCCATATATTATTTCTTCGTGGAGCTTGTTTAATATAAGAAAAAAAATTGCGAAAAAAATTTGACAGTCGTTCAATGTGCACGGGTGTTGAAAAATTGATGAAGTTCAAGTTGTATTTTGTAAAATCTGTGATGAAACTGGCAAGAACTTAAAAATTAATAATGACGATATTTCTTTTATCTCCTGGGATCAGGTTATAAAAGAACTACCTGCTCCTAACTTACAAATGAGGGGGCAGCCTATTTATTGCGCTTGTAATGAATCCGTTGATCTCTTTGAACGCGGATTTAAAAATAAAAAGTAATTTTTAGTTACCTTCAAAATCTGAATTTTTATAGTTCAAGCGCAAGCAAAGTTCAACACTGTTATTTAGTTTTTGTTTAGTAAGAGAATTTATAGTTTTGGTTTCTTTTTATTTGATTATTGTCTATTGATAGTAAAGTTATATATAGATTGGTTTTGATTGACAAGAAAAATAAGAACCTTTTCGTGTTTATTTTATCATTCTAGAGAGAAGTTTCAGTTGTTGTTTCTTTTTATTTATTATTTAATGTTTTGTACCTAGTTCTTAGGAAACATTTAATTTTATAAACGAAGAATACTGCTAAGAAATGAAAAGTCTGATTATAAACAATTCATAATTGAAATAAATGGATATGATTCATAAAAATAACCTTGTTATTTTTGTTCATCTCTTCCCTGTTCATAAAGTATCCTCCCATGTACACCTCGTCTCTTCCCTGTAGTGTGTATTTCCCCTGGTCACTTATAAAACGAGATGAAACCAGCAAATTGACTGGCCACTTTGTAAACGTTTTCAACTTTTGATAAAATAAAATGTACACTTAAGTAAAGTATGAAAATGATACCGTGCCGCCACTTCATACAACGAATTACCTCTTAACTTAGAATGACCCATATCCAGATCACCTTTCACCATGATCACCAAATTAAGACTCATCGTATCCAAAGTTCTATACCATATGTTTCCGAATATTACATTTCACCGTTCAAAGAAGGGACCATATGCATAGTTACAAAGAGGCAAAATAAAAAGATGCATGGAGACTTGAGTCGTAGAATATGTTGAAAGTCACCCAAGGTGACGAAGCTTTTCACTTACTCAGCTATCGTGAAGTGATTAGAACAGAAGGTTTCACCACCAATCTATCCAGATCCAGAAAATAAGACAGAATACCAAACTGCAACAAGCAACTATGTTTTCTAATTTAGATATTCAACTTGCATCAATGTAAGTAAGCAAAATAGATTGACATACATGACCTAACCTCATACCGATTTATTCTATGTAGGTAAATGCTACAAGGCATGGCTCGGTTTTTCGTCGTGTTTACGACAAACGAAATAAATTTTTACGATATTCGACCGTTTTCGTACAAATTTAGATCTCCAAAGTAGTAAAACGCGAAGTTCGACCCAATCTCCACGTCCATGTGAGATTGGCTTTTCATTTTATTCCTCTCGTCCTAGAAAAGTTACTGTCGACTTCGAGTTGAAATTGTCTTTTTACGACTAGCCCGCTTTAAATAACATTAGAGATATGTGGTCTCACATAGCTGACTGAGGGGGTACTGAAGCCGCATGAAGGTCATTAAAAGGAAAAACTTATTCAACAAATGTACCTGTCTCGCCGAATTCAAGGGAGCGGTTGCAATTATATCGTTAAACTGGCATGGAAATTTCTAGTCCTAAAAGGTGGACAAATTTCAATGCTTTAGTACGGTTAAAATTGTATAGTAAGAACAAAATTACTCCCCTCTCTATCTCTTTTTCAGGGCTCCATGATACAAGAATTCTTCAAAATGTCTCGAACTTTGGGAAAATCGTCATTCCAGAATATTAAACTTACGCCGAAATGAGTTTAGCAGTCTTGAGTTGAGTGTAGTGGTGTGAAAAATATATTTTTCTTCTTAGCAGATTTTGGGTTATAAGACAAACCTGCTTTTTATAAAGCTAAACATAAACGATTCTACTTCAGTTGAATGCACTTTTTTTAAATACACAACACACGTCTGTTTCTTAGGAGAAACCTGAAATTGTTTCAATTTCAAGTATTTGGTGCATGTCTATCAACGGTTCATGTAGTTAACACTCACCACAAATTTGTCGCATCACTTGGTATTCTGAGTTCCACAATCGATTAAGCAGCTCGATCGCAGTTTCTTTGTCAACATATGTTTTTGGACATATGAGGAGAAAAAATCTTATCAATGTAGTAACATTTGTTTCCATATGATCTCAAACACGTACGAAACAAAAACGAGTTTATTTGACAGTATTCACTCAATATCTCTTCAGTTTTCAAGCTAAATCAATGCAAGTTTTCTGTGTTTCTTGTTGTTTTTCGAATCTTCGAATTTATTGTAATGGCTGTTGAACGTCCTGGATGCTATTTGAGTGATCATGAAGTGGTAAGAATTGTTCTAGAGGAGGGACGAAACCAACGTTACGTGGCTAACTTGTTGAATGTAAACTAAAGCAATATTTCAAGAGTAATTAATCGGTACCACGAAACAGAGGAATATGGAAGAAGGGCCGGACAGAGAAGAAATCAGATAACAACACCAGTGGATGATCGTTGGTTTCGTTTAACTGTATTAAAAGTTTGGTACTGTACGGCTAGAATGCTACAAAATCAACTTGCACTTTCCAGAAATGTGCATATTTCATTGCAAACTGTTAGGAACAGGCTCAGAGAAGACGGCATCATACCAAGGGTGGCTTCTACCGGCCCGCGTCTCACCAGAGAGCATCGAGTTGCAAGACTTCAGTTTGCGAGGGAGCATGCAAATTCAAATTGGGGTAATTCAGAATGGTCGAATGTTCTCTTTTCCGACGAGTCCAGGTTCTGTCTAGTATCACATGATAGACGCATGCCTGTATACAGACGACCTGGGGAACGGTATCAGCAATGCAATATCCGGAAAACTTCGGACGGGGCTTAGTAATAGTGTGGGAAGGCATTTCTTTCCATGGTCGAACTGAGTTAGTCCTAGTGAATAATGGAAGAATGGCAGCGGCCAGATACGTCGCAGATATCCTTGAACCCCATGTTGTACCATTTGGCTCATTGATTGGCCAAAGGGATTGAAAGTTCAACCAATGTGATCAATGCAATAGTCACATCTCCGAGAAATACTATGGCAGATATTGAAAATATAGATATTTCTAACAGAAGTAAAGCATTCCTTGAAATTCGGTTAAAACTGTTCTAAATTGTGACTAGCATCCTTGTGAAATCAATCTTCAGTATAACCCCAAATCTATTCACCGAAACGGGTGTTCTTCTTCCTATATGATCTTACAAAATTCAAATTTGAAATGTCAGTAATGGCCTTGTTTAACGGAGAGGAGTATCATCGTGTTGAAATATAGTATTCGATCCTTGTGTAAGGAGCAGTTCATCGAGAAATCTTATCACACCAAAAATGCTCATTATAGCGATTAAATATTCCATCACAGGTGATGCAGACTGGTTCTGAAAAGTCTGGGAGTTCATGAATTTTTTCTGAAACCAAATTTGAGAAATTTAATCAGTCAATAGGATTCCTGACAGTAAAAATTGTAATACTCGAAATTAGTAGGTCATGAACTTTCTTTCAGAATACTTAGCACACGACGTATCGAAATTGCAGCTTCTTCCTCATTTTGCCTGCTCAAGATTGAAGGTTAAACTGTAACAGCTCTATTTGTTCAAGTTCTGCTTCTTCCTTATATTCTAATTCATATTTATTTTCTCGTTGAGCTTTGAGAAATTCACTTTTGAAAGGATTTTCTTTCATACTTGAAAAGTATACTTACTACGCTGCTGCCTTTTAGGAAACTGATTCTTACAAACTCTTATTATAACATTCTTTCGTGTCAAAGCCCTATTATATAAATTAATTTAGAGTTGTATGTCATTTATTGACGAGTTAACTCAAGCAATCTATTTCAGTTGAGGTATATGAAGCTTTTTTAGCTTCTTGTTAGGCAGCATGAAGTTAACTATGAGATGTCTACTCAACGACTTTTCTTGTACCAACATTAGATTGGTAGCAATATTAGGTTACGGCGTCAATGTCATTTATCGTTTCTAAATCTATGATTCTTATGTTCAACAGAAATTGGAAATTCGAGGCAAAAAGAATTACATGGTGGTTTGTTGTTTTGTTTTAAAATATATTTTAAATTCAAACAAAGAGTTCAGTCAGAAGATCCGCAAATTTCAAACTGAGAAAGACACAAATTTTGATTAGTATAAAGCAAGTAGGTATGTTTTCATTGGTTTCTCTTATTGGTTACTGCTCATTTTGTCATACTGAAGAAATTTGCCATTTCTGACCGAGACGTTCGTTAATTTTTCATGATTTCTCCCCATGTTTTCATTTCTGTTCGGTTCCTAATGATTGTCCATGTCACCATTTGCTTTAGATTCATAGATATCATTGAATATAAGAGTATATCTTACTCTGTGATTGATAAAAAGGAACAAGCTGTTAGAAGACAGTAAAATAATTCAATGGGGGAACAGTAATTTCCAGGACTTCAATGCATCTTCGCATGTTATATGGAAATTTTAAAAGGAGGAAAAAAAAAGATTTTGCAGCAAATACGTAAAAAGGAATTAAAATTGTCTCATTTCTCTACTGATACTCTCAATGTTTTTTATGGAAAGAATGATATCTGTTCGCAAAAATGGCAGCAGATTAACATAACAGGAGTCATTGTTCCTAATGGAATGACACAGGTGTTCAAATTGTGGCAAATTTAAGGGATTGATCCTTTGGCAAATGAGAGTGACGATGAAATATATATATATATATATATATATATATATATATATATATATATATATATATATATATATATATATATATATATATACATATACAGGGTGCTTCAACGAAAACTATACATCATTACAAGTACAAGTATTAGTCCAAAATAATGGAACAGATTCATTCCAGATTAAAGGCTGTCATCTTTGATCTAAATGAATCTATTTCAGTTTTCTGGACTAATGATCCAATAGTCTGGGGGCGATAGTCTTCTCTATTTTTCAGTGACTCACTCTGTATCTTCTACAGTTTTCAATCAAACATGAAAATTCTTTCACAGGAATGCACCCAAAGATAATACCTTTCTTTCGAGTTATCACTCGACCCATATACCCTCTTCCAAATCAAAATTTTCAAGGGTTGTCACCCCTGCTCCAGGGGTTGAAATTCGAGATGAGGATGGTATTTGATGATGACTGCCATTGATCAGCACGGATCTGTTCCATTTTACCTCACTGAAACTTGCATAGTCTCAGGGAAGTAGTCTTCCCTATCTTTCAGTTGCTCACCCTGTATCTTCTACAGTTTTCAATTAAAAATGGAAATTGGTTCAAGGCAATGTAGACAAAGATACCACCTTTCTTTTGAGTCATCACTCGACCCATCTTTCTCATTCAAAATGTTCAAGGATTGCAACCCCCGTTTAGGGAGTTGATATTTCAGGCAATTATTGTACGCCAAAAGATGTCCCTCTCAAAACAAAAATTTACCTGTTTTTGCGTTTTGATCAGAGATGAATATCTTGGTAGATATAGTCTCTGTTTAGTTTTCGTTGAAGCACCCTGTATATATATATATATATATATATATATATATATATATATATATATATATATATATATATATATATATATATATATATATATATATATATATATATATATATATATATATATATATATATATATATATATATATATATATATATATATATATATATATATATATATATATATATATATATATATATATATATATATATACATATATATATTCTATACAAATTCATATGGAATCACCTGATATTATGAATGATACCTCAGGGATGGGATTTTGGAATTTCGAAGGATCAATAAAATTGATTCTTTCTGAGATGTCTGAATTGAAAAAGAAATAAATTAAGGTTTATTTCAAGAAAGAAACAAATAAGAGAAAATAAGAGACTCTTTCCGCATGTAGTAAAAAGATTGAAAATTATTTTCTCACGAAGTAGGTGTTTTTTCTCGACCTCACTAGCTTGTGTCACCTCCTTCTGCCCTGATACAAGCCTGAATCCGTTTACGCATGCCCTGGATTAGGTTTTCGACTTCCTCTGGGGCGATATTCTGCCACTCTTCTGTGGCGGCTTGGATGAGCTGTTGTGGGGTTCTTGGAAAATCCTGGCGTGATCTTATATTCCTTTTGAGATTATACCATAAATATTCAATAGGATTTAGGTCTGAAGAGCAAGCTTGCCAGTCCAGAATAGCGATTCCCTCTGTTTCAAGATAATGTCGCGCGAGGACGCTGGTATGCAGAGGAGCATTATTTTGCATGAAAGTGAAATTCTCACTGTGAGCATCTCGCCTACTGGGTCCAGAACTAGATCCACGTATTTTCTAGCCATTACACTCGCAGGAAACAAAATCAAATCTGTATTGCCTTCTAGCATAATGCCACCCCAAAAAATCACATTGCCCCCTCGGTATTTCGGAATTTGTCTTGCTGCACGGAGTCTACCTTGTCTTCCGCGACCCCTTAAAAATGAATCCGGCGGTCATATGATCGAACACCAATTCTGACCTCATCCAAAAACAGAATATTTCGCCAATTCTCATTATTCCAATTTTGGTGCTGGATACACCAATTGAGTCTGTTAATTTTTTGTTGTCTGGTTAGCTCTGGAGCTCTTAAGGGCCTTCTGCTTTATTAACTCTTTGAACGAAGTCTTTAATGTATCGTTTCGACTGTTACACTGATGCCTGTTGCTTTTAGAAATTACCTTCCGTAAACTGTCTTCGAAGTATGGGGTGCAACGCACTAGGGTTTCTTCTTGCAAATTGGCACAAAAAGCGGTCTTGTTCTTCAGGAGTGATCTTCCTACGATCACTTCTAGGCCTATTTTGCAGAAATTGTAGCCCCAAATATCGGGCGTAGGTATTTGAAATCACCCCCTGTGATATCCCTCTGTGTCAACCCTTCTTCAACGAGAGCAATTATTCGACACCTTTGCTCATTGGACAAACCTACGTAAGGCATTTTCATGCCTATATTATATATTTATTATGATTATAGGCCATCTTAAATTTTGAAATTCACAGCTTTAAACCTCAGAGGTGTCAAATAATTGCTCTCATTGAATATATTCTGAACTCAAGAACCGCTGCACCGAGAAAATATTTTTCCACACTACTGAATTTTCCTCATCAATGTACCTATACAATGTCTTACTGCTTTTTAATTTAACTTTGATTATAATTAAAATGTCCGCGAAGAAGAATTTTCCTTAAATTCGTTTTTCGTGATATTCTGAAAAACTGACGAAAGACAGGAATTATTCTTCAGTAAAATATAATATTCACCTAGCAGCCGTACTGAAGCATGAAATTTTCCCACATATTAGAGTATGAGAAAATGTGAACAGAAGAAAACCTATTATTCCATGAAAACTGGAATCTCTGAAAACATTGTTAGAATTTGTTTTTATTTTATTATTATATTCATATTTCAGTTCATTTTTCATTCATAGAAATGGAATAAGCATCAATTCAATAATTTTTATTATTCAATTACATTATTCGATAGTTTTCAATAGCAAAAACAGTATGAAACTTTTAGACCGCAATATGTATCTTACACAATTTGAAAACTGGCTCTCAAACTGGACCTTAGTATCTAATGAATTCTCATATGAGGATTCCTAGCGAAAAAGTCGTCGAATTCCTCGTGATTGTTACATCTTCTTCCTTCGTCATCAACGGACAAGCAGTGGGATTCCCCTAAATCCAAAGTGATTTCTCCTCCATTAACTGTACATTTGCATAAAGGTGGCTGTGGATCATTGCATTCGAATAATCGCTTGTGTTTCAGACCACGACAATGGTAATGGCCTTTAGTAAGTTCAGGCTCGAAATCTGGCCAACATTTGCATGTGCTCACATCGTCACTAGAGATTACGCTGACTACGTGGAGAGCCACTACACAGGCAAAGAGGATAATGGATTTCCTGAAATATGAATTCGGTTAAAATAATATTGTGCGAAGACCATCAATCAAATGGACGATGAAGGGCGAGCAAATACTTAGCTCAGTGCAGAGAATTTTATTTTATGAATGAGAAAATCTACCTAAACAAAATGAGGCATTATATAAAGGGTGTTTCTTTAAGATAAATAAATATTAATAGTATTCAAAGTTTGTGTTTTGTGAAGTATGTTTGATTCCGTCAAAGAATTGTTATTGGTTTCAGATTCATTATGGTTATGAATATAAGAAATGATATGTCTACAGAAATCAACAGCACATCAGTTGGTACACCTGAATTTACTTGCTATAATATTTAATCATATATCGACACGATTGCTGCTCAATCTTACTGATTAACATAATTATCATCCCTGCCAGTGCTTAAAATTCCTTCAACTTTTAGCATATTTTCCATTTCAGATACAAGCTCAAATGAAAAACTTTGAAGACACTATAGAGTATTATTTTAAGAATATCGAAACAAATACTCGATAAACTCTTCTGACAATAAAAACTAAGGACTAAATTAAAAAATTAAACAATCTCTGAAAAGAACTCTGAAGTTAACAAAATGAGAGATACTGTCAATTGAGAGAATGGAAATAATGATTTTTGAAGAAAATTTAGCAGTGGAGTTGATTAGGAAAATTTCTTTCTGGGATATTTTTAAAATCACTAATAGAAACAGCACGACATTCTCAGGCAGATCTTTCAAGACGGAAAAAAATCTATAACAGGAAATACTTGGAATACTTGTCAAGATCAGCAGTTTTTTTCAATTAAATGTAGTGGTTATGTAAACGATCATCAACAAAATAGATGCCTTTCAAATGTATAAAATTATTTCTAAGATACGATATGTAATAATTAGGTACCTTCAGAGTTGACATAGTACGAAGGTCAAAAATTAACTATATAAGCTATTAATTAAATGAACTTTATATGACTTCACTTTATTCAAAAGAAAACCAACTAGATTGTATTCAATGAGGTGTAGAATTATAAATTTTTCTACATTTCTACTGCTACTAGTATCAGGCCAACTCATTTATTGTAAATGGAGCACTTCTCACCGATAATAGAGGCTCGACGAATTAAAGAGAATTTTTATATCAGCAGCGTAAAACTCTGTATCACATTCTATAAAATTTTAGCTTCTGTAGGCAATAAACAAAATTGGCCCTAAGACAGAATCTTACGGCATACCATATGGCACCGGCCGCTAATCTGACATGGAGGAATAACTTTAATACCAGCTTGAAGTCCTCTTATCGGCATGTGAACAAAGGGCATGGCAAAGTCTTAATAAATAACGTCTACCGGTCTTTGTTTGTCTAATGTAGGTGTCCACTCAATTATACACCGAAGAAAGTTTGTTGATTTGAGAATATCTTAATATTTCTTTTTGAAAGTGACAAGAGTGTCAGATTTGTTTTAATTATGAACTCCGTCACTTCAGAAACAATGGAAGCCAAACTGATATGGTGATGGTTCTCCGGTTCTAGTTTACTTCCATTTAGAGATATAACTGAAAATAGATATGAGTAACAAAAAGATGGCCGGATCTACGACTCACTTCTCAAGTAAAAGGGAGAAACAAGATCAATGCCAGATGAAGATCTATTTCTAGTTCTTCTTCTTAACGCATGACTCTAGAAGTTCCACACATTCTCACGAGAAAGGGACTTACGTTATCGTTACTAATAAGTTCAAAGACTATACTGTGTCCAAAGATGATGCAGCATTGTCTTTCATTCAATGAACTCATTGCTCGAAGTACATCATCGAAAAATTAGATTTCACTGTTCGCTTATATTCTTTTGTTTCTACTAGATAGAATACTTGAGTTTGTGTCCTGTTAATATAAGCGCAATACATGCTGTCCTGAAAAACAATTTCTTACTCCTCCATGCAGAATCATGGGGCAGTCCGATTTTTCTTTTGTAAGCAACCCGTAAGGGATTCTAAGATTCTTCTTGTTCCAATTGGGAACTCCTTTTGACCGTCTCTGTTACCTTTGATTTCCAGGATACTTTCGTGGGACTTGTGATAATGTAATGGTTATCAGAAATAAGTGTTATTCTGGTTCTATGAGTAGTAGTTGGTACAAGAATGTTGGAACAAATATCAAATCTGCAAACTATAGATGAAGTGAGGTTAGATTTCCAAAACAAATAATAAATATAGTATAAAACAAGCTAAGTTTAGGTAGTAATAACTTTTGGAGAGAGAAATAACTGGATGGTACTCAACAAAAAACACAGAAAGGAAAACTAGTAGCTCATCTGAGGTACTGAGATATGCTGAATATATTATAGAAGAAAAATTGATGCAAAAGTCGGACACATGGTGGAGCTGTAAAATCAGTAATAAACGAGAAGGAAAACAACACCATTGGGAAGGTGTATAAGAAGCGGAGCTTTGCAAGACAAGTAATGTCAAAATGGTAGGATAGTTAGAAAATAAATAACAAAAGGGAATTATTTTCAGAAATATCAAAGAGTTGGCACCTAATTGTGTCCACTATCAGTATTCTTGATAACCTCATATTGCATAAAATCTACCTGTTGAAGTTTAAAACAATCAGAAAAGGAACCACCAAATTCTCCAAACCCATCTTCAAGTTATTCTAGGTAATCCTCATGCTTAGAATAAATTTTCAATTACTCAACCAAATCAACTCCAACATTGTAGGTTTTCTTTCGTTCAACAACAATCATTTCGACTTTAACTTAAACGAATTGCGTTCGGAATACAATTATCCACACCCCTCGCGAAATTTCCAACTCACCTTTACACTTTCACTACCACCCTTCGAGGTTTGTCAGAACAAAGGCCGTCTATCGATTTTTCACGTTGATGGAGATTACGTGAGGAAAGAATGATCCTTTGTTTCATATTCGGAAAAAGGCTAACCCCATTTCCTATTCAGAGTGCATGATATATAAGGGTTGAAGGATCACTCTGGCAAAATGATTTGTCACATGAGGAGGGTTCTGCCTAATCTATTTATTAATTCTGAGTAGATATCTCTCTGGTCCTGAATTATTCACGGTTGGGAAATTGTGACTCACATCATTCAAACAAAATAACGACTTAATCGCCACGAATTTTTCGAGCCCGTGATTTAACGTATGTGAAAGATGGCTACAATTTTTCTCAGATCAAGTTGAGCTGTGAAATTTTATGTTCACCTCCATCAAATTCTCTAAGCCTAACTAGTTTTCTAAGTAACCACATTCTGTATATGAAGCTACGTCTGCTTGTCCATTGGTTTGTTTTATCATTATATCATTATCAACAATTCTAAGATAGAGTTGGAAACTTCAAGTATTTATCAAAATTTATACAACAGTCACCTTCTGGCTAGAGGAAGCTTCAACTATATATCACAATATATGCTGCATTCGCCTTCTGGACAGAAACCCTAAGAATCACGGACCATCCTATATCATCTCTTTAAAATCGAATTTAAATTTCAATCTATTTCTGAAGCCTCCCTTTCTGTGAAAGTGTATAGGGAATCCGTTAGTAACCGAAATTTTAGATACAAAATTTGATCTTAGGTATAAATAGAATGAAAGTTTGCCTGAAAGTTTGGGCAGTGTTTGGGTACTGAGATTCTAATGAATATCCTGGAATGAGGATATTGGAAAAAAGGACATAATATACATATTATATTTGCAACTGCAAATCAATTAGAAGCACACATGAGAACTATATGAACACAATGAATGTAAGTGGTTCTGTAAAATTTTCTCTGGGTATTTCAAGGTCACTTAAGATATTGTCGATTCACTGAACATAAAAAACCTGAACTACGGGTTCTCGCAGATTCTGATTGCACCCGGCTCATTTGAAGCGTTTAGGCAGACGATAGGTGAGGCGACAACTTTTATGCAGCGTTATAGATAACGTGGAACTTCTGGTGACTTCATGTAAACGTATGTCCATTGAAGGAAAGAGCTGCAAAGAACTTAGGCGCTGCAACTTACTGAAGAAGAAAAATTACCGAAATAAATGGAGACCACTGAAATGGAAAGAGGATTTCGTGAATCCTACAGGTTTTAAGAAGGAGGAAAAATTACAAAATAAAGATAGAAGGGAAGTAGAGGGAGACTAAATTTGAACAATGATTTCTGATGTTCGTTAAGGAATCCACAGGCAGATACCGGTGTAGAGATGTTTTAGAGGGTCGTGATATGGTTAGAAAGCTCTAGTGTTGAAGAAAAATAATATTGTCAGTTGGCAGAAGGATGATATTTTTACCATATAATTCAAAATGAAATGTTGGGATGCCAGAATATATTTCTGAAAATAATTTATTGAATTTATTTTTTGCTTAGGATGTTGATTTTCACAAAGTGATATTATTCAGCACAATTTGAAGTTAATGTTATATCAGTTTCTTCGAGATCGTAAAGGGAAAGATGCTCTGATGGGCATAACCGTTGACTATCACTACTGAACAGTCTCAAGATAAATTGTCAAACTTTTATTTGAAATAAGTTCATGAATTAGCAATATGATACTGTTTACACAAATCAAGGATCTAATGCGATTTCGAAAAACATAAATAAAGCATAGATGAAAGTAGAAGGTTGTAGCCAGCCAAAATCTTCATTAGCAATGAAAAACACAGGAACTAGTTACCACATTTGCTTCAGCTGATCAGAGAGGAGGCTACGGTAGGTAGCAAACTACAGGATACACTGCAGTGAATTATCATGAAAAAAGATAGGAAGGGCTGAAAAGACTTCTACAGGGAACAGCTGTACATACCTGTACGAATGTGAAGTTCTTTTAAATATATGCACGACCCACCACATTTCACGGCCAAGTATATTCGGGAATGAAGCTTTTGGACAGCCTACGGCAGTGCTGAAGACAGAAACAAAAGAAGCTCCAACCGATCAGAGCTACTCGAAGTGATGTTAGATTTCAGAGCTGCAAATTATCACAGAACTTTTATCAGCTTGCTACCGCCTAACTTTTCTGAGGAAGAGGATCTCGACAAGCAACTGTGTTATGAAAGAATGATTCCGTAAGTGTTGATTTTTTCGTTGAAATTAGGGAACACATACTCCTTAGAGATGAGCATTTTAAATTAATAAAACATAGATGCTTGAAACCAATGAAACATTATAAAACTTAAAGGAGAATATCAGTTCTTCGAGAGGAATCTAGTCGTGCTGATCTAACTATAATTTTCCGTTTTCATTTTCAATTTCATCGAATTCAAATGATAAATTCAACATTCGTTGTTTTCGTAATAAAATTATCCAAAATTGTTCATAGAAAATATTGAGAAAACTGTAGATAAGATTCTGTTCATATCATAAATTGAAGGAGAGCCTTAGTTTATTAATCTTTGGCAAAGTTGCAATTTTGGACAAAAGTATTTCAAGTTCAGTTATGTCGTAATTTCTGCTGATAATTCAAAATTCTGCCAATCCGAAAGAATATTGGCAACTGCAGTAGTACAGGCATTATTCTCGCTCCTTATCATATTTCTCGTTATCTATAATAAATATAACAAAAACATGAGGTTCGGAAATAAACTGATTGAGGTCTAGAATGAACATGATTTGAAATAAGTATCGAATGCAAAATAAGGAACAGGATGCATTTCTTATCCTAACAAACATCACACAAAGGCTATTGAGGTACTAAACACTGTGTATGAACTAAATTAAACAAATTCGATGACAAATGAATATGGGACAGTCCGAAAAATCCTTCAAATTAATCGATTGATATTTGAATTTGTACAGGGTAGGTCCAGTAACAATGGCCCAATAACAATTTTCTTGTCTCAAATTCACTGCGCCAAGAAATTACGCACTTTTTTAATTTTTCATTAAAACATGTGTTTTTTCGGATATGCCAACAAATTTCATTCTTTGTTCTTTCATGAGAAATAAAAGCGAAGACATAAATTCAGAAACCAGGAAACAACCACATATTCATAACAGCAATTATTGATTAGTTTTTGCTAGAAAGGTTTGTTGTTGTCTTGGAAATTTCAATTTACCATAATGATGCAACGTGAATGCAACATTTGACCTTGGAAGTATGAGCTGAAGCAGCGGTGCTCAAATAGGCCAAATGTTTCGGGTGTCACATTCAACTGTTTCCAGAATGCTACGCAGGTACTGGAAGACTGGTAGCCATGAAATGAGACTTGGGCAAGGATGACCTCGAAAAAAAACAGCGTCCAATTTAATCAACCAATATTTAAGAATTTCCTCGTTGGGACATCGGTTCGGTAATGCTAGTAACGTTCAAATTCAGTAGATTACGAACTAGTACTGAACTGATCGAAGAGCTCGCTTGAATTTGGCCGAGGATCATCTGGTGAAAAACTTGGGTTATGCCCAATGTAACTTTACACTTACCAATGGTTTTGGTGGAGGTTCAATAATGGTGTTGGGAAAAATTTCTTCGAAAGGCCGTACTGATGTGGTCGTCGTAAGTAAAAAAACTGCGAAGGCTCAGAGATACCTTTCATTTTACATTTTAGAATAAGACATTGAACCATTTGCAGCAAACAAGTTTAAAAAACTTTTTGTTAATCTATGATAACGCCAGACCCTATCGAGCTCATATGTTTGGAACAACCCTCAAAGTCACTTAATTACTACCATGAATTAGCCTGCACGAAGTTCAGACCTCAATACCCTCGAACATGTTTGGAGCACTCTATAGAAGATTAAGATTATGAAATCACTAATTAATATTAGGAAAGAACATTAATGCACTGATACTGACCTAACGTCTGAGACACACGGGGTACCACACAAGTGAAAATTTAATCTCTAAAATTAGCGTGGATCGGTGTAAGTCCAATTTTTTCGGCGTTTGATTTCTGTTATGAAAAAGTACTTTTCTGAATTTTTAATATTTTTTCTGAAAGTGCGCCACCTCCAAAAACACAAAAAAAAAACAGTTTTTTGCGGAAAATTCAACTTTTCACATGTCCAGGAGTGCGGAAAATAATGTAAGTAGTTCTTTTCTTTACAGTTTCATGAATATAAGAGTTAACTAAAGAATTTTTAACTCAAACATATTTTTTAGGAACCATTTTTGGTAATTTATAGTTATTTTTGACAATTATTTCGCTTTACGGCCCTTTAAGTGCTGAAAATTCAACTTTTCACTAATCTGGGCTTGTGGAAGAAATAACAATAGACCATACCTCTACTTTTTCATTATTATATGGGATAACTATAGATTATTTGTAAACTTATTGCTTATTTAATTTACGTTTATCTATGCATCACATTATTTTATGTGAAAATTTGATAAATAAATCTAAGGAACTGGGATCAAATGAACCAAAATATTTTGGTGAAATATTTTTAAAACATTTCAGCACGCTATCTATTGATTTTTGAACTACTTTTTCGTCAATTTCAAGAATAGCTACGACTCAATTATCAGAATTTCCTATCCGCAATTTCATTTAGAATATTGCTAAAGCCTGTAGAACATTTCTGTTCTTATGTGGCTGCTCTCGTTCATTATTTGTCATACCGAAGATTTCAATCGAGAATTATTATACCGGCAGAACACTTAACTGATATATTTACGAACAGAGATACAATACCTGTATTATATGAAGTTGGCGAAGAAGACTGAAATAATGAGTGAAGATTATGTAAACTATTAAATTCATGTGTTATACGGTACCTCGAAATATTTTATTATACATTTTTCAGTCAAACTTATATCTCCACATAGCACACACAGACGCATAAGCATAACAAATAGTAATGATAATTTAAACTTTTTCTCAATTTTTTGGTTCATTTAATCCCAATTCCTTAGATTTCTTCATAAAACTTTCACATACAATAATGTGATGCATAGATAAACGTAAATTAAATAAACAATTAGTTACGAAATAATCTATAGTTAGCCCATATAATAAAAAAGAAGTAGAGAACAAGTCTTTTCTTATTTTTCTCCACAAGCCCATATTAGTTAAAAGTTGAATTTTCAGCACTCAAAAGGCCGTAAAGCGAAATAATTGTCAAAAATAACTATGAATGGTCTCTGAAAAGCTTGTTTGAGTTGAAACGTTCTCAGTTGACTCTTATATTTTCGAAATTGTAAAGAAACAAACTATTTTCATTAATTTCTGCACTCGGAGACATGTAAAAAGCGGAATTTTCAGCACTCAAAGGGCCGTAAAGCGAAATATTTGTCGAAAATAAGTACAAGTGGTCTCTAAAAAACTGGTTTGAGTTGAAAAATTTTCAATTGACTCTTGTATTCTCAAAATTGTAAAGCAACAAACTATTATTATTACTTTTCGTACTCCGAGACATGTGAAAAGTTGAATTTTCTGCTCTCAAATGGCTGTAAAGCGAAATAATTGTCAAAAATAACTATAAAAGGTTTCTAAAAAACTTGTTTAGGTTGAAAAATCTTTAGTTGAGTCTTATATTTTTAGAATTGTAAAGAAATAAACTATTTTCATTATTTTCCGCACTCGGAGATATGTGAGAAGTTGAATTTTCAGCACTCAAGGGACCGTTGAGCGAAATAATTGGCAAAAATAACTCGAAATGGTCTCTAAAAAATATGTTTGAGTTGAAAATTCTTCAGTTAACTCTTATATTCATGAAATTGTAAAGAAATAAACTATTTTATTTATTTTCCGCACTCCTGGACATGTGAAAAGTAAAATTTTCCGCATTAAAATACAAAAAACTGGTTTTTCGCGTTTTTGGAGATGGCGCACATTCAGGAAAAATCTTAGAAAATCCAGAAAAACACTTTCCTATAACAGACATCAAACGCCGAAAAAATTGGACTTGCACCGGTCTCCGCTAATTTTAGAGATAAGATTTCCGAAAAAAATTTTTTTTGGCGAATTCACGGAGGCCGAATTATAACAAAAATATTCTGTATATTTTGTGAGGTGACTTAGGTTATTCATGATTCTTTCCAGATTTTTCGAGCCAGCAAAATCCGAGGAAAAAAATAAAATGCAAAAAACACGTTTTTCGATGGCTGGGGCGGGGGGATGTGGAAGGGTTCTAATATATCGATGAATGTCTTCATTTTGACCCCCAGTATGATGTAATTAAGGAAAAAAGAATTTCGCAAGTGAAGGCATTTCGCCTATCTCATCGGAGGTTACCCTTCATTTTGGCGGACAGACTGATTTCGATCTGATAAGCGTTCCTGTATCATTTTATATATAATATTAAAATAAAGGAAAAATTTCAACGATTCATTCCTTGATCTTCTTATTACATAACCCTTCTATAAAACGAGACTTATTCGGATATTCCTCCAGGAATGAGATTTTGTTTGCGATATTTAGAAATTTAATGATACACTAGAATTTGAATATTCGCGATCGATAAAATCGAAACTTACATTTTGTTTACTGGACTGCAACTGCGGAGTTGAACTGTGTGGGAGACATCTTTATGCTCCTTTTTATCTGGTACGTATCTTATTTCAATTTCTGTGGAGTTTCCAGGAAAACTAATCAATAACCTGTATGAGAATCAATTGCACATTACGTAATTGATACGTTCCACAATCCATAACTTGACAATAAAAATTTATTGTTAAATGCATGGGGAAATTCCTTTGACAACAACATAAACTCCGCATAAAAAAAGGCAAAATTCGTTCGGAGTACGGTTTCAATACTTATGTTTGGTCACTGAGGAAAATGTTCGTTTTGCTTTGAATTGAATTCGTTTTGGAGAACCGTTGAAATGAAATTATCAGTGAACAAGAGAACCTACAAAAACTAGCAATATTCCCAAATAACCAACAGAAATTAAAGCACATTTTCAATTTGTCTTGACGCACATGTTCCTCTCATGAGAAATAAAATACAACAAAAAAAAATGAGATTTTGCAAGAAACCACCACCCATTAACCCTTTTATGCCCAAAGTCAAACTACATGTTCTTTTGTTAATTTACTTTTTACATAACGCAAACAAAAACAACCAATGAAACTAAAAAATTTATTAATGAAAAAAATGGGTGTACTTATACGTGAAAATTGAAAAAGCAATCTTCTTCAACACAATCTTTTTCGCACTTGCATCAAGCTTATTTGATGCGTATGTGAAATAAAACGCATCCCAGTCGCTTTGGAAGCATTTTGGGCTATGTGCATTATTATCATGTACCAATCTCGCTATGGCTGAACTTGTTGATCGGCTTCTTGTGTTATTACGTGAGCGTGAAAAGCGAATAACCCACCAGCACTTTCTACATCAAATTCTGATATGATATAAAGAAATAGAGCCATCCATTATATTTACTCCTTCCATCCCTCTGTTATATTTTTGGATTAAATGTGGTAAATATACTTTGCTTACCGGTTCAACAGTATCATGAATAGTACCTTGACGCACACATAGTTGTCTTTCCATCTAACTAGCAGTAATTCATTTGTGGTATCAAAACGATAATCACATTCAGCTCTCTTTATTTTTTCTCCCTGTCTTTGACTGATAGTAGTGGACACTTTTTTGCGCGATTCTCGCGAATGGTTCCAGTAGCTTTGAACCCTTCCATTCTCAAATCTTTCTACAATCACAACTCGTAAAAAGTAGTCAAATTATACAGAGTGCTCATTAGAAATCGCAGATGTTTTTTTTTGAGTACATATTTGAATTCGCGTATTCCATGAGGCTCTTTTACTGCAGATTCAGATTTGCCACAATAGAGATCAAGGGCATAGCAGTAATAATCAGAACTGGTCAGCACCCAATAATTCTATCCAAACCTTATAGGTTTACCTATTTTAAATTGTTTTGAGGCCTAAAACTTCAAATCTTCATGAAAAATACCTTCTCGACAAAACTTCTCCATTACCAGATCTCAAAGAAGCCTAAGTTTGTTCATTTTGTCGTTGGATGATTGTGCAAAACTGTTGTCAGCAAAGTGAATGTTTTTCTTTATGTCCAAAATTCGATTTCTTGACATTCATATTGTTACAATTTTCACACCAAGGTCTTCACCTAGGCTTCAGTAGTCATGTTCTCTAGGCAGCTGGTGATAGCCGGAAATAATTAGTATACAAACCAAACTACATAAATCTTCGTTATCCAAATCGAACGAGTATTTATTATTTTGTCCTGCATACATCAAAGCATTTCTCACTAACAGCTCGTGAACCTCATCGTCAAAAAGAATCTGAAAAGAGGCCTCTTTTTGACGACAGGCTGTTAGTTTTGGTCCAATTGGTAGAATACGAAGAAGAACTGTGTTGCGACTTTGAAACCAAAAAATGTGCTAACCTTGTACGAATTTGGTTACTTGACAATGTTCCGTCGTTACTTTTGTACTTGCTAGATTGTTTTCCAACATCTTCCACACGAGAATTACTCCCATGCGGAATGACTTCTAGGGTGCATTATTTTGTAATATAGAAGTACGTTAATCTTCCGCCTCGCCTTTTTCTTCATCTGTGACGGTTATTATAAGGCTGTACTCGTTGTCCCCTTCATCTTCTGAAACTGAACTTATAGCATCTTCTAAGCCTTAGTAGTTGTTACTCACTCGCCACCAATCGAGATATAGTTGAGAAAGTACCTGCCAAAAAATACTGAAATAAATTCTACACTTTTGACTGTTGAACTAAAAACCACAGTAATATTGTTTATTGCATTTAACCTGAATTCACACAATAATAACGTCATAAGTAGCTAACTCACTAAACGATAATGAAATCAAACATACTATTGCTAAACACGAAACAAATTCATTCACAATTCATATTTAGTACAAAATAAATCCTCCTACCTGAGCTTCGTGAAAATTCCAGACAAAAAGTTACTTTTGGGCGGAAAAACATTTGTTGTGCAATCTCAATGTATGTATTTCTTTACGACACTTAACACCATCTATAAGCAACTTTTGCTATTATTGAGTCATTAAGACACATAATTTTTGTTAACATGATTTCAAAGTAGTGTCGTTTTTATAGTAGTTATAGAGTGCATAATAAATGGGTTGATAACAGCAAGTGTTGATCAATTTTTGCGAGTAACAAAAATCTTCTTGAAATTTCTGGGTTGAACTCACACAAGAAAAGACTTCAGGTGTCCCATTCTCCTGTTTCAAGAATGATCCGCAGGTACAGGTAGATTGGTAGTCATTGGAGGGAACCTGAGCAAGAACGATCCCCAACGGTAAACCTTAAGAATTTCCCCATTGAGATAGCGTTTCACTACAGCTGGGAACCTTAAAATGCAGCTTCGACAGAACAGTGCAGTGTACATGAGCACTGAAACGATTTTGCAACGTCTTAAGGAATTCAGTTTTAGGCCTCGTGTGACAGTTTACACATGAGTCGAGATTTTTTCTTTTTATTGCCATCGACCATCTCTAGTGCACGTCAACATGAAAGATATGCCCATTGTAACATAAATGTACTTACTCTGGTTTCAGACGATAGGGAGAGTAGGTTAGATTGTTGTAATGTCTTTATGTAGGCCTCTTCACAAACTATAACTGCTAGTGTGCTGTGGAAATCGCTTCCATCAAAGATTTTTCCGATAACTCACAATTTGGTCCTCTTCAAGAAGCCAGAGACTCACACCTCAAATCATCTTAGGTGGCCACAGCAGTGGCATGATAGGCATCGCCTCCTCCAAAGAAATAAGGAGAGATAAAACAAAACAATATTGAAAAGATTTTCACGTTTCATTATGTTTACAATGAAAATATGTCAATGTCAATGTTAAATCAAATGTTCAAGTAGTCATCTTTTTACTTCCATACAATAAAATTTTCACTTCTGGCTTTCTGACTGTTTCATATGGAGTGCCACAGGGAAATATCGTTGGCCCGATTCTATTAAATTTATTCATTAATGACATTGTCGATTCGAAGATTAAGAAACATGTCCTTACTTTATATGCAGATGATTCATCCGCGATACTGAGTGGAAGCTCGGTTTCGGAGTTATCTAAGTCGGCAAATGCATTGGTTGAGGAGATTTCGAACTGGTGTTCGAGGAATATGGAGTGGTTGTCAATCATTCCAAGACAGGGCTTATGTATTTTTCACAAAGAAAGCCTGATTTTAGTCTTTTGGTTCGCGCTTACTCTAAAATTTTGAGACAAGAAAATAATGTGAAATTTCTTGGGTTGTGGCTGGATGGTTCAGTGTCCTGGGTATCTCATATCGACAATGTGTGTAAACAACTATCCACTAGATTTTTTCAGATGCAAAGCTCTCGAGGAGTGTGTTCTTTCCCAACTTTGAAAATGTTTTACTACGGCTGTGTCGAGTCATTACTATCATACGGCACAATATGCTGGGGAACCCCTTTTCACGTTGAGAGGGTATTCATTATGAAAAAAAAAATTGTAAGGGCTATGCCCGGGCTGTCAGGAAGAACATATATAACATATATAAACACCTCAAGAAAGTCTAGGAACACTTCTGAATATCGATATGTCATATCCAATCCAGAACGATCAATATGGATGATTTTTTTAAGAAATAAACATCTGCATCAATTTCTCACCAACTTAGGTAGAGTGCCGCAACAGATTTCAGTTTTTCTTATGAAAAATGCAGCAAATGCGACGCTTCTTTATAATCATTTCATGTATTCAGTGTTTGAAATCAGTTAGTTGGCACTTTGTTTCTGTTGTAAGCACAAATAAAGTATTCAAGTTTTGTGATTCGACCATGGAAAGACGACATTCGACTAGAGAAGAGATGTTACGACCGTTGGCATGCTCCAAGCTGGGAGCTCACAACGGGAAGTATCCAGGGTTCTGGGAAGTAGCCCAAGTGTCATAAACCGTTTATGGTCGCGTTTCAATGAAACAGGTAGCGTAGAAGACCGCCATACAGGTCGTTTCAGGATAACTACAGTCGCCCAAGACCGATTTTTGGTTTTACAAGCCAGAAGAGATCGTACTACCACAGCATCTCAATTAACTCAAGAGCTATCACGAGATCATAATGTACAAATTTCCGACCAAACTGTGAGAAATCGACTGCACGAAGGTCAACTCCACTCCAGACGTCCATTAAGAGTTCCACAACTGACCCATGGAAATCGCGCTGCTCGTTTAGCTTGGTGCCAAGAACACATAAACTGGGATCAAGAGAGGTGGGCCACAGCTCTACTCAGTGATGAATCTAGATTTAGTTATTATCCCGATTCGGGAAGAGTTCGAATATGGAGGGAACCTGGAAAGCAGAACCGTCTCCAGCATGCACGAGAAATTGTTAGACAGGGAGGCGGATCAGTGATGTTTTGGGAAGGTATACGCCTTGGTGGGTGAACTGATCTCGTTTCCATCACAATGGGTCGAACAACCTGTAGTGGTACTGTATCTCCAAACAATGGGTCAAAATCCACTCTTCCAACAAGATAATGCCCCTCCTCATTTTGCAAGAGTTGTCTTGAACGTTCTCGAAGAGAATGATATCGATCTTCTACCGTGGCCATCCTGCTACCCAGATCTGAATCCCATAGAGCATGTGTGGGACACCCTAAAAAGAAATCTCCTGCGTCAAAACGTCTTCCATCATGAACAGGAGCTTCGATTAGCAAGGGGCTAGGAATGACTTAGGCCAAAATGTAATAGACAATTTAATATTGAGCATGCCGCGACGATGCCAAAGTGTCATTAATAACAGAGCGAAGAGGTGGACCTTCTGGGTACTGAAAAATATAAGTGCTTCCATATCGTTTCGAAAATATTAGTTCAGGATTTTTTTTGTGTTTTACCAATTTCGTCATTTTCAAATTTCAATTTTTTTTATAATAGGTGCTTTGGAGAAGTCAAATCTGTATTCTGTTTTCCTGAGAATATATTTTCAAGATAAAGTGTTCCTAGACTTTTCGAGGTATATATATATATATATATATATATATATATATATATATATATATATATATATAAATAATATATATATATATATATATATATATATATATATATATATATATATATTTCACAATGTACTATCCATGTAAAAAAATTTAACGATTATGAGACTTGTGGCGAGGTGCTTTTTTACGACAGTAGAAGCCCAAACCATAGATTATACATCCCCAATTAATGTGCATTAAAATATATAATGCGCTGCCGAGATCAATTTTTTTTGAACCCTTGCCGTGTTTCAGGAAGTTGGTCAAGGAATTACTTACTGAAAGAGCCTTATACTCTGTAAGTGATTTCCTATGATTTTTAATTCTATCTTATAAATGTGTTATTGAGTAAGGAAATGCTTATTCTTCTTTTTTTTTTTATTTTAATCTCAATTAATATGTAAGTTTTTGTCAAAATCTTATACTTGTTGTAATTCAGTCCAAGGAAAACAAATACTCTATCTATCTATAATACAATAATGACTGGAAACTGTCTCCTATATGGTTCAGCATATTTACGCTAGCGTAAATCGACCGATTTCTCGAAAAAGGTCACAAAAAGATCTAGGATGCCCTCTCTAACAAAATTCTCTAGAATTCAGGTCAGAAAATCGAACATACCAATCCATAGGACCTCTTTCTCTAGTCTTACAACCAGGATATTGCATTTTGCGGTGTAAGCAAACTGGTGCGGCGTAAAATGCAATTATAGTTCAAGAAGAAGGGAATAGTTTTCTAGTTTTTCTATTCTCAATGAGTCTATCACATTTTCTTCGAAATAATCAAAAACATATATCAAGCGTGGGATACCTAACAGTCAGAAAACCATGAAGAATTGACGAGGGTCGAGAAATCAACACAGTACAAGCCTTTTCAGAACCTAAGCCGACGTCAGCAGATTCCAGTAGGCAGACTTTGAATCATTCTTACACCTTATAGCCCCTCACACTACCTATAACGTGAATATATGCGATATTTGTGACACTCCTTACAGTGAAGCACCTTCTCCTTGAGTATTGTAAATTAAGCGACAAAATAAGAGTGTTGAAACTAGCAGAACGCATGACAGAAACATCAAAAACTTGAAAAAACAACATCCACGACCTATTTTAGTTCCTTGAGAGAATTAACTGCTGTATACTTATACGAGTACCAGTATTGTAATACTAGATACTAGCTGACCCGGCGAACTCTGTTCCGCCTGAGAGACATCATTCATTATTATTTCTGTATTTTAGTACATAGGTTGCTCTTCAATTAAGTACCTCACCATGAGAAAACATGGATGTTCTAGATTCAAACCATAAACTTGTGAGGATTGGCCTTGGGATGGTCATGGCAAATGCAAACCGGATCAGAAGTTGAAGTCTTTTATTTCAAAAAACAATACAAAAAAAATAAGTACCTACATTTATCATTCATTATTATTTCTGTATTTTGGTAAATAGGTTGCTCTTCACTTAAGTGCCTTGTGATACGCGACATTTTTTGTTTTATTATCAGCCGCAAAAACAAACAACGCAGATGGTCTTCCGACCCGTGAACATGCCACATATAATTAACCATGGAAAAAATATGGATGTTTTAGATTCAAACTACAAACTTTGAAGGATTGGCCTTGTGATTTGTTGATGGTCATGAAAAATGCAAGATGGATCGGAAATTGAAGTCATTTGAATTCAAACGGAATATCGGTTGGGATCATCGGGATCCTCGGAATGAGAACTTCCTCACCTTTGAATCTTCCTTTCAGTATCGTCGCGTAAATAACATATATTACACAATCTAACCGTTGCACCGATTTGGTTGGTTTATATTTCGAAGCATGATTACTAGCCAGCTTTAGGAGTAAATTGTGCGGTGGTAAGCCAGGCACATCCAAGGAGTTTAAAAATTCAGTTGGATAGTTGGTGGCTTCATCTTCGTTTGTGACGCAGTCAATAGATTTGCATGAATGCATTGTTCCAATGATCTTATTGTGAATTATGTGGTTCAGGTCATCTACATCTTTAATCTTTGGCGCTGAAATTGCTCGCTCACTCAACCATTCAATATTTCTGTGGTTATAAATAATGTTTGGAAATACATTGTGGATAAGTTCGTCTTTTGATGAGATAAAATCACAGAAATTTTTGGAAATTATATCAATTGGCTCGATTCTTCGACAGGTACTTGACCATCACCGATAGTCAGCTATTGCTCCGAGAAATCTTTAGCAGATGTTTCATTAAGCAATGTAACTCTCATGTTTGTTGTCAGCTGCAGTTTCTTCACATAGCGCCATTGATTCGACGATTTGAGGCAAGCGTTTAATTTGTCGGCAGCCATAGATCTTGGAATTACTGGCACTGTTTTGCGGAATTCGCCAAATCCAAAACATTTCGAGTCAATGTTCAGTTTAGTGCTTCTAATGCACGTTTATGCGCCATATTGCATTCGCAACTACTGACATGAGGAATGTCTTACCAGTTCCACCAGGGGCATCTAGGAGATATAAACCACCATTTTCATCATCGATTGCCTTCATTAACTTGTTCTTGTTTTCTAGTTCACTTCACATTTTTAATATTGATTTCTGACGAAAATCTAAGGTACCTACCCACCAATTTCAAGCCATATCTGTACAGCCGTTCTTGAGTTCTTGGCAGACGTCTGTGCGAATGAAACAAGATAATGTTTCATTAATTTTAACGAGAATGTTTCGGCTATAACGCTATTGTTTTTGAATCTGTATTCATTTGTATTTTACAATATCTATATATATATATATATATATATATATATATATATATATATATATATATATATATATATATATATATATATATATATATATATAGATATAGATTCAAAAATATAGCCGAAACATTCTCGTTAAAATTAATGAAACATTATCTTGTTTCATTCGCACAGACGTCTGCCACCAATGTTTGATAAAAAGTTCGATATCCTGCTTGGAAATTGAATGTTGAGCACTTCAAAATAGCCATCAACTGCAGACTAAACCCCTTCATTGTCAGTTCTTTTACCACTGAGTATTTTTTCAGAGAATAGAGCGATAAAGCTCCATATGGCACATAGGGTGCGTGGGACATAAATCGAATCATCGAGATAATGGATATGTAAAATGATGCATATGAAAAAAATATTTCTTGCTTATATGCCACAAATCTCTGGCTGAAGTTTAGCAGCAATGGAATCTTTATAGCGAAAGTGAGTGGAAATTTACTGGATTAATGTATTATGACTTTAGCGTAATCTTGACCTTAGGAGAGATCGAGATAGGGCTGAGATTATAGTAATATTATATATCATGGTTTTTAGAGGACATGATCATTTTTCTTATGTTAAATAGCAATCGTATCTATATTTCGAAATATTAGGTATAAAAATCTATTATAACAAAAGTATCCAACTAATCCTTCTCTTCATCTAACTCATTTTCTTGGAAAATAAAGAACGTGAATGTGTCACAGTTTTTCCGCATTGCCTCAAGAGACAATGCAATCTTAATCTAAAATTTAATATTTTTCAGGAATATAGAACACACGTTTCCTTTATGGCAGGAAAAACGACGATGTAATAAAAAAAAACATATTACAATAATATACGTCAAGCCAGAAAATTATCGGTCTCAAGTTTAGTTTTGATTTGAAAGGCTGTTTTGCCTAGCTTGCTAAGGAAACCTTAGGGGACATTAAACATCTGTCAGTTTAAATCTATGATTTGATATGAAGATATGAACTCAGGGGTTGTTTAGGAGTTATTTTTGTATGGAAAAAGTTGACAAAAGTTTGATTCTTGATTTTCTCTGACTCCATCGGAGTTGGTAGAATCTGCGAACTATCGTCTCGAAAATTATTGTCTGCTAATATCCAAGTTTTTATCAGTTTTTCATTCTCCGTTTGAGGAAAACATTTGATTGAATTCGATTCTGGGAGTTCCAAAAATTTCTTCTCTCTCATTTGAACGCGTTTGCGCATCATCCCCTTACCTCCGTTTACTACCACCCCGAAAATTTCCATATGAGGAGGTTGTGCTATATCTCTCTGAAAAGTTGATGAGATTACTGCATATTTTTTATTCATCAACGATCGAGCAACCCTTTTCATTTCATATATCAAATCGATTTCGTTTCAGAAAGTTAATAATTCTTCAGATCTGGAATGAGAAACGGAGCGTATGATACCATTCTATAAAGAAAAGGCTAGATTTCTATTGTTTGAATTAATGAAATAAAGAAATAGTTCATTAAGAAACTATATGTCGCTCTGTTATCAATTTTCTCCAGTTTTTTCCTGATCAATTAGATTCAATTACCTTTGGTTGTTGGTTGAAAATACGTGACTTACGTTAGTAGCATTTTCCATTGTTGTATCATGACTTTTTCACATTTTAAAGATTAACGCAATAAAGTTGAAACAGAAATAGGAAAAAAATTTCTTTTCAAGCCATTTTAACAAAACTTGGTAGACTCGGTGAAGACAGTCTAGCGAAAAATTCTAGTTTAGGAAAAGTTTACTGCAGGTCAACAAAAAAAAAAAAAGTCCTGCGAAGAGGACGTGTGATATACTGGGTGATTCATCAGTGGCGCGGTGCTCTGTAGCTCGTACACTCTTCAAGATTTCATTTTTGTTCGAACGGTATTGTATTTAGAAAGTAAGAATCTACTCGAGCAATTTATTTTGCAGTAAACAGGGTGTCCCAATTTTCTATAAAAAAATCTTGAGTGTTCTTTCACATTGGAGGACCATTTTTTGCTCAAGATTCAGGAGCAGCCTAAAATCTGCTATAATGTCTTTAAGTAATAAGTTTTTTTGGTTAGTAGTTTTGTCACAATATTTTTTTTTCGTAAAAATTCATGAAAATAGGCTGTAACATCATCGCATGCTCCTTCGGCCTGAGAGGATTAATACTTTTTTCTTTCGTTACCTTATATAAATATAGATAGAAATAGAAATAGATTATCCTCATTTTATACAGGAAATAAATATAATAAGGGTGACTTATTTATGTCTACTTGATCATTAGAATTTCCGGTGAATGCCTAAATCTGTTAATTTCAAGTATTTCCTGAAGGTTGAGTTTTATACCTCTTTTCTCAGAATGTAGGATTATAAATTCTGAATTGTAAGAGTGACCATTTTGCTAAGATGATTTGAATAATTTGAATCAGTTTTTCCATTGATGAAACTGCCTTTATATTCAGAGATTCTAACATTAAAATTTCTTCCTGTTCTACCTATATAAAACAATTGCAATCTGCACAATCCAATCTATAAACACCTGATTTGTTAAACTATTGAATCTCTTGTCTTGGTGTTCACAGATTGGATATATATGTAGTAAAGCTAATTTTTGTTTTTCTTATATAATATGCTGCTAACTAAATTTGCATCATAACCATTATTTATTGCAATCTGTTTTATCAAATTCAATTCTTTGAAATAATTATTACTAGACATTGGTGTGCTCAAGAGTCTATGTATGTAGCTATTAAACACTGCAACTTTATGTTGGTAAGGATGTGCCGATGCATAATGAATTGTGATATCTGTATGAGAAGGCTTATGATAAATTGAAAACTGGTGTTTATTATTTGATCTTGTTATTCTTAGGTCTAGGAAATTGATCGAATTGTTCTGTTCTATTTCAGAAGTGAATTTTATTTTTGGGTGCAGGTTGTTGATGAATCTTTTCCATTCAATTGTATCCTGAGTCCAGATTTGTTGAATATTTGGAGTTATTTTCTTTTCTCATATGGATTTGATTCGAAGTTTGGTTTAATTTTATCCCTTCTGAAAGGAACATTTAGTCTTCATCGTCGGTGTCATGGTGTGACTTGATTTCTGTTAGTTCATCTATTTCAGGGGTATTATAGCAATATCTACGTTATGATAATTGTGATTACTAAAATTTGAAGCGCTTTCCATGAAAAAATGCATTACTTGGAGCACCAAAGTTATCATGATGCATTATAAACGGATTACAATAAATTGAATCCGACTTACAGTCGGATTACACATTGTTCTAAAACAAGGACAATAGCAAATTACAAGCAAAAATATTATAAAAAAGTATTATAATACATACATGAGAAAATGTTTACAATCTTAAAACCAGAAAAATATGAATGAAAAGTGAGTACAGTCAACCTCAATTTATGCAATAGAGTCTAACAGTTGGGAATCCCAGATTTTTCCTGTTTCTCGAAAAATTAAGTGAAGCCATCTATTGTATAAACGCACAAGTTATCTAAGTATATATCTTAGAAGTCATTTATATTGACTTGTTATCAAATATCATAACTAGATATCTCTATTAATATTATTCATAAAATTTCGCCATTTAAGTACAGTTGGACCAAATGGATTAAGAAAAAACCAGAGTGGTGAATGACGAAAGTGTGGTGTGGTGTGTGGGCGTTTTGGGTGAAGTATCTATGAAGGAAACTCGAAGTCTATGAGGAGATTTTAGTATATTTCAAGTTAGATTCAAAGAAAAATCAAACCAGCCGAGTTAATCAGGCTGATTCGTTTCCATTCGAACACACTGTCTAAGGGGATGCATTTTTAATTCGCTCAATATTTCACTAATCCAAGAGACCGTAGGGATAAATGTTAAATATTAACTCAAACTTCATACAACAAAAAGATAAGATAACCAGGCTAAAAATTAAATAATGTCATCACGAAGTTTCGAAAATTTTCTTCAACGATAATTCCAATATTGAAAACATGTTGCTGATCTGATTTTCACAATTCTCATTGCAATTCTTTTTGTTGACACGTATATCACCCATAAGGAATAACGATTCCTAAAATAGAATATTTATTCCGCATATCAATTGGAATCAAAACAAAAACATACCAACTTGTCACGTTTCAAAGCTGTTATATTTGAATTATTCACAACTCTAATAACCTGAATTAACCACAAGTAATTACCTTGCTACTTTTATGGCTGAAATACACTCTGCTATTTTTCCCGAGAAACTGATAATTATTGCTGTAGAAGAAAAGATTTATTATTGCTATTCTTTGTTGAATTTTATATAAAAGAGAACTTAAAATTGCTAGTTTTATTCAGTTGCATATAAAATTTCAAGATGTAAGTATACATTTTGATTATCTGATTTCAATTCTTCTATAAATTTGTTTTTGATTCTAATTTGACAGATCGATATTCATCAAATTATTCTTTGGAAGAATGAAAAATTCGAATTTATTCGCTGGAATTCAACTACCTGACCATAACAATTAAATACAAACAATTTTTTCAGTTGAATAATAACAATATGTTCTTTCTTGATGAGCACAGTTCTTGAGAAATGCATTGTCGATTTGGGTACTTCCTGTTTCTCTTAAGTTTTGCATATAGAACAAGAATGAACCAATTGGGAGCTTCTAAAGACTTTTTTTTCGAACTGTTCCCCAAATAGATTAATATATTATTGTTATTATTCTAATCGTTTGCTGTTACATTCCAAATAGCCTTTTGGAACACATTAACAGCTTCTTCTGAAGACTGAAATCCTTGACCACGAAGTTCATTCTCGATTTTGCGTAGAATAATCGTAGGGACTTATATTCGCACTGTTGACTGGATGATAAAATAATTCGATGTTTTCTCACGTTGAATATTTATTTGCTGTGCGAACTTGTTTTGTCTTAGTGAAGACAAAGTGTGGTAAGCAAATGATTGTGTTCCAATCGGCAGTACCTGTTCTTTGGTCTTGTGAAGAAATTATTGCTACAAGATCTGTTTCTGAAACAAACTTTAAGACCATCCTTTTGGGGACACTTCGGCCACGGATGACTTTTATCGGTTTTTCTCTCTTAGAACACCCATACAGAAGATTGGCGCTTATTTTCTGGCAGGTATGAATAATTCCAAGATTAGTTACCCTCAATAATATAGTAAACACTATAGTTGAAACGATCAGAGTTTTCTGACTCTCATTCACCTTCCAGCTTTCTGTTATTTGGTCAAAAGTTGCGGTATCTAACGGGAAACACGCCATGCTTCGTGCAAAATTTCGCGTGTTGAGGCTTTTGAAATCCGCAAAGATGCTATAATCTCTGGATAGATGGTGTGTCGATCTCTGGATAATCTGAGGCACAGTGTCCATATTCTTTTGAGTGACCATTGTTTTTTGTGCACCTGCGCTTAGATCATCGCAAAACCTAACCCTTTGGCGTTTAAATTCTCCATGATAAACTGTTAACTGGTGTGGTGGTTTAATAACGAAAACAGAAACAAACTCGCCGAGACTTTCTCGCTGAGATAATTGACTTTAAAAATTGTTGAAAAGGATTTCGCGAAAATGCTGAAGGTTCAATTTCATTTTTCAACTAACTTGTTAACTTTTGAAGATTGTTGTGACTAAAACAACATTTATCTGATATTTTGGATTTCTATTAACAAATCATAACTGTTCATTTTCAGTACTGATAGTTGATTAATGTTGTCCTTTATGTCTCAGCATGGCAAACATAAAAGACATCGTAATTTAGAAGAGTAGATCGATAATCTTCATAAATTGAATGGTATCGTCTGTGTTGGCGATCGAGGACAGACCGATGCGTGGGTCGGTGTACACATATTCAGCCATTTTTGAATCGTTCTTACTCTAGTTCTCAAATATTGCCTTCATCATTTCGATAGTCTCCGCCAAACTATTTCTGAGTGTAAAGCTGAAATTAATACAAATCCGTTGTTCTCATTACATCGTTATTCTTCCCGTAAAAAATACAATGAACTCAGGAACATTTATATAAAAATTGCAAACTGTTAAGAATCGAAGGTACTCCGTTGTTGACAAATGCTTTCAGGGAGATCGTGAAGACTTACTGGTTATTGCAGTAGATATTTTCTGACATATTCTCTTGATAACGGTACTAATTATGGATCATCGGAAATACGAATCAATAACATTTCAATAAACGATTTGATCAATGAATACAAATGACACATGTTTATATGTTTCTTTACTATAGTGATCAAAAAATTTTCAGTTTAAAGAGAATAAAATACACTATAAGCTCTTATGTCGCGGGGTATATATTCCATAAATATACCGCGAATACAGAAACCGTGAGTATGGAATGAAAATTGATATAGGACTAGCTGACCCAGCGAGCTCTGTCCTGCCTTAAAGGCAATAAAAAGCAGATTTAGGTATTTATAAATTTTTTTTATCAAAAAAAATACCTACATTAATCAATCATCATTATTTCTGTATTTTAGTACATAGGTTGCTTCATTTAAGTACGTTGTGATACACGACATATTTTGTTTTATCATCAGGCGCAAAAACAAACAACGCAGATGGTCTTCCTACCCGTAAACATATATAATGACCATGTTTTAGATCCAAACCACAAATTTTTAAGGATAAGCCTTATGATTTGTTGATGGTCATGGCAAATGCAAGATGGATCGGAAATTGAAGTCTCTTAAATTCAAACGACATATCGGTTGGGGTCATCGTGATCTTTGGAATGAGAACTTCCTCTACTTTGAATTTTCCTTTTATTATTGTCACGTAAATTACATTGTTAATCAATTTTATAAGCATCAAACGCGTACCGTTGCAGAGTTTTGGTTGGTTTGTGTTTCGAAGCATGATTACTACGAAGCCAACCACATCCAAGGAGTTTAAAAATGCAATTGGATAGTTAGTGGCTTCATTTTCATTTGTGACGCAGTCAATAGATTTGAATGAATTCATTGTTCCAATGATCTTATTTTGAAATATGTAGTTCAGGTCATCTACATCTTTATTCTTAGCTGCTAAAATTACTCGCTCTTTCAACCATTCAATATTTTTGCAATTAGAAATTATGTTTGGAAATACATTGTTTATAAGTTCGTCTTTTCATGAGACAGAATTACAGAAATTATTCGGAAATAATATCGATCCGCTCGATGAATCGACGGGTATTCGACCATTACCGATAGTCACCAGTTGCTCCAAGAAATCTTCAGCAGATGTATCATCAAGCAATGTAACTTTCACGTTTGTTGTCAGCTGCAGTTTCTTCACATACCGCCATAGATTTGACGATTTGAGGCAAGCGTTTAATTCGTCGGCAGCCGTAGATCTTGGAATTACTGGCAGTGTTTAGCGGAAATAGCCAGACAGTAAAATCATTGCTCCTCCAAAACATCTCGAGTCATTGCGTAAATCTTTCAATGTTCGGTGAAGTGCTTCTAATGCAGCCATATTTGTACAGTCATTCTTGAGTTATGAAAGGTGTAACTAATATGACTTTCTCTTGCTATATATATATATATATATATATATATATATATATATATATATATATATATATATATATATATATATATATATATATATATATATATATATATATATATATGTGTGTGTGTAATGTGGTAATGTTCACATATTGGAAAATTATTATCAGGGGTAGATGTTTCAATTTGTCAGAGAAATTGACAGAATTCATTTATAGAACAATAGAATTATATCAACTAAAGAAATGATTTTAATTGTAACGTTAAATTCTGGCAGTTACTTACTATTTTGGAATTTATGGTCTCTATAGTTAATTGTCAGATTACTTACGGTATTTTTCTCTCTTTTTCATGGGTTTTGTAAGATATTTCAATCAGGGTAAACTAAGTCTCACATCATTCGTTTTGCCAAGGAATAGCTCTCAACTCTTAGAATTTCATAGGCCTGCCCTTTCATTATTAGATCAAATATAAATTTAATCTCGAACATCTGACTTAATAATTCACTTCGAATTTCCATTTCTTGTAGCATTTTCAACTCCTTGTTTCTTTATGTTGGTGAGGTGAAACTATCTGATAGTCCATAGAAAAGTTCTATTTGTTTTGTGAACTTTGATTCGTTCTACCTACTAGTACTGCTTGATCTGGCATCATGTGTACTGGATTGGAGGAGAGATTATCAATTCTACCTACACACACAGATCTTCAAATTCTGGGGAGCTATTTTCGATTTGCTACTGTTCGATGGTTGTATAATTCGTGATCAGCTTTATTCGGAAGGTAGCCATATAGAATTAGAGTAAGTGTAAAGAGCATATAGGTCTATTTCATATTGGAGTCATAGAATGCACGGAGAGGAAATGAATTCTGATTGGTTCAGAGAAGTTCTAAGTTGTTTCCTGGTTGTGTCTGTTGAAGTTTCTAGACGTTGACCTAGGATAATCTATCAGCTGTTGGATAAACAAGAGGACATCTTGCCATTCTGGAATTCTTAAGTGACGCTTCTAATTAAAATCAAAGTGTGTTTCTGATTTTCGGCATTGGGTGGGTTAAATTGAATCCTTATATTTGCTAGTTTGTCCATAGTTTTATGGATTTTGAATAGAAACAACAAGCATCTTGTATAAGGGATCGTATTGAAAATTTCGAAGGCATACCTCAAGCCACATATCATCCTTGTAAGTAACCTTAGGGCTTTTTCATTTCGTTGAACTATCCTTCTGGGATCAATTTTTTTTCAGATCCTATTGTTCCGGTTTGCTCCAGTGTTGCTCCAGATTTTAGTTCAAGTAGTGAGTTTCTTTTGTTCGTGCTTTTGAACTTCAATCGGCTACGACAGTTCAGCTCGTTCTTGTCTTGATCTTTGGTTCTGTGCAACTTGTACCTTGTACCTATATCTCTACAGTCTAGTTAGCTGCAGCTATTTCGTTTCTGTACTGATAACCACCAGTTTCAAGTAAGGATTTTCCATTTCATCAACTGTGTATTCTTACATTGTGTGTAAAACAAAGAATTGGACGCTACCGGTGAGATCTACCCACATTTTCATTTTATTGAGAGCCAAGCGGTAGTAATAGAGACATTTCAATCTTCGATATTCAACTCAGCCAACAGTACAACAGATAATTCACTTAGTTTATTTATACAGGGTGCTACAACGAAAACTAAACAGAGGCTGTATCTACCAAGATATTCATTTCTGATCAAAACGCAAAAACGTTTTTGTTCCAAGGGGGACATCTTTTGGAGTTCAAAACTTGCCTGAAATATCAACCCCTTAAGCAGGAATTGAAATTGTTGAACATTTTGAATAGAGAAGATGGGTATAGTGATGACTCAAAAGAAAGGTCGTATATTTGTCTACATCGCCTTGAACGAATTTCTATTTTGAATTGAAAACTGTAAAAGATGCAGGGTGAGCAATTGAAAGATAGGAAAGACTATTTCCCTGAGACTATTCGAGTTTCAGTGAAGTAAAATGGAACAGATTCATGTTGATCAATGACAGTCATCATCAAGTACCATTCCCATCTCGAATTTAAACCCTCAGAGCAGGGGTAATTTTCTATCCAGTGATACCTTTCAAGTAAAGGATTTCGATTGCCTTCATGTTTGCTCGCAATAATTCTATTCTCATTGAGTTCCATAGGAATTGGAGGATACAAAACGGAAAAGTGACTGAAGATGCCATGCATAGTATACCATCTATCTTCGACCACTATCCAACAGGGGTTGATTTTTCACTGAATAAACACCTTTTGAAAGACAGTTACTCGTTTGAGATATTCGATTTCAAATGTAATAGATAAGAAAACTTATACAATGGCTAAAAACAAAGAGGAGAATTTGAGATGTGAATGGTGTTTCGGAAGACGACAGCCTTTCATCTGGAATAAATCTACTTGTATAGCTCAGGGCGATTGATAATCTCCTCTATTTTTTAGTAGCTAACTCTGTATCTTCTACAGTTTTCAATCAAATATGAAAATTCGTTCACGGAGATGCAGACAAAGATAATACCTTCCGAGGTATCACTCGACCCATCTACCCTCCTCCGAATTTTCAAGGGTGGTCACTCCTGCTCTAGGGGTTGAAATTCGGGATGAGGATGGTACTTGATGATGACTGCCATTGATCAGCATGGATCTGTTCCATTTTACTTCACTGAAACTTGAATAGTCTGAGGGAAATAGTCTTCCCTATCTTTCAGTTGCTCACCCTGTATCTTTTATAGTTTTCGATTAAAAATAGAAATTCGTTCAAGGCGATGTAGACAAAAATGCCATATTTCTTTTGAGTCATCTTCCTTATTCAAAATGTTCTAGGATTGTAACCCCCGCTTACAGTGTGTATATTTCAGGCAAGTTTTGTACCCCAAAAGATGACCCCCTTGAAACAAAAATTGACCTGTTCTTGAGTTTTGATCAGAAATGAATATCTTGGTAGATATAGCCTCTGTTTAGCTTTCATTGAAGCACCCTGTATATTTATGCAATACAAATATTTCAGTGTGACAATATTTCGTATAACTAGTACTTACATCCTATTTTCAATGGACATATGGTTAGACGTTCATGTACTTAATTTTGTGAAAGACCAGGTCTTCCCTGCGCAGGAAAGGTTCATCTGTGACTGTGGGTACCTTGAGTGGTACATTGTATTGGTAAATGCTAAGTGTTGACTTTGATGAATATTTGAGTTTAATTGAGAATATATATACGTACTTATTGTCAGTTGGATAATATCACCTTGCTCACACTGAATTTTTACCATCTTTTCTTTACTCAATAGTTGAATAGGCATAGTTACCCTGAACAAGTTGAAGTAAAGCGAGTTAGTATAGTCAGCAAGATATTTCAGATATTGAACCTTATTATTTTGTATTTCTTGATCGTTCTCCAGGTAAATCATATTTTGGATTGTGGAATTCTAAGCATTATTGATCTGCAAGGAGGAATCTAACACTAAGGTTATTCGCTGATGCTTCGGCGCCCCTTTCTCTCTAATTGATACAGCGAACCCCCCTATCTTCGACTGAGCGAACCGTTGGTACCAAGGTGTAATAGCATCTGGTAGGACGTTGAGATAGTACACCTACTTTATAGGGTTTTAACATAGTAGTCGGTAAATTCAGTAGGTTGACCCTATAAATTTTGGCGCCCAAGCCGAACTAAATATTCAGAAGCCCAAAAACTTCATCACCAATCCCATTCTCCATAAACATAATACAGCTGAAATAATTAGAGAAACCAACATTCGATCCAAGAAGCAAAATAATACAGAACGAATAAAGTTCATATCATCAAAAATCCAAGAAGAAAATCTCATTTTAACAAACGCTGATAAAAGCATCGTATGTCCCAGTGAAGACCAATATAATTAAAAAATGCAAAATATATTTGAAACACTGAACATAATGGAAATACCTAAGGATCCAACCAAATTCTTCTTTACAGACATAAAACAAGGATTGGAACATATAGAGTACCTAGCGCAAACATAATAAGAAAAAAGAAAATTGATTCCAATAAACCCTTAATCTCCAAAGTTGAACAGACTAATAAAACTGCACAAAGAAGAGGAATCCGATAGATCAGTAGTTTCATATATAAATACAATTTCAGGTAAATTAGCAAAGTTTTTAAATCAGAAATTTATTGAACTAGTTTCATTCGATATAAAGAACATATATCCAAATATTCCAACAAATGAATGACCTCCGATAGTCAGAGGAATATTTAGCAAATATAAGACTACCACACGTTGACGTTAAGTTTTGTAACCAACTAAAAATCTGCCTATCTCATAATTATCTTCAACTGCAATCAAAACTTTCCAACAAATGTCAGGACTACCCATAGAATTACCTCTCAGTCCCCTATTAGCCGATATATTCATGGATGATATAGAAAAAACAGTGATATTGAATAGCCACTTAGCAAATAAACATAGAGCGTTCTGGTACTGATATGTAGATGATATTTTGGTAGGTTTCCATGGCTCGAATAGGCAAATTGAGGAATTTCTGCAACTTTTGAATGAGGTTCATACCAACATTAAGTTTACAGCAGAAATTGAAATCCAACCTAACCTAGCAATAACAAAATCGACTAATAATTTTCTTGATAACATCTACAGAAGAGAATCTAACTATTCTCATGGACTCATTCAATCATTTAAATCATAAATTAGCAGCTCATAATTCAATGATCCATAAAGCATTTCCTTCCACTGTCATTGATAAACATAAAAGATGAAACAAATACTATCAGTGAAATTGCCTTGAATAACCAAATTCCTCTGGTTTTTATTGACAAAATTATTCAACGTGAAGAAAAACATCCAATAACACAATTATTATATTCCATAAAAGACTTGCTTGAAAAAATAGGCTAGTTTCAACTACGCTGGTCCTCTCTCCAATAACTTGAGCAAATATTTTCCCAAATTCAAAATAACCACTTCTTTGCTCAACTTGAGAAAATTATAATTCAATGCTAAACAAAAAACAGACAAGTTCAAAGAATCAGGAGTATACAACATTGTTTGCAATGAATGTACGGTAGCATATGTTGGACAGACCTGTAGGAGTTTCGAAATCTTATTTAAATATCATCTAACCTATGGAAAAAATTCTCCAATATGTGAAAAGTTGAAAATCATAAAACATTCTATATCATTAGATAATATCAAAGTTCTTCATAATTTCGACAGAGAAAATGATATGAATCTCTTGCTATATTTAGAAATCAATGAACTTTGTAAAAACCCAAGTGAAATCACTTTAATAGGCAGCTAGACATTAATACCTCTCCACTACTAAATTTTGAATTAGGTTAGTTTTTTCAAAAGTAGGTTCGTTTCCTGTAGTTGACTACTTGAAAATGACTTGATAGTCGAAGTCGGTCATGTTTGTGAAAATAGAATTGTGGAAAGTATGAAATATGTTTCTCTTCATCTTCGTTTCAGTATTCACCTTCGGTCACAACAAACTATCGGAATAACATAGTTTGTTGATGTTTCATTGCTGTGTTCGTTAATGTTCTGAAAATATTATCGAGGAAGCAATAATCTTAAAAATAACTGATGAAAAACAATCGGCAAAACGTAACTTTTTTGAAGTATTATCGATGATTACTAAAGATTGATACGACATACTTTGATCATTATCATTTTCCATTCTTCATTTGATTCCGATGATAATTTTGACTGGACAAGATCTGTCGAAGCAGCTAATTTTCGAAAATAATGAAGTGAGTTCTTCTTCAAAAATTTTAGCAATACCTTCTTCAAAACATGTACGAGATATTTACTCTTAATCGAATGATTATTTTCTCAGGATTCCTCAGTTTGTGATACATGAAACGTAGATTTCTCCATAATTAAATTTGAGGAAGATGATTCATTATCAAACAAACAACAGAAATATGACGTATACTGCTTCAATTCCAGATTTCTTTCTTCCGTTTACAACATCGTAAAATACAAATACCACCTATGTTCTGTAAAACCCCATACGTAGCTCGCAACAACTTCCCCATCTTCTCTCATTGTTCCCGATCATAAGGATTAGAGCGAACACGCCCTCGATTACATTTTGTTTAGGGTCATGTTTATTCAGTAACCTTTGGATTAATGAAGACATGAAATCTAGGTAATACAAATTTGCAAACAAAATAACAAAATAACAAATGGTCCACCCTATATTAGATCTCGGCATGCTCACATTTTTTTTTAAATAACTTTTCTTATACCATTAGAAAACTCATGCCTCATTTTACTCGTATTTGATGCGATATATTGTAAGTGAGAAAATAAGTCGTGCTCGCTTTGCTGAAAAGAGGATGAAATACTGTTCAATAACAAAAATAATAAAATTAAATGAAAGGAAACCTTGAGCTTGATTAGAACATACACGCAGGTTTTTCGAAAGTTTGAGTTTTGCTCGCTTCATCAAAACGGCGTTCTTAGACTTCCTCTGATCTATTCTCCTTTTATCGACTTCTGAACAATTTGCTACTGCAGGTAGCTTATACCCATTGATCTAGTCATCTAAATTCATCAACTGTAGAAGCCAAACTCTCATCAATTCAGAAATATTTGAATGATGAAACGAAAACGCGCAGTTGTTTTAGAAATGTCAGCTGTGAAACTAATTTTTAGTTGGTTACAAAAACACACTTCAACCAAATAGCGTAATAGTAGTGAAGGTTCTGTAATATAGCATCGAGAGTGGAAATAATTTTTCAATGTTTTCCATTGTTTCTCGAGAGCGAATCTATCAATTTCTTACAACAGCCTTTGATCTGGAATGAATCTACTTGAATAGCTCAGGGCGATTGATAATCTCCTCTATTTTTTAGTAGCTAACTCTGTATCTTCTACAGTTTTCAATCAAATATGAAAATTCGTTCACGGGTATGCAGACAAAGATAATACCTTCCGAGGTATCACTCGACCCATCTACCCTCCTCCGAATTTTCAAGGGTGGTCACTCCTGCTCTAGGGGTTGAAATTCGGGATGAGGATGGTACTTGATGATGACTGCCATTGATCAGCATGGATCTGTTCCATTTTACTTCACTGAAACTTGAATAGTCTGAGGAAAATAGTCTTCCCTATCTTTCAGTTGCTCACCCTGTATCTTTTATAGTTTTCGATTAAAAATAGAAATTCGTTCAAGGCGATGTAGACAAAGACACCATCTTTCTTTTGAGTCATCTTCCCTATTCAAAAGTTTCAAGGATTGCAACCCCCGCCTAGGGGGTTGATATTTCAGGCAAGTTTTGTACCCCAAAAGATACCCCCCTTGAAACAAAAATTGACCTGTTTTTGAGTTTCCATCAGAAATGAATATCTTGGTAGATATAGCCTCTGTTTAGTTTTCGTTGAAGCACTCTGTATATTTATGCAATAAAAATATTTCAGTGTGACAATATTTCGTATAACTAGTAATTACATCCTATTTTCAACGGACATATGGTTAGACGTCCATGTACTTAATTTTGTTAAAGACCAGGTCTTCCCTGCGCAGGAAAGGTTCATTTGTGATTGTGGGTACTTTAAGTGGTACATTGTATTGGTGAATGCTTAGTGTTGACTTTGATGAATATTTGAGTTTAATTGAGAATATAAATACGTGCTTATTGTCATTTTGATAATATTACCTTGCTTACACTAAATTTTTACCATCTTTTCTTTACCCAATAGTTGAATAGGCATAGTTACCCTAAACAAGTTGAAGTAAAGCGAGTTAGTATAGTTAGCAAGAGAGAGTTTCAGATATTGAATAATAATAACACTAAGGTTAGTCGAAGATGCTTCGGCGCCGCTTTCTCTCTAATTGATACAACGAACCCCCCCATCTTCGACTGAGCGAACCGTTGGCACCAAGGTGTAATAGCATCTGGTAGGACGTTGAGATAGTACACCTACTTTATAGGGTTTTAACATAGTAGTCGGTAAATTCAGTAGGTTGACCCCATAAATTTTTGCGCCCAAGCCGAACTAAATATTCAGAAGCCCAAAAACGTCATCACCAATTCCATTCTCCATCAACATAATATAGCTGAAATCATTAAAGGAACCAACATTCGATCCAAGAAGCAAAACAATACAGAACGAATAAAGTTCATATCATCAAAAATCCAAGAAGAAAATCTCATTTTAACAAACGCTGATAAAAGCATCGTATGTCCCAGTGAAACCAATATAATTAAAAAATGCAAAATATATTTGAAACACTGAACATAATGGAAAGACCTAAGGATCCAACCAAATTATTCTTAATAGACATAAAATAAAGATTGGAACATATAGATTACCTAGCGCATACAGAATAAGAAAAAGAAAATTGATTCCAATAAACCCTTTATCTCCAAAGTTGGACGGACTAATAAAACTGCACAAAGAAGAGGAAGCCGATAGATCAGTAGTTTCATATATAAATACAATTTCAGGTAAATTAGCAAAGTTGTTAAATCAGAAATTTATTGAACTAGTTTCATTCGATATAAAGAACATATATCCAAATATTCCAACAAATGAATGACCTCCGATAGTCAGAGGAATATTTAGCAAATATAAGACTACCACACGTTGACGTTAAGTTTTGTAACCAACTAAAAATCTGCCTATCTCATAATTATCTTCAACTGCAATCAAAACTTTTCCAACAAATGTCAGGACTACCCATAGAATTACCTCTCAGTCCCCTATTAGCCGATATATACATGGATGATATAGAAAAAACAATGATATTGAATAGCCACTTAGCAAATAAACATAGAGCGTTCTGGTACTGATATGTAGATGATATTTTGGTAGGTTTCCATGGCTCGAGCAGGCAAATTGAGGAATTTCTGCAACTTTTGAATGAGGTTCATACCAACATTAAGTTTACAGCAGAAATTGAAATCTCTGATCTATTCTCCTTTTATCGACTTCTGAACAATTTGCTACTGCAGGTAGCTTATACCCATTGATCTAGTAATCTAAATTCATCAACTGTAGAAGCCAAACTCTCATTAATTCTGAAATATTTGAATGATGAAACGAAAACGCGCAGTTGTTTTAGAAATGTCAGCTGTGAAACTAATTTTTAGTTGGTTACAAAAACACACTTCAACCAAATAGCGTAATAGTAGTGAAGGTTCTGTAATATAGCATCGAGTTTCTCGAGAGCGAAATAATTTTTCAATGTTTTCCATTGCATTAATTTCGTTATCGGTGTATTCTGAGCGAATCTATCAATGAAGGTTCTGTAATATTCGAGAGCGAATCTATCAATTTCTTACTTATAAAATTCAACGCCACACATCTGTCGATACGTCAAGCGAGGCGGTGTTTTCAGCATTGGAATAATACACGTTTCAAAAAGAAACCGACGATGCATTAATCTTCGTTATCGGTGTATTCTGAAAAATTCGTCCATGTGGAATAAAACTTACATCAACAATAATTTCCCACGACATGTGTCAAAATATTTGTTTTCAGGAGAATAACATCCAGAAAAAATACGATTTCATTTTCATACATTATCAGGATTTACCTTATTTGTCGGTTTGTCGTGATAATAAAGCGTGTACTAAATTATTAGTCGATGCTCAGGACTAGAAATAAAAAAAAGGCTATAGCCTTTGGAACGAAATTGATCAGAATGCTATACGGTCATTGATTGAGTAGGAACCGAAGATATCATGCTGTTATTATCTCTCCGGTATTCACAAGTTTTTGGCTGACTTTGATTTTCTTCCAAAAGTTTAACATCACCATTATGAGTTTTATTTCAATTTCTATGAGTACCGTATTCATTTCGATTGTCCCCGAGCATTTCTTATTACAGATGGATTACAGAAAATTAATTCTTCAACATATGTATATTCCTTCTGAATAAATTTGAATTTACAGTTTTTTGCGGTAATGTCTTGGCGCAGTGATAATCGCTCTACGTCCAAAATTCCATCAGATGCTTTCGGAGTGCTGAAGATCTGCTGCAGGAGTATTTGTCGCTCGTTTTATTTTCATGGATTCCCATATGTGTTCATCTGGTTTCACATGATAACACTATAGACGCAACCTTATACTTACACTTTTCGCTTCAACAAAGTTGAATTTCTTACTACTACTGCGTCACAAAAAATTCAGTAAGTGCATTTGGAGAGGTGCCTCCCTAAAGTATCAGACATTCACCGCCGAAGAGAATGGTACTATTATATTGCTCTGAAAAAATCGTCCTATTATACTTCTAGAAACGCTGAAGCGTAGATCGTTGGTGAATAAACAAAATTTGTACTCATCAATCCATAAAAAGCAATCCCAGTCGTACTCATACTAATGGAGATATCATAGAGAAAACTGGAAATGAGTTGCACGTTGCTCCGCAGTGAGCTTAGAGCTTGTGACGGTAGTTTATACTTTTTCAAGACCACGTCGTCATGCCTTGAACACATACCTGATAACATATCTTGAGTTACGTTCTATGTTCAACAAATTAACAAAAAATCACTGATATCGCAGCCAAACATTACTGAAGAATGAACTTGGTAATATAATTGGAAGGCTTTATAATTCTCGTCAATAATTTTAACTTTACAAACCCACGTATGCTGGAATTGTGGTCTTGATACAATAGTCCTTCATTCAGTTCGTACGATTCCGAATCAGTATAGAATGGAATAAGCGAATTCTCTATTCACTGAATAAATACCTTCTGCACTTCTTTTTCAAATTTCTTGTATTTTTTCAGGAAATCACTGTTTCTTATCGCCCCTCTTTTGGTACTTTTATTGGCCGTAGCCCGGGCCGTAGAAACGGAAGAAGATTGCAAATGCTGGAAAGACTTCGTTCCCGAATTACACGTCGATCATTACCATTGCAGAGGATTGATACATAAACGTCTTTTCGATTGCAACGAACCCGAACCTCCACTATGTAAATGCACAGTTGACGGAAAACAAATCACTCTAGATCTTGGGGAGACTCATTGCGCCGGAATGAAGAATGCCGGAAAGAATTGTGATAACGATCAAGAATTCGAGGAATTTTTCAAACAGAATCCACATCTGAAACTCCATCACTGATATAATGTTACAGAATTTTTGTACTCATCTTTTTGTCCTTAATTCGTTGTGAAATAAATTTATGAAATAGGCACTCGATTTCTTTTTACGAATATGTGTGATAGAAATAATCGAACAACACGCAACTATACAACTGTAAATGTTAGACACAAATCGAAGTACAGCTGTTTAACCATAAAAGGTAGTTAGGAAACGCATCTTTTAGGGCTCTTTTCTCAGAAAATCAGAATGGTTGAAACTGGATTTCTCATTTGCGAGTTATAAGCGACAATTAAGATTTGGCGAATTCTTCGAAATGTCCATATCTTTGCTAATATTGGAGTTGGAGTTTCGAATCTTTAACTTTCTGCAGGAACTTTTGTAGTTTGAATGCATTGGTGTATTCAATAGACTTTTTTTGAGTGTAAACGTGTATTTTTGTTCCAAAAATAAGTTTTATTTGACATATTTAAATTGCGTGAATATTTTTCATTTCAAATATATATTTAAAATATAATAACATTCATTCCAACACTTGCTGTTAGTTAATAATAACTATAATTACGTCAATTATTCTGTTTCCTAATCCAAAAACAGAATATTTCGACAATTATTAAGTCAATTAAGACAATATTTTCGTATCGTGTTTTTATCGTTAATTTTGAATAATCCCCTCATTTGTGTGAAAATGTTAATAATTTATATTCCTTCGAAGATATTCGAGTTGAGTAATCTGTGTTTACATTGTAAGAAATTGTTGAACTGTCAAAAGTACTCAGAAAGTGAGTAAATCATTTATAGCATTGATTAATTTATTTGGAAATTGTCAAATTATGTAATTATTGTGTTCTTGCTTTACCTCCGCAGCTAGGAGGTAATATGGAACATACTCTGAAAAGAATTCTGTTACTTCTCATTCAAATAAATAGTTCGAAATTAACATTTAATTGAAAAATACGAGTACAAACTAAAATTGAACATAAAATACAACTTCATAAGAACAAAACGAGAATTCCCTGAATGGACATCATGGTTTCTGAAGGTAGATCGGCAAAGCTAGAGCGAAATGATTAAAAAGAGATCCTGGTTGCTCGACGCTGCTCCCTGGAACAACAGAATATACTTAATAAGCGTAGGCCATTACACTGGTCCTCCAAACTCCATCATAACCACTATAGATTTTGTAGAGCGTGTTATGAAGTATAGCATTGTATTTTGGGAAAGATCTCTGCAATAGGAATATGACACGAATTGATAGAGAAGTGTCTAGGCCGCTACAGTTCGTCCAAAATAATGAAGTCCGGATCAGTATGAAAGCTGGCTATTTCAATAGTAGTACCTTTGATTTGGTACAGATTGTTGGAATTGTTTCTCCCACTTGAAGCACACGGTACTCGGACTTATTCGATGGTCGTAATAATTTATCGCACCAATCAGTCATAAAAAGAGATTGAGATCCTTCAGCATTTAGAGTTTCATAGATTTTGATGTATTCAACTAACGTAGAACATTTGGACACTTCACTCGAGACAAATCCAATATATAAAACAGGAAAAAATTGTTCTAATAAAGAATCCTCGAGCACACCGCTAGAAATTGGTCACGGCAACCTCTTCTGAAAAGAAACACATCGATGCTCAATGAGAAGTTATTACGAATGCATAAGAACTGAAGAAGGCGCTCGTGGGGCATAGGTGCCAAAGTTAGACCGGAATTTTACCGCCGAACGCTCTGGTTGACTGGAATCAGTTTTCATGATTCAGATTGAATTTATGGACATTCCCAGGTATGATTCTTTCGATAATTTTTTACCTATGGGAACCAACTGATGGAACGGTAATTAATAGGGTGGAGTCTGTCACTGCTCTTCCATATTGGTTTTTTTGTGAAAAGGAGGAGAGACTGTGAAAGAAGAAGGACGGACACAGACTTTCAGGACTGAAGAGGTAAGACTGTAGCCCTTGAGGAGAACAATTGACACCAGACAAATGTCTCGATCTCTTGAGAGAATATGAATATCGGTCAGTGTGACGTTTATGCTTAGTGTGTAGAGGTTATCTAGCTTCTAGATAAAATAATCAGCAGAGGATTCTACCAATATGTATTTGGTTTGCAAACAGTAGGTGCGGGCAGTGACATAGGGCACATATAGTTCGGTGATAAGGGATGATCTACGACACTTGACGAGATACTTGATGATGCCAATTTTGACTCGCAATCTTCCTTTGCTTACTAGATTTCCTGGGGCAGGAAACTGGAATATTTCTTGTGAGCTAAATTGTCTCTTTCTCTCGACAGTACCTATCTCCAGATCGCCAGATGAAGTTCTGGTGACGTATTAAACGTAATGTACGATCGTCAATTCAAAGTTTAACCGGCATTGTGGTTACGATTTTGGAAATGGTCCAAAGCTTTCGCAAGAAGATAACATTTCAGAAAATACTGCCACATGATATTGATGCCAAGTGAAAAATTCCAATCAGGATAGACGTCCTTTCAGTTAACAATAGTCAAATTTTCTAATCGTTTTCGCTGATATCCTTGCCAAATGATGATTCAAGGGTGATTTTAGAAACAAAATTTGAGTCAATAGATAAAATTATAACGAATAGACAAGGCGTCTGGTAGGTGAAATATCTGGTTGGTGAATGGTCAAGTTGGATTAGGTTTGTATTCGTGAAGAGTTCTAGGAAAGGAATAGAGGAAGAATAGTATACCATAGAAGAGCATAGAAGTCAGTTGATATTAGGCAGGTTGAAATCGCCATATTTGAAGAGTGGTTTATGAGCTCAAAGATTAAATCACAGGTCTTGATATCGTTACTACAAACTCTAGGTCTGTATTGCTACCGGGATGGGGTCACACACACGATGGAAACACAGAGGGTTAACACAAACACTCTTCGTAAACGTAAATTTGAAATTAAATAAAAACACGTGGTTCGTTAGTAACCAACGGCGGTTTGGCAATATGGCGTGGGTACGAAAAGCCGGCTCGTGGCAACTCGTGCTGCAGCCGGTTTTCTAAGACAGTGTGAATTCGAAGAGGTCGTTGAAGAGAAAGAGAGGGAGTCTCCGAAATGCACAGATATTTAAACCCTCGGTCCAGGTAGGTCCAGAGTACGCTCTGTGCCTAGCCTGGTCGAAGGGCCAACTAGGCGATCTGTGATTAAGGAATCGTGGTTAACACGGTAACACGCTTATTCGGAGGGGCCTAGAGCGATCTATGGTGAGATACGGTAGTGGACATGGTAACAGTATGAATATATTATTGTTTAATAACAGACATAATCATTACAAGCGTTTACGTACAAATTTGTTTCATATGGTGTGAGGATTTCATTTTATAAGACATCGTGTATAAAATGTTATTCAGAACAGGAAATTGACTATCGAGGTTGAACGTTGTCGCTCCAATTCACAATGTAAATTCGAACAACCTGGACTTTGCAATTTTTTTGACATGTTCTATTCAGTTTACTAACTCAATGCGGAATATAACAATGTGTATAGAAATATATGTGAACTCAACAAACGGAAAAAGCCTGATATATAGGAACGTCTAAAGATATTGAATTCGGAACAATTATATCGTAAATATGCCTTCGCAGTGCACTCTGGCGGAAATGACGGGAAAGCTGGATTCCGAGCTTGTATCCGAGACATATACACAAATTTAAGTGCATTTTCACAGCCTGAAAGGGTTCTATTATGTACAAAATCCTTTTTGAGAATCCATTTCCGTTGGCGTATACGTACGAAGGACGAGAGCTGTTCCAGAAGGAGATCTAGATTTAATGCTTGGTCGCCACCAGTAATGATAGGAGGGGATTAGAGCCCTTGGCAGGCGCCGAGGACCTTTTCTTTGCCCCCCAAGATGTCTGTATATGTCAGGTTGAATACTTCAGTCGAAGGTCAACGAAATATATGGTTACGCTAATGGGGAAAATTGAAGGTCCAAATCTATATGCTGTATGGAGTATTCAGATTATTTTTGATGAGAAATATTTTTAATGCAACTGAAATGGGATCAAATTCAAAGCTATGGTACGAGATTCAAATTTTGTTATTTCTTTTATCCTACATCATCAGATAATCTGAAAAAAATATCTACCAGTACTTTTTGAAGTCCGTTGGTTCCATTTTCTACAGAGTGGTTTGTCAGTGCACGAACCTAATTGAGACCGAAAGTTCTATGCTAAAATAAGGAGGATTTATGGTGCTTGAAATATGCAAAAGAAGATGAAGGAACTGATTCAAACGCGATTGTAGCTTATATTGAAACCCACAAACATCAACCAAAGAATAGCCGACGGAAAACGTGTAACCGAAACAACATTAGAAGAATTTTGAGAATATTTAGTTCAGATCTCACAAAGTAATGATAAATCGTCATTTATTAACCGGTGATTCCATCAAAGATTATATTTTCGTACATGATTCGTAGAGTAATGAAATGAGGATATAACTTTTCCCAGAAATATGATATTGATCGATGAGTTGGGGAACATGAAGGCCTCTTCAGCAGGATTAATATATAGAATTCCTTAAATACAGATAGCAACATAATTTATGAATGGAATGGAAAAAGACGATTTGGATTCAATTCACCGTTAGCTATAGTGGTACACCATATATTAGGATCGTTTACTTCCAACTAGCAGATCGAAGGACAAACTGGTTTCAAAAGGATGGTGCACTTGCCCATAATGCAGTCCATAAACTGTGTAACGAAGTGATTTTCGTTTTTAGTTCAAATGTTTATAAGTTTGGCTTTCCGTTCGAAGTTTGTTTCCTGATATTGAAATTTGTTTTGATCGAGATTGATCTCAAATTTTTGTGGGTACTCTCGTTTGATAAGCACAAAATGAACAATAATGGAAACCGTCGCTGAAGCGGAGTGACCATTCACAGCTGATCTCATCTTGAAATTTGAGAATGAGAACGTAGGTCCATGTAGGATTCATGAAATTTACTCAGCTGAGTTCAGTCTTAGCGACAAGAGACTTTCGATAGTGATTATTACCTCAGTTGATTTTCCATTCTGTAAATTAGTCTTCCTGAAATATGGTGAGTAGCTAAATTAGCTGATGCCTCTATACATTCCGTTGATTTCCTTTGTTATTGAACGTTATTCTGTGCCAGTGTCAGTAGAAATTGTAGTTGAATTTGTGTCGCTATATTCCGAGAATATATCATAGCTTTTATTCCGAAAAGCGAGTTATTCAGATCCGTTGTTTTCGCTTGTAATTAGGAATTATTTCACGCCGGTTGTGGTTGAAACTTGTGATGAATTTGGTACGGCTATTCTGTGAAATTTACATACGGAGGTAGTCCGAAAAGTAGCTGATCATCTAGAATGATTTTAATCGATTGTATTTTCTGTGAACTACATTTTGGCATATTATAATAATTATAATAGGCATATTACATCTTTCACACCACCACGTATTATTCCGTTATTGATAATCTTTACAAAGTTTCTCGATCCGACGATAAATATTTCATTTTTTTTGATCTAGTAATATTTTTCCCATCCTGTTGTATTTCCGTTATTTCCGTGGTTTTCGTTGATTTTGAGCTGTGGTGTTTCGCTACCTAAGCAGTACACGGATATTGAAGTGCCTTTTGCGCTCTGTAGAGGTTTGAACCACATATGCTATACTGGTATTCGTAGGATCTGGACAACTCCAGTGACTTATTCATAGAATATTAAGGCTTTTGGTGATTCGCATGTGTTCTGTTCCTACAACCGCAGTGTGTGGGTTTGAAAGTTTCAACTGCAACCTGTAGTGCAACAGTGGTACTTGAAAGATCTCAAATACTCCGCATCAACTTCCTCATAGAATACATTAATTCTAAGATTTCCGATGCTTCCGTCGATTCGGTGCTGTACTGTTTATCCCACATATGAATTATGCGGATCTGGAAGTACCTACCACCACCTGTTGTGTTGATTCCCTAAAAATGCTGCAGAGGAATATGTAAGGTCTCGTTCAATTCTCCATTCAGACGTCGAACACTAAATAGTCGTCTTGTTAGCCGTTTTGCTTGTACATAAATCAATAAATCGATTTGAATTGAATTATTCCAAATAGTCCAAATACACAAAACGTGCGTCATAAAGTGGTTGGACTGATCATTGGCAATATTTTGTGCCAGTGATAGTACGTAGTTAGTTGAACTTTGATAGGTTTTTATTTTCCACAACATATATACACATACATATACACATATACACCTACTGCCAGTTTCATTCCCGTTGAATTGTGTAGCAATTTATTATTAAGTTTCATAAAGAGTTGAGATTTTGGAATCTATAAACTCAAATAGTACACTTAATATTCAGTGACAAAAAGAAAAGTGAAATGACAAAATGAGAATCAACACTTAAAGATAACTAAAAACTGAAAGCTAAAGAAAATAATCTGAAATAGTTATTGGCCGATTTGAAGTAAACTAAGCAACTCTATTATTAGTGAAACAATTGTCCAAAGAATTCTTAGAGGCATTTACTGATGCAGAACTAACTACACTATCCGTTAGACGGTTCCAAACACTGAAGGACCTATTCGAAATGAGGTGCTCGCGAGATGCCGTACGGAACCGTTCACGTACTAACTCAAACTGATTTCCACGTAAGTTATTCTCCTCTTAGTCGCCTATGAACGAAAGTGGGAATCTTCATGATCGACAAGCGCTCCTCATAGCTTGGGCGTACGACACCATACGAAATCATAGTAGCCCTTCTCTGAATGGATACTAAAAATTTCACGTCTTTAGTTAGCCAAGCATGCCATACTGAACCTGAGAACTCCAAAATTGGGCGGACGTAGGTCTTGTATAGTTCTGCAGCAGTAGAGAGATCACATCCATGTAAGGATCTTTGAAGTAAACAAAATGTACTTATTAGAACAGTCCATAACATGATGGCTCCAGGATAAATCTGCCGATACAATTACTCCAAGATCGTTGTGAATTTATACACTCTCTATTTGGTGACCATTAACGAAATATACCAAATGAGGATTATTTTTCCCAAAGTAGAGAACCTTACACTTTTCGTTATTTAGTGGCAGGAGCCACTATTACGCACACCAACGAGTAATAATGTTCAAATCATTCTGTAGGGTGATCTGAAGCAAGATAGGACAATTGAAAAGTTTTGTATCATCAGCATATGAGAAGCAGGCATATTTCAAAGAAGAAGGCAAATCAGAAATGTAGACCAGAAATAGTAGGGGCCCAGCACTGAGCCTTCGGGACCCCACTTTCTACAGAAGTGAATACAGATCTTTCACCACCAACCTTAACTGAAAACTGTTTTTCCTGAGAGAAATCCTTTGATTCACAGTAGCAAATCTCCTCGAATACCAACATGCTGAAGTTTGTGGACAAGTCTTCTTAGAGGAACACGATCAAAAGCTCTAGAGAAGTCCAAGTAGACTATGTCCACTGGATCTCCTCCATCCAGAGACCTCGTCCACTGGTCAATACACATGAAGCAGCAGCAGCGTGTTGACAACTATCATCTCCATCATTTTGACAGCAACAGAATTCATTGAAATTTCACTATAATTGTCGCATTTTTTAAACACAGTAGATACAGATGCCTTCGTTCAACAACTTGAAAGTGAAAGCGTTTTGAGCGATGTCGACATTATCTGGGACAGTGGACCTATCAGCGAACTGCTACAAGATTTATATAATTTGACGAATATTCCATCTAGTTCAGGAGACGAATTTGATGTCAGTCCCTTGATGGCCGCTTCCACGAGTTCTAGAGATATGGTTACATCACTTATAGTATTATGGTTTCTTCTGGTGGAGATCTTTGGCAGAGGGCCTGCAGGTTTTCTAGAGAAGGCTTTGAAGAAAGTATCAACGAAAATACTGGCAGATGTCTTATTATCAATGGATAAATTCCCAACGTTGTCTCGAACTGAAGGAATAGATACTTTGGTGTTGAGAGTGCTACGAATGTACTTGAAAAATTTCTTTTTATCCTTACTGGAAGAGATCTTTTTCTCAAAATTCTTCTTAACAACGGATATACATACTGACAGACGGTTGGAAAATTGTCGATGATCTTGGAAATCAGGATCGAGTCTATTTCTGATATATCTTTGCCACAGAGACTTTTTATAGCGAATCATTCGGATGATGCCATCATAAATCTAGGATTTGGTAGGACTCTGACGCATAAATCTTGAAGATGTGTTTTGGGCAACATGGAATTTGACAGTAGCATAAAATTTGTCCCACATGTCGTTGACATCGTCTGGATTCCACAGCTCATTCCAATCCACCAACTGCAAAGTCTCACTGACTCTCTGATAATTAGTGAATTTTATCTTCTTCACATTTTTTGAGTAGTTAGGGGTTTCATAAAACTGCATCCTTCATATTGACAAGTACATGATCCGATTTTCCAACTGGTGGCTGATATTTTAGTGAAGAAAACAAGTTTCTATCATTGACAAGGATAAGATCCAAAGTTCTTGGGATTTCGTTGAGTCGATATCGAGTAGGTTAGGTTAGATCTCTTAATTGTTGGAGGTTTCAGTTATTCAGCATGTTGAAAAATTCAGAGGAAGGAACCACTGAGGAACAAGAAGTTACATGCCACTTGGGATCACTTAAGTTAGAGTAAGTTTACCGCTTTTTCGCTTACACATTTTCACAACTTACACGCTTTAAAATTTTGATTTATGACTTATATGTTTATCTATATATGACACCAAATGTGTAGATATGTATAATGAAGCATTCATGCATTCAATGTCTTCGATATTGAATATAGTCCTAGAACCGTCTAGTTTTTCTTCAATTCCTATCTCCAGTTATCAAGTGCTTAAAGCCCACTCAGAAACAAATACTCTGGGTTATCACTAACGCCTTAGGTAACAAGTTAAGATGAAACAGATTCCTTTCCCCGAGGAGACAACTACGTCGAACAAAACTGGCGCTCGTGCTATTCTACACGAAAAAATAACCTTTACAACTGAATGGCATGATAAGTAAAAATTATAGAGACACAAAAAAGTTACGCTTCATGTTCCGCGAAATCCTGTGATCTATTTCTCTGGACTAGACGTAGAGTGTTTGGTGAATCATTAGATTTTCATCACGTCAGGAAAGTAGGTATTATTTGTCACAGAAATTACAGAAAACTGTTGGAAGATATTCAGTAATTCAACTACTGAATATTGAGAACTTCATGAGATGTCGAGTCTGCATAGCTAATTCAGCAGCATGATATTAAAATCCTCTATAAGTTCCATGTCTTATATTCTCTGAAAATTGTTACTGTCATCTTTTCAATCGAAAATGTTCACGAAAAAATTCTAATGAAGTGGCCATAATTTTATGCACATGTGGAGTTTGAGGAGAAAAATGTGTATATTTGATAAGTTATATTGATGATATTTTATGGAAATTCATTTTCAACAAAGACTAGGTGAAATGTGTTTTATACTTACCACAATGTCATTTTTAATTGGTCAACTACAGGAAATGAACCTACTTATATCGATACTAGCCTGATTTGATATTGAGTGGTGGAGAGGTAATAATTTCTAGCTGGCTACTAAGGGTGATTTCACTTGAGTTTTTACAAAGTTAATTGATTTCTAAACATTCTAACAGATTCATTTTTCTTTCCTTTGTTGCTCATCATGAAGACTTTCGATATTATTCAATGTTTTGTGTTTTTATGTGTTCACATATTGAAAAAATACTGTGAGGGGATCAATGTTCTTTAAATCTGGTTTTCCACCTGCCTGCCAACATGAGCTACCGTACACTCATTGAAACGAATTCGAGTACTCCTGATTTTTGAATTTATCTGTTTTCAGTTCAGTATTGAATGATAATTTGTTCAAGTTCAGACCACTTAAGGAAGAGGTGGTTATTTTGAATTCATGAGAATAGTTGCTCAAGTTATTGGAGAGAGGAGCAGCGTAGTTGAAATCAGCGTATATTTTCAAGGAGTAGCCTTTGTGAAATATAATAATTCTGTTATTTGATGTTCTCCTTACGTTAGATAATTTTGCCTATAAGAACCGAGGAAATTTTGTTAATTGAGGCAATTTTTCTGATAGTTTATTTCAATTTCGAAGTCTCTTGGTGACAGTGGAATGGAAAAGGCACTGTGGATCATTGAAGTTGCTAGTTTGTGATTTAAGTGATCGAATGAGTTGATGGGAATACTTAAGTCTATGAAGGTTTCTTACCTGTAGATATTGAAATTGAAATTATTAGTCGACTTTGTTCTTGTCAGGTCAAGAAATTTATTGGGAAATTAATTTTTTTTCTGCTATAAGCTTAAGGCATTAGTGCATACAGTCCTTTTAAAAGGATCACGATATAAATGCATGTCGTAAATATTCAGAGAGTGGTGGCGAGCCGGCAACACGTGCATCTTCTCATTAGACCTCTCTCAGAAGCATTTATGTCTTTGGCATGACGTGAAATACGATAGTGTTGAATTCATTGACGACTATGGATCTCAGTTTATATTCTACTAAAAATGGCGGGTGAGTATTATTCAATTACTATCTAACAAAAATATTTTTGAAACTCTATGGAAAATTCTGACGCATTATTGTCTCTTGCTTACAACTTCGATGTTATTTTCACATTTTCTTACCAAGTTTTTTCTAATAGTTTTCCTCGGCTATCCGCTTAATATGCAATGAAGTCATTTCTGTTTCCATTTCAGATTATCTCTGCATCAACTTTTGAACACCGTAGAGGTTGATTATTTCTATGAAAGTAATACGAAAATATATATTGAACCTCCCAATCAAAATACAGCAGAATCTGAAGAAGACAGCGATGTTTCAGACCAAGAAGCTAGCGATATAAACAACCTACCCAGAGTTATTCTGGTTGAAGGATCCGAAATTTCTTTCGAGAATAGTGAAGATGAGGAAACTTATGAACAACTTTCTGCTAGAACAAGTGGACTTTAACCTCAAGCCACCACAGTTTCCCATTCATCGGGGAATGATGATGAAAAATATACCACTGTCTGTCAAAGAATAGCTTTCCAGGATGAAGAAAGGTTCAAAAAAAAAGTGGACGGGGGATACACCCAAATATTGTATGAACACCACTTGTGATCCTGTGCTTCCATCTCGCGATGCACAGTCGATCATGGAAAATGTCGTTCACCACACTAATTTGTATAGGTCAGAAAAAAACATTTCTTTGAATTTTTCTATGAATGAATTGTATGTAATCTTTGGAGCTTCATTGCTCAGTGGATATGCCAAGTACCCTAATAAACGCATATATTGGAATGCCACTAATGATACCCCTTCAATACTTCGGGACTCGATGAGACTCAACTGTTTTGAGCTTCTTCCACGTTATAGTCACTTCAATGATAAAAACAATGTTTGATGAGCATCTATCGATTCACGAGAGCATGATACCATACTATGGAAAGCATTATGTGAAGCAATATATGTATATATATATATATATATATATATATATATATATATATATATATATATATATATATATATATATATATATATATATATATATATATATATATGGCTTCAAGAAATTTTGAAATTTATAAAATAGATAAGACACTTTGTCTTTTTCTTGAATTTGTAATAAAAATTGGAGAACCAATTTTCATTTAAATATTTTAAAACAATCGTTAAAATCCGAAGTAATTCCAATCAAAAGAGGCATTTTTCAAGGTGATTCTTTAAGTGCTCTTTGGTTTTGTCTTTGCCTCAATCCATTATCTCATGAATTGAATGCTACTAGTTTTGGCTTCAAAATAAAGAGTCTATTAACTGAATTCAAATTGAGTCACTTAATTTATTTAGATGATATTAAATTATATGCCGGAACCAGATCTCATTTAAAAGTCTACTTGAGATTACTTTCAACTATTCCAATGATATTCATATGAAATTTGGGCTTCCAAAATGTAAAAATCTTTCTATTGAAAAAGAAAAGATCACCTCTGATTATATAAAGATTTCCAATATCGAAATCGAGCCAATGCATCAAGGAGATACATATAAATATCTTGGATTTTGTCAAGAGAAGACAATTAACCATAGCAGCACTAAAGAAAATATTAGAAGTTCATATTACAGAAGACTTAGAATTATCATCAAGAGTTATTTAACTAGTAAAAACCTTTTCAGAGCTATCAACTCCTATGCTGTTCCTATTCTTACATCTTCTTTTGGAATTATTAAATGGTCTAAAACTGATCTAAATGAATTACAATGTCAAACGAGGAAAATGCTCTGTATATATCATAAGCACCACCTAAAGTCAGCTGTTCAGAGAGTTACACTACCTAGACATCTTGGAGGTCGTGGATTAATTGATTTGAATAATCTTCATAATAAACAGATTTTTCATCTACGTTCCCATTTTCATGATAAACAGAGAACGTCTAAATTACATGATATTGTTGTTGCTTCAGATTATAATCTTACACCTCTGAACTTGACAATGCAGAAGGTAGATTTTGATATATTTGATGATAATTCTAAAGAGAAAGTTGGATGCAGAAGGAGTTACACGGAAAGCACCTAAAGAATTGAAAAATGATTATATTGATGAAATCGCATCGAATAAATGGTTAGTATCTGGAGAATTGTTTGCTGAAACAGAAGGCTTGGCAATTGCGATCCAGGATCAGGTTGTTTTCACGAGGAATTATAGAAAACACATCATCAACCAAAATATAGATGATTCTTGCCGTAGATGTTTCTGTTCTTCAGAAACAGTTTTTCATATATTATCATCTTGCTCAGTCCTTGCTTCAACAGATTATTTAGAAAGACATAATGCCGTCGCTTATATTATTCATTTTAATCTAGGAATTAAACATGAACTAATTCCCCAAAGAAAAAATTTCACAAATATGAACCTGAGATTATTTGTGAAAATGACAAATATAAACTTTATTTTGATAAAACAATTCTTTGCAACAGAGCTGTAAAACACAATAGACCAGATATCATTCTTAATGATAAACAGAATCAAATAACATATATAATTGATATTGCTATACCCGACACACATAATATACAAAATAAATACAATGAAATCTTCACAAAAGTATTGAGATTTTGGGTCTGAAGAAAAATTTGTTTGAACAGTTACAAAAGATAACAGTCATCAAATCTTGTAATATTCTTCGTAGGTTTCTTTCCGAAAATAATAATGAGGTAGAGTCATAGGTTTTCTCTTTAGTTTATACTGCTCAGAATCTCATTTCATATTTTATTTATTTGTTTATATAAATGTTATATAATTAACTGACAATTTTGTCATATTTATATTCAGAGCAGTATCCTATTCGGTCGTTCACCACTTCACACAAAGGAAACTATTAATGAGTAACATTCAGTGTTACTTGACTAAGGTCCGTACACTGGATTTTTCCGGGGAGAAAGCCTCTGACACTACTCGTTGGTACATTGATATTATTGTCTGATGATGCTATAGTATGTATATATTCTGGTAGATTGATATATTCTCATAACATTCAACGTTATCCTAATATATAATTATTCCAGGATATGTTCTGATTATAATCATTGCCTGGCAATGGTATTAATTACCGGGTGGTGGATTTATATTTTTCATGAAATCAGTTTGATTGCATGAACAGATATATTGGCAACTCGTCGGGGTAAAACCCCTAAATATATATATATATATATATATATATATATATATATATATATATATATATATATATATATATATATATATATATATATATATATATATATATATGTGTGTGTATATTAGCATTCGAAATATACACTGGTAAATCTGATAATGAAAACAATTTGGTTTGGGTGGCGATGTTGTTTTATCTCCAATCCGATTAGCAGGAGAGAATAAGGGTTATAAACATTATTTCGGTAACCACTTTACTGGTATTGATCTAATGTCCCATCTAGCGGACCGCAATATTTGTGCTACTGATACTATACGCCAAAATCGTTTAGAAGGATGTCCTTCCCCAGAGAAGAATTTTCGTAATAGAGAAAAAAGAGGATCTCTTCAGTTTTTAACGAAAGAGAAAATTCTTATGGCCTAATGGAAAAACAAAACGGTGGTAACGATGGCCACCAACTTCGAAGATGAATTGTATGAATAAGAAGCCAAATCCAAACAGAATGTTCCCCAACCAAAAGTGGTATCAAATTACAATAAATACAAGGGAGGGGTTGATAAGATGGATGGATTAGTAGCTGCGTACCGATCGAGAATGCGACAAAGAAAATGGTACTGACCCATTTTTCAGTATTTGTTCGATGTGAGAGTGGTAAATTGCTGGATTTTGATGAAGAAACTGAGACCTGATGATACGAACTGTGCAAATCTTCTAACATTCAGACGTCGCATAGCCGTGAGCGTTCTGGAAAAATATGGGACTAGATCAGTCAGAAACTGCCGACAGTTTATCAACAATAACGATGTTATATTCGATAATGTGGGACATTTGGTCAAATACTCTGAAAGTGACAGGAAATGTAAAATGCGCCATAAAAATTCGAAGTTCATATATGATAAGTGCAATATTGGCGTACATCCTAAAAACTGTGTTTTCGATTTTCATAAGAAACAATGCCAAAAAATATGATGTTAATATTATCGTTTTCAGTTTATTCAAATGTGTTACTTTCTTCAGTATTTCATTCGTAGAAAAGAATAAACGAATTTTTGAACCGAATATGCTCATATAGTCCCTTTAAAGGGATAACCTTCTTCTTCTAAACTGAGAGAGAAAATTTAAAAATAGCGACAGAGCCACGTTTCAACAGTAAAATTTTATATTCCATTTCAATCAAAAAATTATAATCAAATCAAAAATTTTTTTTCACATGCACTAACGGGTTAATATTGGTGTGAATTTCATTCAAATTTATGATTTTATTTTTCTGTTTGAGCCCTGGAAACCTATCAAAATATCCTTTACATATCTGTACTTGTCTTATTATCTTATAAAACGGTGTCACACATTGCTGATTAGTTTTATAACCTTCAGAAAACCTGTTCATCCCGAAATCATTCTTAATTTAAATGAAAATTTCACTAACAAACATCAGGACTTCCCGTAGTCGCCACCGTGACACAGTGAATAGAGGTCCCTATTTTGACACAGCAGGTCGCTGTTTCGATTCCGGCAAAGGACTGGATGTTGATTTTATCGCTTAATTGGTAACAATTAAAATTACTCTGCTGGAAAAATGTCGCACACGACAAAACCATGCCCTATAAGGTCAAGGTAGGAGGTGCGTGGGAAAGCGTGCTCGCGTCCCTGCTTCTCCTAGCCCCCTTTTAGCCGAAATATTCATGGATAACTCAAACAGGCGAATTGATAAATTTCTGCAATTTCTGAATAAACTAATAATCATTTTATCATAAACTTATCAATATTAGACGAAAAATCATTATCATTAAGTTCACAGCAGAAATAGAAATTCACAACTCAATAAAATTTTTTCCCTAACAATAACAAAATCGACTAACAATTTCATTCATATCTACAGAAAAGAAACCGTCAAAGACTCCTACTTCCATGAAATCATTCACAAACTAGCAGATTATAATTTAATGATTGATAGGACATTTCTATTCCACTGTCACCGACTAACCTCAAAATTGAAATAAATACTAAGACAAAGGTTGCCTCGAATAACAGAAGTTCCCTGGTTTTTATAGACAAAATTATCCAACGTAAAGAAAAACATCAGAAAACGCAATTATTACTTCTATAGAATATACTTCCTTGAAGAAGTACGATAGTTTCAACTACGCTGGTATTCTCTTCGATAACTTTAGCAACTTTTTTCTAAATTTGAAATAACCACCTCTTTTTCAAGTGCTTTGAACTTGAGCAAACTATTATACAATGCTAAACAAAATGCAGACAAATCAAAACAATCACGAGTTTGCAATGAGTGTACGGTAGCTTATGTTGAGTAGGTGGGAAACCAAATTCAAAGAACATTTATCTTCTGACCATAATACTGCAATATGTGAACGTATAAAACCACAAAACATTGAATGGATATAGAAATTCTTCATATTTGCGACAAAGCACAGAAAATAAATCTGGAGGCATGTTTGGAAATCAATAAAATTTGTAAAACCTAAGTGAAATCCCTTTCAATAGCTAGCTACACATAAACACCTCTCCTCTACTTTATATCAAATTGGCGTAGTATCTATAAAAGTAAGTTTTTTCCTGTAGTTGACCATTCGAAAATGAGCTGACGGTTGTAATCGGTAGTGTTCGTGAAAATATAATTGTGAAAAGTATAGAATATATTTTGCTTTACATCTTTGTTGAAAGTGTGTATATCTCAAATCACAGATGACGATTTTCAGTGACAAATCAATTTTGCTCTTTGATTTTTTTCTGCAAGTTGACAATTTTTCTATTCCAGCTAATAGAATCGCAATCAGTTTCTAGATATATGGATATAAATCTCAAACTTAATAATTTGATTGAGGAGGTTGTTACTTGATGAAAATCGATATATATTTTCAATGATATACCACAGTGTGGTATTTAGATTTTCACTATAGTTATAAACTATAATGTTACACAGACTGTCTTTATCAGATACATATATTAATGAACAGAGTTATTCCTTTTATATTAGTCTTATTTCTTTACAATATATTACAATAGGTACAAGAGGTATGTTGGAAAACACATCGGAGTTGCTCACTTTATGAATTGAAAAGATTGAGCAAAGAAGAAGGATTTAGATCTAATTGACTATTAAGTTCTCTACCTGAATTCTTTTCTTTGTTAATCTCTTAAATTTCCTATAGATTGAAGTTTTTGTCTATTAATTTCATTGTGTAAAATTTTGAAATTATCATTAAAGTTATGGTTTTCTTCGAGTAAGTGATTACGATAATGGGGATCTGATTTATGATAAATAAAACTACGTTTGTGCTCGGATAATCTAACTTTGAAATTTCTGGAAGTTCTACTAATATAAATATTATTGCAATCCCTGCAAGACAATTTATAAACACCGGATTTATTACCTTTATCAATTTTAGATTTGCAGTTTTTGATATGTCGGCCTAAATATTATCAATTCGGAATGCTATATTGAAATTTTAATGCGAGAGAAATGATTGTAATTTTAGACAAGAATTACCAATATAGATTGAGCTGTTGTATTATGTGTTAGAACTTTTTATATTTGAAAATACTTCCCGGATTGTATTTGAAATTTTTTGCGTGAAATTATGCTCTCAATCATACTTGGACTAACCGTAAACTGCTATTTGTTTAATTATAATTTGCTCTTTTATAAAATTATTTTGTGACATTGGGATATTAATGAGTGTATCTACCATACTATTGTAAACAGCTAGTTTATGTGGATAAGGATGTGTAGATAAGCTGTGAGTAGTAATATCTCTATGCGATGGCTTATGAAAATATAAAAATCATGTTTACCGTTAATTTTAGTAATAGTTAAATCCTGAAAGTTAATGGAGTTTTCTGTTTCTATCTTTAACGTGAATTTAATATTATCGTGAATATTGTTAATAAATGTTTTCAATGACTCTAGTTGTCTGTTTGTACCAGTGAAACAACAAATGATATCGTCGACATATCTAAATAATCCTTCTCGTTTACTCAATCTTTTCAATTCATAAAGAAAGCAACTCCGATTGGGTTTTCCAACAGACCCTTTCGCTTGTACCTATTGTAATATTAGGTGAGAATTAAGAACAATATACAAAAAATAACTCTGTTCATTAGTTTGTAAGCCTTCCTGTACCCCCTAATGAACAGGCAGAGCAACCTGAGCGCAGCGAACAAGCTGAAGCTCTACAGTAGCATCATCAGGCCCATGATGACATACGCGTCAACAGTCTAGGGACATGCAACTGCCTGTCATATCCGGAAACTCCAAGTCGTGCAGAACAAGGCATTGATGATGACCGTGGACGCCCCCTGGGGAGATCTGGAGATAACGAGTGTAATGGAGTTCATCAGAGAGACAGCGGTGAAAGCATTCCAAGCAGTTCACGACCACCCAAATCCATTGGTGAACACCCTAGGGGACTACGAGGAAGACGAACAATACAAGAGGCTCAGAATGGTTCTTCAAGAAAGACCCTGATTAGCTATAAGAATCTTGTAAAATAAATATGTTAAGACCGTCGTCACTAGGACGACTTAATTTAATTATTTTAGGTTACAAACTTAGATCAAGGCTTAGAAGCCAAAATTGGTCTATTTTCCTTTAAATTCAATAAGAGATGTGAAGTTAAAAGTTGTAAAATGGTTCTTGAATAAAGATTATATTAAATGATAGGATGAAATAAGTTTGTATGTATCTGATGAAGCCACAGTGTGGTAAAACCGGTCATAGTTTTATTAAAATAGTGAAAATCTAAATACCATAATTTTATTTCATTGAAAATATCAAATTATAATAATTTGATCGATATGAGCTTAGTTCATGATGCGGAAGAGTTTGTTGGTTAGTTTGCTTGTTTGATCAAGCACAATAGTCACAGAATGTAAATGTTATGTAATATGGAAAATTGGTGTTATTTCCCTACCTGGTTCTGTTTTATTCCAAAAATTAAGTGAAATTTTTCAAAGCTGGATGGTATGATAGTTAAAAGAATGACCTGACAGTTTCATACCCGGTAAATTGCTCCTATAAATTGTCATTCTTTCATGTTCCAGGAAGAATCCAATTCGTTCAAAAACCTACTTCTTTTCATCCATTAAATCCCATTTAATTTATCCAGAAGCACATTTCGGAAGTTCGTTACTCTCACACGAAATCTCCTAAACTTCCAACCTCTTTGATTACCCAACCTAATTGAATAAGGTAAATGTGTCGCACAACCTACACGAGTTGTAACTTGTTGAAATAAGTTATAAGAATAAGAAATGGTTTTCTTCGCGTAAGTGATTACGATAATGGAAATCTGATTTATGATAATTAAAACTACATTTGTGCTCGGATAATCTAACTTTCCGAGTTATTTCTGAAAGATCTACCAGTATAAATTTTATTACAATCCCCGCAAGACAGTTTATAAACACCGGATTTATTACCTTAATCAATTTAAGATTTGCAGTTTTTGATATGTCGACCTAAAGAATCATCAATTCGGAATGCTATATTGAAATTATAATGCGAGAGGAATGATTTTAATTTTAGACAAGAATTACCAATATAAGCTAAACTGTTGTATTTTGTGTTAGAACTTTTTATACTTGGAAATACTTCTTGGATTGTATTTGAAATTTTTGCGTGAAATCATGCTCTCAATCATACCTACTACTAACCTAACCGTTATTGACTGCTAATTGTTTGATTATATTTTGCTCTTTTGTAAAACTATTTTGTGACATTGGGATATCAATGGGTCTATGTACCATACTGTCGTAAACAGCTAATTTATGTGAATAAGGATGTGTAGCTAAGCTGTAAATATCTCTATGCGACGGCTTATGAAAAATCATATTTGCCGTTAATTTTAGTAATAGTTAAATCCTGAAAGTTAATGGAGTTTTCTGTTTCTAACTCTAACGTGAATGTAATATTATCGTGAATGTTGTTAATAAATGTTTTGAATTACTCCAATTGTTTGTTTGTGCCAGTGAAACAACAAATAATATCGTCGACATATCTAAATAGTCCTTCTCCTTTACTCAATCTTTTCAATTCATAAAGTAACCAACTCCGATGGGTTTTCAAACATACCACTTTCACTTGTATCTATTGTAATATTAAGTAGGAATTAAGACTAATATATAAAGAATAATTCTGTTCATTAGTTTGTAAGCCTTCCTGCACCCCCTGATGAACAGGCGGAGCAACCTGGGCGCAGGAAACAAGCTGAAGCTCTACAGTACCATCATCAGGCCCATGATGACATACGCGTCAACAGTCTGGGGAAACGCAGTTGCATGTCATATATGGAAGCTCCAAGTCGTTCAGAACAAGAAATTGAGGATGTCCGTGGACGCTGCCTGGGGAGATCTGCAGATTTCGAGTGTAATGGAGTTCATCAGAGAGACAGTGGTGAAAGCATTCCTAGCAGTTGACGACCACCCAATTCCATTGGTGAACACCCTAGGGGACTACGAGGAAGACGAACCGAAAAAATACAAGAGGCTCAGGATGGTGCTTCGAGAAGACCCATATTAGCTATAAGAATCTTGTAAAATAAATATGTTAAGACCGTCGTCACTAGGACCACAAAACGAATTGTACTTAATTCAATTATATTAGGTTATATTCAGATTCTTCAGATCACGGCTTAAAGGCCAAAAATTGTTCTATTTTCCCTTTGAATTCAATAGGAGATGTAAACTTAAAAGTTGTAAGACTGGTACTTGAATAAAGATTATGTTAAATGAAAGGATGAAATTAGTTTGTATGTATCTGATGAAGCCACAGTGTGGTGAAACCGGTCATAGTTTTGTTAAGATAGTGAAAATCTAAATACCATAGTTTTATTTCATTGGAAATATCAAATTTAATGATTTGATCGTTGTGAGCTTAGTTAATGATGCGGAAGAGTTTGTTGGCTCGTTTGCATGTTTGTTCAAGATCAATAGTCACAGAATGTAAATGTTATGTAATATGGAGAATTGGTGTTATTTCACTACCTGGTTCTGTTTCATTCCAAAAATTAAGTGAAATCTTTCAAAGCTGGATGGTATGATAGTTGGAAGAATGACCTGACAGTTTCATACCCGGTAAATTGCTCCTATAAATTGTCATTCTTTCATGTTCCAGGAAGAATCCAATTCGTTCAAAACCTACTTCTTTTCATCCATTAAATCCCATTTAATTTATCCAGAAGCACATTTCGGAAGTTCGTTACTCTCACACGAAGTCTCCTAAACTTCCAACCTCTTTGATTACCCGACCTAATTGAATAAGGTAAATGTGTCGCACAACCTACACGAGTTGTAACTTGTTGAAATAATTTATAGTTCAAGATCAAACGGAGAAACTGAAATAAGTTAAAATTGGATAGTGGGAATGAAATTAACATATGGACCCTTAACGAAGATTACTGTTTGACATGGGCACGCTTGGAATCGCTAATCTAATATGGAGCGCTTTTGAAATCTAGGGTGATATTAGCGCGAACGCGGTAGGAATTCGAATTAGTCAGCAAAGTAGAGTTGTATCACGTTGAAGCGTGTCCTGCGGAGCGAGGCGGAAATCGTCGAAGTGATTCGAGGAGCAGGACCGAAATTAAAATACATTTCACAAGGACGTAGATGAAATCTTATTTTATCAGGATCTGATCTGTTGCTATTGTTACAATTGTACACATCATTGCTACTGAGACTTCGCGTTCATTCAAGCAGTTGAGGGGGAGAAAAGATAAAGTGAATAATAAAAGAGGATGGCCTCCCTTCTGATGAAACATAAAATCGTATTTTAAATTTCTTCAAGTATTTAATCTTTCGTTTTAAAACACACGAGAACTAATTTCATAGCGTTACCCCGAAACAATATGTTAATGATACTCACCTCTCATCATCGAAAGGGTCTACGGATCAAGCAGCAAAATTCATTGATATGAGCTCAGTATTGCGATATCCTAATGAATATTATTGTGTACTAGCGGACAAGACAGACTTCATCCTGTCAGAAAGATCATCTCAGTTAGTAACTGAATCAACTGAATTATGTATCCTAGATTCATGAGATAAAAACACAAGGTTTAACTTTAATCTACACTTTATTTGAAAAAATCGACGACGTTTCGCTGACACAGCAGCTTTATCAAGAATGAAAAATAGAATGAAGAGTATGGTATTATAAACAAATCGTAGAACAAGTTGGATGAATAACAGGAAAATCCACACCCAGCCATTGTACAGTTAGTATGAAAGGTAATAAAAACTAATTAAACAAGTTAAGTAGGGGTGAGTAATTCAAATCTACCTGTTCATTCAAATGCTTGTCCGAATGTTTCTATCTATTTATTTCTAATGCTTCTAGGAGATCTAATTTTGAACTTTTGATTTTATATGTAATATGTCAAAGTTTTATTGAATGAATGGTTTTCTTTTATTAGGTGGTTTGAATGATTTGAATCAGATTTATTTTTATCGAAGCTACGTTTATGTTCAGATGTTCTTATGCCAAAACTCCTATAGGTCCTACCGATATAAATTTTATCACAAGAACCGCAATTGAGTTTATAGATTCCTGATTTACTTGATTTTTCAACACGAGATTTATTATTTTTTTTTTTTTAATATGTTTACCTAAGTTATTAGAAGTTTTGAAAGCTATATTAAGATTTTGTTTGACGAGAAAGGATTTAATATTTGTACTTGCAGAACCGCAGAATGTTAAACTGTTGAATATTTTATAGTCTTTATGAATAGGATATACTTCATTTATTGCTTTCTGATAGAGTTTTTTACGAATGATCTGTTTGATGATGTTTAACTCTTTATTATAATCTTCATCCAATTCAACACAAAGTTGCAGCTTTAAACAGCATGGTACATCGGTTACTCAATTTACCTTTATCAGTAGAAGATTATAATAAAGAGTTAAACATCATCAAACAGATAGCCATTAATAATTCATATAATCCGGATATGATAGATCTAATCATTCGTAAAAACTCTATCAGAAAGCAATAAATGAAGTATATCCTATTCATAAAGACTATAAAATATTCAACAGTTTAACATTCTGCGGTTCTGCAAGTACAAATATTAAATCCTTTCTCGTCAAACAAAATCTTAATATAGCTTTCAAAACTTCTAATAACTTAGGTAAACATATTAAAAATAATAAATCTCGTGTTGAAAATCAAGTAAATCAGGAATCTATAAACTCAATTGCGGTTCTTGTGATAAAATTTATATCGGTGAACATAAACGTAGCTTCGATAAAAATAAATCTGATTCAAATTATTCAAACCACCTAATAAAAGAAAACCATTCATTCAATAAAAACTTTGACATATTACATATAAAATCAAAAGTTCAAAATTAGATCTCCTAGAAGCATTAGAAATAAATAGATACAAACATTTGGACAAGCTTTTGAATGAACAGGTAGATTTGAATTACTCGCCCTACTTAACTTGTTTAATTAGTTTTATTACCTTTCATACTAACTGTACAATGGCTCGGTGTGGATTTTCCTGTTATTCATCCAACTTGTTCTACGATTTGTTTATAATACCATACTCTTCATTCTATTTTTCATTCTTGATAAAGCTGCTGTGTCAGCGAAACGTCGTCGAATTTTTTCAAATAAAGTGTAGATTAAAGTTAAACCTTGTGTTTTTATCTCATTTATATCATGGATCTACATCAAGTAACGGCCTCCACAATTCAAATATCCTAGATTCGCCTGTAATTGGTTCTTGAATTTTGAAATTTTATTCATTCACATTCATGTTTTCTGCAGCACATATAGCTCGTTCGCTCAACCAATCATGAATTTTGTGATTTTGAGAAACATCTGGAAACACCTTCTGAATAAGTTCATCTTTCGATCGAGTTAACTGACAAAAATTTTGGGGAAAGTTAATGCAGCCAATCAACATGTCTATAGCAAATTTGCCATTACCAATGTCAATGAGTTGTTTAGAGAATGTTCCAGATGGATCATTTTGCTGCTCGACAAGCATATTCTTGCTAAAATCAAGTAATTTGACATGTTTCCACAAATTGGAGGACTTTAGACATGGATTAAGTTCATCAGCTGGCGTTGATCGTGGAATCACTGGCAATGTTTGACGAAAATCTCCTGCTAATGAAATCATTGCAACACCAAATCGGTTACGATTGCTCTGTAGACATTTTAAGGTTCTGTCTAAAGCCTTCAAAGATTTTTTATGTGTCATTGTGCATTCATCTTAAACAATCAATAGACATTGCTGCAAAACCTTTGCCATTGCAGAGTTCTTCGAAATGTTGCAGGTTGAAGTTTCATTGCTTTGCATATTTAATTATAATTTGAGTGCTGAATGGGCTGTTCGACCACCTTCAAGCAAAGTTGCTGCGATTCCCGACGAAGCCAGTGCAAGGGCAATTTTATTTTGTGAGCGAATTGATACTAATATTAATGAAATCAAAAAAGTTTTCCTGTGCCACTAGGTGCATCTACGAAGTAAATCCCTCCAGTGACATCATTTGTTACTTTCATAAGAATATCAGATACATACTTCTGTTGTTCATTGAACAGTGGAATATTTCAAAATTTCTTTCAAAGTGTTGAGATCATACAGTTTTTCTCGGTGCAACTCTTGGTTAAACTTTACGTTTTAGTTAGAATACGTTTGTATGGAAAAAAGGGCTGTTTTTAGAGTTTTCCAGAAATTACTTGAAAACCATCCTTGAACTCTAACGAATATGAAAAACAAAGAATTCGCCAAATTGGTCCAGGCGTTGTAGAGTTATGCGCTTACCAACACATTTTGCGATTCATTTTCATATTATAAATGAACCCAGCAGTACTTTTTACATAAAGATTAAAAATGCAGTATCTTTTTCATCAATATATTTACCTGATCAAATCCTTCGTAACTTATTTGTGTAGTTGAATATGATTATATTTTCCATGAATTTGATATTCTTATAACAGAAAGACATCATACTATATTCATCAAATCTACAAACTAGATGATACAAGAGTATTCTGGAATAGATATTGAATAAGAAATTCAAATTGCAGCGTCGACAGATTGGCAGCCCTCTCACTGCGATGCAGTGATCCATTATGGCACACTCTACCTAAGATCTCACATATGAGCACCATGGTCCTTACAAAGGTTATAAGCTTTGTAGATGGGAGCTTAATAAGTACAGTCAGCTCAAGTTTATAAGATCCAAGTTCTTCAAGTCTTAATCTATCCCTAGCTGGGTGTTTTCACATGACGTGTTCTATCCTCGCACAGCCTGCATGTAGGGTAATCGATCCATCCCCATCTCAATCAGGTGATTTATAGGGTGAAAGTGCTCCATTAATAGAACTCCCAGGTTTAATCTGGAGACTTCATGCCAAGCGTTGACTTTTTGGGTGAAAGGTCCGCTAATAGCTAGCCAAGAGTGTCTGAGATATGTGAGGCTTAGCTAGGGCATCTGTACGTTTATACCAATCACCGGTTATGTTTTATCCTTGCGGTCTTTGAGGTAATTAAGAGCCTAAGCTCCGGTCCAGTAAATTTCAAGGTAGCCCGTCGAGCAACCAATGAGTCCACCTTCTTTTTTCGTCAATGTCCGAGTGAACCGGGAACTTCATTAAACGAATCTATTTCTTCAAAACACTCTGGAAAGGATTGGATGATATTGCTACTCCATAATTACTGCAGTTTTCATATGACAATGCCATCAGTATAGTTTGCCTATTCGCAATGATTTTTATTGACCAAATTGTCATTCCATTCAGAGGAAAAAAGGTTAGTACAGTAATCAATGGGAAGTATATAAAGTGTTCCTTTGGAGCTTTTCGATCATACACACTAGCTCCAATACCTTCGGCAGTTTTGGAGACATCTGTGAACTAACAGGGATCCTCAAGTGGATGGTCCTTGGAACTGACTCATTCCTGTCTACTAGAAATTATAATCTGTATTATCAGCTCCATGTTAGTTTTCATTATATTGTATTGCTATGTCAGACTTTATACTCTGCCTTTCGTTGTCTCCATTCTCAGCATGTGAACCGATAGAGCAATATAAAGAGCTCTAGTTGGGATTACTTTTTAAGGCTTCACTCAACAACGAATGCCGCCATTAGTGGCATGAGGTCCCACCTCCAACACTTATAGACGCTAAAGTTGCTTTGGAGCCAGTCCCCATTCCTTTCCATAGGTCATTCGTCATGCCTATAAGAAATGTCCTACTTTGTGTATTATATTATCAAGAAGCAGATTTCATGAAAGCTTACTAAGGTAAGTCCCAGATATGTTGCTTCCTCCGCAACCTGAATACACATTTCATACAGGATCCGGAAAATAAGAATATCCTGCTGTTTCTAGTAAATGACATTATAAGAGTTTCCTGCCCTCACACCACCCAAGTTGGAAAACGTCAAAAATGCCGATTATTGCCAGTAGGTCATCAACCATAGCAAAGAGGATACTTCCCCTTTCAGAGAAGTGTTGATCACTCTGGCATGTAGCACATTGATCCATTCCACGATAATATTTGGTCTCTCGCAGCCCCAGATAATGAACTAGTGGGAATCACATTGAATGCACTATAGATGTCCATGAAGGCTGCAATAGCAATCTCCATGTAGTTCAGAGGTTGAGCTATCATTTCGACTAGTTTGTTACATCTATTTACCCACTTCAGAGATGTGCATGTTCCGTTACTTGGTCGGAACAACATTCCAGGCCAGACTCGACTGAAAAAGCCTAATAAGGTGTGGTAGTGAGTTACCACCCCATGCAAGCATGATGTCATCCTTCTCAGGAGCCTTAAATGGCTTTAACGAGTGGATCTCAAATATAACTGCTTCAGGCTTGGTGATTGTTCTTGATCTCCTCAAATCTTCTTTTATAAGTCTTTTGGTAAGATTATCCGTGCAGCGGTGTCACATCTATCATTGGCATCAAGAAACCGACAATCATAGGAATGTGTTCTCGTAGGAATTTCCAACGTTCCTCTTTCAGAGTTCACTGGAACTTTTACAGATCTAACAAGCAATACCGATCCTTTGGCGAGGACACTGACACTAACAGGGGTGCTTTGAACTTATACACAGAATTTGCGACCTTCTTGCCCTTCTAATTTATATATTATAGACGTTAGTGTAGAATGACAGTGGTCCTATTTACATGTATTTTCAGCTTTTTGAGTTCCGGACTTCCTTTCTACGCTTTTCGAGGGCAGGATTCCTCCGTGAGATTGAGCCGTTCGCAGACTTTCCTCATAATGAACAGTAATAACTCCTCAGTCTTCACTACTGTCAGTAGATCGGGGAGGTACTTTGGACTAGAGATCATATTGAATGGGACAAGACGTTGAACACTTGACTTGAAGTTGCTTAGCATTCAGATTTGATTCATCTCCATCTCCATACACAAGACGTACGCATGTATTGACATTGGAATGGAAATGTTTGGAAACTAAGAAATGCTCAGGAAGTGAATAAAAAATTGCGATCGATAAGTTGTTCGTATTTTCTAACCAATTAATTAATCATTCCTGTAGTCCCAAAATCGCGAAATCATGCAGAGAGCAATATCGTAGGGCACAAGTGGAAATTCTCTGATTGCAAAAAAAAATTCCCCATTTTCGAAGGAAAATAATTTTTTCAGTTATGTGGAAATCAAAGGGAATTCCGAGGTAAAAAAGTAAGAATAAAAGAGAGAACCATGCAATAAATTACTTGTTGAAATAATCAAACCCGGACGACTCTGATGTGTTCATATAATGATGATTTGGACCATATCGATTGATGAAGAATATCAGCAATCTATGATTAACGGAGAATTTTAAAATTAACATCAATAATATTTGTTACTCTCTTCAGTGCGCCTACTTCATTACTTAGACGTGTAAGTGGTTGAAAAGTTGAATACTAAAGTAATTAAATGAACATCTCAAACAAAAAAATACTACATGCGAGATCGAGGAACTAGCTCTTTCAAGGAGGATATCTATAATTCTATGGAAGGTTGAATATTGTTCCTTGAATGTGTTATAAATATATTCTATTTTATATTTCTGACTTTTGAAGCGGTCAGACAATTGGGATAATATATGGAATGACTACGACTTATTGAACTGACATTTTTAATTAATAATGGTGGCTTGTACAATTATGATTAGGAGGATCTAAGACATGTGCAATTTCCATCATGCGCATAATGACAAAGATATTATAACTTCTTTTAGACGGCAAACAACATACACTACTCAATATAAAATATACAACATCCCTTTTCTTAAGTGTAAGATATTACAATTAAATGTCTGTCATTTTATTTAAATGTTTTTTTTTTTTTTTATATATGTGCATTTTAAACTTTCTATTATTCTATTTCTACTTATTCTATATTCTATCTCCTTTTTTATTTATTTTATTTTATTTTAGATCCTTAATTCTAAGTTTTATATCTAGCTATTTACAATTTCAATTAATTTGTACAATTACATTTTACTTTCCTGAATATTGAGTCGATCAGGAGGTTTCACTGCCCTGCCATATCTAGTTTTATATAAACCTTCGTTATTTTCTTCAGAGTTCAATACATTTTCAGTTGAATTTTGAGGATGGACATCATATCTATGGCAACTATCATTCGATCTGAATTTCAAATGTATTCTATTTCTACGATAATTTATTCCATTCGTATCTTGAATTATATAGGATCTCTGAGTTTTTAGTCTCTCTTTGACTGTAGCTGGAGACCAATCAGACTTGTTATTTTTCTTAAAATATACATGGTCATTTGGATAGAGAAGAGGTAACGATTTTTATTTTATCATAGTAATATTTTTGACTATTTTGCGATTGTATGATTTTGTCTTTATATGTTTTGAACTTAACTACTTTTGGTATTAATTTTTTCGTTAAAATTGGTAGATTATTTCTTAAATTTCGCGACATTAGTAGTTGAGAAGGTGAAGGTAAATTCGATTTAGGAGTAGATCTGTAGTGTAACAAAGCTAAATATGGATCAGTTTTAGATTCTTTGGACTTTCTAAGAATTTGTTTAATTATTTTGACTGAACTTTCAGACTGACCATTTGATTGGGGATGATAGGGACTTGAAAAATATGTTCAATATCCCAATCAAACAAAAAGATTTGAATTCGAGTGAATTAAAAGGTGGACCTCCATCTGAAACTAGCTGCATTGGTATTCCATGACGTGCAAATATTGACTTAAGACTGATAATGACTTTTTGAGCTGAGTAACCATGGTCCATTAAAGCTATTTCAATATATTTGGAATAATAATCTGTGACTAATAAATAAATTTTATTATCGAAATCGAGGAAATCCAACCCAACTCGTTCCCACGGAAAATAAGTTATGCTATAACTTTGTAGAGGCTCTGCTTGATAAGAAGATCTAAATTTTGCACATACTGAGCATTGATCAATGAGATTTTTCAATTGAGACGACATATTAGGCCAATAGAAAGATTCCCTAGCCAAATTTGGACATTTGCTGTGGCCCTGATGACCTTCATGAATTTTTTGAAGCATTTCATTTTGCATTATTACCGGGACAATCAATTTAGTTCCTTTGAAAAGTAAATTTTTCATGACATGTATTTCATTTTGAGAATTCCAAAAGGTTTTGCAAGCACATTAGTTTTATCTTTGGAATCAGGCCATCCTTCGTAATAGTATTTTTTGAGAATTTTTGAAGTTTCATCTGACTCAGTACTTTGACTTATTTTATTATGATAATTCTCAGTTATTGCTATATTTGAATAAATCATATTAATATGATATGGCATATCAGACTCATAATTTGGAATAAAATTATCCTGTAATGCTGCTCTAGACAATGTATCAGGGATATACATTTGTTTCCTGGTACATAAATAACATTTAGATCATAAGATTGTAAAGCTAACATCATAGTAATCTAGCAGGAATATGAAAGAGCTTTTTGTAAAGCTAACATCCCAAAATCCGGAGAATGCATCCAAATGCGAAAAATATGCAGCATTGACTAATTTTGACCTGACTTCATCAAAGTTTTTAGAGGAAAATATTCTCTCATAATATTTTTATTTAAATTTCTTGGATCTAGGCATATTCTTAATTGACCTGACTTTTGACCGTTATGACTATAGAATTGACCCAAGACGTAGGTTTTGATACCTTAGATATGACATCCATGCTCTCCATTCTTTCTAATTCCTTCGAAGTTTATCATGTAGAGCAAATGGTACTTTTCTAGGTGGATCGACATGAGGAACAGCGTCTGGACGTAACTTGATATGGCAGATTGGCGGTAAACATCCAAGACCTTGAAAGACATCCTGAAATTCGTTGAGAATTTTATTACAATCATTATTATTATTTGTGATATTAAAACTCTTTTTAAAATACCAATTTTTGACATGTTGGTAGACCCAAGACAGTTTGACAAGATATATCGACTATTATAAATGTAATCATTTCATATGTATTATTGAAAAAACATTTGAGATCACATTTTCCAATTACTGGTATTTGATTTCCTCCGAAGCTATTAATTGAAAATTGACATTTATCAATGACTGAATCTGGTAAATTTAATTTACTGAAGGTTTGAAATGACATGACATTAACATCAGCACCTGAATCAAGAATAGACTTAATTATGAAATTATTGACGAAAATATTCAAAGACCAAGAATCTTTTTCCTTATTTATAATAGTATCTTCTATCATACCGACAAAAGGAAAGACTAAATTAGAAGTTGAATTATCTTCTGATTCTAAAGTTTTGACTGACTTTGTATTTTAAAACATAATTTTGCAAAATGACCTTGTTTTTTACATAACCTGCATTTGACATTTAAAGCTGGACACTTGTATCTATGCTGTTGTCCACATTTTCCACATATAATGTTGTCACTTGGCGATGGTCTTCTATTTTGGTATTCACGTCTGGACCCATTGGATGACTGACTGAAACTTCTGGATCTTGATTGTCCAAATTGATTGTAGCCTGATGTAGAATTTCTTTTATTGATGTATAAGACTTGATCAGAACTTCCTACATGCTCCTTCTGGATTTTATCTGAATTTTGCTGAGCCATAACTACAGGCTTGGCTAATTCGACGGCTTTTTGTAGAGAAATATCGACTTCTTGAAGTAGACGTTGGCGAATATTCATCAGATGGGAATTCATGTTTGCAATGAATATATCTCTGACTAGAGATTCTCGAAGGTCCTTAAATTCGCATTTCATGCTTAAGTTTTTGAGATCAGTTATGAAATTTTCTATACTTTCATTGACTTTTTGTGTTCTAGTGAAAAAGTATGACGTAACATCGTGAGATTTTTTGAGGTTCAAAGTACTTATCGAATTTGGTTTTAACATCTTCTAGTGTTGTGTTTGTGATTTTCAAGTTGAATGAGTTGTAAATTTGCCTACCTTTTGAACCAATTGAATGTAACATTACTGCAATTTTTCGACAATCTGAGGAATCAATCAATCCTGTTGCTATTAGATATATTTCAAAATTTTCCCACCATTCTTTCCAATTCGATGCATTATTTTCACTAGATGAAATAATCAATTCGTTGATCGGTTTTAAATGCGGCACATGGTCGACTCTCGCTTCACCATCGTCGGACATTTTGTGAACGTGAAATGTGTTTCTTCTGAACAGATAACAATATTTTTAAATTGATATCTTCTGTATTTATATTTCACGAACATCCCACTTCTGACACCATGTTATAAATATATTCTATTTTATATTTCTGACTTTTGGAGCGGTCAGACAATTGGGATAATATATGGAATGACTACGACTTATTGAACTGACATTTTAATTAATAATGGTGGCTTGTACATCTATGATTAGGAGGATCTAAAACATGTGCAATTTCCATCATGCGCATAATGACAAAGATATTATAACTTCTTTTAGACGGCAAACAACATACACTACTCAATATAAAATATACAACAGAATGATAATTTCATCAATGTAATTAAATGAATTTCCATATACAATTTTGGTCAAAATTGCTATTAAATATACAAATGATGTATTAATATGTTTTGAGCTCTGATTTTTGTGGAAAAACTTAAAATATCTTCTACGATACACTCAGTGGGCGGGCCTTACCCGTACCTGGCACATTTTTATGCAAATTATCACGTGATAAACACACTATCTATCTAGGTTATTACACTGGCATATAGAAAGTGAGAATTAAACTTTGATAATGATTTTACGGTGAAATAATTCTTCAATTTCATTATAATATATTTTGAACATGTGTTTTATACGAAATCAATACCAAAACTGTCATTTATGCGACCATTTATTAACATATACACGTGACTTACAATTTCAGAATCCTAGAGAAGCGGAAACAGGGGAAGAATCCCTCGAGTTTTCTTTGATCATTCGCGACAACAAAACGAAACTAGAATATGAAATCTTATCTGACGCCGCTCTAGAGAAATACGCCATCCAATTCAACTATGAAATGATAGCCAATTCGATCGAGAATAAAACGCCGAGTCGACGGTTCAAAAAACAAGGATATCTGGAAAAGGGTCTGGAAATCTCATCCGGAATTTCAATTCTACGCCCAATTTAAATTTAGGACACATCGCTGCAGGACCTCCACAAGGTTGGGTCAATATTTTTTCGAACGTGTAAATCTCTGAATACGCGATGCGAACGCTATATTTGCATAGCAGTCTCCTACAAAAGGGCCGGCAACTAAATCTTCCCCTGGGGTTGACAAGCATCGGAATACGTTAGTAATTCTACCACACGCGCTCCGAGCCACCCTCCGGTGACAACGGTTGGAGAATTCGGAGGAACAAATTTATTTCTTGACGGGGATTCTATATTTTCCCCAATTTTATTCTAAGGCGAACCGTCCAATTGGTATTAGCCACCTGAGGTGAATTTACAGTTGGGAACAAAGGGTTCCAAATTTGTTGCATCAAGCAGAGGCTAAGTAAAACGCTTCTGTTGAGTGGAAACGTAAATATCCGAAATTTGGGTAGTCTGGGTCATTCTTTCGAGATGAGTATTTTTATTTGAGTATATTTCTGCTTCTAATGTAAGTTGTTTCTCGTTTGTATGTTATACCTGATACTTATTTGTGCAGTTGGTTAAGTTAAGTATTATATTTTTTGACCGAACGGATTTCTGTCTTCACTCCTTCCGTGATAAAAAGGAGGTAATGAAAATAGTATATAGTATACACGGTTTCCCAAGTTAAATGGACTATTAGACGTTTATGGAGACCTAATAATACGATCCTTCTGTAATTTTCGAAGTTTATTCAGCTGGTCCGAAACTCTATTTTCGAAATATTTTCATTTCAATGGCACTTCTGGGTATACCGGAAGTGCATACCAACTTTGTTATCCAATATAGAACATCCTGTATATTAATGGCTGGTTCAATAACACTTGTTATTCCAATTAAAAAGTACCAAAGACACAAATCTTACTGGTTTTGTTCATGAAATATCCTAGTTTTACTTAAAAATGATCGATTGTTTGCTTTTCGAAAAATTGATATACAGGGTGCTTCAACAAAAACTAAACAGGGGCTATATCTACCAAGATATTCATTTCTGTTCGAAACGCAAAAACAAGTCAATTTTGTTTCAAGAAATACATCTTTTAGGGTACAATACTTGTCTGAAATATCAACCCCCTAAGGGGGGGTTGCCTTCCTTGAAAATTTTGAATAAGGAAGATTAGTCAGTGATTACTCAAAAGAAAGGTGGTATCTTTGTCTACATCGCCTTGAACGAATTTCTTTTTTTAATTGAAAACTCTAAGAGATACAGGGTGAGCAACTTAAAGATAGGGAAGACTATTTCCCTGAGACTATTCAAGTTTCAGTGAAGTAAAATGGAACAGATCCATGCTGATCAATGGCAGTTATAATCAAGTACCATCCTCTAGAGCAGGAGTGAACACCCTTGAAAATTTGGAAGGGGGTAAATGGGTCGAATATACTTCGAAAGAAAGGTATTATCTTTGTCTGCATACCCGTGAACGAATTTTCATTTTTTATCGAAAACTGTACAAGATACAGAGTAAATGAGTCAGAGTCAATGTACTATCTAGATCCAACTAGAAATATGTATAGCTAACTTTAGTTCAATCTAGGCGTAAGCTCATGGCTGACGAATCTCATGAGTTTCATCTGCAGGTAAAAAAAAAGAGAGAGCATAACTTCTTATAACATAATACATCCCCTTGCATTGCAAACTGCTCTCGATAAGCTGATATAGGAATATTATACACTTCTGCGATGAGACTCTTCAGATTACGTCACTACAGTCCATATGAATTGAATCGAATTTACAGTGCATCGAAATTCAGGTTAACAAGCGAATACACTCCAAACAGTATAACAGTAAACAGAATCTCTCAACATCTTGTGGCACCTTCTAGTTGTATATCAGACGGTATCCTTTTCTGAAGGGAAGTTATAGAAAAAACAAAAACAGTGTCGTGCACTCCTGCATTTTCCGAAGAAGCTATGTTAGGTTTTTGCAGTTTCAAAATATATAACTAACTATATTTCTGTTAATTCTGCAGAAGTTGTAAAGATACACGAGAGTATTTCTCTAATTTCGGTTGCAGCGACCCTTTAATTTTAGCGAACATGTCTTTTATCCTATATCAATATACTTGTGATTGGAGTAATACTTCTGAAAAAAAACAGCGTAAATGAAACTTTTTAATCCCCACAGCTAATACCCTCGTTTTCGAGTTAGTAATTGCAATTTTGATACATCTGATATATTAGCATGTTGCGAACTTTGTTCCTATATAGCAATGAAATCAATATAGAAAGAAATCTTACTTACCGACGAATGGTTATCAAGAACATGTTGATTTGTATCTTGCTTAAAACACTGATCTCTTACCTGCAATTGAAAAAAATATTAATAATGATTCCGTTGTAGCGATTAGTTATTTCGAAACACACTGCGCCAAGAAATTATCGCACAAAATCGAAAATTCAAATGACATGCTTGAGAACAATACGCACATAAATTGAAATTAAACAAATAATTGAAGATTAAAAACATTTGGAAAAAATCAAAGTCACCAAAATTTCAAATTTCGACCAGTCAGTTTCGAACATCATTCACGATAGCTAGCTGGTTTTCTGGCCCTTTAATCTTCTATTGAGGATTTCCTAAACGAGTTGTATGAGATCGAGGTCTGAACTTCATGCAGGTCACTCCATCGAAGTGAATTTGTGATCTTGTAAACAGTTCCTTACGATACGAGCTTGTTGAAGACTGGCGTTTTCATGCGTTTCCACCCATATTTGCCACAAACGGTACAAAATCTCTTTCATAAATTGTCTGTAAGGTACCATCAGTGCTTTTCCATCCCACACCAAAATTGAACCTCCATTAAAACCACTGGCAGGTATAAAGATGGGCATATCTTTCATTTCGACATTTGTACGAAAACGTTGATCGTAATGGAAAAAACGAAACCTCGTCTTATTTGTTGACATGTTTGTAGTGAAATTTAATCGGGCATTTCGATGTACTGCTATTAGAGCCGGGGCTCGAGCTGCGACACGAGACCTCAAACCGAATTCCTTGAGACGCTGTAGTATCGTTTCACTCCAAATTTGCGCTCCACTGTTCTGCCAAAGCTGCATATGAAGCTGCCTAGTAGAAGCGAAGCGTTATCTCAACAAGAAAACTCTACAATAACGGTGACGGATACATGAATCATCGTTGTTGCTCGAGGTCCTTCTTGCTCTGGTCTTCTTTCAGGACGACCAGTCTAATTTTTCATATGGATCATTCGGAAAACAGTGGAATAATAAACCACAAGCATTTGGCATTATTTTCTATAAATCCACCCAAACCATTCCTAGTCATTCAACACTACTGCAACAGCATATTCTTATGAAATTGAATTCCGTGATTTGGTTTGAATTGTTACCGAAAATTAAAACTTTCAAAAAATACAAACGTTACTCGCAACAGTTGAATCACAACTGCTGTTATCAATATATGTTAGTTTCTTCCAAAATCTCAATTAATGTCGTTCATTTTATTTCTCTTCCGAGGAACAATGTACCAAGGAAGAACATAAAATTCAGTTGGCATATATCCCGGCATATTCGAAAACTAAAAGAGTTTAACATATCCTGCTCAACAGCTTATCGTTTCTGTCAGCTAAAGAATCAATTTTACTAGTATCGGATTGCAACTGCAATTGACAAGGAAAACATTCAGTCATTACCATCAACTACATAAAATATGTGCAAAACATCTTAGGAATATTGTCAAGATCCTCGATTGTGAACTATATGAATATGGGCTAAGGAAAGAACATGAGCTCATAGCTCACGGGTATAATATAGGTGCAGGTTTTTTCTTGAAGATTTAAGAGCGTCCTATAATGCTATAATGTCTTTAAGTAAAAAGTTTTTTTGGTGAGTAGTTTCGTCACAATATTTTTTTTCAGTAAGAATTCAAGAAAATAGGCTCTCACATCATCGCATGCTCCTTCGGCCAGAGAGGATGACTACTTTTTTCCTTACGTTTTCTTATTGCCCAAGGATAGCTTTATTGATGAATTGAAATAGATTATTCTCATTTTATACATGAGTGACTCAAAAATATTGAATATTGTAATTTTAAAGATATCATATCTTGATTTTATCAAATGGAAAATCCTGTATTTTTTTTATTCATGTCAACGCATAAAATATTGTGCCATATTTTTGCAAGAGTAACCTTATCTTTATCTTCGACCATTTCCAAGATTAAAAAGAATAATCTATAATAATAAAATCAGAGGTTTGCGAAAGGAGAGTTTATCAGTACATGTCATTATACTTGATCAGAGAAATTGAGATATTTTAAGGCAGTCATGTATGAAATACGTAATAGATAGGTTTTCGGTGAGATGATCTACAAGGTGCTGAACTATTTCAAGAAGTGTTCGAAATGTTGCCCGTTTCTTTGTAGGCACAACTCAATCCTTCTGAGGAAAGACCATTGAACTCTCGACAACATTTGCGGATTAACTGACTGAAAGGCGTCGACTATTCTCTGGCTCATATTCATTAGCGTTATAGAAGAAATCTGGTAAACGATGCCCTTCATCTAATTCCACAAGAGAAAATCTAGATTTATGAGGTCCGGAGACCTAGCTGGCCATCTAACAGGACCACCACGTCATATCCATTTGTTTGGAAATACATGATTCAAATGCTCTCTAACCTGATGTGAGTAATAAGCCGGTGCTCCATCCTGTTGAAACCACGAATCTTGTCTTATATGCTCTGGTACATCGGCAAGTAACATTGGTAGATGATTTTGCAGAAATCTGAATGTATTTCACTATTGAGGTGCCCGTCAAAAATGTGTGGCCCAATTAGATATCCATCTACTATAGCGGCTCATACATTCAAGGACCAACGATGCTGGTAATCTATTTGTCTCATGAGGTGTGGATTTTCCGTGGCGTAATAATGAAAGTTGTGCCTGTTAACAAGCCCATTATTGTGGAAAATTGCCTCGTCCAATTAAAGAACTCTACTAAACATATTTGGATTTTCCGCTACTTTGTCACTTGCCCTATTGCAAAAATTGATTCGATTTTCATAGTCTTGATTAGTGTAGCTGTACATGATATGCATGAAATTTATTCACTTTCAAGATTCTCTGGACGAAAGTTGGACTTATATCTGTTAACTGAGAAATCTCTCTTTTATATGGGTCCTCTGTCACTGTCAACAAAACTGATAATTGGTTGTCTCAGCTGTAGCAATTTTTGGTTTTTCATGTTTTTGTAAGCGATGTTACCTGTTTCGATAGATCTAATTGGAAGTTTTTCAAATCATCTTGCATCAGGATGCCTCTTATCAGGAAACCTTTCTGCATAAACTCTACTTGCCAACGAAGAATTTCTATCACACTCAACCAGAATAAAAGTCATATCAACCATTTCTTCTTTGGAGAACTTCATGAGATTCAATTGAGAAAATTGGGTTCAAACCTCGCTTTAACAATGTTATATAAGGAAACACTGATAAGTTCAATATGTTAAATGCAGAATACGATATGTCCGGACACCTGACAGAAGGAACAAATAAAAAAAAAGTCAACCCCTATCTCGATTTACGTTTCAATCAACTTGATTTAATCATTCAATGAAAGAATTATCTTGTTTAGGTTTTATTTTTTGCTACTCGAATCATTACAGAAAAAAACTTGTTCGCAAATATTGACGAATGTTGATGAGTCCTTTCTCGCCGAAGAAGAATGCAATGGTGTAAGAGCCTATTTTCATGAGTTTTTACGGAAAAAAAAATTTGTGACGAAACTACTCACCAAAAATACTTATTACTTAAAGACATTAGAGTAGATTTTAGACCGCTCCTGAATCTTGAACAAAAAAGTTGTCTTCCAATCTGAAAAAAAACACCCAAGCTTTTTTTATAAAAAATTTGGACACCCTGTTAACTGCAAAATAAATTGCTGATGTAAATTCTTACTTTCAGAATACAACGTCCGAACAAAAATGAAATCTTCAAGAGTGTACGAGCTACAGAGCACCGCGCCACTGGTGACTCAACAGTTGATTTGGAAAAAATATTCTACACAGCAGAAAATTGAAAAAAAGCAAAAACATATATCAGCATTCTTCATCAATTTTGAAGATTAATTGATTGTTATGTTAGTGTATACTTTTCTCGCAATATTTGCAACAAGCAGCAGCCCCAACCATAAAAGTTATTATTATATTATGCTGAACTGTGTTCATTCCAAACATCATTCTAACAAGAACATGCCATTTTTATTCTCTGAAAAGCCGAAATTAAACTTTCTATACAACTTCTCTTCACATTTATTACTAGGCTATATGTCGGAACTAAAACATTCAAACATCCTGGCTCCTACAGGCTTCTTAAGCTCTGAGTTTGAAACGGCCAAAGAAACAAACAAGAAATGGTATGCATATTTCAATTAGAAAGTTTACCCCTCGAAACATTTCCTAAGAAAACCAAACTCGAGCAGGGAGGAAAGTTTGAATGACAGGCACAAATTTAACTGCATTTCGAGCAGAATATCTTCAAGTGTAATTAAAATTAATTCATTCCGTCTTCAAATCTAAATATGCACGAAACGATCAATGGGTCCCAAAGATGTATTTAAAATTTGGTATAATACAAGTATCAATTTGCATTATTCAATAAAGTCCTATCGTTGTGAAGTTCAAATTTATGTCAACGAAAACGGAATTTATGCATTGTCTGAAGGGAAAAAATTGACTCAACGCAAGTGAAGTGGGTTTTGAGGATAATGATAGGCAAATCTAAGTCAATGAAAGTTTGACTTCTTTCAGTAGGAAACTTTTTAATGCTACCAGGCAACTCGTTAAATACATAAATTATAAATACTGCTGGACACAGGACTGCAAAGTTTTGGTTCGCAAGGATGAGAATTCTAAGATTGTGCATATCTCTTCTGAGAACCAATTGTCTAGGTTGGCAAAATGAACTCAAATTTTGCTGTGATAACTTAAAAATTTTCGATACCATCAGAACTGCAGGGGTTTGCGAAACAAAACTTCGAATTTTTTTACTTCATTTTGATATTGTCTGTATCACGAAATCATGACTTCAACCACAAATGAATAATTGTGAGATTTTGTGTATTAAATACAATATTTTCAGAAAAGACAGATGTGATAATACTACGGGAAGTGTTAAGAGTGATGGGGGTGGAGTTCTGGTTGGGGTTCCCAAGAATCTTCAAGCAGATGCAGTGGACTTGGAGAACAATAACACTATCATTGAGGATATTTGAATCAAACTGTCAGTTGCAGGTAATAAAAAACTATTTTCAGGAACTTGTTATATTCCACCTGATGCAACTAGTGAAGATTATGGGAATCACTTCGAATGTGTTACAAATTTGATGGACACATATAACAATGACTCACTTGTATTGATTGGTGATTTTAATTTAAGTGCGTTAAGTTGGTCGTCTGATATTGAGATTAGGGCTTTCTCATGTGACTTAGTTCAATCTGCTTCATATATTGCTTTCGGAGATTTTATATCATATAACCAGTTAACTCAGTTAACTCAGTTCAATGGAGTAGTGAACTCTTATATTAAGAATTTTAGACTTAGTTCTTGCGTTCAACACCGAAACTAAAACAGTACGATGCCCCCCCCCCTCCTTCCTTTGTGTCGGAGGATTCATATCATCCCGCTTTGGAAATATTTCCTTTCTACTATTTCACTCGACAAGAAATCGCAAAATAAGATGAGGTCTCTGCATAAATTTTTCTGTGCTGATTATGATTCAATCAAGATTGAGTTGAATGAATTGGGAGGATATTTTCCACAACAAGAATGTAAATGAATGTACTCATCAGTGTTATGCGATTTTGAGTCAAGTTATTGATAAGTGTGTTCCCAGGAGGAAAACTGCCTGTGAGTTTCCCTCTTGGTTCTCGAAAGAAACTAGGATAATGATTAAAACTATGGAGGGATATCACAGTAGATTTCAAAATAGTGGTAGACGTTCTGATTTTGAAAGATTTTCTGATTTAGGAAGAAGATGTAAAGTTTTCGAAGAGATTGTGACTGGTGTGTTGTCTTGATGGAGGAAGGAATCGTTGAGAATCAGAAAGTATTCTGGTCATACGTTAGAGAAATGAATAAGAAGGAATCGGTGCCCTCATCGATGATTGATACTACGGAGAAAGTTACCACGGAATATGATATATTGCTTACAGTGGACATTTTGCGAGTGTTTTTGAGAATCATAAAAAGCCAGTCCTTTATAAAAGCAGAAATAATTACAATGCAGACTCAATTTCTGTGCATGGCATATTGTATTCTGATAAAGCCAAAAATTGAGATTTGAATTGTGGAGGCCTTTACTTGATGTAGATCCATGATATAAATGAGATAAAAAACACAAGGTTTAACTTTAATCTACACTTTATTCGAAAAAATTCGACGACGTTTCGCTGACACAGCAGCTTCATCAAGAATGAAAAACAGAATGAAGAGTATGGTATTATAAACAAATCGTAGAACAAGTTGGATGAATAACAGGAAAATCCACACCGAGCCATTGTACAGTTGGTATGAAAGGTAATAAAAACTAATTAAACAAGTTAAGTAGGGGTGAGTAATTCACATCTACCTGTTCATTCAAAAGCTTGTCCGAATGTTTGTATCTATTTATTTCTAATGCTTACAGGAGATCTAATTTTGAACTTTTGATTTTATATGTAATATGTCAAAGTTTTTATTGAATGAATGGTTTTCTTTTATTAGGTGGTTTGAATAATTTGAATCAGATTTATTTTTATCGAAGCTACGTTTATGTTCAGATGTTCTTATGCCAAAACTCCTATAGGTCCTACCGATATAAATTTTATCACAAGAACCGCAATTGAGTTTATAGATTCCTGATTTACTCGATTTTTCAACACGAGATTTATTATTTTAATATGTTTACCTAAGTTATTAGAAGTTTTGAAAGTTATATTAAGATTTTGTTTGACGAAAAAGGATTTGATATTTGTACTTGCAGAACCGCAGAATGTTAAACTGTTGAATATTTTATAGTCTTTATGAATAGGATATACTTCATTTATTGCTTTCTGATACAGTTTTTACGAATGATTAGATCTATCATATCCGGATTATATGAATTATTAATGGCTATCTGTTTGATGATGTTTAACTCTTTATTATAATCTTCTACTGATAAAGGTAAATTGAGTAACCGATGTACCATGCTGTTTAAAGCTGCAACTTTGTGTTGAATTGGATATAATGAGTAGTTATGTATAATTGTATCAGTATGTGTTGGTTTACGAAAGACCGAAAAAACATGATTATTATTTTGTTTAGTGATTTTAAGTCCAAAAATTAATGGAATCGTTCTGTTCAATTTCTATCGTGAATTTAATGTTCAAATGGATGGAGTTAATGAAATTAAGAAATAAGTCTAATTGACGAGTAGTTCAATGAAACATACTAAGATGTCGTCAACATATCTATACCAATAAAGAAATTTGGAAATGAGTGGATGTGTATGAATTTTCTGTTCAATATTATTTATAAAATCTCTGCTAAAAGTGGACTCAAAGGATTTCTCTGTTGGACGTTAGCATTGAACAAAATTATTTTTCTTTCAACAACATCTATTACAGTAGTGAAAATGGTTTGATCATGGGAAATCCTTTGAGTCCACTTTTAGCAGAGATTTTTATGACTAATATTGAACAGAAAATTCATACACATCCACACCAGATTTCCAGACAAGTGGAAAGTAGCAAAAGTAACCCTATCTTCAAAGGTGGTAAGAAAAATTGAATTAAAAACTACAGACCGGTTTCGATTTTGAGTCTCTTTGGAAAGATTTTTGAGTCGATTGTGACAGATAAGTTATTTCACCATACTAGAGCAAACATTTCGGAGCATCAGCATGGTTTTTATAGAAAGAGATCTTTTTAACAAATTTGACCTCTACATTCACCAATTAACTAAAAGTTTCGATCACGGGTTACAAGTTGACTCTGTCTATACAGATATGGCAAAAGCCTTCAAAAATTTCACCATGCAACTATGATGAAGATTCTAAATGATTTCGGTTTTAATGCTCCTCTACTCAACTGGATTGGTTCATATCTGTATAATCGATATCAGTATGTTGTTGTATCTCAGGCTTCACCCGCTAAAGTACGCATAACATCTGGGGTGCCCCAAGGTTCGCACTTGGGTCCTCTGCTTTTTCGATATATATAAGTGACATCTGTCTGTTTTCGAAATGCCTGTCATGATCTTTATGCTGACGACTTGAAGGTCTACAAGTTGATTGAATATTCATTCTGCTCCAGGACAGATTATTTTCTTTTGTGAAGCTAGATATTTTATGTTGAATGTTGACAAATGTAAACGTATAACATTCACAAAGAAAACAATGTTTTGAATGTACCCTCAAATATCATAAGTGAAACAAATCAAATCAGAGATCTTGGTATAATTTCAGACTCGAAATTGTCACTCGAGCAGCACATAGAATATATTGTAACAAAAAGTTTTAGGATGTTAGGCTTTATTTTGAGAATCTCGAAAGGTTCCAAAGATGAGAGGTGTGTCATTATGTTGTATGTTTCCTAAGTAAGGAGTGTTTTAGAGTACGCAACGCCTGTATGGTCACCATTTCATCACAAGTATATAGACCGTGTTGAAGAAGTACAAAAAAGGTTCGTCAGAAATTTAAATTATAGATTCGGCAATATTCGGTTTTCCTCACTCAGCTATGAAAAGATTCTTCACAGACACAAAACAGTGAGTCTGGAACATACGAAGGCGCAATATTTTTAAATCGAATTGTACATTTCGATTCTTGTCAAGTTTATTTTTTACAATTCATCGTAGCAGTGGTACAGCACGGTCAGATGTCACGAATAGGAGCAATGGACTGCAGTTTCGGTCTCGTTTGACCTCGTCAGCATTGTCTACCCATTCGTAACACCAGGCTATGCCGTTACCTAGTCATCTCAATTCGTTGGAGATAACGTAAGCTTGTAAATGTCACTGCGCCCTCCAACGAACCGAAACAGAGGCTACGTCACCATCGCCCCACGAAATGGTGAAAACAAAGAGTAGATAAAACAGGAAAACGTTAAGTGGTCACACTAGTTTGATAACATACCGCCATGCGACACTCACGTATCAGACAGAAGCGGCCATCGAATGCTCCTCATTCCTACAACCAGGCATACACAAACATCTCAAATCAAAAAGTTACTAAATGAGAGATTTCGCAAAGTGTAGATACATCGAAGAAAATCAATATTCAAGGAACAATATTCAACCTTCCGTAGAATGTTAAATATCCTTCCCTGAAGGAGCTAGTTTTCCGACCTACTCTCCATAATCACCGTCAACCGGAGCCACAGAGCAGTGGTACAGCACGGTCAGATGTCACGAATAGGAACAATGGACTGCATTTTCGGTCCCGTTTGACCTCGTCAGCATTGTGTACCCATTCGTAACACCAGGATATGCCGTTACACCTACTCATCTCAATTCGTCGGAGAGAACGTAAGCATGTAAATGTCACTGCGCTCTCCAACGAACCGAAACAGAAGCTACCTCTGACATCTGACCGTGCTATACCACTGTCTGACATCTGACCGTGCTATACCACTGCTCTGTGGCCCCGGTTGACGGTGATCGGAAAACTAGCTCCTTCAAGGAAGGATATATAACATTCTACGGAGGGTTGAATATTGTTCCTTGAATAATAATTTTCTTCGATGTGTCTACACATTGCGTCCAAATGAGAAAAAGTTTCAAGGTTGTGAGAGTAATGAATAAAAAAAACACTTTTCGAATATATTTTTCAAAAACAGTTATGATCGCCAAAGACTAAATTATTACAAAAAGTTTGAGTAAAATAGAGTTAATACATGCCTAATTGCATAATATTTTTCAGCACTTATATATTTGAAAGAAAATCCACATTACATAGAAAAAGTTCCAATTGAGTGTAAATTCAAGGTAACTATTCAAGAGCTGTTTATTTGGCCATAAAGTCCTTCCTAGTACCTGCCCATAAATTAATATTGTTACCATTGTTTACTATATTCATACTTGTATACCCGTCAAATTTATATTTCGATAACATTCATAGAATAACTCAGTGCCACTGTAAAAAAATCATATCTCATCCAATTCAGCTTTTTTCATCTTGTACCTGCCTCATCAGTATGTTCAGCCGCGTTGATGACACTGCACGAAAGTCAATTTCTTCACTAGCATTCGCTGCGCTCCTCTTGTTTATATTCCGGCAAATTTTTCACAGTCGCAATCTTCCCGAAACGGGAAATGAATTTGAAATATGCCACGCAGTTCCATCTATTTCATAAATGTCAGAGCTTCTGAAAAAATTTAATATCAGTAGACACAGAGCTGCTGGAAATATAATTTGGCTCATTTACTTGTTGTCATTCAGAGCGATGAAGGAAATGGAAAGTCTTTCATTTTCACGGCGCGCATTCAAGTATTAAAAAATTCATCTCAACAGAAGAATGAATTGCGGAGTCGCGACGTAATCGTGAGGAAAAACGAATAGTGAGACTTGCTATACATTTTTATTTGTGTCTAAGATAGCTGATTGCAATAATATCTCACAATTATTTGATCTTTCTCTCACATCTGTTCAGCTAGAATTGTCGAGACAGATCTTCCACACCAATATTTTTCATTCATTCGAGGGATAACTATCGACTTTCACTATAAATTAATTCATTTATCAACAATTAGAAACAACAAAGACTATTTTCGAAATGACAGAGTTACCCTAGGCCTTTCAGAAATTGTGTATGAGAGTCACCAAAGCTTTTGAGTTTTCAAGGTAGTTTGTTATTTTTCTTAAAATGTTCAATCATTTATAACTCAAGAACATATGGACCAACATTCATGAAATTTTACACGCATATTTGGCTTCTTCTACTTAATCGACTCACGTAGGAAAAACAAAATGCAGGTCCGTATTCAGCCCAAACTTTATATTTCCGAAAAACGGATAATACACACAATCAAATTTATATGGAAATACTTGGTATTTCCCATTATTGTTTATTTTTAACCATGGATCTTTGACTACTTGTGAGAAATGAAGCTCTTTGTTGTGAAAAAAGTGGATAGTACGATATGAAATGTTGAATTATCCCCACAGTTGCAGGCAAGAGTTTCTCAGGAGCCATTATCTCGCCAACCTTTTTTCTGTTGCAGATAAACGATTTTCTTTCATCTACAGAGAACAAGATCTTCGGTTTTGAAGACGATTGTACACTGGTTTCATATTTCAGTAGTCTGCGGCCGATTATAGCTACGGAATCTTAGCGTCCGAGATGTCAACAAATTAACAACTTAACTCTGACTTACAGAAGATATCTGAGTGGGGTCAGTTGAACCTGGTGAGCTTCAACGCGAGCAAGACGTAAGCAACTACGTTTTCTAGAAAGGTCCCCGCTAGAGAATTTCTTCTAATGATGACGCCAATAAATTGCATCCAAAAATTCGATTAACCTTCTCGGAATATGGTCAACTCTGGGTTTTTCTGGCATGAACATGTATCAGCAATAGCTGAGTAGGCATCAGCTAACCTTGGTTTTCTGTTCAGAGACAAGAGATACTTCAAGTCATCTCAGCTGTTGCTTCTATATAAGGCGCAGATTCGACCTGCTTTGAAATATTGTTCCCAGGTATGGGGATCTGCGCCCAAGCATTCGTTGCGAATGTTGAATGGTGTGCAAAAACGGGCTGTGCACCTCATCGAACACCCGGAGATTACCCGCAATCTCCAAACACTGGCTCTCAAATACAAGTTGCTAACCCTTCTCTGTTTCACAGATACTTCCACAAAAGATGCTTCAAGGCGCTGAAAGACCTTGTTCCGGGAAAACTCATGTTTTGCCGCAACACTAGACTGGCAAGCAGTTCACATCATATATCGATACATTTAACGAAATTGCTAGTGCGTCGCACTCCATACTCCAAAGGTAATTTCTAAAAGCAACAGGCATCAGTGTATCAGTCGAAACGATACATCAAAGACTTCGTTCAAGGGGTTCATACACAGAGGTGCCCTTAAGAATTCCAGGGATAACCAGACAACAAAAAAATCAACCGACTTAAATGCTGTATTGAGCACCGAAATTGGAATATTGGAAATTTGCGAAATGTTCTATTTTCAAATGAGACCAGATGTGGTGTTCGATCAGATGACCGCAAGCTAGTCTAGGAGCAACAAGACAAATTCCGAAATACTAAGGGGATAGTGTGATGTTTTGTGGTGGCATTATGCTAGGAGGCAGAACAGATTTTGTTTCCGTTTCGTGTGAGTGTAATGGCTAGAAGTTACGTGGGCCTAGTGTTGCAGCCCATAGTGAGACTCTGGCGAGGCGCCCACAGTGGGAATTTCACTTTTATGCAAGATAATGCTCCTTCACATACCAGAAACCTCGCTCGATATTCTCTTGAAATCGCTTTTTAAATGACCAGCTTGCTCTCCAGATCTAAATCCTATTGAAAATTTATGAGATAGTCTCAAAAGGAAAATTGGATCGCGCCAGGATAACTCAAGAACCCCTTAACAGCTCATCTAAGCCGCCACAGAAGAATGGAAGAATATAACCCCAGAGGAGCTCGAAAACCTAATTCAAAACATGCCTAGACAAGTTCAGGCTAATATCGGGGCAAGAGGTTGGTGATACAAGCTACAGAGGTCGAGAAAAAAACAACTTCTCTGTGAGAAAACAATTTTCAATTCGGAAAGAGTCTCTTATTTTGTTTTATTTGTTTCTTTCTGAAAATGAACCTCAATTTTTGTTCAGGCACTGTTCAGGCGATTCAGGAAAACTCATGTCACATACGTTATTGATTTACGGTTTCTTGAACAGATTTTTGAATGTTTTTATGAAAAAAAAGTATAAATCACGTTTACTACTGATTACTCAAATGAAGAATGAACAAAAACTGAAACAAGACTTCTGGTATTATTTTCTGATTAGTTGAATTATTATGGATTACTTTCATTAGAATACCTAACGTCACGCAGAAAAATAAGCAACTCTATGATTCTAAAATCTTTAATGATTCCGATGAATGAACCAACAGAAAAGTACTCGATGAAATCCATTCGAAATTGAGATCAAAATCTTGTAAGTGTAATAAACACTTAGAAACTATGTCAGTATGGTGTTTTATTATGGATTTTGTAATGGTCATGCACGAGAGGCTAGGCGAGAAGATGAACGATGCTTCCGAAATCAGCAGATTCTGAATCACAAAACATTTTATTAGATGTTTATCAAACTATTGGAATCAGGGCTGCTAAACATGAATGAAACCCCCTAGGTTGAACATCCAGGAGGAACTAAATATTTGGAACATAGTGAAGCAAACTCCAGAAATCAGTACAAGACAGAAAAGTCACCGTTTGAATACCACCCTTAAAAGTGGAGAATGTGAAAAGCAGAAGAATTGTATATGATGGTCATCTGGTTGGATCTAACTCTTTTGAAGGAGCATTGACAGAATAAATGTATTTGGATTGAAATATTCTGTCAAATCTGCTAGAAAACACAAATGTGGGGAGAATTCAATTCTTAAACATTTTGAGATATTTTCCGGGTCAATACCATGAGTGAATATTAGATATGAAGGTATTGAAAATATATTGTGTGCTTTTTGAGTTAGTATGTTTCTTTGTGTGATTATTTGATTACCGGTATATGCTAACTTAAATTCTTCTTTGAGAAGAGGTAATGAACCCTATAAAAAAATCAGAAAACGTCTTTTAAATTAGTTCTTCTGTATGACCTTGGAAGTTTCCACCATCATATTTTCATTGTTGATTTCTTTGAGATAGGAATACTGCCATGATTTTTTGTATACTTGGTGAACCACTATGACTCATAGTGCAAAAAGAATCTAGATTATCCATATACAGGATGTTCATAATATCCGTTTTCCTAATATATGAAGGTAGGGCTGAGTACGAATCTGCATTTTGCTTTTCTTTCGAGAATCGTTTGAATTGGACGAGCCTAATAAACGTGTGAAATTTCATCATTGTCGGTCATCGGGTTCGCGAGATATGAATGATGATTTATTAGACCAGAAACAAGTGATCACCCTGTACCCTGAAAACCTAGAAGCTTTGATGACTTTTATTCACCATTTCTGACAGACCTGGAGTTTCTCTATCCTCCATTACAGAATGACTCTTTCCTCCTGCAACATTAAGTGGAGTTTTTAGTCATTTCACTAAGAACAGTTCTTTCTGAAAGCTAGAAGAAAGACACAAAATCGAATAAGCTGAAACAATATTTGCAAATGGAATTTTCACTTGTGCAGAAAGATGGCCTGAGAAGCTTTCAGCTTTCAATTTGATAAAGAAAAATCCCTCACAATTTATATTCACAAAATTACGCTATTTACAAGTTATTACATCATCGATCATCCTTCTCATATATATAATATTAAAGTCGTGAGGCCTTCTTCGGGAATAATCCGAAGGGATAACGGTAGTTTGAACCGGGCGGAGAAGAAGCGACGTGGCCTCATCCAAGGAGAAGGATCTGAGGAAGGTCTTTGCCAAATTTGGATCTAACCTAACCCAACGACGGAGCCCTGAGGATTCTTCGAATATTTTCGCCGAAACAGAAAGTCGAAACAGCGAGATTTCTTCGGGATCAGAAAAAAATCAGTCTTTTGGAAGGCGATCGGAGCGATCGATCGAGCTAAATTCCCAAAGAAAGCCCTGAAAAAGCGAAAATAAAAAAGGTCTCCGATTTTTCGCAAGTGGAGACGATAATTTCGTCGGACTTTTATGTCTATACAAATTTTTTCATCGCGTTCGATCGTTTCAAAATCTCGACAAAGAGCAAGCCTCAAATTTCGCATGTGTAGCCGCAATAGTTTCATTCCGTTAAACAACGGGAAAACTGTAAAATTTGTACCTTTCGTTTCGTTTTCGTCATTCCAAATATCTCTGACGGCCAGAAATTAAATAAATTAATGAACGTCGAGCTGTCGAAATAGCGGGTTTTCTTTCATCTATCCTACTTATAGGGGGTTACCAGGAGGTAGTATTCGGGTGTCGAACGGTTTCTACATATCTCGAGATCGGGTCCGCGAAGAGAAATCGTTACACTTTGAGTTAATTTCCGAATTTAGGACGATTTTTAAGACCTAGTAATTCGAGGAAAAGACCGAAAACACGGGGGCGGAGCCATTCGCCTCTCCTCCTGCCCTTAGATATCTATTCATTTGGCAGTCAATGTCATAAACGGGTCAAAATCGATGTTTCCGGTACAGCTGCTTATTTCCTAGGACTTTTCACAAGAACACTTCAATTCAGAAGATGTTTGTTCTTTCTGTTAAATTGTGTGTAAATTGAATTTATACAAAATAGTTATGTATAGGGCAATCATATAAGGTTAAATTTCTATGTTTTCAGTAGTGTTCCTTTATTTGATTTTTAATTGCTGGCCCTTGTATTTTGGATACTCTCAAAAATTATAATTTGGGAAGAACTTTAATTTTCTCTTTCATTATTATACTTGAGAAGTATTTGTTGTTCATTATTATAATTATAAATCTGACCTAATCCGAATCAGAACTGTTAATTAAAAGTTGAAATTTGAAACTATTGAACTGCATATATCGATCTGTCTGAAGTATACATTTAATTTTTTGAAACCAAAAATTTGGGATATTGTGATCTAACATTTGAGTTGTTGGTGATTGAAATTCTATGCCTGAAGGGTAATTGAATAATTTGTGTTCTTGAATCAATGTTGGAACTTTATTAATTTCATCTTATGCTAGCTCAATTGGAGAATTTGAGATTTTTCAGATTGAATGTGTTTCCTTGAATTGGGATAGTACTGAATAGTGTTGAAATTTGTACGATTGATGAGTCAGTCTCCATCAAACAATGGTGGAAACTGCGTTACCCTAAGGATGTGTGGGGCAATAACTGAGAGAGTTACATGTAACTTAAAGAACTATTAGGTATAAATATCAATGAAGATAATGAGGCGTTCAGTATAGATAGAGTTGAATATGGAAAAGCGTTCAGTATATTGGGGGTTGGGTATATAAGACGTTTTTTGTATATTAGGCGTTTGGTATTTTAGCTGTTTAGATATAAAAGGCGATCTTAATGGGCTCACTAATTATTTTAATTTCGAGAATATCATGTAGCTCAGAAATATATGATAGTTGCTAGTGCTTAGTTTTAGGAAACATGGAGAGAGGGCGATCTTCAATCAATGTTTGCCTTTACTTTTCAACGCAAGCATTGCAATAATTCTTCGCGGTGTTCAGAAAAATAATATCGGAAGCCTTATTTCATTGTTTGTTCATCCTTCATTTAATATTGCGGAAGCAAACATGCTCAAGAGCTTTTTCGTGAAAACAACCAAAAGTTTGTTCCGAAAATCATGAATTAACTCATTAGTACATACAGTTCTTTTAAAAGAATCACAATACAAATGCATGTCGTAAATGTGCAGAGAGGTAGGGAGCCGGCAACACGTGCATCTTCTCATTAGGCCTTTCTCAGAAGCATTGATATCTTTGGCACGACGTAAAATACGATTGTGTTGAACTCATTGACGACCATGGATCCCAGTTTATATTCTACTAAAAGTAGCGGGTTAGTGAGGTGACAGAATTCCCCGGCGTGTCATTGGCCGAAAGGCGGAAATAGAGCACGTTAAAGGAATAACAAACAAACAAAAGTAGCGGGTAAGTAATATTCAATTACTATTTAACTAAATCATTTTTGGAACTCTATCGATTGACGAGAACATGATACCATACTATGGAAAGCATTCTGCAAAGCAATATATCAAAGGAAAGCCAAACAGGTTTGGTTTTGAAAATTCGGCCTTTTGTCAAAGGAGGGGTATATGTTAGCATTCGAAATATACACTGGTAACTCTGATAATGAAAAACAATTTGGTTTGGGTGGCGATGTTGTTTTATCTCTAATTTGATTAGCAGTACTGGAAGAGAATAAGGGTTTTAAACCTTATTTCGATAACTGCTTTACTGGTATTGATCTTATGTCCCATCTAGTGGACCGTAATATTTGTGATACTAGTACTATACGCCAAAATCGTTTAGAAGGATGTCCTTTCCAAGAGAAGAATGTATGGAATTCTGATGGCTCAATGGAAAGACAATAAGGTGGTAATGATGGCCACCAACTTCGAAGATCAATCTATGATTGCTAGACGCTAGACGTTGGTGCAAAGAAGCCAAATCCAAACAGAATGTTCCCCAAGAAAAGGTGGTATCGAATTACAATAAACACATGGGAAGGGTTGATAAGATGGATGGATTAGTAGTTGCGTACCGATCGAGAATGCGGCAAAGAGAATGGTACCGGCCCATTTTTCAGTATTTGTTCGATGTGAGTGTGGTAAATGGCTGGATTTTGATGAAGAAACTTAGACGTGAAGATCCAAACTGTGCAAATCTTCTAACATTCAGACGTCGCATAGCCGTGAGCTTCCTGGAAAAATGTCGGACCAGATCAGTCAGAAACTACCGACAGTTAGTTATCAATAACGATGTTAGATTCGATAATGTGGGACATTTGGTCAAATACTCTGAAAGTGACAGGAAATGTAAAATGCGCCATAAAAATTCTAAGTTTATATGTGATAACTGCAAAATTGGCTTACACCCTGAAAAGTGTTTTTTCGATTTTCATGAGAAATAATGGCAAAAAATATGATGTTAATGTTATCTTATTTAGTTTATTCAAATGTGTTACTATCTTCAATATTTCATTCGTAGAAAGAAATAAATGATTTTTGTACCAAATATGCTCTTATGCATATAGCATTTTTGAACGGTTCGCCTTTTTTTTCTAACTTGAGAGAAAAATTTAGGAATAGCGACAGAACCAAGTTTCAAGTTTCAACAGTAAAATTATATCCATTTCAAGAAAAATCAAATCCAATCAAAAATTTTTCCGCATGCACTAATGGGTTAACAACGTATCTAACGTTCTCCTGTATGACGTATGTATATATATATATACATTAAATATATAATATATATATATATATATATATATATATATATATATATATATATATATAATTACACGGAAAGCACCTAAAGAATTGAAAAATGATTATATTGATAAAATTGCATCGAATAAATGGTTAGTATCTGGAGAATTGTTTGCTGAAACAGAAGGCTTGGCAATTGCGATCCAGGATCAGGTTGTTTTCACGAGGAATTATAGAAAACACATCATCAAACAAAATATAGATGATTCTTGCCGTAGATGTTTCTGTTCTTCAGAAACAGTTTTTCATATATTATCATCTTGCTCAGTCCTTGCTTCAACAGATTCTTTAGAAAGAAATAATGCCGTCGCTAATATTATTCACTTTAATCTAGGAATTAAACATGACCTTATTCCCAAAAGAAAAAATTTCACAAATATGAACCTGAGATTATTTGTGAAAATGACAAATATAAACTTTATTTTGATAAAAAATTCTTTGCAACAGAGCTGTAAACACAATAGACCAGATATCGTTCTTAATGATAAACAGAATCAAATAACATATATAATTGATATTGCTGTACCCGACACATAATATACAAAATAAATACAATGAAAAAATTTCTAAATATATGATGCTTGGCGACGAGATTAAAAAATGTGGAAAATGAAGAAAATATTTATTCTACCGATTATTATTTCTACAACAGGCGTTATTCCTAGAAATCTTCACAAAAGTATTGAGATTTTGGGTCTGAAGAAAATTTGTTTGAACAGTTACAAAAGATAACAGTCATCAAATCTTGTAATATTCTTCGTAGGTTTCTTTCCGAAAATAATAATGAGGTAGAGTCATAGGTTTTCTCTTTAGTTTATACTGCTCAGAATCTCATTTCATATTTTATTAATTTGTTTATATAAATGTAATATAATTAACTGACAATTTTGTCATATTTATATTCAGAGCAGTATTCTATTCGATCGTTCACCACTTCACACAAAGGAAACTATTAATGAGTAACAGTCAGTGTTACTTGACTAAGGTCCGTACACTGGATTTTTCCGGGAGAAAGCCTCTGACACTACTCGTTGGTACATTGATATCATTGTCTGATGATGCTATAGTATGTATATATTCTGGTAGATTGATATATTCTCATAACATTTAACGTTATCCTAATATATAATTACTCCAGGATATGTTTTGATTATTATCATTGCCTGGCAATGGTATTAATTACCGGGTGGTGGATTTATATTTTTCATGAAATCAGTTTGATTGCATGAACAGATATATGGGCAACTCGTCTATATATATATATATATATATATATATATATATATATATATATATATATATATATATATATATATATATATATATATATATATATATATATATATATATATATATATATATATATATATATATATATATATATATATATATATATATATATATATATATATATATATATATATATAAAATATATATATATATATATATATATATATATATATATATATATATATATATATATATATATATATATATATATATATATATATATATATATATATATATATATATTCTTTTGAAAAGAGAGGATTTACGAAAATTTGAATAATTGTATTTACAACAAATGCTTATATCTATATTATATTTTGGGTGTGTCAGAAAAAACACAAGTGTGAGCTCAGGAAATGTAACAGGGGAACCATACTGTCTTGTATATGATCCAATAAACGAGTGAAAAAACCTGAGGAAAAAACTCGTTTCCCTGTCGCTATTGCACTGGCATTAGCTTGTCAATTTATGTTGTATTAGTGTCGTGTGTACATAAAGAGAACCAAAGACATTTCTGCTTAGCCGCTTCATCCTCTCTTGCATTTCATGATTTCCACACGAAGACAAGGTTGAAAGGAAGGGGGTTTGGGACAGGAGTCTGTAACGATGAAAAAAGAAAACCAGCAGAAAAATATTTCAACAATCATACTTCGTATATGTCTAAAAAAATCTAAGAAAAGATTTTACATAGCAAGTAAAGTCATGAAAAGTTCTAAGGAGATAATGAAAAAATACAAAACTGCGATATTTCCTCAAATTCCCTCTCTGTTTGACCGAGAGAGCCCCGATGGCCAGGTTCAGTCTTCAAAGTGATGCCGATTATGATCTTTGAATGTTTTAGAATCATTATGAGCCAAATAATTTGTTTAATTTAGAGAAAAATTCGCGGAAAAATTTTGACAGTCGTCCGAAAAATATGACAAGTGTCATATGAAGTAAAAACTACCGACCATCATATTTTCATTCTTGATTTCATTCATAGTGACTATGCCGCCATAACTTTTTACACGCGTTGGACCGCTATCAATCAGATCTTGGAGATATATAAACAATTCATGTTTCCATATACAGGGTGCCTATATTATCGAGTTTCCGAGATTTTTCGTCGTGAGTCGATTTAATGGGATAGAGACAATAAATGCATAGAATTTCATTAATTTTAAGTTATAAATGATTAAAATTCGACCGAAGAAACAAATCACCCTGTATCTTGAATCCGAAAACTTTGATGACTTTCATACACCATTTCTGAAATGTCTGGAGTTTATTCGCTATTACAGTATGACCCTTTCGTCCGGAAACACCCCGTATAACATGAGAAGGGAACATTGTTACAGTAACACTCTCAAATAAAACAAACGTTATAATAAAATTGTTTCCATTATGTCAGGACTCCCCATCCGGTAGACCCGTCTCTGGAACAACTAGTTCGTGCAAACTTGTTTGGCAAAGTTGTATCGTCAGCACATCAGCTCACTTTGTCAAACCCGTAGCTCAGTTAAACTTGAAAGAGGAGGTTAACGTAAGTCCAATTGGTTGACTTACCACTTGTGGCGGTAGGTAGTGATTAGTAACGTTCAAACTTGCAAAACTAGGCATACATTCCCTTTATAGTAGCTCAGAAACTATTCGAACGCGATGGAACATGTGGTAATCAGAATTACATGACGAAATCGATAACTGGACTCGAAGTATTTACTGAATAGAACTAAGACATAAGAAGCATCGATTCTGCTCATTAATAAAGAGCTGTGCGAAATATACTGGTCAACATTTGACGGGGATCAGCGTGATGAAAGTATGAAACTTTATTTGAATTCAGGAAAAAGAGTTGAGCGAGAAATTTTTGAGAGGTCAATAGAACGATAGATATATTTATTCATTTTAATTTGTAACTTACAATAAACAACAAATTATACCTAAGGTGTAATACATGTTGAAGAAAACAAAACAATCACATTATAAATACCTTGATCAATCACAAAAAGAAGAATCTCAATTTACTGGAATTAAATAAATAAATATCTATAGCTACGAGTGGAATATAATCAACGTGGTCTGTGCCAAATCGAGTGCGATGCAAACACTCTGCATGCAACCAGAACGCAGAAATTATCGTTCACTCACTCACTCATGATCATCAGAATAGAACTAGTACTTCCCATAAACTCAGATAGCTGAAATTTGGTACAGAGTTAGGGCTTATTGGCAACATGAAGGAAAAACTATTAAAACTAGGTTAATCAAAAATCTGGATTACCTGAGTTGGTAGGATGTATCGTGTATATATTGTTACCGTATTCACTACGGTATCTCACCATAGATCACTCTAGGCCCCCTCCGAATAAGCGTGTTACCGTGTTAACCACACTTTCTTAATCACAGACCGCCTAGTAGGCCCATCGACTAGGCGAGGCACAGAACGTACTCTGGGCCTACCTGAACTGAGAGTTTAAATATCCGTGCATTTCGGAGACTCTCTCACTCTCTCTTCGACGACCTCTACGAATACACTTTGTCTCAGAACACCGGCTGCAGCACGCGTTGCCACGAGCCGGCTTTCCGTACCCACGCCATATTGCCAAACCGCCGTTGTTTACCAACGAACCACGTGTTTTTATTACGTTTTAAATTTACGTTTATATAAGTGTTTGTGTTAACCATCAGTGTTCCCATCGTGTGTGTGACCCCCATCCCGGTAGCAAGTGGAGCCCAACGTGTGCATTAGGGCATTGTTTTCTCCGTTGAAAAAAAGGACCCATCACCGACTGAGTTAGCCGTTAAATGGTGATAACAAGAAAGCAAGCAAAGAATTCCGCTACTTCCGCACACGAGGTGAAGCACGTGGTAGGACCGACGCTTGCAATAGAAGTGACGCCGCACGTGGATGAAAGTATAAATATGGAGGACTTCGGTAAGCTATTTTTACAGTTAGTTAATATTTTGAAACCCGTAGATCTCCCGGAATTCCATGGTTACAACCACGAGGACCCGGAGGAATTTTTAGTGAGATTGACAGGTACTTTCGCGAAACACGCTATTCCCGAAGAGAAATGGACGATTACCGCAGCGGGCCAATTACGAGAAGAGGCGAAAACGTGGTGGGTGCCGTACAACACGTGGGCCTAACATTTTCGGAATTTGAAACAAGCCTGAAGGAGAGGTTTAACAATCCGGCGCTGGTAGCAAAGCTCACAGCAGAAATTTATAATAAAAGGCAGGAAGAAGACGAAGCCGTAGAAATCTTCCTAATAAAGAAGCAGCAACTTTTCAGGAGGTTGCAACCCAACACCACGAACGCGCACTCCAAAATCAACACCGCTACCAAGGACAACGATATCCCGCGGACCGGCAAGCTCCGATCCGATATGACGTGGGAAACAGGGTGCTAATCAGAGCACTAGGAGATAACCGTCGACCATTCGCGGCACGATGGAGAGGCCCCTACAGAATAGCCGCGATCGCTGGGGAAAACATACTGGGTCGACGTGCACGGTAAAGCTTCCAAACTCCACGTGGATAATATCTGGCAAGTTCAGCGACCGCAGAATCCACCAAGGTAGAAACCATCAAGGAAGCATCTGGTTCTTGGACCGACGACAACACCAAGTGGCGCTCAAAATAAATCCACCCCTGAAGCAATGCCACCATGACGTCCGGACGTTCTGAACGCGACGACGAGTGTGTGAGTGTAGTGTTTTAAGACGACCAGTGCGCGAATAAACCTACCTGCAGTCGCAGTTCTCCAACGCATGAAAAACTCATCATGTGTCTCAGGTTTTTTTTTTATTTCTTTGCTTTTCTTTCAGCACTGTCCTTTTCCTTTTCAGGCAACCTTTTAATCTCTTAAGCTCATGTAACTCAGAAATAAAGATACGAAGTAGATGCGTTTCAACCCCCTCCCCCAGAACTGTTATTGAACATATCTTAGATTTAAATATTTTAAATGGAGCTTTGTACCACGCTCTCATAATGTAAGTAGCTAGACCATACGACTCGCTTACGTGAGACAAGGTTTTCTGTGGTTTCCCTTGTCATCATCGCGTTGATGCCAAATGGCGCGAAAGATAGTAAGACGGCCACAGACGCACTGCACACAGGGTCGTATTAGATTTAAGTAGGATAACTTGATAAAAAAAAATTTTCATTGTTTTTTTTTTTTGATTTTCAATGGTATGATGTGCACGTATGAACATGTCTTTAATAAAGATACAACATGGTTTTATTACCCGGTGTGGCAATATGGAGGCGCCTAACCGCGATCTTCAGAGGGGGGCCGTGTTACCGTATTCACTACGGTATTTCACCATAGATCGCTCTAGGCCCCCTCCGAATAAGTCTTAATCACAGACCGCCAAGTAGGCCCATCGACCAGGCGAGGCACAGAACGTACTCTGGGCCTACCTGAACCGAGGGTTTAAATATCCGTGCATTTCGGAGACTCTCTCACTCTCTCTTCGACGACCTCTACGAATACAGAACACCGGCTGCAGCACGCGTTGCCACGAGCCGGCTTTCCGTACCCACGCCATATTGCCAAACCGCCGTTGTTTACCAACGAACCACGTGTTTTTATTTCATTTTAAATTTACGTTTATAAAAGTGTTTGTGTTAACCATCAGTGTTCCCATCGTGTGTGTGACCCCATCCCGGTAGCAATATGAAAACCCTGCATCACACATGCTTGCTGGCTCTCAGAGTCGATCGTAAGTAGTCTGAAAATCTTGAGGTAAATCGCCAGCAGTTCAAGTTTGAGCACCCCTAGCATAGATTATCCCAAAATATCGAATTTTGATGTGTGTCAAAACACGATTGGAGTAATACACGGTATTTAGGATATATAAACAAATTTTATCAATTTCGGTAATCGGGTTCTCTATAAAAAATTGGACCAAAATCAATTAATCACCCTGTATCTTGAAAACCCTGAAGCTTTAATGACCTTCATACACCATTTCTGACAGACCTAGAAGTACTCTATCCACCATTATAGAATGACCCTTCCGTCATGAACAGTGAGAGGAAGAAATTGAGCATCGTGAATGCTTGTTGGATCCTAAGTTAGATGAATATGATGATGGGAAGAGCTGCTTATTTATTATTAAGAGATGCAATTAATTTATCTCATTCTATTGTACCGGATGTAGAATATATTTAAAATTTAAGATCAATATTTACCTGTTCCTTGACTTTATCTCTCCGTTCTCCTTATGATGAGTTTTTCATATAGTCAACAACAGTTTCGAGTATAGTTATTAACGTTTTGTAGATTAAGAACATAAGTCTGTATTTTCCTTGCGATTATAAAATCCACTGAAGAAACCTGCTCTGAAGTAAACCTACCTTTAAGAGAGCCTCAATATTTTGAGCTACCTTTTGGACATAACAAGTCTAGAAACATTATATGAGTATCTTCTGAAGTATGAGTATCATATTTGGAAACAAGTATTTTTGAGTAATATAAATAAAAAGCAAATATCATAGAATGCACTATCTCGGAAATACTATATACTAAAGAGGGAGTATGCATCATTTGGAGACTACACTACTTATGACATAATGTCAAATTTTATTGTGAATAATTGGAAGTATTCAAAATAAATCATGCCTCGCACGATTCCTCAAAGTCTCGCCCGTCGGTGATGCATCAGTAACAGCTAGTCTGTGAGTGAATTGTGAACAAAAAGTGTATTCAATATTATTGAGTTTTCGCTACATTCTTGAATCTTACTAGATCTTTGAATGCTAGTGGAATTGAGGAACGAAGAAGAAAAGTGAGAAAGTATAATATTAGGTAATGAAAAATTCTTTCGTACTAATAGAATTAAACTGATTGATAGAAGAATCTGCGATATTCCTCCCTCACGGTGTTGATCTGCGCTCGCATTTTATTAATAAAAAAACAAGTACTGTGTTTTAAGGAATTTTACTTAATAATTGCGATTCGTAACGCGTTTCACTACACCGTAGCTTCTTCAGACCAATGATTATGCAGAAAAATGTAAATGAGAATATAACTATAAATGTTCTTGAGTAATTAAAAGCTTATTGGTCGCCTCCTCCTAAGTGGTTATTTATGACAGGTATATCCAATAAAATTAAGGAATAGATTGCTCCCCGAAAAGATTCAATAGAGGTGAAGGCTTAAATCGACTTGTTCATTGATGAGTCTACCTGAGTGTTTGTATTTATTTATTTCTGAAGTTTCCCAAAGATCTACCTTCCAATATTTATTATCTGTATGCAAAATTTCAAACTGTGGGTCGAAAGACTGATTATTTTCTAAGAGATGATTCGCGTAATTTGAATCTGATTTTTATTTGAAAACTGCGTTTATGTTCCGATATTCTAATATTAAAATTTCTATGTGTTCTACCAATGTAGAAATTATCACAGTCATTGCAATTCAATCTATAAACACCTGATTTATTGTTTTTACCTGGTTTGGTTTTATTATTTTTATATATTTGCCTAAATTATTATTAGTTTGGAAAGCTATGTTGAAATTATTGCTACTTAAGAATGATTTCAGTTTCTCACTTGTAATGCCAACGTAGGTTAAGGTGTTGAATTTTTGTTTCAATTTATCGACAGGGTAAACTTCATTCAATGCGATTCTACTTTGTTTTTTATTTAAAATATTAGTTATTAGTTTGGGATTGTAACCATTATTTTGGCTATTTGTTTAATCAAATTTAGTTCTTTGTTGAAATTTTCTGGTGATAGCGGGATGTTAATCAATCTATGAATAAAACTATTGAATGCTGACATTTTATGTTGATATGGATGACACGACGAGTTATGTATTATAATATCTGTATGTGACGGCTTATGGTAAATTGCGAAAACATGTTTTCCATTTTCATTCGAAATTGTTACGTCTAAGAAATTTATCGAATTATTGCTTTCTATTTCGGTTGTGAATGCAATTTTTGGATGTAATGAATTTATATGATTTTCGAAAATTTTCAACTGTCTATCTGTTCCTGTGAAGCAAATAATGATATCGTCTACATAGCGATACCAGTATAAACAATATTTACTGAGTGGATGATTATGAATTAATTTCTCTAAGTTATTCATGAAAATTTCTGCTAACAAAGGACTCAACGGATTACCCATAATCAAGCCGTCTTCAATAGTATAATATTTGTAATTGAAATGGAAATAATTTTGATCTAAACAAATTTTTAATAATGAAAGAATATCTGATTTAATGATAGTATTGACATGATTCCTTTCTAATAATTCTTCAACTAAGTAATACGTATCTTTTGGAGGAATGTTGGGAAATAGATTCTAAACATCGGTGTAGTGAAACGCGTTACGAATCGCAATTATTAAGTAAAATTCTTAAAACACAGTACTTGTTTTTATTATTGATAATGGAATTTTACCAAGTAAAAGCCTCCCAAATTCAAAAGTTTTCTATATAGTCAACAACAGTTTTGAGTATAGTTATTAACGTTTTGTAGATTAAGAACATAAGTCTGTATTTTCCTTGCGATTATGAAATCCACTGAAGAAACCTGCTCTGAAGTAGACCTACCTTTAAGAGAGCCTCAATGTTTTGAGCTTTCTTTTGGACAAAACAAGTCTAGAAACATTATATGAGCATCTTCTGAAGAGACAATATTTGGTAAAACATGAACTCTTATACGGAATTTAATTTCCTAGAGAAACCATCATCACATTTGGAAACAGATATTTTTGAGTAATATAAATAAAAAAGAAAATAGCATAGAATGCACTATCTCGGAAATGCTATATACTAAAGAGGGAGTTTACATCATTTGGAGACTACACTACTTATGACATAATGTCAAATTTTATTGTGAATAATTGGAAGTATTCAAAATAAATTATGCCTCGCATGATTCCTCAAAGGCTCGCCCGTCGCTGATGCATCAGTAACAGCTAGTCTGTGAGTGAATTGTGAACAAAAAGTGTATTCAATATTAGTGAGTTTTCGCTACATTCTTGAATCTTACTAGATCTTTGAATGCTAGTGGAATTGAGGAACGAAGAAGAAACGTGAGAAAGTATAATATTAAGTAATAAAGAAATCTTTCGTACTAATAGAATTAAACTGATTGATAGAAGAATCTGCGATATTCCTCCCTCACGGTGTTGATCTGCGCTCGCATTTTATGTTCAGTATAAAATAAATACTTTGGCCTCTTATATTTTCGTATAATAATTTCATTTGTCCTTTAAAATATGTTCAATAATCAATTTTAATAAAATATCTTTTTCGACCAGAAGGGATAAAATCACCATATTCGATCTTCCAGGAATTTGTTACTATGTTAACTGAAAAGTTATGGGCTCCAAATGAACAGTAACCATCTCCACCTAATTAGAAAAAGGTATAACTCACACCATGAATCATTTCCTGAAAGATATCACTATGAAATAACATAAACACGACTATTGAAGAGTCATTCAATCTTTACTCATATCAAGTACGAAACGTTTTTTTCTTTCTCCACATGCATGAAATGTTTCAAAAAATATTAAAGAAAACAGGAGCTGAATCGCATATCCTTCGTTCAGAAATGCCTACGTCGCTGTAAAGAGATTTCCAGTCAATCAGAAAATCATTCGGCTCCACTTTTTATCATCGTGGGGCAATTTATTTTCTCGAGCAATTTCTCAGCGCTGAATTACAATAAATTCACAGCATTCTTAGCTTCCCCACTGAAGGCGTCTTTCGTTTCGAGTAGGTACAATGATTAACAGTATTCTCAATTCTGTGCTCGTAGTAGCTGCTGAGATTTTAGTTGTTTTTCCATACGAATTCATTAAAATGAATTGGATGTTTAAAGTGAGGGCGTTGAGAGAGAAAAGACCAAGTTTACTGTAGGAAGAGCAAGATTAGTGTCGAGGCAGACACTCCTCCACCTTGTCACAAAAAACTGAATTTGAAACATAATTAAAAAAGGGCAGTTGCAAGCTCATAGAGAAATTATTCATTGAAAACTTCGCAACATGAAAGGCAAAGATACTTCCATTATCCAAATTAACTTCTACAAAGAACTCAAAAATATACCTTGCATTTACGATTAAATTATTCATTTAATTTTTATTTATTTATCCATTCTTTTATTTATTTATTTATTTACTGATTCCGGCACCCCAGCAGAAAAATTCCAATTACAGGGTTCTCTACAAAAACAATTTAAGATAATTATAAATAAAGTTCGACAGATATTCTATCAATATTGACTAACTAATGAAAAACAGAAGGAAATATTTTCAATCCAAATGATACAAGAAAAATAATCCAATTCATATAGAAACAAAGTTGTCGATTGTAGCTTCATGTCATGAATTATAATGGTTGGCTAGATAGAAAATCACTTTTTTCTTAAAATAAACCAAGCTTATATTAAACAAATCGAAACTTTTCAAGTGGTAATTACAGAAACGCATTAATCTTGAAACCACCGAGTTGTAGTATAGAGCAGTTTGGGCTTTAGGTACGTAATATAAGGTGTTATAACGATTATGATACTGGGGAACATTAAAAGTGGGGAAAATAGTTAAAGGGTAATTATTTTAATTATTCAAAATTTGGTACAAAGAAAACCATCAAATAGAGCACGTCTACCCTCCAAGCTTAAGACACGATATCGACACTTTGTAGCAAATTGCGATTAAATCTGTAATTTAAACTTTTTAAAAAACCCTCTCAATTCTCCCAATATGAACGTGGTAAAAGGGCGACCAGATAGGTGTAGCATACTCAAAAATTTGACCTGATTTGGGCAAAGTATAGTGTTTTCAATGACTGAATATTCTTAAGGTTCTTAGTAATTTAAAGTATAAAACCAAGCATTTTGAATGCTCTCGATACTATGCAATCGACAGGAAGTGCATATGAAAGTTTGACATCTAAGACAATACCCAAGTCCATAACCCGTTCAACCCTAGTCACATCCTGATTATTGAGAGAAAAGTAGGTATGTATGATGTTGATGTTTTTTGTAAAGGTTATGTGCTGACATTCATCTACATTAAGTTCAAAATATCGGTACCTACAAAACAAATAAAAGAGATCTAAATCACTTTGGAACAACTGTGTATCAGCATGAGATTCAATTCGTTTGTAAATTTTCAAATCATCAGCAAAGAGTTCATGTGAAGTATAAGGAAAGCACTCAGAAATGTCATTGATATAGATGGCGAAAAGAATGGGTCCAAGGTGAGAACCTTGAAGTATCCCAGATGTTACGAGGTGCATCTCTGAAGAGACCCCATTTATCAGTACAAACTGTGACCTATTCATCAAATTTGATTTCAACCATCTTTTCATTGATTCAGCCAAACCAAAGTCTGAAAGAATACTTAATAAAGTAGCATGGTGTACCTTGTCGAATACCTTAGCCATCTCCGTATAAACCCCGTTCACCTGAACAGCATCATCAAGATTTTGGGACAAGAAATTGATGTATGGGGTTGAATTCGTGAGAACTAATTTCCTTCTGAAGAAACCATGGCGATACTTTTGATTCTAGAACTGCATAGATGAAAAGTCGATCAGTTATAATCGATTCGAATATTTTACCAAAGTGACTCAGAAAGTTCACCAGACTATAGTTGTTAATTAGATTTTTCTTACCATTCTTGAAAATAGGTACAATTTTGGCCAGCTTCCATCTTTCCGGAAACACTCCAGCCGAAGAGATTTACTGATTATTATTTGAAGAGGCGTCGATAAAAATGAGAAACATGATTTGATGAATATTGGGGGATCATATCAGGACGAGGTCCTTTAGTACCATTCAGTTCAGCTATTGTATTTTCGATATCAATTTTTGTTAAATGATTGATTAAGATAAATGATGATGCATTATGTTTTTTTTAAATAACAGGCTTCTGTGGATCTTCGAAGACTCAACAGAAAAATCACCAAATGCATTTTGGTTATCATAAACATTGTCATTTCATTATAGATGGAATTGACTCATTTTTTCGAAATTCAGATACGTTAGACCAAAACCTTTCTGGGTTTCTCACGATGTTCTTCCAAACTGATGAGAGATGTTTTCCATAGTACCTCTGAATCGAAGCCATGCTCTGCCTACGCAGCTTTACAAACATCTCATAATCAAAATTATTTCAGAATCTTTGGAACTTATTATGATAATGTGCATTATATTCAATCAAGCAGATAGTGTCTATTGTATACCTGGGCGGATAGTTTCTATAATTAGTAACTCTAATAGGAACATGCTTTCAATAATCTTGTTCAAAACTGAATAAAACCCTTCTACGCATTCAGTCCCATCATTACTCATCAAATATGAATTCCAGTCAATTTCTGACAAATCTTTACGTATGGATGCATAGTTTGCTTTAAAAAATTTATACACGAACGGGTTTCATTTTTCATAGACCTTTTCACCTTAATACTACAGTACATCTCTAACGCGGGATGATGCAAGTCTTCTTTGACAAATGCTAAAGGACTTCTCAATACATTAATTTCACAAGAGTTTGCAACTACAAGGTCGAGAGTTTTTCTGTTGTTGTTCACAATTCCGTTATAAGCACATAAGTCACTAAAAGCCGTATATATTTCGGACTGAATGGAGTTATTCACAAAACTATGTATTTTCTTATTAAAAGTCCACGTGAAGGTGATCGGATTAAAGTCATCATATATAATTATAACGTCTTTACTATAAGATTCAATCAAAGTAGTTATGTGGTCAAAATTATATAAGTAATTATCTTTACCTACGTCCAGTGGAAAATAGCAAACACCGAAAAGAAGATTCCTGTTACCAGACATTCGAACCCTCAACCACACATCCTCCACACACGAAGAATTCGGCCTCCCTGAGAGGACTACAGCATTAAACTCTTTGGATATTCTTACTAGAACTCCTCTACCCTCCCCTTTAGCACTATTCGCGTCACAATTATCTTTCCGAAAAATCGAGTACTCCTTGTCGCACATCAGTTCACAATCTCTTACAGTAGGTTTCAACCACGATTCAGTTACACAAATAATGTCAAAGTTACAATTCAAAGTTGATTTATAGAATTTCGCTGTTTTAGTCCGGAGCCCTCGACAATTTTGATAGTAAACAGATAAATTCGAGTTCGTGAGAGCCATTATACACATAAAACAAATCCTTCATCCGGAAAACTAGTCTAAGCTGGCAATTAAGCCAGGATTTTCTCTGAGGTAACATGAATTATTTTAGATTTAATATCACTATCCTTTCATATCAAAATATTCCCTTCTTGCGTCTAACAAAACTCAAAATACTTGGTTTTGCAATATTCTTTTTCTGTATAGAAAAGCCGCCTATTGTATGTTGTTAGACTCTCATTACATACATTTTTCGATCGTCGTTAGAAATACCAATTTCCTCTGCCTTCAATTTCTTCTTACGCTTGTACGCGCTGAAAAAATCATTTTTCATGAATTTATTTTAGAAGTCAACCACAATAGGTCGCGGTTTACCATTTCTTGAAGTATAGTGAACCCTGTAGCAGTTGCCAACGGCATTTTCAACCAATGCTTAAATATATGTGATTGATATTCTATGTTAACTGATGTTTTTCAAATATATTCAACCTAACTTAATACTACAGTACATCTCTAACGCGGGATGATGCAAGTCTTCCTTGACAAATGCTAAAGGACTTCTAAATATACTAATTTCACAAGAGTTTGCAACTACAAGGTCAAGAGTTTTTCCGTTGTTGTTCACAATTCCGTTGAACTGGGTCAACGAGTTATAGGCACATAAGTCACAAAAAGCCGTATATATTTCGGACTGAATGGAGTTATTCACAAAACTATTCAGGTTCTTATTGAAAGTCTACGTGAAGGTGGTCAGATTAAAGTCACAACATATAATTATAATGTCAATACTATAAGATTCAATCAAAGCAGTTATGTGGTCAAACTAATATAAGTAATTATATTTACCTGTGTCCGGTGGAAAATACCAAACACCGAAGAGAAGGTTGCTGTTACCCGACATTCGAACCCTCAACCACACATTCTCCACACATGAAGAATTCGGCTTCCCTGAGAAGACCTCAGCATCAATCTCTTTGGATATTCGTACTAGAACACCTCTACCCTCCCCTTTAGCACTATTCGCGTCACAATTATCTTTCCGAAAAATCGAGTACTCCTTGTCGCACATCAGTTCACAATCTCTTACAATAGGTTTCAACCACGATTCAGTTACACAAATAATGTCAAAGTTACAATTCAAAGTTGATTTATAGAATTTCGCTGTTTTAGTCCAGAGCCCTACCGTTTAGCACTATTCGCGTCACAATTATCTTTCCGAAAGAATCTACCGCTTTGTTGCACTTCTTTTCATTATGTCCAACTCCAAAGTGATGGAGGGAGTCAAAATTGATGAACTCATCAAATATCTTGAGTTGCCGAGAATTATAAATGACCGTCAGTATTGGTTCCGCAGGCCAAGATCGACAGGAGATCTGCTCGCCTACGTCACTCATGTTTGTACATCAATGATGGAAAACCATGGGGAATCTAGAGCAATAGCCCTTGACATCTCTAAAGCCTTCGATAGGGGTTAGTCTGCAGCCTTGTTGAATAAACTTACTGATACTAAACTAATATTTTTCTCCAACCTTGCTTTTGTTACAGATAAAGGATCTTCTATCATCCAGAGAGACCAAGATCTTCGGTTTTGCCGACGATTTTACCCTGGTTTCGTCTTTCAATAGCCTGCGACCGATTACAGCTGCGTAATCTCATCGTCAGAGATGTCAACAAATTGATAACTCACAGAGGATATTTGAGTGGGGTCAGTTGAATTTGGTGAGCTTCAACGCGAGCAAGACGCAAACAACTACGTTTTTCAGTAAGGTCCCTGCTGGAGAACCTCCTCTAATGATGCAAGGCCAACAAATTGCATCCAAAGTTTCGATGCACCTTCTCAAAATAACGATAAACTCCGGGTTTTGCCGGCATGAACATGTATGAGCAACAGCTAAGTCGGCATCAGCTAAATTTAGTTTTCTCTTTTCAGAGCCAAGCGATACTTCACGTCAACTCAGTTAATGCTTCTATATAAGGCGCAGATTCGACATGCTTTGGAATATTCTCCAGCCGCTGGCTCTCAGAAGACAAGTTGCTGACCTTTCTCTGTTTTACAGATACTTCGACGGAAGATGCTCCAAGGAGCTGAAAGATCTTTTTCCGGGAAAACTAATATTTTGCCGCAACACTAGGCTGGCAAGGAGTTCTCTTCATATGTCAGTACATTTAACGACCCCTGGAACCTCTCTCTATAAGAATTCCTTCGTTCACAGGGCCGATGAGCTGTGGAACTCGCTTTCGTTCAACATCTTTCCAACATCCTACAATTTGGCCCTCTTAAAGAAGCGAGTAAAGAGACAGCTCAACTTTTCCAGGCGCCCACTTATGTGGTTTAACAGGTTCGCCTATTCCTGGGAAACGTGCATTGAAAAAACTGGACACTCAGTATATTAAATATTTATTAAGAACGAAATAAACTTCGCGCACTTCTTTCTAAGAAATCTGCAGTATTCATATTGAAATAAATTATATCATATATTACTGAATTTCAGGCATTCTCCGTCAATAATTTATTGCCTGATTCTTTTTATTTCATTTTATAATTTCATTTCAGAGCTGGCCAATCCCATTGCGATGATTTCGATACTGTCTGTTGTCCCATAAAATGTTTGAAGAATAAAAAAGAATTATAATAGAAGACCCGATGATAACTAGATTAATCAGGAATATCAGACAGGAACAATTTCAAACTATCGGCCGATCTCTTCAGTGCCGGTCTTCTCCAAAGTGGTTAAGAGGATTCTAAGTGATCAGACCGCCTTATATTTTGAAAGTAAAAACTTGTTTTCGCCTAACCAATTTGATTTTAGAAAAAATAGAAGCACAACTGATGAAATAATTGAATTTATCTCAGCTACAATGAGATGTTTTGAACTGGGGATGTGTTCGCTGAGCCTCTTTTTGGACTTGACAAAGGCCTTCGACTGTGTCTCTCATCAAGCTCTCTTGGTGAAGTTTAGTTGTTATGGGTTAGGTGAGACGAGTATATGCCTCATAAAATACTTCTCAGCAAATAGGTGTCAATACGTTTATGCTCAGGGTAACTGGTCATATATAAAATCAGTCAATGTGGGAGTTCGTCAAGGCTCAATTATGGGCCCATTGCTATTTTTAATATTCATAAATAATTTACTCGACTATATGGCCGGTTATCGGAGCAAATTGTTCGCTGATGATCCCACAGTTTCCATTACCTTGGTGATCTTGAGGGGCTGGTGAGCTGTTTGAGAGGGCTCAGTCGAAGGCCTTGAGGTGGTTTTCGGGGAATCGATTGCGTATTAATGCGGAAAAATAGAGAAAATGATTATAAATCTGAGACATGCAGAATCATCCAGTGTCAGGTTTTTCGGCATTTATTTCGATACATAGATCATCTTGCTAAAAATTGAGTGAAAATATATTTGTTTTGAGAAGTCTTGAATATGAAGTTTCTTCTAATTTTCTGAATACTCCATATTTTGCGCTCTATGAATCACATCCAAGGTATGGACTTTTAGCATGGTGTTTGGGAAGTGAAATTGAGACGGGCTGTAAGAATAATTGCCGGTATTGGATATAGGGATTGTTGTATTCAGTATTTGAGAAGCCTTAGGATTCTGAGTTAACCAAATCTTTCAATTTTCCAATGCCTTGTGCATGCGCAAAATCTCCTCAACGAGGTTGATATACGTAGCAGTATTCATGATCACGATACTCGTAGCAAGGAAGCCCTCTGTGTGCAGTTCTTAATGAATAACCTACTTTAGTAAGGTCGCTTTCGGAATCAATGTTCAAAAAGAAAAATTTAAAATCTTTTATTGAATAACGTTCGGTATAACGTTGGTGATTTTGTGAATTCAAGCTCAAATTGTTTTCGTAAACTTCGACTTTTCACCCTCCTGTCCCAGGTACCTACTGTGATATTTATTGTATATTCAGATGCTATATTCTATGTATATTTTTGACATGCGCACATACTTGGTTACTTGATGTGTAATGCATGAATAAATGAATCTGAATCTGAATCTGAATCTGAATCCAACGGCTTTCCGTATTATATTTCAAACAAATTTAACACAATTTGCCGAATTTAGATTACTCGCCAATACATGCAATTTTATTGTATGAAATAGTAATAGTCGGGAATGATCCAAGTGCGCCAAACTGTCTCTGTTTTGATAAAACTGCTAAAATTCAACCATCGAAAAGTGGTCCTATATAATTACTATCACACATGTATAGAGTACGTAAAACTAAACAGTAACTATTCTATAAATCTACACCTTAACGATAACTGAATTCGTATATTTCTTCGATAAAGAAACCAAATGAGAATCAAATTTAATTAAGAAAACAAAGATCAATAGTTTTTGACTGTAATCATATAACCCACTGATAAATTGATTGGAAATCTAACCTAACCTAACCTCTGATAGATACTAGGAATTTTGTTTGTTTTTCGAACTAACAAGAATAAAAAAATTGAAAGGCTCAAGACTTGACAACATACGGTATTTCATCAAATTCAAACGATATGATAAATAAAACATCCTAGATCAACGAGATCGAAAAACAAGCTAAAAGTAATATTGTGCCACTAGTGAATGACGTCTTTAAGTAATTGCTAAAGACATGTTGCACTTATATCGTGGGCGATGCAGTTTCTGTTAAATTCTACTTCGCCAGATGCAATAACCATTTCCATAAGGCGAATTGTGTGGGCGATTTTTGTAACCTGGTGAAGTCCAATGAAATTTTATGATACAGTGATTTTCTATCAAAAACGACCTATAAACAAGCTTGTAACTTTATTATCTCATCTACTGAATTCAAAAAATGAAAAACATGAATGTACAAAAAAGAACGGAAGTGTAAAAACTGTAAATTTCGTCTCCATAATTTTGAAATCGAGAATGAATTATATCACTGAACAGCAGTTGAAGCTGATGAGAAATAGATAAAAACACTAATTGGTGGAAGTTATCGAATATCGCGTGAAATGTGAGCAGAGTTCATAATGGCGATCATTGAGGAGCAAAGAAATTTTCAATCAAGAATTCCGGATGCGATACTGGGACAGTTAAAAATATACGATCAAAATAGCAATAACCTCAAAGACTTCTGATCCTTTCCGTTGCAAATTTCGATCAGTGTGTTCCGAACCGCAATAACGGTAGCTGCTTGGTTTTAATAGCTTCTTAAGCTTCTTTTGAGAATATCCCAGACATGTGCGGTTAGATTGAAATCTGGACCTTATACAGGTTACTCCATTGAAGGTATTTCCTAACGATATGAGCTTGGTGAGGTCTGGCGTTATCTTGCATAGACAAAAAGTTTTCACTCGTGTTCACCGCTAATGGTACATGTTCTTATGAACTGTCTGTAACGTATCTCTAAACATTCAAGGTTCTGTTACTTACGATAACTAGATTAGTTTGGGCGTTCAAATAAATTTCTCCTCACACCATTATTGAACCTTTTCCAAAACCAAAGGTAGGTACGCCTGTTCAGTTGCGTCGATCGCAATGAAAACGGCAAAATCTCGACTCATCTGCAAAGAAAACTCGCGTGTTGTTTTCTTGAAAAATCGTAATTCTTCGAAGCAAATATGAAATCTGGGCAAATGAAATTGTATCCAAAATGTTGGTAAATGATGGTACCTTATTCATAGTGAGGTATTACTTGGGGTAAAATGAGGTAGATAGTATGTCCCAACCAGGGATTGAATTGGATGTATTTTTTCACTAAATCAGTGGACAGAAGGACATTGTCTATCGAGTAAGCGTAAGGGAATATCAAGAAAGTTGAAGTTGGGTTGTTGAGTTCATTAGCTATAGAAGAAATGCAACTTTGTGCAAAAAAATCAGCTGTATCAGTTAGATTTTCACAAATCACGTCATCAAAGGTTTTGACGAGAAAGGCACTCCATTCATTCATAGATGAATGAATCAGACAGTTTTGGAAATTTAATCTCGTCTTTTGAATAGTGTCTGAGGTTCTTTCAGAAAAATGATAGTAATTAGTTTCATAGTTTAGTAGGTAGTCGATCTGCTACAAAGATATCTTTGCGATGGAAATTCTTCGATCGGTAGATTTTAATATTTTTGCCGATGATCCAAGGTTTGATAGATCCTGTTGTATATTTTATATTGAGTAGTGTATGTTGTTTGCCGTCTAAAAGAAGTTATAATATCTTTGTCATTATGCGCATGATGGAAATTGCACATGTCTTAGATCCTCCTAATCATCATTGTACAAGCCACCATGATTAATTAAAAAGTCAGTTCAATAAGTCGTAGTCATTCCATATATTATCCCAATTGTCTGACCGCTCCAAAAGTCAGAAATATAAAATAGAATCTATTTATAACATGGTGTCAGAAGTGGGGTGTTCGTGAAATATAAATACAGAAGATATCAAATTAAAAATATTGTTATCTGTTCAGAAGAAACACATTTCACGTTCACAAAATGTCCGACGATGGTGAAGCGAGAGTCGACCATGTGCCGCATTTAAAACCGATCAACGAATTGATTATTTCATCTAGTGAAAATAATGCATCGAATTGGAAAGAATGGTGGAAAATTTTGAAATATATCTAATAGCAACAGGATTGATTGATTCCTCAGATTGTCGAAAAATTGCAGTAATGTTACATTCAATTGGTTCAAAAGGTAGGCAAATTTACAACTCATTCAACTTGAAAATCACAAACACAACACTAGAAGATGTTAAAACCAAATTCGATAAGTACTTTGAACCTCAAAAAAATCTCACGATGTTACGTCATACTTTTTTCACTAGAACACAAAAGTTAATGAAAGTATAGAAAATTTCATAACTGATCTCGAAAACTTAAGCATGAAATGCGAATTTAAGGACCTTCGAGAATCTCTAGTCAGAGATATATTCATTGCAAACATGAATTCCCATCTGATGAATATTCGCCAACGTCTACTTCAAGAAGTCGATATTTTCTACAAAAGCCGTCGAATTAGCCAAGTCTGTAGTTATGGCTCAGCAAAATTCAGATAAAATCCAGAAGGAGCATGTAGGAAGTTCTGATCAAGTCTTATACATCAATAAAAGAAGTTCTACATCAGGCCACAATAAATTTGGACAATCAAGATCCAGAAGTTTCAGTCAGTCATCCAATGGGTCCAGACGTGAATACCAAAACAGAAGACCATCGCCAAGTGACAACATTATATGTGGAAAATGTGGACAACAGCATAGATACAAGTGTCCAGCTTTAAATGTCAAATGCAGGTTATGTAAAAAACAAGGTCATTTTGCAAAATTATGTTTTAAAATACAAAGTCAGTCAAAACTTTAGAATCAGAAGATAATTCAACTTCTAATTAAGTCTTTCCTTTTGTCGGTATGATAGAAGATACTATTATAAATAAGGAAAAGATTCTTGGTCTTTGAATATTTTCGTCAATAATTTCATAATTAAGTCTATTCTTGATTCAGGTGCTGATGTTAATGTCATGTCATTTCAAACCTTCAGTAAATTAAATTTACCAGATTCAGTCATTGATAAATGTCAATTTTCAATTAATAGCTTCGAGGAAATCAAATACCAGTAATTGGAAAATGTGATCTCAAATGTTTTTTCAATAATACATATGAAATGATTACATTTATAATAGTCGATATATCTTGTCAAACTGTCTTGGGTCTACCAACATGTCAAAAATTGGTATTTTAAAAAGAGTTTTAATATCACAAATAATAATAATGATTGTAATAAAATTCTCAACGAATTTCAGGATGTCTTTCAAGGTCTTGGATGTTTACCGCCAATCTGTCATATCAAGTTACGTCCAGACGCTGTTCCTCATGTCGATCCACCTAGAAAAGTACCATTTGCTCTACATGATAAACTTCGAAAGGAATTAGAAAGAATGGAGAGCATGGATGTCATATCTAAGGTATCAAAACCTACGTCTTGGGTCAATTCTATAGTCATAACGGACAAAAAGTCAGGTCAATTAAGAATATGCCTAGATCCAAGAAATTTAAATAAAATATTATGAGAGAATATTTTCCTCTAAAAACTTTGATGAAGTCAGGTCAAAATTAGTCAATGCTGCATATTTTTCGCATTTGGATGCATTCTCCGGATTTTGATGCTGAAATTAGATGATGAAAGCTCAGATCTATGCACATTCCAAACACCCTTCGGTAGATACAAATTCAATCGTTTACCATTTGGTATATGCTCATCATCTGAAAAATTTGTTCAAGTCATGAATGATTTATTTGGTGATATTGAGGGTGTACTGATTTTGTGGATGAATTTTAGTATATGGTGCTACTTTAGAGATACATAATAATCGTCTTAGAAAAGTTCTACAAAGAGCTAGAGAACTCAATCTTAAATTTAATAGAGAAAAAGTAAAATAGCTGTCACTGAAGTACGTTTTTAGGTCATATATTCAGTAAAGATGGTATTAAAGTCGATGATGAAAAAATTGAAGCTATTAAACATTTACCTTAACCTTCTCAACTACTAATGTCGCGAAATATAAGAAATAATCTACCAATTTTAACGAAAAATTAATACCAAAAGTAGTTAAGTTCAAAACATATAAAGACAAAATCATACAATCGCAAAATAGTCAAAATATTACTATGATAAAAATAAAAATCGTTACTTTTCTCTATCCAAATGACCATGTATATTTTAAGAAAAATAACAAGTCTGATTGTTCTCCAGCTACAGTCAAAGAGAGACTAAAAGCTCAGAGATCCTATATAATTCAAGATACGAATGGAATAAATTATCGTAGAAATAGAATACATTTGAAATTCAGATCGAATGATAGTTGCCATAGATATGATGTCCATCCTCAAAATTCAACTGAAAATGTATTGAACTCTGAAGAAAATAACGAAGGTATATATAAAACTAGATATGGCAGGGCAGTGAAACCTCCTGATCGACTCAATATTCAGGAAAGTAAAATGTAATTGTACAAATTAATTGAAATTGTAAATAGCTAGATATAAAACTTAGAATTAAGGATCTAAAATAAAATAAAATAAATAAAAAAAGGAGATATAATATAGAATAAGTAGAAATAGAATAATAGAGAGTTTAAAATGCACATATATAAAAAAAAAAAACATTTAAATAAAATGACAGACATTTAATTGTAATATCTTACACTTAAGAAAAGGGATGTTGTATATTTTATATTGAGTAGTGTATGTTGTTTGCCGTCTAAAAGAAGTTATAATATCTTTGTCATTATGCGCATGATGGAAATTGCACATGTCTTAGATCCTCCTAATCATCATTGTACAAGCCACCATGATTAATTAAAAAGTCAGTTCAATAAGTCGTAGGCATTCCATATATTATCCCAATTGTCTGACCGCTCCAAAAGTCAGAAATATAAAATAGAATATATTTATAACAGATCCAACAGCTGTAATACACTGAAAGAAATCGGATCTTTGCCTTTGATTAGAGGATGTTTGCATTTCATCATAGGGATATATATGTATGAGCGTTCAGATCATTTGCGTTCATAATCAATTTGAATTATTTGTTGTGACAGTAAGGAATGTACGAAAATCAATAGAATTGCTGTACGAATAGATCGACACAGATAATGAGAATATTCTAAAGAATGCGCTGGTTCTCATCGAGGAAATAGCAGTGAAATATTATAGCAAAACGCAACACTCAAACAAGAAATGTCTCAGCCTATTTTTCGAGCATTCCTTCTTAAAGAAGTTGGCGTGTATGATCCCCTTATTTTTGAGTAATATCACTATGATATTCCCACGTGACTTACTAATGTGTTTTCCTTTGTTCCGATTCTGTCATCTTCCAACCATTCGCCTCATCAAACTATTGTTCTATTCGTTTTCATTCTGTCAGACTCTGTTCGACGCCAACGAGTTGTATCCAGGTTGCTCCGAAATTTGAATAGACGATAATTCGTATTTTCGCTCAGGAATTTCAGTGTCAGGTAATTGAATGCGGGACTAGAAAACAATTGAAACTTACAGCCATCGTCGAAACGATATAGCAGCGTCATCGTAGCGCCGGAAAGTGGAGCAATTTACAAGCAAATGCGCTCATACCGGTTATAACCCGTACGAACAAAAAGAGACGCGATCTTTTCCGCTCGTCGCTCTATGCCTCAGTTTTATGGCGACGTTCGTTTTCTTTGTCATATTTAATTTAGACTCGCAACGTTATAATATATGTGTGTATCTTCGTTTTGCACTTTTTCGGGCGTAGTATGTGATGAATATGTGTTTAGATGTTCACAGAGTCGTTTGGCTGGTATGTTTCCTGTATGGCATCCAATTATATCACAGACTTTCATGATTATCAATTAAAGATAAAATAGCAATCCTTGTACTCATTTCATCTATTATATAGCCAGTTAATGCCAAACCTTATTCATTTTATAAGATCAGAAGGTTTCCCTGTGTATATATCAACAGAAGCAGAAACGATAGGCTTGTTTAAAGTTATGATCTTCGATAGTTTTACAGGAAGCTGATGGCAAAGGTGTGGGAAATAAAAGAGGAGAGGTGGAGTCTTATATACCATAATGCTTAAAGCCAGTGTTGCCTTATTTAGACGTTTGCGCTCAGCTTTTTAGTAGCTTCTGATTAGACAACCCGTGGACAACGTGACGCGTAATTTATTTGGTTCAGGTCATTTTGTCAATTTGCTAATTTCAATAAGCTGAGATCCAAGGCACGGAGTGTTTGATATTATGATTTGTGCAAAACTTTTTTCGAATATGGATACATACTCCTACAAAAACGAATAACAACTTTTGCAACTTTAAAATGACTTAAAAGAATGAAAGCAAGAAAGAACTATTTAGAGCGAAAGTAATTTCGAGACAGACGATATTGATCAGGCTGCAAAGCAAGTGCAAATTAGTAACGAAGTACTAGTAGGTGAAGTTTATGAAGGAGATGCTGCGAAGAAAAGTAGCCGGGAAGAACAGAACAGAATAAATGTAGCAAATGTCAACCCAGATAATGATGAAATTCAATGTATATATTTCAAAGTAAAGGAGAGCAGAAAATGGGTCGATAATTGCTCTAATACTAAAGACCCAAAAAGGGCTGTAAATATTGTAAGGTATGAAATCCTGAAATCGAAAGAAGAGCACCTTTTCCACCACAATCACTGGCTCCTGAAATTGTTCTATAAAACGAGCCCTCGTACTCTCTGGCAATAATGTTCCTCATTCTTTATGGTCCTATTTCGACGTTTTTCGGTCCACTGTGAAACTGCAAGCACTGTTCGGTTGAATTTTTGTTCCACTTGTATCAAGAAAGGGAATCTGGCTAGGTGTTAGAATGTCTAAGCTGTCTGGCTACTAAGCAAACATCATTCAGCAATTACCTTGGAGAGATGTATAAAGTTCATGTTTTATACCATGACGTTAATACTGTTAACATATATTAAGTTTTGAGGGAAGGACTTAATGTTCAGATATATTTTGTTACATAAAGGGAAAAAATTATGAAGTAGAAAGAAAGAGATATATTTCTTCGATATGGAACAGTGAAAAATAATATCGAAATTTCAACAACCGTATCGAATTTGAGTTTATCATAAACTAAAATAATAAAATTATTCAAAGAATCGCCCCCCTTTGTTAGTACATGATATTTAGAGACAGTTTGGATACTTCCATGGAAGATAACTCATTAATTTTACAAAACATTGCAACTCAAGTTTATACGAACATAGAATTCGCTTCGTTGATGTACAACTTAGAACTCCTTAGAAAGCGAGTAAACAAATACCTCCTTACATTTTGTCACACCTTCAATATACTCAAGCATTCCACAAGTTACTGTTTTAGGTTACAGCAGCCTTAAACATATAACTACACATATCTGTGTTCATTTTTCTTCTGTTAATTCTGCAGAATTTGCGAAAATGCTGAGGAAATTTCTCTAATCTCGGTTGCAGTGACCTCTTGATTTCAGCGTTTTGTATCCTACGAGGTATGTCAATTAAGTTCGCGGAAGTTGGCAATGCTGCTGCGGTTGGTAATTCTGCAGCGTTCGCATTAATTTCATTCAAACCAGAATTCATTTCTGCGTCAGCCTGTGCAGGTTTTGTGTTGATCGGTTACATAATTCATGTTTTATTGTCCTTTGAACATCTAATCTAACCTGTTTTGACCCACCATCGTGAAGATGAATGATAAAATAACTGAGTGATCAAATTTTTGGAGAAACGCGGCAAAACTTTCGTGGGAATTCTGAACTAGTTGTGTATAAGAGGGATTGTCTGAAGAAATCAACTATCTATGATTGTGCAAAGCGGTTCAAAAGCGGCAGAGAGTCAGTGGAGGATAATCCGCGCGAGAGAGCTCCCTCCACCTCTCGAAACGCACAAAACCTCGATCGGCTGCACTCGCGAGTACTCGGAGACCGTCGGGTAAGCCTTAAAATGTTGGTGCACGAGTTGGGCCTCAACAAGGAGAAGAGCTCCGACTGTCCATCTGTCAAGACATGATTTCTCGAATTGACAAATGTTATCACAAGTGACGAGTCGTGTGTGTTGAAATTCAACCCTGAGATCAAATAGCAGAGCATGCAGTGAGTAGAGAACAGGGGTAAGCGTCCCACAAAAGCCAGAATGTCAAAATCCAAAGTGAAATCGATATTATTGCAGTTGTACACTACGGATACGTTCCAGCAGTTGAGACAGTCACCGCAGTATTCTTCATTAAAGTTTCGGAACGTCTGAAGGCCCGTGTGTTTCGTGTACGAACCGAACTGGCAGAGCGCTGATAGGTGCTTCATCATGACAATGCATCGGCCCACTCGTCATTCGCAGTTCGTGATATTTTAACCAAAAACGGCATTCTAACACTACAGTAGTCCAGATCTGGCCCCCTGTGACTTCCCTCTGTTCCCACAGTTGAAGTCGTTCCTCAAAGGCAACAGATATGACGGAGTTTCGGAAATCTAAAGCATCACGACGGCGGTTCTGAGGAATCTATCTTCGGCGGGGTTCAGGGTGTGCTACCAACAGTGGGTTCAATGGTGGCGCCCGTGCATCAAACTCGAGGGAGACTATTGCGAAGGAATATAGAACGTCCGGACACTTTTCCGCGAATTTAATTGACATACTTCGTATATTAGTATACTCGTGGTTGGAGTAATATTTCTCGAAAAATTGGCTTTGAATAGATTAAACTTCTTCTGACTCCTCATATCTGAAATCCCAGTTTTCGAATCAGTACTTCTCATTTTGCTACGTATGTTACGTTAGAATTTTGCACACTTTCTTTCTTTTCAGGAATGAAATTATTGTAGTCAGAAATCTCACTTACCATCGAACTATCTTCAAGAATATGATGACTCGAATCTTTTTCAACACACTGATCTCTTACCTGAAATTAAAGGAAATTATTGATAACGATTCCACAATGGCGATGAATTATTGTGAAATACAGTGCCGAAAAATCGAATTTATTCAGAAGAAGTTAAGAAATGTTGAAGAATTATTTTTTTCCAGTTATCCAACAGTACTAATGATTGCTTCAGAACAATTTAAATGAGAATGGTACCCATAGATATTGAAACAAAAGTAATGATGAGAAGTATAAAACTTTTGGAAAAAGTGATCCATAAAAAACTCGTGAACAACAGATATTTCCAACTGCGGCGAGAATTACTGCATGACATCTACGATTCATGCTCAAAATCAATGGTCTTATAGCATTCTGATCGTTTTCGATCAGTGTGTTCCGAATCTAATTTACGGAAGCTGGCTGTTTCCGTTATTTTCCTAATCTTCCATTGAGAGCATTTCAGACATGTTCGATGGGACTGAGGTCTGTACTTCGTGCAGGCTACTTCACTGAAATTATTTGGTGATCTTGATGGTACTTCCTAATGATATCAGATTTGTGAGGTCTGGCGTTATCATACATATACGAAAAGTTTACCTCACATGGTTCAACATATTCTTCTTAAATGTCTGTAATGTGCCTCTAAGAATTCGGGGTTCCGAATTCTTAGATTACGAAGAGCATATCTATCTCTCACTTATGCATCGTCTGTTATTTTCAATTCAAACAACCCATCTTTCTCTCCCACATCGAATCGGTTTCATGATCTCTATATCACAAAAAAACGGTCTAGACCATCTGCCAATGAAAGAATAACGCAATACAAAGATGTATTCGGAATCTCATTCCCAATATCATATTTTTATATAAAGGAACAAATGCCCCCGCCATGGACTATCGACAAACCAAACTGCATTCTCACATTGACAAAATATAACAAGCACAACATAAACACGAATACCATAAAAACAGAACTGCAATCGACTCTCAGTGATTTACCAGGAGACAGATTATACACGGACGCATCGAAAATTAATGACGAGGTGGGTGCTGCGATCGTACAGTGTCAGTCGGTTACGAAATTCAAATTACCAAAATATACAAGTATTTACACAGCGGAGCTTATATGCCATATTACAGGGTGTCAAACAAATAGAGGAAAACAACGTCCGATCCGCAATACTCATTTCAGACTCTCTAGTGCAATAAGGTCACTAGATAATATGTACGCAAAATACCCCTAGTGCAACAAATATTTAAGGCCACGAATAACATTCAAACGTCGGGAAGAAGTGTATCATTTGTGTGGGTACCTCACACATCGGTATCCAAGGTAATGAAGAGGCCGATATAGCAGCCCGGGCGGCAATAAGTGCGGTGGACTCAATCGTTGAATCGAAAATCTCGTTTGTGGACTTCAAAACTATATTAAGAACCAAATTATAAGTGCGTGGCAAAATGAATGGAACCAGTCTTCCTCGAAATTACGCGAGTGTAAACCAAGTGTTGATCCGTGGAAATATAACTTACCCTTGCGTAAGGACCAAGTCGTCTTACACCGGCTGCGCATAGGACACACAAATATGACTCACAGCTACCTCATTTCGAAAGAACAGCGACCCATTTGTCAGCATTGTCAGGCGCCCTTAACCATCAAGCATGTTATAATCGACTGCCCAGGGTACGCAGCGAAAAGAAATAGTTTTCAAATTGGCAATAGTTTACATGCAGTACTGAACAAAGATCTCACTAAGCTCATGAATTTTCTAAAAGACTGTGATTTATATAACTCAATTTAGCTTCAAATTCTATGTTGTTCTTTTTTTGTTTTTATTGATGGATGCGCTAATAACCCTGCGTGGTTGATGCGCTTATTCTAAATAAAAAAAAAAATTCGGGGTTCCATTATTTACAATGAGAGAATCGGTACGGGCGTTCAAAGAAATTCTTTCTCATACAATTATTGAACCTTCAAAAACGTAGGTAGCTAAAACGCAATGAAAAAGACAAAATCTCGACTCATCTGTGAACAGAAGTCTCTTCTAACTAACTGAAATGTACCCTGGCAAAATTCAATGGTGCTCTTGGATGTGGTCCGGTTAGAGCTGCGACACGATGCCTCAAACCAAATTCCCTGAGTTGTTGTCGTATCGTTTCAGTGTTAGTTTGCACTCCACTGTTGAAGCTGAATTGAAGTTGCCTAACAAACGCTACGCGTTTTATTAACGGGATAGCGATATACAAAATGTTCTTCCCAAACTTCATTCAGATTTCGACATACAGAGCATAGATTGTAGACCGTGTTTTGACCATGTATCAAACAATTGGAAAAAGCGTTTGGTGTTATGAACCTATTTCGCAAGAACGTTGAACAAACCCAAAATCGATTCATGTCTCTTCTCATTGGAGCAATAATATACAGTTATATTTACAACATAAAGTATTCTGAAATTGAAGTGATTGATTCAAATGATTCTCAATTTTTTGTATTAATTTTTGACTATGTTTAATCTTAAACTCCAATATACGCGAATTGGACACAACTCGATTATTTGCGGAAAGCATACCTTGCGTGCAGCGGTATATCACTATAATAGTCAGTGTCAATACTACAATTTTTCGAATTTTATTCACTGTTCATCAGAAAAATGTGACATGGGATAGAAGCATCAGTATGTTCCAATTCTTTTTGAACCAGTTTTTTTCAGATATTTTGTTTAGTTCAACTAGAAAATGATGAAGTTAGCTGTAGTTACATCTGGCAGTAACCAATTAAGAAATCAGATTGATTCTGCTTCGACTAGGAACGTCTCAAGGTGTAGAATATTGCAACGATCGTAAACATCACAAAAATAGGCCATGAGCATGAGGTCATAGCTAACGGATCTTACGGGTATTATATAGCTGATGGGAAATAAAGAGAAATGAACTTACAAGAACCACATGCTCTTGCATAAAGAACTCCTCTCGACAAGCCTTAAATGTAGCCAATTGTGATACAGGAATGTCACAAACTTCTGCTAAGAGCCTCATCAGTGTAACCTTCTAACTGCAATTTACATGTTGCTTCTATCATTTTTCAATTCCTATCTTTCATTTTTTTACTCCAAACAAACAATACCGTGTTCTTATATTCAACTATGTTGTCTTTTCCCTCTCCATAACTTCCCTAGTAACCTATATTCGTGTATCCCTTCCAATGAAGATTTTGTCAATTTAATTGATTCGTTTTGCCTCATTTTCATTTTGACTCCGATACTGAAAGCGGTAGTTGATGATTTTTTGAAAGTGATAAAATCACAAGGGTTTTGAGAAAATAACTCCAACAAATGAAGGAAATGTATTTTCATTAACTGAGTCTCATGTGTCAGAAGTGGATTGCTAGTTTAACCGTTAATAATAAGGAGTAATTAATTTCATCTTTCAAGTCCACGTAGTTTCCCTCTGTTTTCGATTTCTCATAAAATATCTCAACATTATCGTTATTTAATTTTGTGTTGTTCTTTTCTTTTCTTTTCGCTTTTTACGTCAATGTTTAATTATTTGTAAGTTAAAATATTGTAAATTCTTTTTTTGAATTATTGTAATTGGACAGAACAGGTGCATTGAATAGGTGAGAATTCTTTTTACTTTTAAATTGATAGTCTTGTGTTATACCAAGAAGACCCGGCCTGCCTAGACGTCTGAAAGTAGCAACGACCTGTTTAACAGCCCGAGGTGCCCTAGGAGGATATCGAGATTTAGAGGATTTGGGAGATTGAGACGTCGCCTTTGTTTCAGTCCCTTTCTTTTGGATAAGCGTGATTTTCTTTCGGATGTACGTCAATTAAAGGAAATATCTTTGAAATACAAATTATTGAATTTAATGTAACCTATATTCGTGTATCCCTTCCAATTTTCTAAAGATTTTGTCAATTTAATTGATTCGTTTTGCCTCATTTTCATTTTGACTCCGATACTGAAGGCGGTAGTTGATGATTTTTGTGAAAGTGAAAAAATCACAAGGTTTTGAGAAAATAACTCCAACAAATGAAGGAAATGTATTTTCATTAACTGAGTCTCAAGTTTCAGAAGTGGATTGCTAGTTTAACCGTTAATAATAAGGAGTAATTAATTTCATCTTTCAAGTCCACGTAGTTTCCCTCTGTTTTCGATTTCTCATAAAATATCTCAACATTGTCGTTATTTAATTTTGTGTTGTTCTTTTCTTTTCTTTTCGCTTTTTACGTCAATGTTTAATTATTTGTAAGTTAAAATATTGTAAATTCTTTTTTTGAAATATTGTAATTGGACAGAACAGGTGCATTGAATAGGTGAGAATTCTTTTTACTTTTAAATTGATAGTCTTGTGTTATACCAAGAAGACCCGGCCTGCCTAGACGTCTGAAAGTAGCAACGACCTGTTTAACAGCCCGAGGTGCCCTAGGAGGATATCGAGATTTAGAGGATTTGGGAGATTGAGACGTCGCCTTTGTTTCAGTCCCTTTCTTTTGGATAAGCGTGTTTTTCTTTCGGATGTACGTCAATTAAAGGAAATATCTTTGAAATACAAATTATTGAATTTAATGTAACCTATATTCGTGTATCCCTTCCAATTTTCTAAAGATTTTGTCAATTTAATTGATTCGTTTTGCCTCATTTTCATTTTGACTCCGATACTGAAGGCGGTAGTTGATGATTTTTGTGAAAGTGAAAAAATCACAAGGTTTTGAGAAAATAACTCCAACAAATGAAGGAAATGTATTTTCATTAACTGAGTCTCAAGTTTCAGAAGTGGATTGCTAGTTTAACCGTTAATAATAAGGAGTAATTAATTTCATCTTTCAAGTCCACGTAGTTTCCTCTGTTTTCGATTTCTCATAAAATATCTCAACATTATCGTTATTTAATTTTGTGTTGTTCTTTTCTTTTCTTTTCGCTTTTTACGTCAATGTTTAATTATTTGTAAGTTAAAATATTGTAAAATTCTTTTTTGAAATATTGTAATTGGACAGAACAGGTGCATTGAATGGGTGAGAATTCTTTTTACTTTTAAATTGATAGTCTTGTGTTATACCAAGAAGACCCGGCCTGCCTAGACGTCTGAAAGTAGCAACGACCTGTTTAACAGCCCGAGGTGCCCTAGGAGGATATCGAGATTTAGAGGATTTGGGAGATTGAGACGTCGCCTTTGTTTCAGTCCTTTCTTTTGGATAAGCGTGTTTTTCTTTCGGATGTACGTCAATTAAAGGAAATATCTTTGAAATACAAATTATTGAATTTAATGTAACCTATATTCGTGTATCCTTCCAATTTTCTAAAGATTTTGTCAATTTAATTGATTCGTTTTGCCTCATTTTCATTTTGACTCCGATACTGAAGGCGGTAGTTGATGATTTTTGTGAAAGTGAAAAATCACAAGGTTTTGAGAAAATAACTCCAACAAATGAAGGAAATGTATTTTCATTAACTGAGTCTCAAGTTTCAGAAGTGGATTGCTAGTTTAACCGTTAATAATAAGGAGTAATTAATTTCATCTTTCAAGTCCACGTAGTTTCCCTCTGTTTTCGATTTCTCATAAAATATCTCAACATTATCGTTATTTAATTTTGTGTTGTTCTTTTCTTTTCTTTTCGCTTTTTACGTCAATGTTTAATTATTTGTAAGTTAAAATATTGTAAATTCTTTTTTTGAAATATTGTAATTGGACAGAACAGGTGCATTGAATGGGTGAGAATTCTTTTTACTTTTAAATTGATAGTCTTGTGTTATACCAAGAAGACCCGGCCTGCCTAGACGTCTGAAAGTAGCAACGACCTGTTTAACAGCCCGAGGTGCCCTAGGAGGATATCGAGATTTAGAGGATTTGGGAGATTGAGACGTCGCCTTTGTTTCAGTCCTTTCTTTTGGATAAGCGTGTTTTTCTTTCGGATGTACGTCAATTAAAGGAAATATCTTTGAAATACAAATTATTGAATTTAATGTAACCTATATTCGTGTATCCCTTCCAATTTTCTAAAGATTTTGTCAATTTAATTGATTCGTTTTGCCTCATTTTCATTTTGACTCCGATACTGAAGGCGGTAGTTGATGATTTTTGTGATAGTGAAAAAATCACAAGGTTTTGAGAAAATAACTCCAACAAATGAAGGAAATGTATTTTCATTAACTGAGTCTCAAGTTTCAGAAGTGGATTGCTAGTTTAACCGTTAATAATAAGGAGTAATTAATTTCATCTTTCAAGTCCACGTAGTTTCCCTCTGTTTTCGATTTCTCATAAAATATCTCAACATTATCGTTATTTAATTTTGTGTTGTTCTTTTCTTTTCTTTTCGCTTTTTACGTCAATGTTTAATTATTTGTAAGTTAAAATATTGTAAAATCTTTTCTTGAAAAATTGTAATTAGACAGAACAGGTGCATTGAATGGGTGAGAATTCTTTTTACTTTTAAATTGATAGTCTTGTGTTATACCAAGAAGACCCGGCCTGCCTAGACGTCTGAAAGTAGCAACCACCTGTTTAACAGCCCGAGATGCCCTAGGAGGATATCGGGATTTAGAGGATTCGGAAGATTGAGACGTTGCCTTTGTTTCAGTCCCTTTTTTTTGGATAAGCGTGTTTTTCTTTCTGATGTACGTCAATTGAAGGAAATATCTTTCAAATACAAATTATTGAATTTAAAGGTAATTCAAATTAAAGCTGCTCGAATTTTGACTAGGGATTCAGAGAAAGCGCTCCGCAAATAATTCACTCTAACATGGACACGCTTCATGTGAGTTGAATCGAACTCATGGTACATCGAAAGGCAGATAAAGAGCCAAATACACTGCAAACACTAGAACAGTAGTCAGAAACTGATCTGTTAACAAAACTTTCTCCCAGTCAGCTTCTAACCAACTGACATTGCAAAATTTGATCGACCTATTCCATGTGCTACGGTTAGAGCTGTCACTGCTAATGTGCACTCCACTGTTCTCGCGAAGATGCATTTGAAGCTGCCTAGCAGTAAAGAACTGTAGTCTTAATGCGGAAATTCTTAAATATGGTCCATGAATCGCTCTTGTTGTTCCAGTTCGTCCTAGCCTAGATCTACGTTCATAACTACCTATCTCCCATTACTTGAGAATCAGTCTGCAATCAATTGAACGGGACATTCATCGCCTTTGGCCTATTCTTGTGTAAGTCTTACCTAAGTCAATTGACACCACTGCTTTAGCTCATTCCGCCGGGTTCAAATTTCGTGATTTGCGTTGCAGTATTACCGAAAATTTTCAAGAAGAACAGACGTTACTCGCAAAAATTGATCACACAATTGCTATTATGAATATGCGGTTTCTTTTGAAACTCAATTTAGATCTTCTGTTTTATTTTTCATAAGAGGAACATTTGCGCCAAGAAAAAACATCGAATTTTGTCGGCATATGTCTGACCATATAATCATAACACAGGTCAACATTTGATCTGAGCGGGAACACCGCACCCATCAAGTCAAGTTCTGGAAAATCTGGAAAAATTCATGTTTATGTTTTTCATGTCTCCGAGTCCAAATCCATTCTTTGTTTGAACCCTCAACCTATTTTAGAGGTCATTTCAAGGTCAAGCATGGAAAAACTGTCAAGAAATGTGTAAAAATTCATGGTTATGTTTTTAATGTACCCAAGTCCAAATCCATGGTTTGTTTGAACCCTCGACGTATTTCAGAGGTCATTTCAAGGAAGCTTCAAGGTAATTCGAAGCTGTTTCGAGGTGCAAGTGCTGAAGAATACATGAACAAAATCTTAAAAAAAAATTATGCATATTTTAATGAGCTCCAAAAATCTGAAGCTGTTTTCTCAGCTCTATAAGGTCTAGGTCAACTTCTGAAAAATTCGTCATAAATTTTGCATATGCATACATAACATTGTATCACCATTTCTCCGATAGGTCGATCGAGACATTTTAATGTTTAGAACTGAAAAATTACTTTTGGGGATACTTATTCACAGCTGAGTAAATTTTTCTTTACTCTACGCTCCAGGGTAGCTGTTATCTGATTTTTATGCTTATATGTGAGCTCAAATGTTTCTGGTAGTGTCATCTGAAATGTTAGTTACTTCTTAGCAGTAGCATAAAAATCAGATAACAGCTACCTGGAGCGTAGAGTAAAGAAAATTCACTCAGTTGTGAATAAATATCCCCAAAAGTAATATTTCAGTTCTAGACATGAAAATGTCTCGATTCAGCCTGCGTAGGAATAATGTGACAATGTTATGTATGTATATGTAAAATTTATGACGATTTTTTCAGTAGTTTCTTCAACAATTGTCCCTCGAAGTGCATTGACCTTGACGTTATAAAGCATAGAAAACAGCAGATTTCGTCCATGGGTTCTTCAGCAATTTGAAACTTTGAAACAGCTTCAAATTAGCTAAAAACAACCTTGTAATAACCTCTAACATAGGTTGAGGGTTCAAACAAACAACGGATTTGTACTTGGAGATATGAGAAACATAACCATGAATTTTTTCAGATTTATTTGACTGTTTTTTCCCTGCTTGACCTTGAAATAACCTTGAAATGACCTCTGAGATAGATTAAGGGTTTGAAAAAAAGCGGATTCGCACTCGGAAACATAAAAACATAACCATGAATTTTTCCAGATTTTTTGACAGTTTCTTCTATACTTGACCTTGAACTTGACGTGATGAGGCTAAACCAACCCGCTCATCGTCATCAGCGACCCCAAAAACCCTTAGTACTGTATACTGTATGCGGTGTTTCAGCTTAGATCAAATTTTGACCTGCGTAATTAGTTATCTACCAAAAAGGAAATTTGCAATATTGAAATTGAACGTAAATCTGTTGACATAGTGAATATTAAAAGAAATTATATATTTTCCATCTGTCAAAAATAATATTTTTTTCAACGTTTTTCTTAATTAGAATACCGGAGAAAATCTTTTGCTGGTGAAACTGAGCACAATCCAGAACAAGAAGCAGGCCAGATTTTAAGCATTGTAGAAAATGCAATAATAATTTATATTAACTAAAATTCAATTGATTTGATAACACGCAAACAAGAAAAATTTCTGTTTTCGATACTTTCAAATAGTACACACTTGAAGGCTTGTCATTTTCTCGATTAATGAGGAACGACAATTTTGAAATATTAGTTTAACGTGGACAGAAAGAAGCGGAAGCAGAAAAACGTATTCATTCTCAAATAAATTACAGAAACAGGAAAATCGTTTCAATATAAATACACGTCACTTTCTCCCGAACCCAAATTATGGATTAAATCCACTTTCCAACACGTTAGTTTTCATAGCACTCTAGATTCCCATTAAAACTTCGCCTGAAGGGCCCGCGTTGTGAAAAATGAGCAGCCCTTCTTCTCGAGTTCTTTATATTTCCATGTTTTTATATCATGCAACAGCTCCCAGGTTCCGAATGTGTACTGTAATACAAACTTTCTTCATAATAGTTTATTGAGTTAGGGAAGTATTAAAACTAAATGGTGTAATACTCTCTGTAACCCTTATTGTTGCCCGAAGGGATAAAATTGGATTGAAAGGGAAACTAATTTTGTTCATAATTTGCTGGGATGATTAAGTTTTGCACCTGGTCTCTCTCTTTCAGTGTTTATTTACTGTTGCTTAGTGACCATAGACGTATACTTTACAGGAACAAACATTACCTACTTCAAAGTTGGGTCGAAAAGGATGAAAAACTTTGTAAACTCTATTAACATGAATAATACAATGACGTCAATAACGATGTTGAGAGCTAACCAACCAGGAGTATCATTTCCATTAGCCTCCAGAAGTTACAGTATTGAGTAAAGTAGATTTTATGAGTTGTTTAATGTTCTCCGATACTTTTATGCAGTTTGCTATAATTTTGTTTCTTCCTCGGGAAAAACTGAACTGTGCGAGGCACTTACTTGTATTAAGAATCTTTTCTGCCAGTGGTGTCTTGTACTTTAAGGGTCAAGGGTCCACAGCCTCACTTGACGAATACAGAAATTCTTTACCAATTCATTGAGTTTAAATGAAATAAACATATTTAATTGATAAATAATGAAGCGGAAACAAAAAGATCAATTTACGTGAACATTTCATCAGACATTCAGTTTTGGGACATCCGCACTTCTGGCGCGTCTCATAGAACTGCAGATGATCAGCATGGACATCGAAATTTGGGCTTCTCAGATGGGTGGGCAAAGAAGATAGGACTGTTCGAAGAGCGTTTATGTCCTTCACCAACATTAAGATCGACTAGTTCAAGGACCCTTTCAACTTCTTCCGTTATCTTTTTAACCCAATTCGTGAAAATAGTACCAAGAACGATTTAGTATTCACTAAAGCAGATAAAGGTAACACCGTCATCGCGATTAGTAAAACCGATTATATTTCTAAAACTGAAGAATTCTCAACAGCCGGAAACTATATAATATCAATTAAGGATCCTACCGCAAAATTTCAGAAAGTGGTTAAAAACATAATTTCGACAGCAAAATCATTAATTACAGACCACGAAAAATATAAATTCGTTAACTCCAATCCACAATCCCCCGAATTATATTCGTTGATCAAACCTCATAAACCTAATTACCCTATTAGACCTGTTGTTTCTTATGTAACGGCACCTTCTTTCAAACTTTCAAAATTCCTCAACGACTTGCTAATAAAACATTGCAATTTTAAATCTAAATTTTCGGTCAAAAATTCATACGAACTAATTGCCAATATCAAAGATACCATTATACCACCTAATTCCAAACTCATTTCTTTCGATGTTAAGAATCTATTTCCCAACATTCCTCCGAAAGATACGTATTACTTAGTTGAAGAATTATTAGAAAAGAATCATGTCAATACTATCATTAAATCAGATATTCTTTCATTATTACAAATTTGTTTAGATCAAAATTATTTCCATTTCAATAACAAGTATTATACTATTGAAGACGGCTTGATTATGGGCAATCCGTTAAGTCCTTTGTCAGCAGAAAAATTCATGAATAATTTAGAGAAATTAATTCATAATCATCCACTCAGTAAATATTGTTTATACTGGTATCGCTATGTAGACGATATCATTATTTGCTTCACAGGAACAGATAGACAGTTAAAAATTTTCGAAAATCATATAAATTTATTACATCCAAAATTGGATTCACAACCGAAATAGAAAGCAATAATTCGATAAATTTCTTAGACGTAACAATTTCGAATGAAAATGGAAAACATGTTTTCGCAATTTATCATAAGCCGTCACAGATAATAATACATAACTCGTCGTGTCATCCGTATCAACATAAAATGTCAGAATTCAATAGTTTTATTCATAGATTGATTAACATCCCGTCATCACCAAAAATTTTCAACAAAGAATTAAATTTGATTAAACAAATAGCCAAAAATAATGGTTACAATCCCAAACTAATAAATAATATTTTAAATAAAAACAAAGTAGAATCGCATTGAATGAAGTTCACCCTGTCGATAAATTGAAACAAAAATTCAACACCTCAACCTACGTTGGCATTACAAGTGAGAAACTGAAATCATTCTTAAGTAGCAATAATTTCAACATACCTTTCCAAACTAATAATAATTTAGGCAAATATATAAAAAAATAAAACCAAATCAGTTAAAAACAATAAATCAGGTGTTTATAGATTGAATTGCAATGACTGTGATAATTTCTACCTTGGTAGAACACACAGAAATTTTAACATTAGAATATCGGAACATAAACGTAGTTTTTCAAATAAAAAATCAGTTTCAAATTACGCGAATCATTTCCTAGGAAATAATCACTCTTTCGACCCACAGTTTGAAATTTCGCATACAGATAATGAATATTGGAAGGTAGATCTTTGGGAAACTTTAGAAATCAATAAATACAAACACTCAGGTAGACTCATCAATGAAACTTTCCTTTATTCATCATTACATTTATCAGTCTTTCATCTTCTTTGAACACTGTTTTCTGATGAAACTATACCTTACGCAGTCGCTTTTCTGTGACTGAGGTTATCAGGATGGTTGCTCACTTCACCGTTGGAAAACAACACTTCGACTGCCGATTGTATTGTGGAAGAATTAAAGTTCCTTCGTTGAGGAGGTAATATTAGGTCCATTGCTTATGGTCATCCTATTAGCTCGTCAAGAAATCATTATGTTGTATGTAGGCTTGGACGTCGCTCGAGTTCTTTTTCATCATCAAATGTTGTCGATGTAGACACACAAATCAATATAAATCAAGTTGTCTTTCATAATTTAAAATGTATTTCCGTCTAGTAACGCCTACTAGTGTTCTACTCGCAATGAGAGAAAGATCCAATGAAGCATACAATAAATAAATTCTAAGCGTTGTTCACTTTGATGAGGCTATTCCCCATTAGCGGAATGAACCTCAAGAAGATGATATCGTAATATTTTTGTAGCTGGGTTGATGAAACCTCAAATTCATTTCATCTGAGAAAGAAACTTAGTCGCTGCTTCTAATCCACTATATCATAGGCGATCTTCAATCCACTACCGCTTTCTGCCACTTGCATTTCGTGAAATCATTGTTTTCCCACTATTATGACTAATTTATTCTCGGTTATTACCTTACTGCTGATTGCAAACTAGTATTCAAACTGAACGTGTTATGGACGGTTTGTCAAAATAGTTTCTTTCATTTCGACAAACGAACTTTCAATACGTACCAATCCAATTTACTCCGATTGAGGAAATACTACATGGACTAATCGAGAAATCTACAACGATTCGCATTGTAAGCAGTTGTCTCAAAATTTGACGGCATTAATTGGAGCTGAGGGAAAACGATGGCAGTTATCGATGCGTAATCTAATTATTAATTAAACGTTATGTACATCGTCAGAATCTCCATCTGGTGCGGCAGCGTATCGAACGCTCCTGATGAGGAGCAAAGGACATGGTTAGGTAATTAAACTGCGACAAGCAGCCGTTCGCCCCAAATCCTGCCACTTCCTTATTCACATCGTGCTCCGTCAACTGGAAATCTTGAATTAGATTCAACTCAGCACCTACCCCTGCTTTCTTTCGATGTTATGACAAGTTTTCAGATAAATCTGAATGGATTTGATTACTCCGGATATATATTTATGAAATGAGTATTTGTGGTGGTGCGAATAACAATAGATTGTGACATTTTATCTTGCCATTGGATTGACTTGCAGGTATCCCGAATCACGTAATGACCAAAATAGTTATCATTCGAGTTAATCATTTAATTGAACTGAAAATAATCTAGAATAGACAGATTGTTTCCCAAGAAAAACCGAACGCAATACCTCTTCTCCATCCAAATGGAAGAATTCGAACACATGGTTCAAAGATTTTAAAGGACGTAAATGAGATAAAAAACACAAGGTTTAACTTTAATCTACACTTTATTTGGAAAAATTCGACGACGTTTCGCTGACACAGCAGCTTTATCAAGAATGAAAAACAGAATGAAGAGTATGGTATTATAAACAAATCGTAGAACAAGTTGGATGAATAACAGGAAAATCCACACCGAGCCATTGTACAGTTAGTATGAAAGGTAATAAAAACTAATTGAACAAGTTAAGTAGGGGTGAGTAATTCACATCTACCTGTTCATTCAAAAGCTTGTCCGAATGTTTGTATCTATTTATTTCTAATGCTTCTAGGAGATCTAATTTTGAACTTTTTGATTTTATATGTAATATGTCAAAGTTTTATTGAATGAATGGTTTTCTTTTATTAGGTGGTTTGAATAATTTGAATCAGATTTATTTTATCGAAGCTACGTTTATGTTCAGATGTTCTTATGCCAAAACTCCTATAGGTCCTACCGATATAAATTTTATCACAAGAACCGCAATTGAGTTTATAGATTCTGATTTACTTGATTTTTCAACACGAGATTTATTATTTTTAATATGTTTACCTAAGTTATTAGAAGTTTTGAAAGTTATATTAAGATTTTGTTTGACGAGAAAGGATTTAATATTTGTACTTGCAGAACCGCAGAATGTTAAACTGTTGAATATTTTATAGTCTTTATGAATAGGATATACTTCATTTATTGCTTTCTGATACATGATAAATGAAGTATATCCTATTCATAACATATTAAAATAATAAATCTCGTGTTGAAAAATCAAGTAAATCAGGAATCTATAAACTCAATTGCGGTTCTTGTGATAAAATTTATATCGGTAGGACCTATAGGAGTTTTGGCATAAGAACATCTGAACATAAACGTAGCTTCGATAAAAATAAATCTGATTCAAATTATTCAAACCAATGAAAAAGAAAACCATTCATTCAATAAAACTCTGACATATTACATATAAAATCAAAAGTTCAAAATTAGATCTCCTAGAAGCATTAGAAATAAATAGATACAAACATTCGGACAAGCTTTTGAATGAACAGGTAGATGAATTACACCCTCTTAACTTATTCAATTAGTTTTTATTACCTTTCATACTAACTGTACAATGGCTCGGTGGATTTTCCTGTTATTCATCCAACTTGTTCTACGATTTGTTTATAATACCATACTCTTCATTCTGTTTTTCATTCTTGATAAAGCTGCTGTGTCAGCGAAACGTCGTCGAATTTTTCCAAATAAAGTGTAGATTAAAGTTAAACCTTGTGTTTTTATCTCATTTATATCATGGATCTACATCAAGTAACGGCCTCCACAATTCAAAAAAATTTTAAAGGACTATTGATTAGATTTACCACACTTCTTTTCGAAGTAAAGGAAATGTTACGTAAAGAAAAAAATCATTTTAAATTGGAACATACATACTCTTATAGTGTAAACAACTTTTTTCTGTGTAGACATTATTTATTCCCAGGAAATATCAAATTATCATGAATGTAATTTTATCGTTCACTATATGAATACCTATCAAATTATAGATTTTTACTATCGTTTTACATCAAAACAGAAAGAAGTGGATGAAATACAATATCTTTCTTAATGTATTAGAAATGTACCGCCGTGCGTCTTTACGGTAGGCGTTTCTCTGACACAATATCGCAACATGTATAGTATTCGCAGGGAGCACGACGAAAGTGACATCTGATGGTAGCGTAAAATCATGCTCGGCAATGGTATGACATGTGAAAGATCCGTATAAATAACAGTGAATTGTTTCAAAAAATGAATTTAAAAATAAATATGTGTTATGAAAATCTGTGATCGTGTTTTTGAATTGAGAAAACTCATTACGATGGAAAAAGTGTGTATAAAAATTAAGGAAAAAATTCTTTGAAAACAAGCTTTTATTTAAATGCGCTAAAAAGAAAAAAAATAAACTTTTGCACTAGAACTTTTACCGTTAATTCATAACGTAATTTCAAATTTAACACATTTGACACAATTTGTATGTTATAATATAAAAGCTTGTCGCGAGATATAAGTACTCGTATTTACTTTATCAGTTTGAAATATTAACAGGTAGGCATAACATATAAATTGTGTCAAATGTGTTAAATTTGAAATGACGTTATAAGTTAACAGTAAAAGATTTAGTGTGAAAGTTAATTTTTCTATTTAGCGCATTTAAATAAAAGGTTGTTTTAAATTTTGAACTTAATTTAAGTTTTCAGTTATTCTTGGCAATCTTTCATTTGGTACCCATATTGTAGGAACGAATAAAAGAAAATTATCCGCCATTTCGTTTTGCATTAAGAATAATTGGTCCACCGCCTTGTTAGATTTAGAATGACGTCACATAGTTAATCATGCATTGTCATCCAAACTCAACGTGTATACAAAATTTCAGCTCAGTTGGTTGAGATCAAGTGCCTTAAAATTGAGTTGTAAGATTTCACCCGAACATACAAACATACATACATTGCAAGTTAAATAAAAGCTTGTAACTATGTTTATAAATAACTAAAAGGAGTTTTAGAATCCCATGGGGTTAACCTGTGAAATATAAACAAATTTAATACAAGACAACTGCAATAATGAAAATTACAAAAGTGTTGATTGTTAATATGATTTTCAGAAATAAAATGAAAATTAATGGCAATGTGATTGCGAATCGTAATTTGAACATACATTACCCTAGTTGCATTGTTACTGAATAATGTTACACACTACTTTGTTTTTCTTTTAACATCATTTATCCATTTATTTTTTTATCCATTTATTTCTTCCATCCATTTATTTCCACTTGGCCACTGGAAATGTGTAAAATTTACATTTACTGTTTCTAGCTGTATTTTTGCAATCAACAACACAACAACTATTATGGATCATCTTTTATTTAATTTTAACGTGTTTATTTATGATAAAAGCATGATTTAACGATAATTTGACCACATCGAGCGCTGTGATCGATTCAGCTGTCCCCACTATATACTCTGCTCCCTGTCAATATTATGATTCTCTTTATTTCCAAAAAAATCATCAAATGACTTTCAAAAAATATGGTGACGCAAATAACATAAAGTATTTTGGAAATAATAAACAAACTCCATTCCAGCCGCAGCTGTTTCAGGAATTATCCTTGTTTCGTAGAAATCTCCTCAGCTTTCTCACAAACAGTCATGTGCTATTGAGTAACTGGATCCTACACTCCAATTTCTGTTCTGCCTCGCTGGAAATAAGTCAAGTAACATTAGCCCGAAATGTTGATTGAATATGTTATGTTAAGGAGATGATATACTTGGAGTTCTTATCCAAGAAATCCGTACATCTGGATCATCTTATCTAGACCAGCATCGGAATCATCTTTTTTTCTTCTTTCTCTTCCTACACGGCACCCTAATGGGCAGCACTTAGGCCTTTCGGCCCATTGTGCTTGCCGTGTTGTGTTATTTCGTTATTAGTCTTGCAAACACTTCTCGATGAAGCTTCCAAGACTGTTGTACGAGGCCTCCTGGATCATTCGAGCGCTGAGTGTTTCAGTGCCCAAAGTGTTAGGTCTGGTCACCTTATAAGCGGGACTTTCGAAGACTATGTGTTTCATTGTTTCGTCATTTTCTAGGCAACCACGGCACAGTGTGGTTTCCAATAATCTCATGACCTATATGTGTTTCTTGAGTTGGTGTCCCGTCAATAAGCCAACTACTATCACAATAGACTTTCTATCGAGGGACAATTGTTCAAATACCCTCTTCTTTGATTGCGGCCCCTTTATGAGCTTTTTTGACTGTTTCAGTCCTGAAATGCCTGCCAAATAGTTCAGAGCCTCGGCGGTGTTTCAGTTTTGAAATGAAGAGAGCACGTGGTTCCACAGGATCTTCAGAATAGGTTCTGGTCCCATCGGCATAACAGCTGTTGCTTTTTTGGCAAGGCTGTATGCTATCTCATTTTCTTTGATTCCCTGATGGGCCTGGCACCAAAACAGAGTACCTTCGTTTGTAGCACTGAATTGTCGAAGTGCTGCTTTGCATTTGTCAACTAGTGTGTATATAACATTCGTATGGAATCATCCCATCTGCCGTATAAAGAGGTATCGACTTGATTTTATCATTTGAAATATTCGCTAGGTAAGGTTACACCAATTCCACCATGGTCTTACTCATTAGTTTGTTTGAACCAAAAGTAGATAATTTATCTTGTCAGTATTCAAATTCAGCTTGTTTTTATCTAATTAGTTGTAGTTCTCCAAATCTCCATTGGTTTCTGACTCAAATTCTTTAAGGTCATCTCCAGTCGACAAAAGGTATGTGTCGTCAGCAAGTGTTAAATATTTTGCCTTGGAATTGGCTTTCGTTAGTCTGAGAACATGCAATGTGTACAACAAGGTACCTAACAGAGACCCCTACGGCACACCACTGCAAGCCTTCCTCTTGCCACTTTTTCACCTCCTCATCTGCACATAGTGAGGCCTACCAGACAAGATTGTTCCCAATATCCGCCCCGTTCTACCTCTACTACCCATCCAATGCAATTTGCCCAACAGGTGACCATAAGGGACCACATCGAATATTTTGCATAAATTTTCGCGCATCAAATATATTCACAAACAAAGCTTATTTGGAATAAAATAATAAATAAAATAAACATATATAAAAACGAGGAATGCAATACAAATAGTATTCAACACTTTTCCATTTGAGAACAGTACTTTGTATATATGTATATATATATATATATATATATATATATATATATATATATATATATATATATATATATATATATATATATATATATATATATATCCTCCGTTAGGGGTTTGAAGTTACGAAGTTACGGAGATGAAAAAATCGGAAAAGTTGTTTTCCGTCGAATCAGAAATCGACGGGTTCAAGCGATTCTCCATATTTTAATTTTATAACTGGAAAACGACCCTGTACCACCCACAAATTGAAGTCAGAGATGGGGACGTCATTTTCCTGAATTAGCTGTAATTCATATAGTTGCAGTATTAAATCATCGAAAAGACGACATCCTGTGCATATACACAGCACATATCCTTTATCTTCATTGAATTAACAATTCATAACTTTAAGTTTTCAAAGTGATCAAAGTTTTAATACATTCCAAATGAATCAATATTAATAAATCAACAATAAATTCTTCATTTTGTCAGTCATTTTGCTCCTTCTTCACTATCCTTCAAACAACACAAAATAACTGTATATTATTAATAAAATTATTGCAAATTCTATGCCTTGATTGTAGTATTCGTGTTTCATATCACTGTTTAGATTAACTGAATTTCATTCAAATTTCAATATTATTTTGATGTATAAAAACAGTAACTCTTCACATGTCGCTTAATTCAAAACAATTTTCTCTGTACAAAAACAAAATAAAATTATCCAACTAGAAATAAGAAAAATTTCGTTTTCGGGGCCTTTCTCTTACCCCTAAAAAAATGGTTTTACCCTTTGAAAGTCATTCAACCATTCGTTTACATTTGTTTCATTGGATGTGAGATCGAGGAAATATTGCAATTGAAGCTATTTAGGGAACACCCTTACCTTAGTCCACATAAATACCTAAATATAAGTGCAAAGGGTCCCTCTTTGCAAATATCAATTAATTTTGGGCAAAATATTTCGCGTCGGGCGAACACCCAGGCGTAGTATTCTATTTGCGAAGGAATTCTTGGCATTTTCGACCAACTGTATCTTCTGTGTTGACTAAGCTAGAAACCTGAATTTTCAGTAATCTAGAGAACTCTCTGATAACTTCATTTTCTAATTACATACTATTATACCTTTTAGTTTCCAAAGATCGCCTGTTGAAGTTCTTCGATGTTGTCCACCACAGATTGTCAGAATTCGAAGGCACACAAACATCAAATTATGAAAAAACACATTGTTTGCCACAAAACGGAAGGATACATTGGAACGTCGTGAAATTTCCTTTCATTGTCCTAAGCTTAGGTCCAATCTTTTTGATATTCATACATTTAAGTCATATATTAAGTAATAAGATGAACACTTCTTGCGCGAAAACAAGCATTTAAATGATACTTTAAATATTAAATCAATAATAATTACATGTTATACCCCGTTTCAGTTTCGTATCATAACTAAGCGTTTTTTGTTTCGCAAAGAAATTCAGGTGGAATGTTTCATCTTGATAATGCAGGACACGTGACGAGAGTGAAGTATGCAGCTGTTCTGATATATTTCGCGAAAATGTTTTTAGGATTGGTATTAGAGGAATGAACTATCGATCTTTCACGGAGTAAGACGGATTTTAATACAGTTTGTTGCATTAGATTCATAAGAATCTTTAGAAACTCTGTGAACTAATCTAATTATAAAGAAATCCAAAATTGCATTTGGGAATATCTAAAATACATTTCAGAAATACATTTTGAAGAAGACAATTATAAAAACTTTGAATATCGGTAAATAATCGTGAAACAGGATTCGAATCTGTTACTCGGGGGGTTTTCGAGGTCGCTGAACACGAAAACGAGGTCAATAAGATCCTGCGGAGCACCTGGTGCTCGCAGTGGCCATTTTAAGTCTTTTTTGGAGTGAAAAGACAATTTGTCATTAGACTGGCCCACATTCGTTACTCAGGGGTTTTTGGGGTCGCTGAACATAAATACCAAGTCAGCGAGATCCTGCGGAGTACCTGCTGTCCGCAGCGGGTGTTTTAAAGTATCCCTCTGAAGTATTATGACAATTTGTTTTAGAATTGGCCCACACTCATTACTCAGGGGTTTTCGAGGTCGCTGAACACGAAGATGAGGTCAGTAAGATCCTGCAGAGTACCTTGTGCACGCAGTGACTATTTTAAAAGTCTTCCTCTGGAGTATAAAGACAATTCGTCTTGGAGTTGGCATACACTCATTACTCAGAGGGTTTTTGAGGTCGCTGAACAAGAATACGAAGTCAGCCAGAACCTGTGGTGTACCTGGTGCCTACAGAGGGTGTTTTAACGGCTCCCTCTAGAGTATTATGACAATTTGTTATAAAATTGTCCCATATTCGTTACACAGGGGGTTTTCGAGATCGCTGAATGAGGAAACGAGTCAATAAGATACTGCGGAGTACCTGGGTTTCGCAGTGGCTGTTTCAAGTGTTCTTCTGGAGTATAAAAACAATTCGTCATTGAATTGGCCCACACTGCTTACTCAGGGGGTTTTTGAGGTCGCAGAACACGAATACGAAGTCAGCGAGATCCTGCAGAGTACCTGGTGCCCGCAGCGGGTATTTGAACGTGTTCCTCTGGAGTATTATGCCAATTTGTTGTAGAATTTGACCATAATTAATTACTCAAGGGGGTTTTTCAGGTCGCTGAACACGAAACCGAGGTCAATAAGATCCTGCGGAGCACCTGGTGCTCGCTGTGGCTGTTTTATGTCTTCTTCTGGAGTATAAAGACAAGTTGTCATTGAATTGGCCCACTCTCGTTACTCAGGGGGTTTTTGAGGTCGCTGAACAGGAATACGAGGTCAGCGAGATCCTGCTGAGTACCTGGTGTCCGCAGTGGGTGTTTTAAAGTGTGCCTCCGAAGAACTATGACAATTTGTTTTAGAATTGGCCCACACTCGTTACTCCGGGGTTTTCGAGGTTAGGTTAGGTTAGATTTATAACCCTATGTATAAAGACAATTTTTAATGAATTGGCATACACTGGTTACTCAAAGGGTTTGTGAGGTCGCTGAACACTAATACAAAGTCAGCCTTGTCCTGCGGAGTACCTGGTGCTTATAGCGGGTGTTTCAACGTTTCCCTCCGGAGTATTATGATAATTTGTTATAAAATGGGCCCACACTCGTTACACAGGGGGTTTTCGAGGTCGCTGAATAAGAAAAGGGGGTCAATAAGATACTGCGGAGTACCTGGTGCTCGCAGAGGCTGATTCAAAAGTCTTCCTCTAGATTATATAGAAAATTCGCACACACTCGTTACTCAGGGGGTTGTCGAGGTCGCTGAACACGAATACGAGGTCAGCGAAATCCTGCTGAGTATCTGCTGCCCGCAGCGGGTGCTTCAACGCATTCCTCTGAAGTATTATGACAATTTGTTATAGAATTAGCCCACACTCGTTACTTAAGGGTTAGAGGTCGCTGAACACGGAAACGGGGTAGATAAGATCCTGCGGAGTACCTGGTGCTCGCAGTGGGTGATTTAGAGGTCCTCCCCAGGAGTTTAAAGACAATTTGTCATTATTATCCGTTCTCATTTTCAGAAGAATATATATATATATATATATATATATATATATATATATATATATATATATATATATATATATATATATATATATATATATATATGCATTTATGGAGAAATAATCTTCAAATCTATTTATATATATATATATATATATTGTATATTCCAGACCGTTTGAATTCAATAGAATTCAATTTTTAGTTTCGCATTGAAGTTATAATTTGCTCAATTTGGGACCACTAGAAGGGGTTTTCAAATTAAATTCTGAAGGATAATTGCTGATGTTATTAAAGAGGAGACTATGTCACTTACACATGCGTATTTATTTTCTGGTTTTCTATAATAAAATATAGTAATTAGGAAAATCGATGTTATTTTTGCATTCGATAATACTCTTTCTATGGAGACTGGAATATTATTATTTGATGCAGTTTTTTAATAATATGATCTATGAATCATTGAATTATAAGGGCTAGTTTATGTGTAACCTGGTTGAATCCATAGGAATTGTTGAGTCAGCAAATATTTCTGTTTCATATATGTTGAAGTTGAGACTATTATGGAATTTAGTGATGGTTCTGTCAAGAAGAATGTTGCGTTCATAACAGTGAAGTTTATTTCATTATGCTGTTTAATAAGAAAATGTAAAACAGATATATTTGTCTGTTTAAAGCTCAAAAATCCAAAAGAATATCATCAACGTATCGGCTTGAAAAAATAATAATTTTTGTGCTTACTTATTATTTATTATGGGTTCTCCATGAATTTTCATAAAGAAATCTGCTAATAAGGGGCTGATTCGAGATCCCATGTCAAATCCTGAATTTTTTTAAATCTTGAATAAATTTGGAAAGAATTTCAAAAACACATCTCTGAAAATCTACAAAATTCATCTATTATGGGTGGTGAAATGTTATTTCTGTTATTCTTTTATATACTTATATTTTATTATTCTTATCTCAATTTTCTTAGGTAGGCGCTTTTTTTTCATCGGGTTTTGACTCACTCAAAATTTGGCATTAAAGAATAATCTATACAGTCCTCCAATTGTTTGTATCTTTCTGTTTCATTCAAATTAATAAATTAATGAATGAAAGACTCGAGTTGAAATCAATAAATGCAGAACAATAAGACTCTGAAGATGTGTCACAAGTAAATACAAATAAAGATAAACCGTTAATTTGTAATCACATAAGGGAAATGACATTGGATTGAGATAAACCAAAAATATTTCAATACATGTTTCAAATAATTCCATGATTGGAATTTCCGAAGTAGGAAATAATAAGTGTAATAATCCAGAGATGTGATTTGCTACTAATTGACACAATCACGGTTCCTGCCGCGCTGATGTCAGCAGATATGAATGATTAAGACAGATGTGCAACTCAGTGAGATCAACGGGTGGTATATATCGAAGTTTATGGAGCAGTTATATCGGAAAATTTCAGCATTGAAGCCAGCAATAAATGACGACTTTTGCAGTATGTATTTAACACCTATCTGATCGTCAAGAAATGCTCAAAACGTTGAATATGCAAGTAATTAAATAAATTAAAATTTCAATAATTATTCGATATGCCCCTCAATATACAATTAATGTATATACGTTTTGATGACTAAGTTTCAGATCAAAACTCAAAATATATTCGGAAAAAGCTAGAACACTTTCTAGCGTTTTTTCCATTGTAAGTAATAAGTAGACTTACATTGAAAATTAAGAGGAGTTAAAAGAAATCTGAAAACTTGGATCAACTCCATAATTGATAATTTTGTATGCACTTCCGATCATAACTAATAATAACAAGGGCAGATTTGGTTGATACTTTAGTTGTTTTGTTCCTGTTAAGGATCTTCGACGCCTCGAAACTTCTCAAGAATAAAACATTGGGACAGCTAAAAAAGGAAGCCGATAAATATGAACAATTTACCAAATACTCAAGTTTTCCATGAACTTTCGACGATAGTAACGACATATTATATTGATTCTTATTGCTTTTATTCAGAAAGTTTCAATTTTTAACTCGACAGAAAAAAAATTGGAGAAATTCAGTAAATTCCTTGAAATTCTAGTACAACGAAGTCTGTCGGATCAGTTTGTATTATCCTAAATCATATTCAAAATTGATCCCACTGGAACGAATAAATATATAAACTGTGGAGACTTCATTCAAGTTCTTTCTCGTATGATTTTCAACTTCAATAGGCGTATAAAGTATGGTCCTTGTCTGTCCAAATACTTCCTAAGAGAGTCTCTCTAACGCACTCAAAAAACCAATTTTCTTGGGAACAAACTGTTATCTTGATCTCGCCTTCTTGATCAACAAAGAAACAAGGGTAAGCGATGTTAAAATCCTCTCAACAGGTACTGAATGAGTGGCTAAAAGAAACAATGTACTAAACCTGTAACTCCAAAGAGCGTAAATCAAAGTGAATCCGGTTCTGCTGAGGAAACGACGAAGATAAATTGCCGAGCAGTACAAATTCTTTTGTTGTCGACCTTTTTTCCACTTCAACTTGTATAATAATATTTTTTACATCCTATCAAGCTAGCCGAATGAGCTCGGAGGAGTTTTAACGAGGGAAAGTGGGTGCCGGGAAGATTGGATGCTGAAAAATAAACAGCGATATGGAATCGGGGATATATGAATCTTGTGTGATGCCATGATTTTCTCGTTGAATAGCTGCGTAAAGTAAGACGAGAAATCGTTTACATAAAAAACAAACATGATAACACCGAAATAACTTCTTACATCTCTTCCAAAATATTCACATCCGGATGATAATGTGACAAATTGTGGTTTAGAATAGAAATCGGAACGCACCGTATCTTTGATATACACACAACCAAATTTATATGGAATCACTCGGTATTTCACATTATTGATTATTTATTTTTTATTATTTTAATGTATCGTTGACTACTTGTGAAGAATAAAGTTTTTGTTCTAAAAAAACTGGACAGTATGATAAGAAATGTTGAATTATCACCACATGTTCGGGATATTGTACTCAGTCATCATTGAGATTTGAAACTGTTAATTTCAGTATTGGAAAAAGCCTATAATCATAACTGAAAATACCTAACGTTGGATTGTCCGATGTGCAGAGGTGTCGAATAATTGCTCTCGTTGAAGAAGAGTGACACAGAGAGATATAGCGGCCACAATGGGGGTATCACAGGGGGTGATTTCAAAAACCTACGCCCGATACATGTAGCTACAATCTCTGCGAAATAGGCCTGAAAGAAGTCGTAGGAAGATCACTTCTGAAGGACAAGACCGATTTTCGTGCCAAATTGCAAGAAGAGACCCTAGTGCGTCGCACCCGATACTCCAAAGGCAATTTCTGGAGGCACAGGTATCAGCGTATCAGTCAAAACGATACGTCAAAGACTTCGTTCAAGGGGTTTATACAGCAGAAGGCCCTTGAGAGTTCCAGAGCTAACCAGACAACAAAAAACTAACAGACCTACTTGGTGTATCGAGCACCAAAATTGGAATATTGAGAATTGGCGAAATGTTCCTTTTTCGGATGAGACCAAAATTGGTGTTCGATCAGATGACCGCTGGATTCGGGTTTTAAGGGGTCGTGGAAGACAAGCTAGACTCCGAGCAGCAAAACAAATTCCGAAATACCAAGGGAGCAGTGTGATGTTTTGGGGTAGCATTAAGCTGGGAGGCAAAACAGATTTGATTTCATTTCCTGCGAGTGTAATGACTAGAAATTACGGGAACCTAGTGATGGAGCCCAAAATGAGACTTTGGCGAGGTGCCACAGTAAGACTTTCACTTTTATGCACGATAATGCTCCTCCGCATACCAGCAACCTCGCTCGACATTATCTTGAAACAGAAGGAATCGCTATTTTGCACTAGCCAGCTTGCTCTCCAGACCTAAATCCTATTGGGATCCTTTTATGGGATGATCTGAAAAGAGAGATTAGATCGCGCCAAGATAATCAAAGAAACCCACAATAGCTCATCCAAGCCGCCACAGAAGAGTGGCAGAAAAACCTAATCCGAAGCATGCCTAGACGGTATCAGGGCAAGAGGAGGTAATACAAGCTACTGAGGTCAAGAAGAAAACACTTATCCCGTAGTAAAACAATTTTCGATTTCTTTCCTTCATGCGGAAAGTTACTTATTTTCTTTTATTTGTTTCTTTCTTAAAATAAACCTTAATTCATTTCTTTTTTTCAATTGAAATATACCAAAAAGGATCATTCTAACAACCCTTAGAAATTTCCAAAATCCTTGAGGTAGTATTCGAAATTTCGGGTGAGCCCATATAAATTTGGTTGTGTGTATGAATATTAAATCTTTTTTATAAAGCCTGCCTATGAAGATGAAAATGTAACGAAGAGTAACTGGTACTTTGTCGATGGTTTAGTTCGGCAATTTTGTCGAATGTTGAAGATATCCATCAACCTTAATGCATTCTACATCCTTTTCTTACGATACTGGCGAACCCTCTCAAAAATTTCAAGACTGTGACCAGTAGTTTCGCAACCTTCAATTATACAGTCGATTAGCGATAGAATCTGAGGAGTTAGGATCAGGTGATCTGGCTGGCCTTGGTAGGAATCTCAATAGCCCTTTCCTACTACTTGCAAAATTTCATTGAAATATTGACGAGCAGAAGAATGGAATTAGCATTTACCACACATTACAGGGTAGCAAAAACGGTATATCATCTAAGAATTTCCAGTATGTGCTCTTCTCTGAAGTTGTTACAGAATTTCATATTGATATTGAATTGAAATGAATAGAAACTTGTCCAGAAATCATTTTTATACAAACATTGAAGGTAATCTCTTAGTTATGTTTGCGATCTGTTGTGGAAAGTGGGCAGATGATTAGTGAGAAAATTTATAGTTTAAAGAAAATTGTTGGGTTTAATAACAAGAAACAAGTACTGTGTTTTAAGGAATTTTACTTAATAATTGCGATTCGTAACGCGTTTCACTACACCGTAGCTTCTTCAGACGAATGATTATGCAGAAAAATGTAAATGAGAATATAACTATAAATGTTCTTGAGTAATTAAAAGCTTATTGGTCGCCTCCTCCTAAGTGGTTATTTATGACAGGTATATCCAATAAAATTAAGGAATAGATTGCTCCCCGAAAAGATTCAATAGAGGTGAAGGGCTTAAATTTTTATTTTATTTTAGACTCTGAATCCAGATACGATGTCAAAATTTTAATTCATAAAAAGTTTCAGCAACAACAGAAAAAGTTGAATTCACTTAAATTCAAAATTTCTCCACCCAAACCTTCAACTGATAAATTTTCAGACCATAAATTTTTTGAAAGATTCACTAATTTAACTGATACCGATTTTACACAACCACAAAAAGATCTATTAGAAAAATGATTCAAACATAATTTACATCCAAAACATAATAAAACTAATTTTGAACAGTTAGGCATAGACTCCGAAATTATTCTCAAAAACTCCAAAGATAATATTTTAGCCAAACATCAAACAGCAAAAATCATCAAAGAAGACTTTTCGAAATTATCACCTCATTGCAATTCCGATTATAAGATAATAAAAACAATTCGTGAAAATAGTACCAAGAACGATTTAGTATTCACTAAAGCAGATAAAGGTAACACCGTCATTGCGATTAGTAAAACCGATTATATTTCTAAAACTGAAGAATTCTTAACAGCCGGAAACTATATAACATCAACTAAGGATCCTACCGCAAAATTTCAGAAATTTGTTAAAAACATAATTTCGACAGCAAAATCATTAATTACAGACCAAGAAAAATATAAATTCATTAACTCCAATCCACAATTCCCCGAATTATATTCGTTGATAAAACTTCATAAACATAATTACCCTATTAGACCTGTTGTTTCTTATGTAACGGCACCTTCGTTCAAACTTTCAAAATTCCTCAACGACTTGCTAATAAAACATTGCAATTTTAAATCTGAATTTTCGGTCAAAAATTCATACGAACTTATTGCCAATATCAAAGATACCACTATACCACCTAATTCCAAACTTATTTCTTTCGAAGTTAAGAATCTATTTCCCAACATTCCTCCAAAAGATACGTATTACTTAGTTGAAGAATTATTAGAAAGGAATCATGTCAATACTATCATTAAATCAGATATTCTTTCATTATTAAAAATTTGTTTAGATCAAAATTATTTCCATTTCAATTACAAATATTATACTATTGAAGACGGCTTGATTATGGGCAATCCGTTGAGTCCTTTGTTAGCAGAAATTTTCATGAATAACTTAGAGAAATTAATTCATAATCATCCACTCAGTAAATATTGTTTATACTGGTATCGCTATGTAGACGATATCATTATTTGCTTCACAGGAACAGATAGACAGTTGAAAATTTTCGAAAATCATATAAATTCATTACATCCAAAAATTGCATTCACAACCGAAATAGAAAGCAATAATTCGATAAATTTCTTAGACGTAACAATTTCGAATGAAAATGGAAAACATGTTTTCGCAATTTACCATAAGCCGTCACATACAGATATTATAATACATAACTCGTCGTGTCATCCATATCAACATAAAATGTCAGCATTCAATAGTTTTATTCATAGATTGATTAACATCCCGCTATCACCAGAAAATTTCAACAAAGAACTAAATTTGATTAAACAAATAGCCAAAAATAATGGTTACAATCCCAAACTAATAAATAATATTTTAAATAAAAAACAAAGTAGAATCGCATTGAATGAAGTTTACCCTGTCGATAAATTGAAACAAAAATTCAACACCTTAACCTACGTTGGCATTACAAGTGAGAAACTGAAATCATTCTTAAGTAGCAATAATTTCAACATAGCTTTCCAAACTAATAATAATTTAGGCAAATATATAAAAATAATAAAACCAAACCAGGTAAAAACAATAAATCAGGTGTTTATAGATTGAATTGCAATGACTGTGATAATTTCAACATTGGTAGAACACATAGAAATTTTAATATTAGAATATCGGAACATAAACGCAGTTTTTCAAATAAAAAATCAGATTCAAATTACGCGAATCATCTCTTAGAAAATAATCATTCTTTCGACCCACAGTTTGAAATTTTGCATGCAGATAATAAATATTGGAAGGTAGATCTTTGGGAAACTTTAGAAATAAATAAATACAAACACTCAGGTAGACTCATCAATGAACAAGTCGATTTAAGCCCTTCACCTCTATTGAATCTTTTCGGGGAGCAATCTATTCCTTAATTTTATTGGATATACCTGTCATAAATAACCACTTAGGAGGAGGCGACCAATAAGCTTTTAATTACTCAAAAACATTTATAGTTATATTCTCATTTACATTTTTCTGCATAATCATTCGTCTGAAGAAGCTACGGTGTAGTGAAACGCGTTACGAATAGCAATTATTAAGTAAAATTCCTCAAAACACAGTACTTGTTTTTTATTATTGATAAAGGAATTTTACCAAGTAAAAGCCTCCCAAATTCAAATTTAATAACAAGATTCGAGCTAGAAACTATTAGCAAAATGCCACTTTATGAAGAAAATCCCACTGTGAAAAGAATCAAACTCTATGAATGAATGGCACGGGTATAACAGTTGTCCTTAAAAACATTCAGAGCGGTTTTATAGAAGACATGTAGATTTTATGATTATTTCCTCTAACTTTTTGCTGCACTGTTCTTCACATTCTTGTCGGAGGTCTTCCAATTTTATTGGCATTGAACTTAAAACTCCATGATCTCGCATGAACGGTAGCAAATAATTTTTTTATTTGGTATATATCGTTTGGAAAATCTTTCTGCATAAAAGCGTCAGGCTGTGTTTTCACCAGATTAGTTATTCGTATGAAAAGGAAATCTTCAGAAAATGGAAAACTGGAACAACAAATTGTCGTTGATTTCGTAATGTCAGATTTTGATATGAGTCAAGCCACTATCAAAGGAAAGTATGTAGAGTAGATAAACATTCAATATTCGTGCAGCCTAAGCCTACCTCTTAATAACTTATAAGCTCATGATTATAGAAAGAAATGGGTACACTATACATAAAATTTTATATGATTCAACCTAATAGTGAAAAAATTACGTTCTCACCCGTAACTGATACATCAGTATTAGGTAGACTACAAAAAAGGTATGTAAAATAAGTGGAATCAGAATAATTGTGTTTCCGATTCACATCTTGAAAGAGTAAAAAATTTAGACTAGCAATCTGATCATCTTCAGAATACCATTTGTAAAGCATAGTACAATAGAGTCTATTGAAATCAGAACTGGTATCAGAGTGAGCCGGTTGAGCTTGGTCAATTTTATCGAGAACAGTACGCAATCGACAACGTTCTCCAGAAAATCACTTCAGGAGAACCTCTTCTTATCATGCAAGGACATGGAAATTCCTCCAGAACAACAGAGTTTGCTGGCATGATCATTTGCCAAATCTGCTTCTTCCAAACTCAGTGCTGCTGATGCTATTAGACAAGGTATGATCTGATCTAAAATACTGCTCTCATGTATGGGAACAGTTCAAGAACAGGTGGTCTTGGAAGTTTCGAATGATGGGTTAACTTCCCTAAGAAATCAGAAAACATGGCGTTTTACCGAATTGAGGTTTAATTGTAGGTATTACTTTTGATTCTCTTTGCGTTGAATCAGTTCTAATATAGAAAAGACCATATCAAGAATTCGAAGGATTTGAATGCTATCCCTTGATTCTCACTTTTGACTCAGTTTATACAAATGGGATTTGGAAATTAATGACAAAAACGAGGAGTTCTTTGTGACATCAAGATTTCAGGAAAGAGATTGATATTCAGCGGTGAACTATTGAAGTATATCCTCAATTGTCTACCGTTCGAATGAAAACATAATTCCGCAGTTTTCGAAGGTTAGAGTTCGAGTTTTCGAAGCTTAGGCTCAAACGACTCTCCTTGAAGAAGTTGTTGAGAGTATCCAGATGGGTCGTGGAGAATTTAACGAAATAATAAGATAATAATCGACATAAATGAATTAGACGAAGATACAGGAATACTACTGATATTTAAATTGAATAGTAGTGGTGGAAGGGCAGATCACAATTGAAGATCATTATTGATAGAGCAAAAGACTATTAGAAAATGAAATCGAGACCATTGAAATTATAGCTCAAACAACGGTTTTAATTGTGAATTAATTGACAAAATAATGACACCAAAACAATAACATATAGCTATTAACCAAATATGTCCAATAACAAGTACCGATAAATTCTAAAAATTCGTCCCTTTCACATATTTTGGGCACATTAGTGAAACTGTCACAAATAACCTTCACAAATTGACATCCTAAAATTTCGGTTAGAACTCGAAATAAACTCTCATCACATTTGATACTGAATATCGAAGAATATAAGTGAATCAGCAGATCATAACCCACCTTGTTCAAATTGCAAAAATATTCACATAGGTCAGATTGGTCGTTTCTTTAAACTTTGATATAAAAAATATCAAACTCAATTCATTAAAAATAAATAAGATTCGACGTTAGTTATCCACCCCATCGATATTGGCCAATTTGACAGGTACTGCATATTTTCCAATCGAGTAGAAAACTCCTTAAAAACTCATCAATTAGTTAGAATCAGTTGAAATTGTCAAACCATTTCATAATGAGAACTTTCAGATAATTAACGACTAGACTGATCTACGTTAATCCCAAATATTCAATGTACTCAAATAATAACTACCATTCGATAGTTTGTGCACCGTATACCTAATATCTGGTTTTTCCAAATCCAACTAATAACCCTTCCACATATAAGAGGGTGGTCTGAAAAGTTTTCGATCTGAAAAAAGTAAATAACAATTTTCCGAACATTTTTTTTCTCTCAGCATAGTGTCCTCAGTCTTACGTCTTTTGTTGTGAAAACCCTGGAGAAGGTGTTAGATGGATACATCAGGACCGAGGTGTTATCGCTGAGTCCTCTGAGTGAACATCAAAACGACTATCAAAAAGGTAAATCAACCGATCTGGCACTTAACAACTTAGTCAGGAGGATCACACAGTCTCTGGACTACAAGGAGACTGCAAATGCAGCCTTCATGAACATTGAAGGTGAGTTTAATGCGGCCCCCACTGACTCACTGTGTGGGTCTGTGAGAGCCAGAGGAGTACAAAATATTATTGCGAAATGGATTAGTAACATGCTAAATGTCAAAGTGATCAACACTTCACTAAAATTGGAAGTAGTCACTTTTGTGGCTGGCAGGGGCTGCTCACAGAGAGGAGTACTATCCTCTCTGTTGTGGTCTCTGCTAGTTGATGACCTTCTGGCAATAATTGGCGCACTGGATGTTTATGTACAAGCATACGCTGATGATATAGTCATTCTGGCTATAGGAGATGATAGCGATGTTTCCGACGTACTACAAGAGGCTATGTCTGCAATTCAGGGGTGGTGTGAAGGAGAGAAACTTAGAATGAATCCCTACAAAACTCTTATGGTACCGTTTACCAGGAAGAGGAGGATATTTGTTTCTTCCGACCCTGGGCGGAGTGTTTATTTTGGTTGTGGAAGAAGCGAAATATCTGGGGATAACCCTAGATAGCAAACTCACGTGGAATTCGCACCTGGAAAACACAATACACAAGGCTAGACATTCCCTATGGGCATGTCAAAAGACCTGTGGAAAAAAGTGGGGTCTTGCCCCAAAGCAACTCCAGTGGCTATATATGATGGTGGTTAGAGCAAGTATTACGTACGGCTGCATTGCTTGGTGGGAGTGCAGTCTTAAGAAGCAATGCCAACTCAAGCTCCCTAAATTACAGAGAACAGCCTGCATAATGATTACAGGAGCCTTTCGTTCTACACCCACTGCGGCCATGGAACTGACATTGGGCCTTGCCCCTCTTCATCTTGTGATAAGAGGAGTGGCTAGAATGGCTTTCTACAGATTCCATCATCTTTCACGTAATGAAGTGGGTAATTTCGGCTATGAGCCTGGCGCCCTACAGTCTGAAATTGAGGACAATGAAGTGCTGAGTACGAGGTCGGTCATAGAAACACCTAGAACCATCATGGAGAGGTCATTCCAGATCATCATTCCCGATAGACAGGAATGGATCAGCTCCAAGGACCGTCTACTTGAGGCCCCTGTTGGTACACGGATCTCGAAAAGTGCGAAAAGTGTTGGAACTGGTGTCTACGGTCGAGGTGCCGCAAAGGAACGGTCTATATGTCTTGGTGGGCATACGACTGTCTTTCAAGCAGAAATATTCACCATTGACCACTATGCTAAACTCTTGCTTGCGGGGGGATTAACAAATAAGTCAATTAAAATCCTCACCGATAGCCAAGCTGCACTGACAAGTTTGGCATCCGATAGCTGTACTTCACTTATGGTGCAGGAACGTCGCTCTACCCTTGGCAAACTAGGAGAGCGGAGCAGGCTCCGTCTAATATGGATTCCTGGCTACTCGGGCATCGAAGGAAATGAGAAGGTGGACTCATTGGCTGCTCGAGGAACTAACCAGCAGTTCATAGTCTAAGCTCAGAATTCCCCTGGAAACTGCAAGGATGGGAAACAACCGATAGCAGGACTTGAGAGTACGTGAGCCTTGGATGAGCCTCCTAGGTCTCAGACACGCTCGACGAGCCATCAGTGGACCATACACTACAAAAGCCAAGGCATGGCTTAAATTCTCTAGAATGGAACTGAGAGTTGTAACTGCCATATTAACGGTGCACTGTCGCCTCAAAAAACATAAATTAGGATTGATTGAGGATCCTTCATGGAGGCTCTATGAAGAAGATATAGAATCAATGGAACATGTTATGTGCGAGTGCCCAGTTAGGAACAGGGTCAGCATGAAAGAGCTTGGGTGTTTCAAACTGAAGGTGACTGAGCTTATTAAGCTCTCACCCACAAGACTCGTAACGTTTACGAGAAGGATGGAGCTCGTGGATGAAATTTAGGACAGATTGTGCTACAATAGACCACAGGGTCGCAGTGGCCGGGCTGCGAGGCAGCCCTCACTCAAAAAATTATATCTAATATCTATTCTCCTTGTAACTCTGCATACTTTTCCTGGCGATATTTCCATCCCTGTACTCCGTCCAAATAGTACACAGCATTTTTCTCTTCAAAGTAGAGGTTCACGAACGTGATTGCCTCTTTATTTGTCAAAAATCTCAGTGCAAATTTCAGATAAGGGAAAAAAAGAAGTCACTTTTAGGTAGATGTGGTGATTAAGGCGGATGGTTAAGCAATTCAAACCGTGATTCGTAGATTTTCCTCATGGTGAGTTGAGAAAAATGCTTTGTTTTGGTTAAACAGGATTCTTTCGTTCTGTAAATGTGGCGGTTTTTCTCCAAGTTTTGACTTTAGATCGGCATATAATGATGCGTAGTATGCTCCAACGATGGTTTCTCCTTTTTAAAAATATTCGATCAAAATAACTTCATGACTTTCCCAAAAAAACAGTCGCCATCCTTACCCTACCGAAAAAACAGTTTTTGGTTTTTTTTGGAACAGGTTACCCTTCGACTCCGCTGTCTGTACTGTGTTTTTGCTTCAGTCGTATAAGGGTGTATCAAGGTTTCACCTACAAAGCTCAAAAGATACCAAAACTCGAAATAATTGTGCCCAAACTGCGTTTAGCATCATTTGGTTAGTTTTAGGGATGCTTTCGTCGGAAATTTCAGTTTTTGGATGTCCCAACGTTCATAGTCTCCCACGCTCCTACGGTCACGTTTAAATTCAGCTACTCAAAATTTCACTCTGTTAAATGATGGTTCAGAATACTCATACACTGAATGCCACTCATATTCAATTTGCGTATGTGTAGTGCTTTCTAACCAATAATATTAATTGACAGCTCGATACTCCATTTTGTCAATTTTCACAAAATTACTCACATCAACATTCGAACGACTGTTCCATATCAACTGCTCATCCAGAACTTCTGAAACTTTTATGAGTAACTGTCAACAGATGAACACTGAGAATTCAAGAGTGCGGTTATTTTCACGAAAAAGTCGGAAAATTTTCAAGCTCATCCTCGAATTTCATGTCACTTTCTGTTTGGTTTTCATACTGTCAAACAAGAGTTCGAAAGTAACCGTGATTTTTCAGTAAGAATTATTCATTGGTGGTCAAAACATAGTCAAATATGAAAATCCATACAGTATCTAATGTTTCTTGTATATTATATATATATATATATATATATATATATATATATATATATATATATATATATATATATATATATATATATATATATCTAAATTGCTCGTTTAAATTCATCTCGAAGTAATATATCAATTTTCAAAAATAGACATTGAGAAATTAATGATACTAATTAAAAACTACTAGAAACGAATCGAGCAGAAAAAGTTAATGTAGTTAATTTTCAACTGTCACTCCTGCCGACTTAATCTATTTGAAGCCACGATGAAACGAAAATAAGGAACGCTCCGAAAATAAGTTCTATAATGACAAATCTGTCGAGTCGTTCAATTTCGAGGCCTCTCTCGTCCCGAGCCCTACCCGAGTACCTTAAATATAATCAAATATGGACTCAAAGAAACTTATTTCCAAATAGCGGCTGGCACAAAGAGATTTGAACAGAATCGCGAACCGTCTCGTCCAATTCAATTAGAAGTTCAGATTCAAAGGGAGCATTATACAAAAATAAAATGAAATATATGGATTCAATTCATTTTAACAAGAAACATTATTTGTTCCCCAACAACAATTTCTTCCACTCTCGTTTATCACAGAGACTTCATGAGTTAGATAAGTCACAAAGGACGCTTCTAACATAATTAGATTTTACCGGGGAGTATTTAGGTTCAGTCGGGAAAATGTATTTGTTGATGTTTTCATCTTTTCTGAAGAAAACAAGCTTTATGGCAACTCATAAACCACAAATCAGCGGAAAGTTTATTTAGGAAAGAGGAAGAGACAGGCAATATATCTTGAATATCACTGTGAGTTCTTTTTCTAGAGCATCTTACAACCATTATAGTTTCACCGTGTCGGAATATAAGAATAACAACAGGTAACCATTTCTTTCATTTCCACAATTTTTCTCCTTGAAATAGCAAAATCTCCTTATTTATAATTGACCTGACTTTTAATGGATAACATAAAAGGAATACTTTTCCTTGAGACCGTTCGAATTAGTTTTCAATTAATAAGACCTGTCTAATATGATATGAAAAAACTTCGATAGAAAAACAGAATTTAAAACTAAAAAGATTACACTTAGGCAGGAGTGCTCAAACGGTCGATCGCGAGTGCTTTTTGGGTAGATCTCGAGAAGAAAAAAATTTAAATAAGTAGGTAACTAAACAACAAAAATGTATTACGTAATAAAACAACACTCTGCTAGCGGCAAAATGCGGCTTCATCAAAGGAACGCGCGTTACTTGTCAAAGGACTCGTTCACGCCGATATAAATGTTGCGCCTGCAGGAATTGGAGATATTCTGAATTGTAACTTGACGGCAATACTACGTCGATACAAAGTTTATTATTAAATAGTACAAAATGAGTGAAGCGTAGAAATCTGAAACGTATCATTTTAATAACGATTGGGAGGAAGAATTTTTATTTTGTATGGTAAAGGATAAGTGCATTTGTTTTATTTGTCGTGGGTCAGTTGCAATACCTAAGCGTAACTTAGAAAGGCGTCATGAAAACTATGAAAAAGATTTTCCTCTACAGAGTGAATTAAGAAAACAAAAAGTACGTGATTTGATATCTTGTTCGAAAAGAGAACAAACCATGTTCACAAGACCAGCCAAACAATCAAACGCTGCTACGATCGCGTCATTTAAAATATCTCATATATTGGCGAAACACGAGGAACCATTCGAAGATGGATCGGTTGTGAAGAAAGCATTTATTGAAGCAGGTGGGATTTCAATTGGATATTTCAAAAATAAAACAGAAATCATGTTTGCTCTTAGAGAACTTCAATTTTCTCCTCCGACTGTCACAAGGCGTATTGAAGTCATGAGTAAGGACATGGCAGATAAACTCAAACATGATATGAAATGTACATAATTTTCTTTGTAGTTCGACGAATCAACCGATATGACAGACACTGCCCAGCTGTGTACTTTTATTCGGATGGTATTCAATGACATGTTGGCTAAGGAAGAATTTTTGACAATCATTCTCGTGGCGAAGATATATATGACGTTTTCTTCAATTTTATGAAAATTTACAAGCTATCAAAATGAAAATTAGTGTGCATTACAACCGATAGAGCACCAGCAATGACTGGAAACAAAAACAGTTTTGTGGCATTGTGAATTCCATCCGTGCATGTAGCTTGCAACGGTGAAAATTCCTAGAAAGGTTTCAAGAATTATTACCCGAAACGCCAGCTTTTCTAGACGAAAGAGGTGATGACGCTCAGATATTGAAAAACGAAAAATGGCTGGCTGGTTTGGCATTTTTGACTGACATCACAACGCACTTAAACACCATTAACTTGGAGCTCCAAGGTAAAGGAAAAACTATTATTGAGATGATTAGCGTAGTAAAAGCATTCAAAAGTAAATTGCAACTTATGATAGATCAATCGAAAGGAAAGGATCTGAAATATTTTCCTCAGTTAATTTATGATACGTATGAAGCTTAATTATCAAATATTTCGGGACAATCCGAAATGCATTTTTATGATTGCAGTAAATCTCATATAAAAACATTGAGGAATTAGCTACTGAAATAGCAAGTCAGTTTAATATGAACTCATTTTCTGTTGAAAATGAGTTGGTGCAGATTATATCAGATATACATCGCAAAGCTACATCGTCTAATACAAATTTGTTGTGTCTTATATCTGAATATAAATATCCGAATCTAAGGCAAATCGTCCTTCAACTGACGGCAATGTTTGGGTCAACTAACTTGTGCGAGTCTGCATTTTCCGAAATGAAGGTAATTAAGTCAAAATATCGTGATCGACTAGTTGACGATCATATGTCATCATACTTGCGATTACGTGGTTACGTACCATCTTATGAAAAGTATGCTGAGGACATGTAGTGCCACGCTTCAACATCGAAAGTCACTCCTTAGTTAAGTTTAACACCATATGTAGCTCTTATGTTTTGTAATTACCAATAAAATAACAATCTTGAATAACTATGAGTTTTTCCATTGATATTATAGAGAATAATCTAACTATACCTAATCCAAACCTGGACTGAAATAATGTATTTTGTGCGGAAAGCTAATATCTATATAAGTTACGCCACATCCTACCTAGGTAGGTAGGTAGGGTGTATTGTGTATGTACGATAACCCTCCATCACACATACTTGCAGCCTCTCAGCCTCGATCGTAAGTAGTCTAAAAATATAGAGGTAGATCGCCAGTAGTTGAAGTTTGAGCACCACTGCACTAAGGGATATCAACTAGATTTAAGAAACCAGACTGCTACAATTTTTCATTTTTTGGAGTAGTTCTTGGGTTAGGAAATTTTTGGTCAGCAATTCTTATGATCTCAGGAATGAATGGAAACTGCTCCCCTTAGAAAAAGAGCTTGACCCTCCCAAAAATTTGTAGGAGAATAGTTTTTTACTCCCCAGACAAGCTTCCTTCTTTATTAGGATTTGACCACTATGATCGAATATCGGTAAAAATTGGAATATTTTATTGTCAAGCAACCTAAATCACTAACTTCACAGTGATGATATCCACCCCTCACAGCAACCCTCGATTTATATGCGATTTTTTCAAAACAGACAAAATTTTGCTGAATTAGACAAATCTCAACCAATTCTGACAACAATTTCGCATAAGTTATCTGAAAGTAACTGTCAAAGTCAAAATTGCTTATCTAAATATATATTAAATTTTTGAGTCGAATTCAAATTTGCCAGGTTTTGTTGAACGGCTGAGACTTTTATCAAAAGTATCGTACACAGAGAGAAATTGTTATACCTATACAGCTTCACATTTTGTGACACAAATTTATGCCGCACACTTTCGTATGAGATTTACTATTAGAGCATTATCTTCATACACAAGATGTTATAAAAACTCGATAATGTGGAACAAATGCAATTTAAATCGAAAAAATGATCAACCATTTAGCTTTAGATTTTGGAAGAAATCGGGGTTGCGATAACGATTCCACTTGGTTGAACAAACTTCTACGACCAACCGAGGTCTGCATCATGGGCTCTTCAAGATCAACACCAACGCCTGGATGCTACCCTGAATTTACATTTGTCTTTTCTTGACATGTGTATTAGGGGTGAGAAAAGCCGCATTTAGACAGGAAAAGAGTGGAGACAGAACACGTCGGGCACAATTGAATTAAGGAATTGATCAAAACCCACAACTGAGTATATGAAATGATACGATGACTATAAAACTCACACAGACCAAGCAGCATAAAACGGTGATATACTGGAACAATTGGCTCAGCTCTAACAACCGTGAAGATATAAAGTGGTATACGGACGGATCCGAAATGAAAAAGGAAACTGGAGCTGTAGGGTACTCACAAAACCCGAAATGTCGGCTGACAATTCAATAAGGGGAAGAACACAACGAAACAACCTGTGTTCATAATAATCTCAGAAAACGCTATAAGAACAGGCGGATAAACATTCTCTCGGACAGTCAGGCTGCAATAAAAGCTCTGGCTGGGACGGGAACCCGAACGGAACTCATATGTGAATATCTGTAGTTACTAACTGAGCTAGCAAAATGGTATCAGGCAACTTTGGTCTGGATGCCTTGGCACAGCAGGATTGCAGGCAACGAGGAGATGGATTCTCTTGGCAAGGAAGCCGTCAGCACCAGATTTATTTGCTCAGCTCTCAGCATAACTAACTTTTAGGATGAAAAAACCACACGCTGACAGTTGGGTCCTTGCATACGGCATAGACAAACCAAACATCTGCTGGAAAAACCTAGCAACGAATTCACTAAGGAAGCTCTCAAACCAAGCAGAGAAAAATTAAGCACCGTAACAAGCCTAATAACTGGACATGGGAGGCTGAGGAAACATTTACACACAATAGGCATATCCTATGAAGAAACTATATATAAACGATGATGAATAAACAGAAAATATTAGGGGTCAAATAAGCCTTGAAGAAGCAAAGCGAAAGAGACCTGATAAACATGATTCTGAGCCTTGTTAGAGAGATACCCTAGACATTCAGGACTGAGTCAACGGAGGAACACAATAAGCCTTGTATGACTACAGTAGCACCTACTCTCTCTGGAGACATAAAACAAAATACAAAATGCAAATGGTACCAGTTATAATTTCATTTAATAGGCAATTAATTATACTCAGATGGGCACTACTCAAAAAGATAAAATAACAATACTCAGCTGTAGAAAAGACCAGATCAGAAGCAACTGTTCGAAGAGAGCGAGCATCGGCAGTCCAAGTGTACACTGCTAATTCTAACAGAATATTATTCCTCGATTTCAATTTTTGGCTTGGTTCATTGACAGGGAATGAGTCGATCAAGAGTTCAGTGTCTCACCCAGATCTTCGAAATAGAAATTAAGATTTCATAGAAATGCAATGTTCTTTCTAAATTTGGTATTTTGATATAACAATTCTGTTCCTATTCATCATTGGCATTTATCACTAAAATTATCATTACTATTTGAATTTTGTGCACAGAACGAGTTGCGAATTAATAACACTTTTTTCCCTCACAAAGAACAGCACAAATATACTTTCTACGATAACCGAAACAACAAATCCATAATTGATTACATTATCACTAACCGAATGTTTCTACCCCAACAAATCTTAGATGTAAGAGTTTTGTCATCAGCTAACATTGGAACAGACCACAAGCTCGTTCTAGGGAAACTGAAGATGACAACTCAATTAAAAAAGAAAACACCATCTGTAAAAAATGAAAAATTTAACGTAGAATCGCTCAACAATGAGAACACAAAACAACTTTATTCAAACCGTTGCAAACAGTATATAACTCGTAATCCAATATTGCAGCAAGATAACCCCGACATAGCATGGCTCAAACTAAAAGAAAACATATACAAGGGTGCCACAGAGGCCTTGGGAACCCGCACGGTATCACAGAACGGCAAACCTAATAATAAACCCTGGTTCACCACGGAAGTCAAAAACATTACGAAGGAAAAAAACAAATATATCTAGAATATAAGAACCATCCGACACCAGAGAACCGAAATAGATACATAGAAGTAAGAAATAGGGTGAATAACAGAGTTCGGGAAATTAAAGAAGAATACTGGCAGAGATTGAGTGCTGAAATGGAAGCGGATATATACGGAGCGCAAAAACGAATTCGGAAATTATTGAGGGGTATGAAAAAGGACACCAACGAAACTATACAACTGAAAACAATCACAAACGAAACATGGGAAAAATACTTCAAAAATCTTTACACCGAATCAGAATATGAAGAAGAACCCCCAGAAGAAGACTTAGAAAACGACATTATGAATGAACCGGTAACAATCACGAAAGAGCAAGTAGCTATGGCAATAAGTAAACTTAAAAATAGGAAAGCTCCAAATGAAGATAAGATAACAAATGAGATGATCGAATATGGCGGAGTAGCCATGAGAGAAGAGTACACAAAACTGTTTAACATCATAATTCAACACGGAAAAATACCAGAAGAATGGAAAAGAAGTGTAACAGTGCCTATCTTTAAAAAAGGAGACAAAACAAATCCTGCCAACTATCGCGGAATAACCTTATTAAGCACCTCTTTGAAACTGCTTACAAAGATTCTTGCCGATGACATAACGTCAACAATGCCAATCAGCGAAGAGCAACAAGGCTTTCGAAAAAACCGGTCCACGGTCGATGCACTATTTATAACAAGGCAATTAGTAGAAAAGTCTCTTGAATATAACACTCCAGCATATCTTTGTTTCATAGACTTAACGAAGGCCTTCGACAGAGTTCAACTGAAGGATGTAATCAAGATACTGGAAAACAAAGAGGTACCCAAAAATATATAAGACTCATAAAAGATCTGAACACTAATACAACAACGCAAATACGAACAAACCACACCCTAACGCAGCATTTCGGAACAACGTCGGGCATCCGCCAAGGTGATAGTCTTAGCCCTCTACTATTTAATACTGTTTTGGACCAACTTGTAGAGACCGTTAAAAACTTGGGACTAGGATACCGCATGGGAACCGCATGGCCATAGCTAAGGAACCTCTGCGCTGTAAGTTAACAATAGACAACGCCACTATAGACCAAGTCATGTCTTTCGAATACTTAGGGTGCAAAATAACAAGCACAGGATACCTTGAAGATGAAGTGAGGAGACAGGTGAACAAAGAAGCTGCAGTATCGGGACATCTTAAACAACCAATTTGGAGAAATAAACACCTCAGTATGCCATGCAAATCCAGAATCTACAAAACATGTGTGCGACCAATTATGACATACGGGGCAGAAACAAGAGCGGAAACGTCGGTAACAAAGAGGATACTAAGAACAACAGAAATGAAAACGCTAAGAACTATAACCGGTTACACATTGAATGACAGACAAAGAAATACCGACATAAGGGAAAAATGTGAAACAGACGATATTGTAAGATGGGTAAGAAAAAGAAGAAGAGAATGGAACCAGCATGTAAACAGAATGACCACAGATAGAATAGCCAAAATCGTATATAACAACATACCACACGGAAGAAGACCCGTTGGACGACCACCAAAACGATGGCGGGACAGTTGGCAATCAACTTCACAAGAACTGCTGCAGGGAAACCGGAACTGAACAGGCGCTACGCCTTCTACACGGTGAAGAAGAGAAGAAGATTTGAATATACTTATATAATATAGTCTCGTCGTCATGAAAACTAAATAAATCTTCGAGATATTCTTGTTCTTGATGTACTCGATATAAGCCAGAAGACTCGCCAAATTCAGATAGCTTGTTAAATAACCGGTCAATTTCTATTAAATTGTCATCATTCTGCCAGTAGCTTTTCTTTATGTAAATTTCAACGTCAAAACAACATTCAAAGCTAAAAAGATCACACTAATAGATATCGAAGAGATTTAGGAAACTCAGATGTCTAAAATTCTGCCTTCAGTAGAGCAGTTCTTGGGTAAGGTTGGGAAATTTCTGAGAAGATCAGCGACCAACAGTGTTAGTATTCATCTCGGTAATGGCTGACTCAACTTTAACCCTTTTCAAAAAGAGTGTAATCCTTCCAAATATGCACAAGAATGATTTTTTAGCTCTCTGACAGGGTAATTTCTGCTCTTTCTTTCCCAGGTTTTGACCCTATAGTCAACGCATAATGGTAATAGTTGGAATATTTTATTAACATGAGTGAATATAGAAATGAACCACTGACCCTGTATTACTTATAACGTAAATTAAATTCAGTTTTTTCTTGAAGCCGTCCTGATTTTGCAATAAACGCATTGAATAATTATTATCTCATAAAGATAATATAACCTGTCATTTAAGTAATCGCGAATAAAGTAACTTGGTTGGAGCGTAGAATAATGGGGTTGTGGCTGCCAATCATAACGAAGTTTGTTTAGTAACTTATTGTAATCGAGTTTTGATTAAGTTTATTCCCTACGGAACATTGCCATATTGCAAAACGATTATTTACACCTGTGTAATACGTGAATATAATCATTTACTAGAACAATTGTAGCTATATTTTGGCTAGCAGAGCGAATAAACGTTTTCTTTTGACTTTCGCTGGAAATTATTTCAACGAATTTTCCGGCTAGAATGATATACAAAGTCATCCAGAAAAACATAAAAATGGCGGATTGTTGATATGAAAATAATGCGATTCTGCAAAATTATGTGTTATGAACTATTTTCAATAATATAGATACGGGGTGTCTCTGTTGAAGAATTTAATCATATTTTCCTAAATAACTTTTGACTCATCAAATTAATTTCAATAATTTGGTATGGAAAAGTTTTTCGAGATAATGATTCGAAATTTATTGACGACTTTGATTGATCTTCAAGAGGGTGCCACAAAAGATTCTTAACACTCATTGAAGCATCGAAACTTTGGTGAACTCGACTTATATAATTTTGGACTAAATATCTCTTCTCCCTACCTTTCTCTGATTAAATATACTATACTTCATTGAATTTTTACTCGAGGAAACTGTTTTGGAAAAGAAAAGCATCTAAAAGAGAAGATCAAACAAAATCTGAGGGTGAATAAGGGTTCGCATACATTTTCCTAGTTCTTTTGCCATTTCCTCGACAGATATATTCTATCTAAAAACGAACAGTCCTTATTGTATGAAGTATTTCTTTCAAAAATATTATATTTCCATTTTTTTACAAAAAAGAGAAACATTTACTATATTTTCACCTTATTTTGATTCAATATTATTTAATTAGTTGGAACGGTACCCAATTTCATTCATCCCTCTCGAGCAATATAAATTTTACTGAACTGACATTTATAGTAAGAAAAACCAGGCAAAATGAATTAAATGATAGTAGGGAATTACATTAATTTATAGAAAAGTGATCAGTACGTCATTGAAACTATTCGGTCGCTGAGGAGATCAACTTAAATTACTTTTGAAACTGATGGTATTTCAACCTCCTGAATTCCCGGAAAGAGATATTGTTTCTTAAACACAATATATAGCAAATTGCAGAATCTAACTTTTATACATGAAACATTAGAATTACCATTTTTTCTCAAACAGAAAGAGTTATACTCAAAATAAGCTCGTTGCTACACACCTGATTTTACTAATTCGTAGATTTCATCTCTGATATTGAAAAAAATAACCTCTTAATTCAGTATTTCGTTTTTAAATGCAATATCTTCATTTGGTGATACCAAAACAATACAGTCATAAGTTTTTCAGAGATAAATTATTCGAATTTATTTATAAAGTTTATTCTTCCTAACAATGAACTTGTTGCAAATATCCACAGAAGACAGATTTAGACGTTTTAGTACTGCAGCGATGTGAAAAATTGTGGAAAACCCCCTTTATCGTGTTTTTTTTTGCGTGAGTAATTCATTGCTGGAAACAAACTCAAGCTAGCTTTTTTGCGTTTCAAGTTATTTGGGACAGTTAAGTGCCTTTATCGTTCTTGTTTCTAAAATTATGTAGAAAAAAATTTCGAAATTCTACAGGCACTTCTTTAAGTAGTATGGGGAATTTTTTTTCGTAAAACGGTTATGATATGAACTCGATCATTTGAAGGTGAACCATAGATATCTTTGATTTAATTAAATAGATATTTTAAGAACATATCATAGACGCATTCAACTTTTTCATCTAGGACATATATTCGTTAATAATCAAAAATATAAAATATATCAACACAAGTCAACGGTATAATATCTGATTGTTCCTTGTTGCAAGTAGGAGTACCTCAGGAGTCCATTCTTTCGCTAACCTTGTTTTTGTTGCAGATAAACAATTTTCTGTCATCTACAGAGAACTAGATCTTCGGGTGTGCAGACGATTGTACCCTGGTTTCGTCTGCGGCCGAATACAGCTGCGGAATTTCAGCATTAGAGATGTCAACAAATTGATAACTCAAACTCTGACTTACAGAGAATATCTGAGTGGGTTCAGTCGAAAATAGTGAACTTCAACGCAAGCAAAACGATAGCAAATACTTTTTCTAGAAAGGTCCTCGCTGGAGAACCTCCTCTAACGATACAATGCCAACAAACTGCATCCGAAGATTTGATGCACCTTCTCGAAATAACGGTCAACTCCTGGCTTGCTGGCATGAACATGTATCAGCAACAGCTAAGTCGGCATCAGCCGAACATAGTTTTCTTTTCAGAGCCAAGCGATACTTCACGTCATCTCAGCTGTTGCTTCTATATAAGGCACAGATTCGACCTGCTACGGAATATTTTTCTCCTGTATGGGGATCTGCGCCCAAATATCCGTTGCGGATGTTGGATAGTGCGCAAAAACGGGCTGTGTGCCTCATTGACCGCCCGCAGATCAACCGCTGGCTCTCAGAAGACAAGTTTCTGATCTTTCTCTGTTTTACAGATACCACCACGGAAGATACTTCAATGAGCTGAAAGACATTTTTGCAGAAAAACTCATGATTTGCCGCAATACTACGAAATAAAAGGCTAGCAAAGAGTTCTGATCATATGGCGGTACATTTAACGACCCCTCGAACCTCTCTCTATAAGAATTCCTCTGTTTCTTCTCAACATCCTACAGTTTTGCCCTCTTCAAAAAAAAAAATTCTTCCAAGGTGCCCATTAATGTGTTGTAACGAGTTTGCCTATTCCTGGGAAGTACGCATAAAAAAAAGTATAACTTTTCCCTAAAAACCCAAGGAACAATCTTTAGTTTGGAATCTCTTAACGTTGCAGGAACTCTGATCATATATAGGAATATTGATAATTGCTGTAAATTGACATCGTGCTACAATGTGCGTTAATATAATTTGGGCAATAAATCGATTTATTAGATGTGATGACCTAGCATCGTTGATTAGTGAATGATAAATCTGCTGCAATACAAAATATATGCGAAATGATGAACGCTATTCTCTGTTAAAATTTCAAATCATCAGAAAACATCAAAGTTGTTGAACAATTACTTCCCTATGGGGTCCAAACGAAATTCACTCAATATACACCATCCAAGCCTGCAAAACATGGTATTAAATTATAGTGGGCTTCTAACTCTAAGCTTATTGCTCTCTAAGAGGCATAATATATACGGAAAAACTAGCAAATGCGCTTCGGGAAAACTGAAGGGAGAGTAAATGTATTCATGAGATCGAATCCCAAAAATGATAGCTATGGAAGATCTAGGCTTAATGTCAATACGGATATCTTTTTCACTTGCCGATTGTCTTATTAGTAAGAATATTTTATTTGTTGGTACGTTCCTGAATTTACTTATAACGACTACGTCCTCTAGATGACTACAGAAAGAAGAACCAAGCCGAGGTACCATATCCATGATAACATGAAGATAAATATCTTATCCATACAACAGTGGGAGGAAAGGAAGGATTCCTTACCAGAAGAAGGGTACATGTGGTGCATGGATGGCTCGAAGATCAGAGATACATCAAGTAGTGGAGTTTGTGGCCGGGGAAATGAGAGGAGTTTCTATTCCTGATATATGATGTAAACACACAAAAGTTTCCCAGAATGAGATCATGGTGATACTTTGATTTACTTAAAGCCTGGTAGAACTGGCTACCATTAATGTATCACGAAGTACTTCGAAAGTGTGGCTGCTCTGCGAGCCTTGAGCGCACACAAGATGAACTCTAAGTTGGTCTAGGAGTGAAAACCAAATGGCGGTAAACAAATATATCCGACTCCTCTGCTCTAACAGGCCCACAGTCGCGATGTTAGCCTGCGGAAAGAATGGAGACCGGCTAACGAAACAATATAGGAATACCTAGTTGAATGCTCGAGTTCGTCGTTAGTTCAAGGCAGTGCGGGGTACATTTCCTTATAAAACGTGGACAAAGGTGGCTCTCGGAAGCAATCGAGTGCACGGATTCTGACGGGACCTTGCAAGTTCAGATATCATATCAAGATATGATGTTCAGAGCAATCTTAAGTGCAGGGGATGGAAACACCAATTCATTTGATCATCACATGCCCGGAAGGATCCGCCTAAGGCGTAACCAGAGAGGGGCATAGGCCCAGGCCTCGATATGGATGATGGACTCCTCGATACAATCACTACTATAAGTTAACTACTCGACTCTAGTAGTAAGAGTTTTGTGGGTACTTCACGTACCTACAAAGCTTACAAATCAAATTTTGAAGACACGATCTGTGGAGTCATTTCATTTGGTCATTTGGGTTTCGTAAAAATAAGACTATTATTTCAAACGTCATGTGAGTACAAGAAAATCAGTTGAATATTTCACATGTTCTAGCTTGGAGAATTCTTCACGACCTTTTATTGTACCTGTTTCATATTCAACGCGTCCAAACTCTACTTCCTCTAGATGAATTTCTGCGGATAGTTCTTAGATAGAATTAGAAAAAATGCTCATTTTGATAGTGAAATAATGTTCACAGACGACGCTAATTTTTCGAGAACTGCTATCACAAATTTTCACAGCAATCATTATTGGACTGAGGAAAACCCCCATTTGATTGAAGAATCTCATCATCAAGAACAATTCTCACCAAATGTCTGGGTCGGAATAATTGAAAATTATTTGGTTGGGTCGTTTTTTTGCCTAACAGACTCAACGGTCCCGCTTATCGGCAATTTCTTGAGGAGGAGTTACCTTTATTGCTCTAGGATGTGCCACTTTTGGCGAGAAACATAATGTGGTTCATGCATGATGGGGCACCAGCACATTTGAGTGGAAAAGCTAGAGAATTCTAGAATATTTCATTCAACAACCGATGGATAGGTCGGGGGAGCCAGGACCATGGCCTCCTAGGTCCCCAGAATTAAATAGTTTAGACTTTTTCTTATGGGGATATCTCAAAAGTTTAGTTCATACCACTCCAGTGAACACTGTAGAAGAATTGAGAAATCGAATAATAACCTCTTGTGACACGATAAGAAATACCTCAGGAATATTTCAAAGAGTGCGTGATAATATGCGAAGAAGGACAGAGGCCTATGTTCTTGCAGGTGGAGGACACTTCCAGCAATTTATTTAGTTTCTAATTATTCTTTTTTTTAGTTTGATATTGAATAAGTATATAAGTTGATTCTCAGAAGACAAGCTACCAAAATGAAAGCAAATTTTGGGCATACCTATGCAGTATTTCTATTATTTTTCTTATTAGGCGAATAACATACAATTAAAATAATTCAGATTCAACAATTTTTCACTCGAAAACAGTTGGTGATACGAAAAAATTGCAAGTGTCAAAAAAGTTCTTAAATTGAACGAAGATGACGAAAATTGATTGTACGCTGATCAGTGGCTACTGCAAAAAACTTTGAAAGGGCAAAAGGAAACATGGCTCCGGAAAAGAAAATACCTTGTAGATTTTAGTTAAAATTTAGGACGTTTAATGATGGAGGCTGTAAAAACTAGCTTGCATTTCAAATTTGAACTGAATATCTCAGAAACCGCATGAGTTTTGAAGAAGAAACCAAATTTTTCCGAAAATCTGAACACCCTGTAGCTCCGTAACGAAGTTTTTGCGGACCTATGTTCATATAAACTTTTTTTCTCGAAATTTCACGTGGATTTACCCCTTTAAGTTGTGACATACTATTATGTAACACCTGTATAATGGATATTTGTACTTTAGCTACTTCTATCGTTTTTTGGAGCTCTGTGAAGTTTATTGAATTAAACGTCACAAAGTCTCTCAGCTACTAAGAAAACAATTTTGTATGCCAAACATACTAGAAAAATATGTTTATCGTAGCTTCAACATAAAAATAGGAACTGAAGCAAAATCATATGGGTTTTGCATAGAACCTATTTGAGATCATTACAATACAACCTCTAACAAAGTTCATGCACGCTCGGATACTTTATAGTTAATTAAAACACAAATGGTTGCTACTATGTTGAACTATTAATATAATTCATTAGTTTTTAGTATCAATCATGCTAAAGTACCAAATAGTAACGGCTGAAACCATACAATGTCTCTATAGTTAATATTGAAAACTGAGGAGTATACGACTTTGTATTAATTGTATTCATGTTTATACCTGTTATACAATGTTATTACTTTTCATCGACACGATGGTTAATGTTGTTTCAAATCATAGTTGATCATTAAGAAATTCAATTGAGAATGAATTTCATGTAAGAACGCTCTGTATCTCTCAAAACAGTAATAATATTTTTGAAAAACCCCTTTAAGATCATAAAAACTTTGAAAGTTAAGATAAAATCGTTTGTAATACAAACACTGCCAGAAGTCTTGCCTCTCATTATTCTGAGAAAGGGAACACACATGGAAATAAAAGTTATGTTTCATTGCTCACTTCATTAGAACATGAAACGCTACTTTTTATTCATTTGTTTTCTCAGACTTTTGCGCAGAAAAAAACGAAGGAGACTAAATATTTGGGTTATTCAGATTTTCTCAATTTCAAAATTTGCAGACAATGAAAAACCTAAAAAATCACCAAATTAGTAACTGGTATGGCCCTACCTGTTCTGTATTATCTTAAGAGGCTTGAGAAGTTCTGGGAGCCATGTTTTCCTCTGGGCCAATAAATAAGAAGTAGTCTTAAATTTTGCATTCTAATGGATGAATACTAGGTTCTAGAGCATGTTCGCTCATAATTTTAATTTCTTATAGAAAAGTTATCAACTATCCAAAAGCCAATTAACCCTTTGTGTTTCTAATCCAACAGAATTAGTATTCTTTAGTATAATCAAAGAGAAAAGGATTGATTGCAGCTGTAAGTTACCATTCCAGGAAATATTGTCTCCCAATTAAATAAAGCGAGAAAAATTGCTCTCGATGATATGGGATTGTTCCTACATCGAATTGTACAACACCTTGATATAACGAAAACTTCTGCGAGAAGGATAGTCGATCTGTACGTTCAAAATTGAAACATAATTCAGGCGACGAACTGGTAGATGAAGAGTCACTACTAAACGACAAGACCGCTACATCGTAAATTTTGGTCGCTTCTTGAGAAAGTACCGTAGTTATCAACCGGATCTCCCTCAGAAAAATACTACATACTGCTAATCTTAGGTCAAGAAGGTCTCTAATAGTTCCAAGGATACTTCCGAAACAGAGTTCAGATTTGCATTGGTGAGTGACAATCGTCACTCAAGAGAGGTTATGGTGGGAACCAGGGATGCTAGAACGATTAGCAGTCATCAGGAAAAGTAGTTTCTTCTGAAGAAGGATCCACTATTTTTTTGAATGAACCTAGTTTCATGAAATGAGATATTCAGTGTTTGAACTTTGTCACCCTATATCTCAGTTTTGGTATGCCATACATTTCGCAAAGTGGCATAATTTTTATGACAAGAATCCGCCATAGCTTCTTTTCTTTTGGTTCACCCTATATAAAAGGTATATTCATATTCTTCAATTCTGAAAGTCCGAGATTAATGGTGCACTAAAAAGAAATGAAAAACTCGGCGTGTATAGTTGTGCGGACAGTAAATTTATGCGTTCGTAGAAATCGTATTCTAGAATATTTGAAGTTAATCTTCGGTGGTAATAATCAAAGAAATTACTCAAAATTTTACGGTTCATAATCACTTGAATAATTCCGATTTTTTTTGATGAACCTGATGGGTGCTTTTTGTTTAATTTCCCAAAATCAAATTCACAAATGTCATTGCTATGTTTTTCATGTTCACAGTTTCAGTTTAGCAATTGATTCACGTAGATTTTCTCGTTTCCTCAAACGTGCTTAACCACTCAGAGTCATACGGGAATCTCTTAAAAAACTATTGAGATTTCTAGCTTTTAGGCCCAAAGAAATTTCTGAAGACTCCCATTAAGTATCGTTCCAGATAAAAACAGCTCAGGGAAATAAATCACGGAGGACGTTCCTGATATAATTAGATTGGCCAAAGGAGAGGTATTTAAGGAAGGGCGGTAAAATATATTGGTAGACGTTTTTATCCCTTTTCGGCGGAAAACAAACTTTCCTACAACGACTAACCGCCAATCAGAAGCATCAGGACCAGTTTACGATGTTGACCGAGTAAGGCATTATTCTCATTTTCCTGGCCATCTGAGATCCACAGCTGGGTCCACTCTAGAAAATGACCAGGAGCGATCCCGATGTTACGGTCGCTTTCATTCCCAAACAGATAAAACACAAGCTGATGTATACTTTCATTTCATGGAAATATGGCTTCGCTGGAATGGGCTTGACAGGGTTTTCGATAATACTCTTTCTATCTATAGAATACGAGATGTATAAATGGAAGCAGATTTTATTCCTTCGATTTCAGGCCACTTGTGAACGCGAATCGTACCAAAATAACTGGAATTACATTTGAGGAAAACGATGAGTATAAAACCGTATTTTATATATAAATATACAGAATTCAGCTTATAGATAAGTAAAGGTATATTATGGTATATCAAGAATGAATCTATTCCTATATATAAATATAAGACACGATATTTCATCGCTAATAGGAACATATACATGTTATAATGCCCTCTGAGTTTAGCTTACATTTTATCCTGAATTGAAATTCAGTCATTATTGAATGATATAATAGCAAATAAAGATAGATCCTAAGCTATAATCAAAACGCGAGAAAAATTTGAGGAAAATAACACACAACACAAAAATTGTCGCATCACCTGGTATACTTAAATCCACAATCCACTAAGCAGCTCGATCGCTGTTTCTTTGTCAACATATGTTTTTGGACATATGAGGGAAAAAACTTTTCTATGTAAAACCATTTGTTTCTATATGATCTCGAACACGTCAGAAACAAAAATGAGTTTATGTGGCTATCAGTAATCATTCAATTTCTCTTCAGTTTTCACGCTAAATTAATGCAAGTTTTCTGTGTTTCTTGTTGATTTTCGAACATTTGAATTTATTTTTATGGCTGCTGAACGTCCTGAACGCTATTTGAGTGATCATGTGTGGTAAGTGCAAGTGGTAAGAATTGTAGAACTTCTAGAGGACGGGCGAAGCCAACGTTAGGTGGCTAACTTGTTGAATGTTAACCGGAGTACTATTTCAAGAGCAATTAATCGGTATCACGAAACAGAAGGATATGGAAGAAAGGCCGAACAGGAAAGAAATCGGATAATGACACCAATTGATGATCGTTGGCTTCGTTTAACTGCATTAAGAGTTCGGCACTGTACGGCTAAAATGCTACAAAATGAACTTGCACTTTCCAGAAATGTGAATATTTCATTGCAAACTGTTAGGAACAGGCTCAGAGAAGACCAAGGTTGGCTTCTACTGGCCCTCGTCTCACCAGAGAGCACTGAGTTGCAAGACTCGAATGTTCGAATGTTCTCTTTTCCGACGAGTCCAGGTTATGTCTAGTATCAAATGATAGACGCATGCCTGTATACAGACGACCTGGGGAACGATATCAGCAATGCAGTATCCGGCAAACCGAAAACTTCGGAGGGGGCTCAGTAATGATGTGGGGAGGCATTTCGTTCCATGGTCGAACTGAGTTAGTCCTAGTGAATAATGGAAGAATGACAGCGGCCAGATACATCGCAGATATCCTTGAACCCCATGTTGTACCCGTTGGCCCATTGATTGGCGAAAACTTTATTTATATGCATGATAATGATCGGCCTCATGCAGCTAGAGTAGTTACAGAATTTCTGCAAAATGTCGAAATTGAAATTTTAAGATGACCAGCCAAAAGTCCCGACTTGAATCCCATGCAACATGTTTGGGACAACATGGGGTGGCAAATTCAGGAACGTAGGGTGTTTTGTAGAACACTCCAAAAACTTGAAAATCTGCTCCCTGAAATTTAAAACTCCGTGACTCAAGAGTACATCCAGAATTTGTTTGAGGGGCTTCCGAGACGTATACTGGCAATAATTAGGGCCCGTGGAGGAAACACTCGATTTTTAAAATGATAAGTAACCATTCGATGCTAGTTGATTGGCCTCTTCGCAAATGTTTGAAGATGGTAGAATTTTTTAATTTTTCATCAACTCGAACATTGTTGATATTTTTCATCATAAACTCATCTCTTTTGAATGATATCTTCTTATTTTACACTTCTGAAAGTTACCAAGCAAATCTTGAATGACCAACCTAAAAGTTTATATAGTATTGTCGTTAAAGTAGGGTGATGCGACAATTTTGTGGGGAGTGTATCTGAATTTATGTCTAATAACCTAAGTTATGAAATATTTATTTTAATTCTTTCACTCTAGCTATTTTATTATAAATTTTTTCATAAGCTTCACGTTTGTAATGAATAGTGTTTCATAATAAATTTTTCTTGAAAATTTTGATCGGAGACTTCAAACTTTAAAGTCCTTCATTCCTTATTTTCAAGAAATATTCATTATGAGTGTCAGTGTATTATTTTTGCGTAGTTGGTTGATATTTATATAATTCAATTCAATTAATGTTTCTCGATATTTGATAAGATCAATATCAATGAAACCAGGTGCTATTGAATATTTTTCAATTTTTTAATATTTTTCATTAATTTTTTTTGAAAAACAATAGAATGATGAGACAAATACAGATAGGACTCGTGCACAAAGTCTTCCGTCGATGCGTGTAGATACATAAATAGTTCGTTCCCGCTGCTTCTGAGTAATGTTTCTCTTCTGAGAATTAGCCCTCAAAACGTGTATTTACAATATTTTTGTATTCAGTAGCTGACTCAATAATTCTGAAAATTTTCATTTCATTCATATTTTCAGTATTAAAAGTACCCATTGTCGCAATCTAGTAGGCGGTATAATACTTTCTAACGAAATAACAAGTATAAATAAAATCAATCTCGAATTCTTTTTCAAATTTGATAGCTCAAAGGCAACTGACACCCTATGTGCTGACATTGGTAAACTCCTTGCTAAATAATAAAACAATTAACGAAAAAAGTACACATTCACAAAATATAATGAAGAAAAGAATGTTCGACATATATTCCGGTTATTTTTGAAAACTAACAAGAAATTTGAACAATATAAGTTAGTTAGATCATATTTGTCAGGTAATTTCTATGAGTTCTAATGAATCTAAACTCTTGATTTCGATTCTATGAAATCTAAGGACTGATTTCCATTCACATAATATTCTGAAAAATCAATTTTAAATTTATTATGAATTATTATTTCACCCTCCTCCTCTAATCTCATATTGATGGCACGACCAGTTTGGCCAAAAAATAAACTATATAATTTATACACACCGTTTTCATCACACGTATCAAGCCGATCTTTGATATTTGCCAAGAGGTAATATAGAGTTTTCTTATTCGTACTTATAATGTTGATTCGACTCTGTTTAATTATACGTCATCATTTATTTGTGGACAAAGATGAAGTAAAATATATTTTATACTTTCCATTATCTTTATTCTCACACGGTTTCGATCGTCAACTAATTTTCAAGTGGTCAACTATAGGAAACGAACTTTCTTTTATAAATACTAGAGTAATTTCATTTTAAGTAGAGAAGAGGTATTAATGTTTAGCTGCCAATTAATAGTGATTTCACTAGGGTTTTGACAAAGTTTAATGATTTTCAAACATTCCAACAGATTCATTTTCTTTTCTGTCGCAACTATGAAGAATTTTGATATCATCTTATGGTATTGAATGTTTTGTTGTTTTTATATGTTCACATATTGGAGAATTATTATCTTTGAATCTGGTGTCGAAATTCCTACCAGTCTGCCAAACATAAGCTACCGTACACTCATTGCAAACAATTTCGTAAAACTCTTGATTTTTTGAATTTGTCTGTTTTCTGTTTATCAATGAATAATAAGATGCTCAAGTTCAGGCTAATTGACAAAGAGATGGTTGTTTCAAATTTGGAAAAATAGTTACTCAAGTTTTTGGAGAGAGGACCAGCGTTATTGATTTCTTTGTTTTTATTTCCTCAGAAGGATTGAGTTGTGTCTACAAGGAAACGGGCAACATTTCGAGCACTTATTGAAATAGTTCAACACCTTGTAGATCTTCTCACCGAAATCCAATCTATTACGTATCTCATACACGACTACCTTAAAATATCTCCATTTCTTTGATCAAGTATAATTATATGTACTAATAAACTCTTCTTTCACAACCTCTGATTTTATTAGTTTAGTTTTTTTTATTTCGAAAATGGTCGAAGGTAAAAATAAGGTTACTTCTGCAAAAATATGACACAATATTTTATGCGTTGACATGAATAATAAAATACAGGATGTTCCATTTGAAACAAATCAAGATATGATATTTTTAAAATTACAATATTCAATAATTTTTTTGATTCACTCCTGTATAAAATGAAAATAATCTATTTCAATTCATCAATGAAGCTATCCTTGAGCAATAAGAAGACGTAAGGAAAAAAGTATTCATCCTCTCTGGCCGAAGGAACATGTTTACCCTGCTTACTTCAAAATAAATTTCTGAAGTAGATTTTCACTTTTTGAATACAATACCGTTCGAACAAAAATGAAATCTTCAAGAGCACCGCGCCAATGGTGAATCATCCAGTATATGATACTACTGGTCTAGCGGATTTTCCTTCAGACTAAGCGTTCATTGGATTCTGTTTTTTTTTTTTCTCATTCTGTATGTGCTAGGATTTGGTCGGATTCTTAGGTATTTCCATTATGTTCAGTGTTTCTAATATATTTTGAATCTTTTCTTTATATTGGTCTTTACTGAAGCATAATTGTTAGCTAGACATTAATATTTTTCCACTACTTAATATGAAATTACGAAAAAACGAATTCTTAATGCGAATCCGAAAGCCCTCTTTGTACCTTGTGCGACTCATACTTTGAACTTAACAGTAAATGACGCTTCTAAGGTGTCAGGTGCTACAATAAACTTTTTCAATCTTGTGCAAGAGTTATATAATTTTTTTTCGTCATCCACAAAAAGGTGGTATGATTTGAGAAAAAATGTGACCGGGTTAAGTTTAAAGCCTCTAAGTGAGACAAGATGGTCCAGCAGAATTGACGAATAAAGCCCCTTAAAGTTTATTTAATTAAGGTTTGCGATAGTCTTCTAGAATTGGCTGACGATAATTCCTTTCACATTGATGAAGCCTCTGTACAAAATTTTCAATTAATTTGTGGAATTATTATTTGGCATGACGTTTCATTTCATATAAATATTGTCAGCAAACAAATGCAAAGTGCTACAACTAATATTAAAGTATGCCAAACCTACGTAAAAAATTTAGTAGATCACTTTCAGCAATATAGATCTGACCAATCATTTCAAGAAATTCTAGTGCAAGCGGAAGAAGTAGCATCTCTCGAAATTGAAGAAGACTTTCCACCATTACCAACGGTTAGGAGGAAATTTAAACCAAAACTGTTAGACTATGAACACGAGATTATTCCAAAAACCGCCTTCAAAATTAGTTTTTCTTAAAAGTTATAGATCAAACAATAAGCTCTCTAAAAACCGATTTGACTTATTAAATGAGTATGATAATATTTTCGGATTTTTTAGCGACATATTCGAATTAAATGACAGCGATCTTTCAGAACATTGTTCTATTCTTGAAGAGCGACTGACAGATCAGGATAATAAGGAGATAGACTCCAATGATCTGTTTAACGAAATTGAAGCGTTAAAGTTGTTTTCATTACCTGATGATACTGACCCCTTAAGTATTTTACAATATATAATTTAATCTCAACCTTTCCAAACGTTAGCATTTCACTAAGAATTCTTTTGACATTGCCTGTATCTGTAGCTTCTGGCGAGCGATCTTTTTTTCAAGTTGAAAATCATTAAAAATTATTTAATTTGATTCAAGAAAGATTGTCTTGGCTAACAATATTAGCAATTGAACAAGAAATATTTGACGGTATAAATTTAAGCGATGTAATTAATGAATTTGCAACTTGAAAAATATCGCTACTACAATAGCTATCTTTTAATTTTCTTTAATTGATTTTAAAACAAAGTTCCTAGGTATTTGTTATCAGAAATATCTGCATATTTTTTAAAATATCTAAGTATAAGTAGAAAGTAGTAATTAGATATATATATATATATATATATATATATATATATATATATATATATATATATATATATATATATATATATATATATATATATATATATACTGATTTATATAAATATATATATATATATATATTATATATATCCTGGAGTAATATATATTAGGATAACGTTAAATGTTATGAGAATATATCAATCTACCAGAATATATACATACTATAGCATCATCAGACAATGATATCAATGTACCAACGAGTAGTGTCAGAGGCTTTCTCCCCGGAAAAATCCAGTGTACGGACCTTAGTCAAGTAACACTGAATGTTACTCATTAATAGTTTCCTTTGTGTGAAGTGGTGAACGATCGAATAGAATACTGCTCTGAATATAAATATGACAAAATTGTCAGTTAATTATATTACATTTATATAAACAAACAAATAAAATATGAAATGAGATTCTGAGCAGTATAAACTAAAGAGAAAACCTATGACTCTACCTCATTATTATTTTCGGAAAGAAACCTACGAAGAATATTACAAGATTTAATGACTGTTATCTTCTGTAACTGTTCAAACAAATTTTTCTTCAGACCCAAAATCTTAATACTTTTGTGAAGATTTCTAGAATAACGCCTGTTGTAGAAATAATAATCAGTAGAATAAATATTTTCTTCATTTTCCACATTTTTTAATCTCGTCGCCAAGCATCATATATTTAGAAATTTTTCATTGTATTTATTTTGTATATTATGTGTGTCGGGTATAGCAATATCAATTATATATGTTATTTGATTCTGTTTATCATTAAGAACGATATCTGGTCCATTGTGTTTTACAGCTCTGTTGCAAAGAATTGTTTAATCGAAATAAAGTTTATATTTGTCATTTTCACAAATAATCTCAGGTTCATATTCGTGAAATTTTTTCTTTTGGGAATTAGGTCATGTTTAATTCCTAGATTAAAGTGAATAATATTAGCGACGGCATTATGTCCTTCTAAATAATCTGTTGAAGCAATGTGTTTTCTATAATTCCTCGTGAAAACAACCTGATCCTGGATCGCAATTGCCAAGCCTTCTGTTTCAGCAAACAATTCTCCAGATACTAACCATTTATTCGATGCAATATATATAATATATTCTTTATATATATATATATATATATATATATATATATATATATATATATATATATATATATATATATATATATATATATATATATATATATATATATATATATATATATATATATATATATATATATATATATATATATATATAGACATTAGGCAATATTTCTGTTAGTTGATCCTAAAGAAAATATGATTTCTAGTTTTAGGTTATTTTCTACTATTTATAAACAACGAGTCAACGTGTCTGTATCCCATTACTTAAGTAAATGTTTCAAAATGGGTGTGAACAAGAATTTATTTTGTTATGATTTTGTTCTGTTTGTTTCATCTTGATATTTTAGTCTACAAATAAATATGACTTCTAAAGTTCAGTTTTTGCTTTACTTTCAAGCACCTACCTACCTACCTCCTACCTTAAAAAAAATTAAAAATCATGATCCAAAATGCCTCAAGGGTCGCCAAAATCCTTTTTTGCACACATGCGCCAGTAGCCCTCACGGGGGCCCTGCTTTTGGACGTAACGGACATCTGCATCTAATACTTCCGATGAAGTATTCATTTTGAAGTAGTAACTGTTTAAAGCTACCATTCTTCTGGAGAGGACAGACTGAAAGCTTAATTTCAGGAGGATCTTGAAATTTACTGCCAATTCAATTAGCACAATTCATTCAACTTTGTCTTGTAGCCATCCATCCTTTAAGGAACCATCTATTCCTATGAAGAGCCTAAATCAGAAGAACAACTAGCTGGTTAGTTTCGAATCATCAGAAGCTTTCACAAACCTGTTGTTTCTGCTCACTTTATCATCAGTTTAATGTAACTTCCGCGTCTGGTGTTGACCAACATTTTTGGTCCAGTTTGATTATTTGATCGAACACTTATTGAGTCATTTTCAGCTTAGTAAATAGTTTTTCTGCATTGATTAGAATTAAAATCAATGTTCTCGAGCTTATGTGTATGACCGAGATATTTAGGTTTAGTTTTGATAAATTGATAAACAATTCAATATTGTCATTTTCACGTCAACAGAGATACGAAGCAGATATGTTTGATTCATTTCAAATTAATTGTTTTGTCATTAATTATTAAACTGAATGCATAGTTTTGACTTATAAATTTATTATATGTATACATATAATGAGAATTCTTGAAATCTAATTATTTTGATATGTACAAACAACTGATGTTGCATTAATGTCCATTATGTGATTGTGATACAGACATATTACACAACCACAAATAATGTATTTCAAATAATATTAATTACATCACATTAAATATATTGTAAGTTTGCATTCAACTGATGGCATATCGAACCAAAACATATTGGTTACAAGCAATTTGAAGTATTCGATTCAAATCATCGAATACTCGAAACCTGAATACACCCACCATTCAGCATATAGCACAAATGATTTTCAATAGATTAGGTAGAATTGTGAAAACTGAACCGGAGATAGGTGGGAACATTCCAGGAAGCGGGGGAGCTTAGAGCAAAGTACAGGATTAGGAGATAGGATCAACACTAGACCACGACATAAACAATGATTTGTAAACCCAAAGCGAACTGTGTTTACGGTAATTCAATCAGTGTTATCCTTAATTGGACTGATACTGAGTATATAATCATCATGTTTGCACTACCCCATAAATATTTGCCAATTTTGTTGATCCATTTAAGTTTGACAGCGAACAGATAAATAAACGAAAATTTCGAAATTTCAAATTAGATTCTTCTGATTGAAGAACAGATGCAATGTCATTAAATTATTAAACTTTATATGACACATTATTATCTGCTACATGTATTGAATATTGCATCCCACATTTTTGACGGAACTATTTTGTAGCAATTCTAGCACGTCTCTAAAATGTAATGAAGTTGATTCAATGATTTAAAGTTGGAAACAGTAATAGTTTTTTGACACAAAGATGTGTAGGTTGTCTTTTAAATTTTGCGTCTGACAAAAAAGAAGTAACTTAGGGAAGAAATAGCTTTATTGTTATGCAAAGTATTCTCCATAAAGATCGATACACTTCTATATGCGCTTAAACCAATTGTCGAAACATTTTTGCCACTCCGAATGAGATACCTCCAAAACATCGTTTTGAAGGACTTCAACTGCCTCTTCTGCTGTTGAAAATCATTACCCACGCAGTTTTTTCTTGATGTGCGCAATCTATTAAAAAAGGCGTTAAGTGCCAAATGGGGAGTATAAGATGGATGGCCCATTAATTCAATGATTTGGGTGTTCAAATAGTCCATCGTATGCGTTGATGTGTGTGAGCTTGCATTTTCTTGATGCAGAATTATTTTTCAGATTTGATTTCTTCATCTCATCGAATACTTTCAGCAAACAAATGGTGGTATACCATTCAGAATTGACCGTTCTACTTTGGTGGCGACATATCCGGTTTTTCTGAAAGAACAGGGCCTGTAACTATTTTGTATAGGTCTTTTGAAGCAACGCGGTCGAATTTTTTTAACATTTCTTTGCACCAAACGAGGCGAGCATTCCTTTGAGGGATTACTAAATTATGTAGGATCCGATGTGAACAAATCATTTTTAAGGACAAATGTTCATGTAATAATGAATGCACGCAGGTGGAATTGTAATCTACAGTTGTCTAAATCTCACGGTAAGTTACACGGCGATCATGGTGTATCATTTCGCACACATTCGTCGATGGTTTGTGGCAAAACAACTGATTTTGGACGACCTTCACGAAGTTCGCATTGACTGAAGCTTTACACAGCGGCTAAGTGTGGAGCTTCATTACCAAGTTGAATCTTTAACATGACTATCAACAAAACGAAACTTGCTAATAAGTCAAAGTGATTTAGGTACATTAAGGTTGAGAATCGTCAAAATACACCTCGCAGTTTTCGGATGGGAGCTGTCAACAGTTAAAGTGCCAGAGGCGCGAAATTTGAAAGGCAACCTAAGTACTTACACAGATTAACTTGACTGAATACAATAATACTTTAGAGATCTCTATTGGAGATAGCGTTAGCTAGGCATCGTTTTATCGGAGAGAAATTTCAAACTGTATGAAATGTGCAAATATGTTTAACCACAAGTATCAAATGAACAAACTAATAAGTACAATAAGTAAATTAGAATACAGGGTGTGACATAATGGTATGTCACAACTTATTGGGGTAGATCTACGTGCAATTTTAAGACAAAAAATTCATATAAACATAGGTCCGCAAAAGCTTCGTTACGGAGCTACAGGGTGTTGAAATTTCCAAAAAAATTGTTATTTCTTCAAAACTCCTGCATTTTTTGGGATATCCAGCCCAAATTTGGAATACAAGCTATTTTTGATAGCTACCATCATTACACGTCCTAAATTTCAACTAGAATCTAAAAGGTGTTTTCTTTTCCGATACCATGTCCCCTTTTGCCCGTTCAAACTTTTTTTCAGTACGCCACTGATCAGCGTACAATCAAGTTTCGTCATCTTCGTTCAATTGAGAAACTTTTTGACATTTGTAACTTTTTCGTATGTCCAACCGTCCTCGAGCAAAACATTATTGAACGATTGTATGCATTCGCTGAATTGAGAGCACTTCTATTAAAGAAATGACTAGTAGGCTTCGATTTTTTTTCATTTATTTATTTTGTTGACAGTTGCTGAAGTTGAACCAGTATCTGCTCCATTTGCTTATTGAATTAACCATTAGCTTTAAGACTTTTGAAGTTATTTCTGTAAGAAAATAAGGCTTATTTTACTAACGCCGAATTGGCTGATATCCATTACATGTTCGGCCTGGCTGACGGAAACACAACAGAATCTAGGCGATTATATCAGGTGCGCTTTCCAAATCGAGTAACACCAGCCAGGCAAAAATTTTCAAATATCCACAGACGGTTGAGGGAAACTGGTACTTTTACTGCAAATAAGCATTTAAAAGGTACAACTCGAACTCCAGATATAAAGGAAGCTGTTTTGAATTGTATTGATTTGAACACTCATGTGAGTACAAGAAAACTTGGAAATCAGTTCAATATTTCACATGTTCTAGTTTGGAGGATTCTGCACGACTTCTTAATGTACCCGTTTCATATGCAATGAGTCCAAACTCTACTTCCTCGAGATTTTCCTTCAAGACTGAATTTCTGCCGATGGTTCTTAGATAAAATTAAAGAATATGCTCATTTTTTAATGTTCACAGACGAAGCTAACTTTTCGAGAACTTCTATCACAAATGTTCACAATAATTATTATTGGACTGAGGAAAATCCACATTTGATTGAAGGATCCCATCATCAAGAATAATTCTCACTAAATGTCTGGGTCGAAATAATTGAAAATTATTTGATTGGGCCATTTTTATTGCTTAACAGACAAAACGGTCCCGCTTATTGGCAATTTCTTGAGGAGGAGTTACCTTTATTGCTCGAGGATGTGCCAATTTTGGTGAGAAACATAATGTGGTTCATGCATGACGGGGCGCCAGCACATTTTAGTAGAGAATCCAGGGAATTCTTGAATAATACATTCAACAACCGATGGATAGGTCGTGGTGGGCCACAACCAATGCCTCCCAGGTCCTCAGACTTAAATTGTTTAGACTTTTTCCTATGCAGATATCTCAAGAGTTTAGTTTATACCACTCCAGTGAATACTGAGGAAGAATTGAGAAATCGAATAATAACCTCTTGTGAAACGATAAGAAATACCCCAGGAATATTCCAAAGTGTGTGTGATAATATGAAAAGAAGGACAGAGGCCTGTAGTCTTGCAGGTGGAGGACAGTTCCAGCAATTTATTTAGTTTTTAATTGTTCTCTTTTCTAGTCTGATATTGAATAAGTATAAGTTGAGTCTCAGAAGACGAGCTATCAAAATGAAGGCAAATTTTGGGTATACCTATCGAGTATTTCTATTATTTTTCTTTTATCTTGCGAATAATATACAATTCAAATTCATTAATTTCAAACTTGAAAACGGTCGAAGATACGAAACAATTACAAGAGTCGACAAAGTTTTCAAATTGAACGAAGATGACGAAAATTGATTTTACGCTGATCAGTGGCGTATTGCAAGAAAATTTCGAAAGGGGAAAATTAGACATGACCTAGGGAAAGAAAACACCTTGAGAATTTCAGTTAAAACATAGGACTTGGAATGATGGAGGCTGTAAAAAATAGCTTGCATTTCAAATTTGGGCTGAGTATCTTCGAAAACTGCAGGAGTTTCGAAGAGAAAAACCAATTTTTCCGGAAATTTCAACACCCTGTAGCTCCGTAACGAAGCATTTGCGGACCTATGTTTATAAAACTTCTTTTATTGAGATTGCACGTAGATCCACCTCCTTGTGACATACTGTTATGTAACATCCTGTATAACAGAAGAGTGAGTGCAGTTTTGCAAGTCTAAACTGAATATCAAAAACAAATTATCCGCTATTACATATCTCTACCTATTCCTGCATGCAGGAATTGGTCCCCCACCAATAAAAAATTGACAGGTCTCAGCTTTTTCCGCTTCAATCAGTCTTTTTTGAAACAGAGAGGGTAACGAATTTCCGTAAGAAAACAAACTTTCTGTGTGATATTAATTGTTCATACAGATACCACTTTAACATAGAGAATTAAAATACCTTTCCAAAGATATAACACGCGAACTACTTTCCCTATGAAGAATTTCGACTTAGATGCTGTTCGGGGTAAAGGGTTTCCTTCAAACGAACCTAGAAATTGGTCCCCCTCCATTCGAAAACTGACGTGTCAGCTTTGTTCGCCAAAATCAGATCTTTTGAGACGGAGGAGGTGGCGAATTTTTATTGAGACACAGTATAGACAACAGCTATGCCATCCCCATTGAAGTCTTCAACAATACCTAGAACATAGAACGAATTATAAATTTTTGGTTTAATATAACAAAACCCGAAAAATGGAGATAACAGAAACACCAATAAATCTAAAACAAAGAGGGTTAGAATAATGAAATTGAAGAAATAAGTGAGAGATGAATGCACGGACTGGTACCAAAAAAGCTGAAAAAGACATCACATATACCAGTAAATCAAGGAAATGACTAATAATGTAAATGCAAATCATGAGGTTGGGACAGAAGCTCTGATAACAGCTCGGCAATAAGAGGCATATCCAATTGCATGATGTCTAGGATCATCAAAGCGACATTGATCATGAATAAGGTAGTGGTACCCATTGTCACCGGTAAAACGAGGCTATTGTTGAACATCACCTACTAAGCCAGTAAGTAAATTCCTAGAAACGATAATCTAGACACAATGCAAAAGGTAGGTTTGTTGAGTACAGTACATATTATAAGGAAGTGTTATGAAAACCTTTCAAGTATGCTATCGTAGAATGAGTTTTGTTGTCGTCACTAAAATAATAATAATAATTGCCGGAGCTCTATTGAAAATGTCCCTTGATTACTGTTTTATGAATTATTGATTATTCTCAGGAAATTTGACTTTTAGCTATGTATCAGTATCAGAAATAATACATAATGGCTAACGTCAGAACTTCAATTTTACCTATCCAAATAATGTCATATTACCGATTGCATTTCAGAGATTTTATATAGGAAACAGCAGATTTGCTGAAGCAGCCAGCTTGTTGATTCATCAGAGCTGATCAGTAGAAAGTTCTGATCTCGGGTTTTTGCTCAATGCTGGAGGTATAGTTGAGATATTCATAGGAATGTCGACCTCTTTGAAGTGTCACTGAAAAAGGTTTGCTGATGCTGAAAATAGAATAAAACAAGAATTCCTCAATGTTTCAGTGTAAAGCTTACAAAAATTATGTTTTTGTTACACTTCAGCTGAATGGAGAGAAGCCGGTAAAACCATCTAAAGCGACCAAAATTCATATGTCAGCTTGCATTCGTAGTTCGGGATGCGCAAGGTATTCTGATCGTCGACTTTCTGAAATGTCTGTTCCTTCAAGACAGCTGACCATGACATAAATCAAAGGAAACGTTACACTGAATGAATTGTTCTGCTAACTGTTCGAGTAACCAGCCTATTCTCTAGATCTAACCTTCCGTCAGTACTGTTTGCTGAAATCAAAAGATTTCCCAGCATAGGAAGGCTGCAATGAAGACAAGTTAAAGCGTATTAGATAATTTATTGTATGCTCAATATTGGATTTTAAGACGCTTGTGGGTCTTTTGCACGAACCTAGGATTTCACATAACTCAGCAACAAGTATTGTAACGACATTGAATCACTACAGATTGGGGCCTATTTTCCAGTGCCTTTTCTCGAGATCCACAATTCATCTTTCAATTTTATGATTGGAAAAATGTTCCCAATGTTTATTTTCAAAAGCTTATTAATCTATTTCTCACGAGGTTAGGTTAGAATTGAATTTTGTTCAAGAGATATTATTTCATTCCTCTAAAGGTGAAAAATTACATGCATGTATGAATACACTTTAGATAACTCTGAGAGAGTGGACTAGATGTGAAACAATTTTTTTAACATTTGAGGGTAGAGCTAGATAGGAAGCTCAGCTGGGCTTAGCAGACTGGCAGATTTTCTGCTGACTCGTGAGATGTAGGACGACCTTCAGCGATATGTAAAGCTTGAAGCCTTATGTACTAATACGGTTCTTCAAAACCGCTCTGCCCCCAGACTAACCTACGCTTCGCTCGTCTGGCGGACGAGGGGAAGCTGGCTCTTGGTAGGCTTAGAGTACTGGATATGAGAATTATTATGGGTGTTCACAATCATTAGCAGGCTAGTTTTGACTGCTTATAAGTACAAGTGGCATGCTAGTCGTTGATGCGAGAGAAACCGTGTTTCCTGAAGTTATTTACAGCGACCACCTCATCTGGATAGAACCACACCCACAAGCGTTATAACATCGAGATTAAAATCTCATCCAGATGAAAGAAAAGGAAGTATTCCTAGCTCACTGTAACATTTATTACACGGATTACACGGATGGCTCGAACAACATAGAAGAATTAAGCAGCGGAGTTTGCTACCTTTGTAATGAGAGAGGTGTCCACCTTCCATCAGAGAAATATATTACAGTTTACAATCGGAAATCATGGCGATAACTGGCTGTGCTCAAAAGCTGGCAGAAATGGAAACAATTAGTGAGTGGATCACGATCTGCTCTAGGATCCTTGGGCGCACACAAAATTACTTCTGAGTTGATTAGGGAGTACGTTCAGGCACTGGAACAACTGGGGCCTATAAACCATATCTGTGTCATCTATGATCCGAGTCACAACGAGGTAAAGGGAAATCAGATTGCGGATAGGCTGGCCTATCTAGGATTTAAGAACACTTCAATATGACCAAGATTTACGGCCGAGAACTCGAGTTGAGGCAATGCATGGGGCTGGCTAGTGCAACAACGTAGGGAGACCTGGTTGAAGGCTAAAAGTTGCTACCAGTTCAAGAAAATCTGGGTAATTCAACTAGTTAAACCTGAAAAAGTTGGTACATGAAGGCAGTCAAACTAATGCACGGCTCTTGGCATAGTGACGGGGCATGACAAAACACATGTGCAAGGTATGACTAGAGAAGAATCTTGAGTGCAGATGATGTAACATTTGGGCTGAAGCACTTATTCATTTCATCGGCACATGCACGGCCTTAGGCGAAACCGGCTGGGCGCCGAAATGCTGGAAGTAGGTGACTTGCCGAAGATACCCTCTTGTCATATTAGTGATTTCTCTGTAAGGATTTAGCAAAGGATGTAATTATAAGGAAGGTGGAGACAAAGAGTCATAGGCCTAGGTATCGATATCAATGACAAATCCCTGCATATAATCCCTACCATGAGTTAACAATCTGGTTCTAGAAGAAGAAACTTACAATTATTATTATTTTGGGAGAATAATTTGGTGGAAATACCATGGGCGTTGTCAAGGATAAGTAAAGACCGATAAACTAACCTTTCATCTAATTTAAAATCGAGATTATGTTTTGTTTGAATATAATGACGTTTGCTTCATCTAACTTCTAGTTATTTTCAAATATGGAATGAATACTCATCATCTCACAAGATTGAGGACTTCATAACGGCATCCCAAAAAGCGTGCAAGGCCATCCCAAAAGTTTCTGATACGAATTAGAAAAGTTAAGGACAGCATAGTTCTGTGACACATTCTGAAACAGATTGATGCACTAAAATTAAATTTATGACTCTCAATATGAACGACACTGACAAATGTTGTTTGAAACTCTATGATATAATTTATTCTATTTTGGGTTTCATCGAAAATTTCGAAACAAGCTTATCATGCATGATTCATTATCAAATTAGTGAATAATATGTATTTGTGGAATGATTGCATTTATCAAGACTATTCACGATAGTTCAATTTCTAGATTATCACCCAAAGTTGTATAAATCCACATACATATTACGTTACATCCCATAGCTCCCTAGCAAATTCTGCGATAATACAACGCAACCTGCATGACGTGACTCGAGGGGCAAAATAGTTGTGACAAATGATTCTAATCACATCCGGCGAACGATAGCCACAGTTGCGCCATTTTGGAATGTCCGAATGGAACGGACTACTGATTATTTTCATTCATTCGCCAGGGGGCGCCTCCCTCGTTGCGGCAGTTAGGAGAACCACTGAATACGTCATGTCGGAGTTTCTCTCATTATGTTTCACCCCTTTCATTGCCTGCAACCTGTGGGGGGCATAATATCTCCCTGCTCGTTTGTCTTCATTAGAACTATCTCGAACGCATTCTGTTTTTGTTATCAATCTAACTTTGGTTACTGTACGAAGGGAAATTAAAATCTTTTCTTTGCCATCTTGTTCGGCACATAAGAACTCGCATTGAAACTGAATTTTATATGCACAACTTTTGGTGATAATGTGATGAATGACATTTTTATATTATGTCCTAAAATAGATTAATTAATTACAAACTAATTGAAAAAGATTAGAAACCAGCAATATATTGAACATGTGATGCGTGAAAAAAATATGGATTGTTTCGATTGGTCCTATGAAGCAAAATTTATGAAGAGATAAGCAGGGGAGAAGGAGGACAAGTTGAACTCCAACTTTCGATTGAAGAGGATCGGGATGAAGACGGAGTACAGCAATATGTTCCATTTGTTCTTACCATAAGTTACTAAGGCTAATTTCATTTTATTTCATTGAAAAAGAAATAAATGAGATAAAAAACACAAGGTTTAACTTTAATCTACACTTTATTTGAAAAAAATCGACGACGTTTCGCTGACACAGCAGCTTTATCAAGAATGAAAAACAGAATGAAGAGTATGGTATTATAAACAAATCGTAGAACAAGTTGGATGAATAACAGGAGAGCCATTGTACAGTTAGTATGAAAGGTAATAAAACTGATTAAACAAGTTAAGTAGGGTGAATAATTCACATCTACCTGTTCATTCAAAAGCTTGTCCGAATGTTTGTATCTATTTATTTCTAATGCTTCTAGGAGATCTAATTTTGAACTTTTGATTTTATATGTAATATGTCAAAGTTTTATTGAATGAATGGTTTTCTTTTATTAGGTGGTTTGAATAATTTGAATCAGATTTATTTTTATCGAAGCTAGGTTTATGTTCAGATGTTCTTATGCCAAAACTTCTATAGGTCCTACTGATATAAATTTTATCACAAGAACCGCAATTGAGTTTATAGATTCCTGATTTACTAATCTTGTTATACATAACTACTCATTACATCCAATTCAACACAAAGTTGCAGCTTTAAACAGCATGGTACATCGGTTACTCAATTTACCTTTATCAGTAGAAGATTATAATAAAGAGTTAAATATCATCAAACAGATAGCCATTAATAATTCATATAATCCGGATATGATAGATCTTATCATTCGTAAAAACTGTATCAGAAAGCAATAAATGAAGTATATCCTATTCATAAAGACTATAAAATATTCAACAGTTTAATATTCTGCGGTTCTGCAAGTACAAATATTAAATCCTTTCTCGTCAAACAAAATCTTAATATAACTTTCAAAACTTCTAACAACTTAGATAAACATATTAAAAATAATAAATCTCGTGTTGAAAAATCAAGTAAATCAGGAATCTATAAACTCAATTGCGGTTCTTGTAATAAAATTTATATCGGTAGGACCTATAGGAGTTTTGGCATAAGAACATCTGAACATAAACGTAGCTTCGATAAAAATAAATCTGATTCAAATTATTCAATCCACCTAATAAAAGAAAACCATTCATTCAACGAAAACTTTGACATATTACATATAAAATCAAAAAGTTCAAAATTAGATCTCCTAGAAGCATTAGAAATAAATAGATACAAACATTCGGACAAGCTTTTGAATGAACAGGTAGATGTGAATTATTCACCCCTACTTAACTTGTTTAATTAGTTTTTATTACCTTTCATACTAACTGTACAATGGCTCTCCTGTTATTCATCCAACTTGTTCTACGATTTGTTTATAATACCATACTCTTCATTCTGTTTTTCATTCTTGATAAAGCTGCTGTGTCAGCGAAACGTCGTCGAATTTTTTCAAATAAAGTGTAGATAAAAGTTAAACCTTGTGTTTTTCATCTCATTCATATCATGGATCTACATCAAGTAACGGCCTCCACAATTCAAATGAAAAAAGAAATATTTCAGATAACTATTATCAGGACTGAAAATATCGAGAAAATATTTCAATATCCATGTTTGTTATGGAAAGCGTATACTGAATGAGGACAATCAAGTGTAAACAATAAGTTATGTGATTCTTTCATTTTGATGCAACTAATAACATCTTTATCAATGATAGCGTTCCAGAAGAACCATAAATACTTGTTTTCTATTGAGTACGGCATAGGTTTCGTTGCTCATATATACTCTATATTAAAGCACTTTTATCTAGATCACTTGCACTGAGGCTTTCTAATGGATAGCCCCGACTGCACGGAAAGGTATTAAGAACTCTGATTATTTGCTCAATTCCACATTATACTTGAATAGTCTGTCTTTGTTTCTTTTGAAAGTGGAAGCAGCAGCTTTCAAAGACTCCACTCAATTTTCTCGTTCGAAATGAGGGGCTCGCAAAAACGTTTAGGATTTGTGATTTTTATTTCCGAGCCTAGAATGTTTACCTCACTTGGAAATTGAATACGGGGATATTTCACTGGAGCTATTTTTAAAGAGAATGTGAAGAACACATTCCAGGTTGTTGGAATTTGTTTGTTGGTATGAAAAGAAATGAATGGAGTATCCCTCCACTGATTTATATGTTCTGAATTCGGAGTATAATTTGCTGTGTACAGAATTCTCCATTAGCTGAACTTCGAAGGCGCATGAAAAGTGGGAAACGTTTTTCATTTCGGAATTGTAGTAAAATAAAATATTTATCTTGACAGATACTGTTATATTTTAGTGATTTAGTTGACTCACTCTGTCAATTAAATAAAAAATATTAAATTCCATTGAATATATGAAGAAATTCATGTTTCTGAACGAGAAACAGTAGTAGAGTCAAGGGTAGAAAGGTGCGGTTACCTTGTCTTTCGAAATTTAGTCGCCAATGTAGCGGACTCAGCAGTCATTCTTCTGCTCCAATGTAAGCTGTATTACAATTATTCCTTTGTTGAATCGGCTCTTGGAGAAACTACTTGAAAATGAGTTTGATATTTTGATCTCCTATCCTAGTTATTGCGTTATTTAGTGCTGACCAAAGCCAAATAAAAAAATTCGCGCATTTCTTGAACGTCTTCTGCCATTCAGCCCTTTATGATTGGTCATTATTAAGTGATAATAAAAAACAAGTACTGTGTTTTAGTGAACACCAAGAATTTTATTTAATAATTGCGATTCGTAACGCGTTTCACTACACCGTAGCTTCTTCAGACGAATGAATATACAGAAAAATATAAATGAGAATATAACTATAAATGTTCTTGAGTAATTGAAAGCTTATTGGTTGCTTCTTCTTAAGTGATTATTTATGACAGGTATATCCAATAAAATTAAGGAATAGATTGCTCCCCGAAAAGATTCAATAGAGGTGAAGGGCTTAAATCGACCTGTTCATTGATGAGTCTACCTGAGTGTTTGTATTTATTGATTTCTAAAGTTTCCCAAGGATCTACCTTCCAATATTTATTATCTGTATGCAAAATTTCAAACTGTGGGTCGAAAGAATGATTATTTTCTAAGAGATGATTCGCGTAATTTGAATCTGATTTTTTATTTGAAAAACTGCGTTTATGTTCCGATATTCTAATATTAAAATTTCTATGTGTTCTACCAATGTAGAAATTATCACAGTCGTTGCAATTCAATCTATAAACACCTGATTTATTGTTTTACCTGGTTTGGTTTAATTATTTTTATATATTTGCCTAAATTATTATTAGTTTGGAAAGCTATGTTGAAATTATTGCTACTTAAGAATGATTTCAGTTTCTCACTTGTAATGCCAACGTAGGTTAAGGTGTTGAATTTTTGTTTCAATTTATCGACAGGGTAAACTTCATTCAATGCGATTCTACTTTGTTTTTTAGTTAAAATATTATTTATTAGTTTGGGATTGTAACCATTATTTTTGGCTATTTGTTTAATCAAATTTAGTTCCTTGTTGAAATTTTCTGGTGATAACGGGATGTTAATCAATCTATGAATAAAACTATTGAATGCTGACATTTTATGTTGATATGGATGACACGACGAGTTATGTATTATAATATCTGTATGTGACGGCTTATGGTAAATTGCGAAAACATGTTTTCCATTTTAATTCGAAATTGTTACGTCTAAGAAATTCATCGAATTATTGCTTTCTATTTCGGTTGTGAATGCAATTTTTGGATGTAATGAATTTATATGATTTTCGAAAATTTTCAACTGTCTATCTGTTCCTGTGAAGCAAATAATGATATCGTCTACATAGCGATACCAGTATGAACAATATTTACTGAGTGGATGATTATGAATTAATTTCTCTAAGTTATTCATGAAAATTTCTGCTAACAAAGGACTTAACGGATTGCCCATAATCAAGCCGTCTTCAATAGTATAATATTTGTTATTGAAATGGAAATAATTTTGATCTAAACAAATTTTTAATAATGAAAGAATATCTGATTTAATGATAGTATTGACATGATTCCTTACTAATAATTCTTCAACTAAGTAATACGTATCTTCCGGAGGAATGTTGGGAAATAGATTCTTAACATCGAAAGAAATAAGTTTGGAATTAGGTGGTATAGTGGTATCTTTGATATTGGCAATAAGTTCGTATGAATTTTGAACCACAGTTTGAAATTTTGCATACAGATAATAATCATTTTTATATTGAATTAATATATATAAGATAACGACTTTCACAATCTGCTAGTTTGTTGATGCTGGTCTCTTTGTTATTCGGAATCTATGAAGCATTGTATAATTTTAGTCGATATACTTATTAAAAATCGTGAAAAAGAGTGATACTGGTATTAAAATTATGTGTGATATGGCACAATGCCTATAAAACTGTGCTGGAAGGGCATGTTAACACATAAGAAATAGCAAAGGTTATAAACAATTATTTGATTTATCTTCGTCCTTGCGAAATTAAATGTATTCGGTTCTCTCAGAAACAATTACAATTTAAAAAATCAGAAATAGATTATTGAAGAGGAATAAATTTCTAATAAAATAAGTTCCAACTCCTGAAACCCTTTCTCTATTATATAGTTAAACAGTGTATATAATTTATCACTAAAAACAGACTTCGCGCGTCAGTTACACGTTGCTCGTGCAGCGTCCAAATCGGGTATATCACACTAATTAATTCTGTTACTGTATGAAATATTAGTTTAATAATTGGAAAATCTAAACTGATGAAATTGTACTGTAGTCAGTGATATCACGTCATGGAAATTCAAGAAATATTGATGCTTTGTATAATATTTCTTTTATGTTAACAAAAAAGAAAATCAAAGTGGCATTGTCAAACGTATTTTTTCTTTTGGTTTTCAATGTTTGAATTATTAGTCGGAAATCATAAGTGAGCTTTCCTTATAAAAGGACGAAAAGATTTTTCTCCTCAACTACTGCATTGCTCATTCAGTTTACAACTTGATATAAAAGTATAATGTATTTCTTCAAATAATTACTAAAATAACTAGTTCCAAAAAAGTATCGAGAATTTGTTCCTATTTTCCATTGAACGAAAATAATGTGGCTGCTTCATGTTTCTACTGAAAAACTAATTCAATTCCAGCCGGCTTGGTGGCGTAGGGGATATGATGCTCGTCTTCAGCGCAGAGTTACCTGGGTTCAATCCCCACAAAGTCGGTGCGATTTTTCGGATTCTGGGAATCGCTTGAGTGTCCATCTTTCGGAGGAGATGTAAAGCTGTCGGTCCTGTCTAACAGAGATGTGTTGGACATTAAAGATCCCTTCCCTCGACATGAGAGGGGTTCGGCAAATTTCCCGGGTTAGTGAGGTGACAGAATTCCCCGGCGTGTCATTGGCCGAAAGGCGGAAATAGAGCACGTTAAAGGAATAACAAACAAACAACAATTCAATTCTGAAACAATTATAACGAAATCGCATTTTTTGTCTATTGAATGACTTATGTCACTTGTTCACTAACTTGACGTCGCTGATTTTTAATACACCATCCTTTGCTTAGTTATAGCTTCTATTAAAAACAACACTCAATCACAGTAATAATTTGCTGTTAATTAAAGAAATATTGATTTAACTTGATATGACGACGTCGAGACCAGTTTGAGTGAATCATTCGAAACATTTTTGCTTCATTTGCGAAGAGTATACACACAACCAAATTTATATGGAATCACTCGATATTTTACATTATTGAATGTTTTTAACCATAGATCTTCGACTACGTGTGAAGAATGAAGTTTTTTGTTTTGAAAAAAACGGGATAGTATGTTAAGAACTGTTGCATTATCACCATATGTTCGGAATATTGTACTCTGTCGTCACTGAGATATCAAACTGTAAATTTCAAAATTTGTAATAGCCTATAATTATAATTGAAAATGCCTTACGTTGGATTATCCGATGTGCAGAGGCGTCGAATAATTGCTCTCGTTGAAGAAGGGGTGACACAGAGGGATATAGCGGCCACAATGGGTGTATCACAAGAAGTGATCTCAAAAACCTACGCTCGATACGTGGAGCTATAATCTCTGCAAAAGTCGTAGGAAGATCACTTCTGAAGAACAAGACCACTTCTTGTGCCAAATTGCAAGAAGAGACCCTAGTGCGTCGCACCCCATACTCCAAAAGCAATTTCTGGAAGCAATAGGCATCAGTGTATCAGTCAAAACGATACGTCAGACTTCGTTCAAGCAGAAGTGCCTTAGGAGTCCCACAGCTAAGCATACAACAAAAAATTAACAGACTTAATTGGTGTATCGAGCACCAAAATTGGAATATTGAGAATTAGAGAAATGTTCTTTTTCGGATGAGACCAGAATTGGTGTTCGATCAGATGACCGCCGGATTCAGGTTCTAAGGGGTCGTGAAAGATAAGCTAGACTTCGAGCAGCAAGACAAATTCCGAAATACCAAGGGGCAGTCTGATTTTTGGGGCGGCATTATGCTGGGAGGCAAAACAGATTTGATTTCGTTTCCTGCGAGTGTAACGGCTAGAAATTACGTGGACCTAGTGCTGCAGCCCAGAGTGAGATTCTGGCGAGCTGCCCACAATGAGGATTTCACTTTTATGCAAGATAATGCTCCTCCGCATACCAGCAACCTCGCGCGACATCATCTCGAAACAGAGGGAATCGATATTTTCAACTGGCCAGCTTGCTCTCCAGACCTAAATCCTATTGACTATTTATGGGATAATCTCAAAAGGAAAATTAGATAGTGCCAGGATAATCCAAGAACCCCACAAATGCTCATCCGAGTCGCCATAGAAGAGTGGCAGAATATCACCCCAGAAGAGGTCGAAAACCTAATCCAAAGCAAGCCTAGAAGGATTCAGACTTATGTCACAAGTATTTAATAAAAAGTACTGAGGTCGAGAAAAAATACCTTCTCCAATTTCCAATTTTTTTACTACATGCAGAGAGAGTCTCTTATTTTCTTTGGTTTCTTTCTTAAAATTAACCTCAATTCATTTCTTTTTTCGATTGAAATAACTCAAGAAAGATCAATTCTAACAATTCTTTGAAATTTCCAAAATCCTGGAGGAAATATTCAAAATATCGGGTGATTCCATATAAATTTGCCTTTATTAACTATGTATTTCAGAAGGCTCCACAAAACGAGAAATGTTAACGCCAAATATTGAAACTTTTATTTTGTTTTAGAATGAAGACGTAATTTTATGAGAATTGTGATAATCAATAATTAATGAAGTTGTTGAAATATTCACTTCTGAGATTATTTCCAACTAGAATGAATTATTTGAAGTTTTCAGTATACACCACATTTTTGAAAAATTTAAATCAATATTTAATACCTGGAAAAATATTTGAAGTGAAGTACTCATCTTTGACTAGACTTTCATAGAGTCAAGAAGATTGAAAATTTTTCGAAAAGATCAAAGGTTTGACTTGACTTGGTTTTGCAACCCAAAAGATCCCCTTGGTATCAAGCCTATTCAAGCTGCTTGAAATCTTGATAGTTAATTAAGAGCATTAAGTTAATATCACTTGGTAATCGTTCTTTACCGTACCCGGTAGAAGTCGGTAATATTTCCAGTCATACATATTTTATTGGCTGCAACACACTGAGATTTCAAAACTTAGTACGATCGATCTTGTCGATTCCTTTCGCAGCGTTACACGTAAATACGAAAAGCTCTGCTAGGGAATGTGGCTAATTTAAAGGAAAAGAGGAAGAAATCAACCAGCAGTTATTTCAGAAAAATCAAGAATTTCTGTAATTAACAACGTCACTCAACAAAATATTGATGTCGCCTTCAACCTATGAGTCATATGGAATGATTATTTCATAGGTTTTTCGTATTTTTCATTGAAAACTCAATATTTATCCCAAAATTATATAGGAAACTGAAAGATATTCATAGTGTCGTCACCTAGCGGCATTAGTGTAATGTTCAATTCATTTGTTTTTATTTTGAAAGAAGATCATTTTAGTTGTTTTATAGAAAATTCATTTATGTTGTTTTTGTGTTACTTTGCCTGCATTTTATTTGAAAATATACATTTCTCCGTCACTCTTTTTTTCTGTATTTTTGTTTCCTTCAACAACTCCACGAATTCTTTTTAGATTCTTGAGTGAAATTTCAAGTCCAGTGTTTTATTGAAATTGTGTTCTGATTCACGCTTTCAAGTTTTGCGAATGAAGAAGCTCGCATTTTCAAATGTTTCTCAAAAAAGTCAACAAGACTAGATATAAACACCTCAAAAAAGTCTAGAGAACACTTCTGAATATCGATATATCGTATCCAGAACGATCAATATGGATGATTTTTTTAAAAAAATGAACACCTGCATCAATTTCTTACCAAATTATGTAGTGTCGCAACAGATTTCAGTTTTTTTTCATAAAAAACTAAAAATGCAGCAGATGCGGCGCTGCTTTATAATCATTTCATGTATTCAGTGTTTGAAATCAGTTAGTTGGCACTTTGTTTCTGCTGCAAGCACAAATTAAAGATTCAAGTTTTGTGATTCGACCATGGAAAGACGACATTTGATTAGAGAAGAGATGTTACGAGCCGTTGGCATGCTCCAAGCTGGGAGCTCACAATGGGAAGTATCCAGGGTTCTGGGAGGTAGCCCAAATGTCATAATCCGTTTATGGTCGCGTTTCAATGAAACAGGTAGCGTAGAAGAACGCCATACAGGTCGTTTCAGGATTACTACTGTAGCCCAATACCGATTTTTGGTTTTACAAGCCAGAAGAGATCGTACTACCACAGCATCTCAATTAGCTCAAGAGCTATCACGAGTTCATAATGTACAAATTTCCGACCAAACTGTGAGAAATCGACTGCACGAAGGTCAACCCCACTCCAGACGTCCTTTAAGAGTTCCACAACTGACCCACGGGAATCGCGCTACTCGTTTAGCTTGGTGCCAAGAACACGTAAACTGGGATCAAGAGAGGTGGGCCACAATTCTCTTCAGTGATAAATTTAGATTTAGTTATTATCTCGATTCGGGAAGAATTCAAATATGGAGGGAACCTGGAAAGCAAAACCGTCTCCAGCATGCTCGAGAAGTTGTTAGACAGGGAGGCGGATCAGTCATGTTTTGCGGAGGTATACGCCTTGGTGGAAGAACTGACCTCGTTTTCATACAGAACAACCTCACGGGAAATTCTTACGCAAATGAGTTTTACCTGTAGTGGTACCGTATCTCCAAACAATGGGTCAAAATCAACTCTTCCAACAATATAATGCCCCTTCTCATCGTGCAAGAGTTGTCTTAAACGTTCTTGAAGAGAATGATTTCGATCTTCTACCGTGGCCATCTTGCTCCCCAGATCTGAATCCCATCGAGCATGTGTGGGACACGCTAAAAAGAAATCTCCTGCGTCAAAATGTCTTCCATCATGCACAGGAGCTTCGATTAGCAGTGGGGGGGGCTTAGAATGACTTAGTCCAAAATATAATAGACAATTTAATATTGAGCATGCCGCGACGATGTCAAAGTGTCATTAATAACAGAGGTGGACCTTCTGGGTACTGAAAAACATAAGTGTTTCCATATCGATTCGAAAATATTAGTTCAGGACTTTTTTTGTGTTGAACCAAATTTCGTCATTTTCAAATTTCAAATTTTTTTTAATTGGTGCTTTGGAGAAGTCAAATATTATTTTGTTTTCTTGAGAATACATTATATACAATACATCCTAACAAAAACCGAAAGATTTCTATGAATTTGAATCATCAAATTCATATTTTAAAGATATTGGTAAGTGTTCCCTAGACTTTTTGAGGTGTTTACTAGTCTACGTTATGAATTTGAGCAGATTTAGTTACCGATCCCGACCACAGAGAAGGAAAGAATTAATGGACATACAGCTTGGTTAGATTTCCTACTTGTGAAAAATAATTCTTACGAATGTTAAAAGAAATGAAGCCGATCTGATTCAGCAAAAACGGTTCCTTGACAAAGGGAAACAGAATTTGAATAAAGCAACATAAAACGACAGGTCCCTCTACAAATCTGATGCCCTTCAAAACCTACACAAAGAATCAAAACTTACACAAAGGATCGAATAGTCACGCGCCAACTAGAATAGATTGAGGATGAGTTGAGAGAACAGCTTCATAAGGAATTTGAATTTGCATTTCGAGCTTCTCTTAAAAACGATACCAAGATATTATTACGAGATCGTCAGAAAACAAACGAAAGAGATTGTATTTTCAATGAAATAAAATCAAAGTATTTAGATTTTCACTATATTAAACTATGACTGGTTTCACCACACTGTGGCTTCATCAGATAGATACATCTTTCTGATGAAGCCACAGTGTGGTGAAACCGGTCATAGTTTAGTTAATATAGTAATATAATCTAATTACTTTAATTTTGTTTCATTGAAAATACAATCTCTTTCGTTTGTTTTCTGACGATCTCGTAACTTTATTTCATTGAAATATGTATATCGATTTTCATCAAGTAACGACCTCCTCAATCAAATTATTGAAAGAGATTGTCAATGCAAACTCACCATTCGGAAGAAGCAAACGACAATCGTACTAAGTTTATGAACTCAGTAAGCTTTTTGAATAAGTTGGTGGTACAGATGTGCTTTGAGCGCATTATATCCATAAAAAGTCTTGAATATCTTTATAGGTCAATATAGTAAATTATTAAAGGTAGGTGAGAGACAAAAGCAGGTAAGAATTAACCGAAAGAATGTCATACATGAAAGCCTAAGAGACAACAATATCTCTTGGAATAAGATTTGAACACAAGCAGAAAATGTGGAACTAGATATGAATAATGGATGAATGGGTGGACTTTACTGAAGCAACATAAAGGAGAAATGAATCTTAGTGAACTAGAAGAATGAAAAAAGAGAAAAAACGAACAAAGAACTACAAGAATCAGAAAACTGAAACGAAAGAAACACAGATGGTCTACCAGAAACTCAATAACAGCGAAAAAAATCAAAGCCACGACAACGCTAGCTAAGGACCGACAAACAAATATTCAAACAAGAAAAGCAGTGATATTGGAAAAATGAGTAGAATATTAAAAAAATAGAACAAAGACATTTTTTTGAGGTGAGACCGAAAATTCATTGAATACTGAAGAATAAGAGATCGCCAGACTCAGAAGAGTTATTTCGCGTATAATTTGGATTTGCTTCAGTCAGAAAGTTTAGCATCAAAATAACGAAACTTGAATTGCATGGAGATGAGAATGTTAATCTTTCCGGATATAAACGATATTTGATCGAGCATTGTCAATTCCACAAACTCGCCCCGTATATCATAAACGGTCTCATCTTGATTCACGGTTTAATACCTACATAAGGGCTTCCCCTGAGAGACGGCATGCAATCACATGGAAGAGATTCAAGGGTTTCCCTTCCGGAATTAAATGAATCTGTTCACAATAATCCATTCGGGATACACTCCCAGTTTGTAATTACTGACTATAGCAATACAATGCTTGCACTTTATGGAGGAAAAGTAGTTTTTCAGAACTATAAAGAGGAGTAAACGTCATAATATTTTATGACATTTATACTACAGTACAGAATTACCTTCCATTTCATTCAATATATAACGATGCTAAGTATAATTCCGTAGAAAATTCACAATCGTGATCGTATGAAATGAAAGTTTTATGAAGAAAAGCACTTTTTCCGGTAACTCAAAAACACTCTCTACTAAAATTGTCGCATCAACCTACTTTTACGACAATACTATATAAACTTTTAGGTTGGTCATTCAAGAGTCGCTTGGTAACTTCTGAAGTGTAAAATAAGAAAATATCATTCAAAAGAGACGAGTTTACGATGGAAAATATAAACAATTTTCGAGTTAATGAAAAATTAAAAAATTCCACCATCTTCAAACATTCGCAAAGAGACCAATCAGCTAGCATCGAATGGTTACTAATCATTTTCAAAATCGAGTATTTCCTACCCGGTCCCTAATTACTGCCAGTATACGTCTCGGAAGCCCCTCAAACAAATTTTGAATGTACTCTTGAGTCACTGAATGCAAAATTTCAGAAAACAGATTTTCTTGTTGTTGGAGTGTAATTTGCCACCGCATGTTGTCCCAAACATGTTCTATGGAATTCAAGTCGGGACTTCTGGCTGGCCATCTTAAAATATCAATTTCGGCATTTTACAGAAATCCTGTAACTACTCTAGCTGCATGAGGCCGAGCATTATCATGCATATAAATGAAGTTTTTGCCAATCAATGGGCCAAATGGTACAACATGGGGTTCAAGGATATCGGCGATGTATCTGGCCGCTGTCATTCTTCCATTATTCACTAGGACTAACTCAGTTCGACCATGGAAAGAAATGCTGTCCACACCATTACTGAGCCCCCTCCGGAGTTTTCGGTTTACCGGATATTGCATTGCAGATACCGTTCCCCAGGTCGTCTGTTTACAGGCATGCGTCTATCATTTGCTACTAGACAGAACCTGGACTCGTGGGAAAAGAGAACATTCGACTATTCTGGAACACCCCAATTTTCATGTTTCCTCGCAAAGTGAAGTCTTGCAACTCGATGCTCTCTGATGAGATGCGGGCCGGTAGAAGCCACCTGATATCTGATATCGTCTTCTCTGAGCCTGTACCTAACAGTTTGCAATGAAATGTGCAATATTTCTGGAAAGAACAAGTTCATTTTGTAGCATTCTAGCCTTACAGTATCGAACTCTTAGTGCAGTTAAACGAAGAAAACGATCATCAGCTGGTGTTCTTATCTGATTTCTTCCCTGTTCGGCCCTTCTTCCATATTCCCCTGTTTCATGGTACTGATTAATTGCTCTTGAAATAGTACTTTGGTTAACGTTCAACAAGTTTTGAATTTGGGAAGCTTTTACTTGATAAAATTCCATTATCAATAATAAAAACACATTAATTGTTTTTATTATATTCAACAAGTTAGCCACGTAACGTTGGCTTCGCCCCTCCCCTAGAAGTGTTACAATTCTTACCACTTCATAATCACTCAAATAGCGTCCAGGACGTTTAGCAGCCATTACAATAAATTCAATTATTCGAAAATCAACAAGAAACACACAAAACTTGCATTAATTTAGCGTGAAAACTGAAGAGGTATTGAATGAATACTGATAGTCAAATAAACTCATTCTTGTTTCAGACGTGTTTGAGATCATATGGAAACAAATGTCACTACATAGATAAGATATTTTTCCCCTCATATGTCCGAAAACATATGTTGACAAAAAAACTGCGATCGAGCTGCTTAATTGATTGTAGAATTCAGAATACCAGGTCATGCGACAATTTTTGTGGTGTGTGTATATTTCTGATTTCCAAAAAAAATGGTAAAATAGAGAAGGAAGCATTTTCAAAAAGTAAATAAAAGTCGTAGAAAAAATATTGAATCAAAATTTTGAGGTATCAGAATTTTTATAAAGAATAGCACTTTCTCCTGTAAATTAAAGATATTTCTGCCGAAAAAAAGATGGTAAGATTGAAAAAGAAGCATTTTGAAAAAGTGAGTGAAAGTTGTAGAAAAAATATTGAATCAGAAAGTTTGAGGTGTTAGAATGGCGATTAATTTCATCTTTAAACTATCGATGTATGGTTTTCGTTGGAATCGGAGAAATTTTCGAATATCGACCATTTTTGATGTAGTTCTTAACTGTTAGAGAAACCTAATGAAATAACCCTTTATAGTAATTACAGTGAGAAGATTTCTCGATATATACTCTTCCGAAAATAAGTTTTAACATCTTGGAAAACCTTGAAAAAAGAATTCGGACCTTTTTAATGGTTTATAATCTCTTGACAAAAACTAATTTCTTCGATTTTAACTCTCCGGAAATAAATCCTATATCCAAATCTGATACAAGCGAACGCTTTAAGCATTGAATTGCATAATTTTTGCTGAATTATTACTATTTAACTGTAATCTCTAAAGAGCGGATTATATGTGAATTACATCTTTTTACATATTTTATATATTTTACCAAATGATCCGTGTTTCACGGTGTTGCTGTATAAAGTTAGATATTTTCGTGATTTACCAAGATTACATAGATCATTTCCCTTCCGAGGGTTGTGAATCAAACAATTGAAAGACTTCAGATCTCATAGCTGAGACAGAGGATTCTTCTCTAGGGATAGACATTTTATATGAGGCATAAAGAAGGACTTTATTTTGAACTCTTTCAATTTCCGGAGATTGTTCTGCATAATGAGGTGACCATACCGTTGAAGCATATTCCAAGATAGGCCTGCAGTAACTGTTGAATAATACGAATGAAACTTTAACACCCGTGAAGGCACTTGTGTTGCTTCTTATATAACCCAATACTTTAAAGGCATGACCGACCACTTTTTCGATATGTGCCCTAAAGCTCACTTTTGAGTCAATGAGAACTCCGAGATCCCTCACATCACAAACCCTATTTAACAAAGTTTTATGCACGCTATAGTCGAATTTAATAGTATCCTCAATTCTAGTAAAAGAAATACATTGGCATTTATTGATATTTTTTTCCAAGCCATTTTTCGAAAACCGTTCAACAACTCTATCTAAATCTGATTGTAGTGCAATCGCATCATCAATGCAATGAATTATTTTGTAAATCTTCAAATCGTCAGCAGAGTAGAAAACGGGAATGTCTAAATACTGAACCCAAATCATTTATGAATATAATAAAAAGCAAAGATCCCAGGTGACTTCCCTGTGGGACACCAGAAGATACAGATATCAGAAAAGATTTGAAGATTTTTATTCTGACGATTTGTGAACGAGACCCATAATAGCTTTCAAACCACTTCAAAAGTTTACCAGCAAAACCCAATTGAAAGTTTGCATCCAAAATTGAATGACTCACTCGATCAAATGCTTTAACCAAATCAGTATAGACAGTATCTACTTGATTTCGCTCTTGAATGGTGTCGAGTAAGAACTGAGTGAAAAGAACTAAGTTAGTCACAGTTGTTCTGCCCCTGAGGAAACTATGCTGTTCACTAATGATAGCATGACTAAAAGCAAAAGAAATTTTGGAAGGAACAAGGCTCTCAAACAGTTTTGGTATAGCGCTCAAGATACTGATTGGTCTGTAATTTGTTGTCTTGCTTACTATCAGACTTGTGAACAGGGGTTACAAACATTACGGCCTTACATATAATCCGCTCTTCAGTAATAACCTTAAATATTAAGGGTGTTTTATAATGATATTCCTATATTATATATAAAATGGAGTTCACATAGATGTCTTATAGCTATGTCGTTTCGAAAATTTTCAACCCTTTCTTTCCGATTTGGTAGAAAAATGTCGTATTTAGAAATTTTTTCAACAAAAGTATCTGATAATAGCATGAGTAAGAATAATTTGAAAACCATATCTTGGTTATTACTGGAAATGTACTGATTTGAAAATTTTCAACCTCTTTTCTGCTCAGAGCATATTTCTACCCCCTTAGGCCGACGGTACCCAATAGCAATCGCCGCCAAGTTTTTGGCACCTTCCATGACACTAAATGTTCGATATCGAAGTTCCACCATGAGAACTGTGGCACTAGGAAGTATTTCTTTGAAATCTACCAAAAAGAATCGATAGACTCTTCTTATACCTAAAGTTGCGAACAATTTTTTTCTGTAAGCTAATCTGAGTTTCAATGAGGTTGAAAAGTTTTCTCCAGATGTTGGTTTAACTGACATGAATGAAGTCTAGTGAACGAAATATCAAGTTTATGTAGTTTTCCTTATTTTCCCATTTTCTCTAGTGATTTACCCCATTTTTCTCCTGAAACTTTATGAGATTGTAACAGGTAAGAGAACGAAAAAAAAGTCATTCAGGCAGTACTAATTGTCAGAACAAGCGTGCATGAAAACTTTCAAAATTTTTCGTGAATTTTTTTGCATCGCTTCTTATATATTTTTTTAATACAAATATTTTTATTATAAGAAATGAAAAAATACACATATTTGCATCGTAAGACCTTCAACGTAAACAAAACTATCCATGGAAATAATCTCTTTTCTGAAACACTCTCACAATTTTTCATTTAACAACATCCTACTTCGGACTATAACGAGCTGGGCATAACAAAAAATATTTAAATCAGTATAGCCATTCTCAAGTGATGCCTTTATCAGCGAGTAGCATTTCATTGTTGCTTGTAGTTCCAGTGTAAAGTAAAGTAATATTTATAATTTGTCAACATTTGATATTCAACTAAAAGTTTTTCGATCAAGTAAATACTTTTCCCTTCTTTCTGAAGATATAACATTAAAATTCGGACTGTCACGAGCTTTTTCCAACAAAAAACTACTAAATCAGTTTAGCTGTTCTACAGTGATGCTCTTATCTGTAAATAGCATTTAATTTTTGTTTGTAGTTCCAGTGAATAGTAAAATAAGATTTAGAGTTCATCCACTTTTGGAAGAAAAGCTTGGACAGGTCAAATTTTATATTCAGTAGGAAGTTTTTCGATCAAGTGAAATATTTTTTCCTTCTTTCTCTAGAAACTACACATTAATGGTTTTCTCAAATTAGAACACCTCTTTTCATCACAAAAAGCCTATTTTGCAGAGTTCCGAAATGCCACATAGAGGCAATCTGAAATGAACGTACAAGGTGTTTCTACGGAGAAAAAAATAATACCCTTGAACATAAAAATCTTAAGGAACAAAGGTTGAGTGACAACTTACCATATAATCCTTATATCATGGTAGAAACCATCACCAGAGTATATTCAAAAACTGAGCAGGATGACAATCTTTTGATACAGTGTTTCATTATTCCATAAAAAGCTATCAAAGAAGGTTTATACATAGGAATAAATTCATAAACAGAAATTTATACAAGTGCTTGAAAATCAGGGGAAATCTGATATTCTAAAACAGTGGTGAACTGCTGATCCAACCTCGTTTTTTTTCAGATTAAGGCGGTAATTACTCACAAGGAGGTGCAAGAATAACTAGCGTGAATTGAGAAAAGTATGTCTCTTGACACTCACATCGTTCACGATTCAATATTTAATTAGAGTTACAATCGCTGCTATTCAAGTACTCTAGTGGGGTAGTGAAGCATAACAGCGAAGGCGCTACACGGCCAATACTCTCTTTCAGCGACCGAAATGTGAAGCTGGCAACTGACGACGACCGTAGTCAGAATTTCCATTTTTGAAGAGCAAAGCCTGCTCTACTATTCAACCAACTGGCGCATGCAAATTCAAAATTGGAAGAACATGTTTATATACTTCAGTTAACTCGTTTTCATTTTTCAATGCCTCACATTGACATAATTTTCAAAGATCTACAACAGAGAAGAACTAACTCACTTGAAGTAAAAAAAAATTAAAGTTTTGGGGGTACAATACAGAAAACACTGTTTCAAATAGACGATATCCTTATCGATACAGAGAAACAACATTTAGGAGAGGACATTTAATGATCCCAATGCTGTCTGGGATATCACCAAATATCGTAACAAATGTCTTAACAAATTTCATTTATAAGTTTACAATTTTGAAAAGTTCGGACTGAATTACAGATGGTTATTTATAATTTTTTTTTCACACTTCTTTCACTGAAAGAAATGCTCGTTATAAGAAATACCCAACTTAGTGAACTATACCCATTCCTTATGCTGAGCTATATTTTTAAATGCTGAAGAAGATGAAGAACTCTTCAAGAAACTCAATTAGACGTAGTTATGCATATACAAACCAACCCACAATCTTACCAAAACTGAGTTGGTAACGAAAACAAACCTTCTGTAACCTATTCTTCAAATTGCAGAAACCTACCAACCAATGTGATGAAGCAATATGAGTCGAGAATAATATCTACCAAGCCATAAACAGGCATGGTCTGTTTACATTAGTGCAGAATACTCTCAACCCAATTGGTTGAAATATAAATTGCAATATGTCGTTTTCCCGCATCGCCCAAGTGGGTTGGTTGGTTCTTGCAAAATAAGAATTTCCACATAACCTCGAAATATTAACGTTTACTTAGTGGTTTCCTTAATGTGTTTCTGAAGTTTTTTTCATAGATGTATCAAAATAAGACCCAGCGATGTTCGAAAACTTGAGAAAAGCTGAGGAGCCAAAAAACCGAAAAGGTAAGTATATTTTGAAGTATTATACTTATATTTTTTGCAAATCTGGTTTCTGTGACGTATTGATACTTTAGCAGAATTATCGGTAACAAAGTTCAACATTTAAGTATTTTTCAGTATATCCGTTACTCTTCTTTATCAAGTTTTAATTTTCTGGTGAAGTACCTACGCGTTCCATACCTTTGCTCTGAAACTGTTCTTTATGATAAAGTTCAATATTGGATGTAGTTTCGAGCACAAATTTCAAGCAGTAAACTTCCTTCAAATTAACATGAACTTTTACCTATTGTTTCAGAATGTGAGGAGGAACAAGAAAGATTTGTGACAAATATCGTACAACATCACGAGAGTATCACCATCAACAAAAATTCACGCGATGGAAATATGCCAAAATATTTAATTCTCGATTTAATTGAACCGGATATTTCAAATAATGAAAACATCGAAAAATTTTGTGTGGATAATGCAGAGCCTCCCATATATGAAAGCAGTTTGAATAGATCTGCAGTTTCCTGCCCTAGTACTAGTCAACCAGTTCCTGCAGAAGAAAACTTGAGCCAGGAAAACGATATTTCAAAGTCGGAAGATGATGACGACTCTGTCAAAGATCCCAACTATGAAAGCTCTACCTCTGATAAGAATGATCTGACCGTACCTCAACATATTGTTGCTGAAAATGGTAATGGTATGATTCTTTTTGAAAATGAACAGACCAAAATTGGACCAAAAAGAGGCGGAAAAAGAAAGTATGCAGAACAAAACAGGAGCGAGAAAAAAATTAAAGAAACGGTAACGAAGCATACTTTCACTACAAAGGAAAAAAAATTGAACCCAAAATATTTCTTGACTGTGATTGATCCGCAAGATTGAGTTCGAGAGATTTTGTTCTCTGAAATCCTATGACTGCCAGATCAATTTTATTACAGCTGGATTGCAACAGACCAAAAAAAAAGAACATATGGAAGGAATCCGGAAAAGTGGAAGTATTAGAGAAATTATAAACTCCAAGAGAAAATTGTGTGTTAAGAAATATCAAGACTCTAGGAAAAACAACTTTCAGAGTGAATACTGCTATGAAGAAGTTCAATAGTGACGCAACTATGACAGACCAAAGAGGTCGAAACCATGGAGGAAAAAACAATCTGAAAGAAAATAAAATTGAAGAAGTTGTTGAACATATTAATAGAGTTCCTAAATACAAGTCACATTATAGACGAGACCAAACAAAGTGACTTGGACAAAATATTACCTTTACCAAGGATCCCAACGAACATCGTTTTTTACAAGCGCCAACTTTGGATGTACAATGCCGGTGTTCACAGCGGAAAGGAAGACATAGGGTATTGTTATAAATGGGCTGAGGGAGTTGCAGGAATAGGAGCCCAGGAAGTAGGGTTCTGCTTTCTCAAACACATATAAACCAAACTTTCACAAAATGTTCGCCACCTTATTTTGTGGAGAAATTCTTTCGGGGGACAGAACAGGAACATAAAGCTGACCCTCATGTTGAAATCTATACTGGAGAGTTCTGTCATCTAAGGCGATATTGCTCAAACTTTTCAGTATTCAGGACATAGTTTCTAATCTAACGATGCATATTTTGGTGAAATAGAGTCAGCTTTGAAACACCAGCAAAGACTGTACCTACCTTCGGAGTATATACAAATTATGAGAACTTGTCGAAGAAAAAAACCACTTGTTGTAACTGAAATGGCATTCGATGATTATTTTAGTGTTCAGAATATCGAAAAGAAGATCGTCAATAGAAAATCAACAAAAAATCAATTGGCTCAAAATGAGATCCATACGAATCGAAAAAGACAAACGATTTCTTCTTATGGTGCAACAAAATTCATTTGACTCACCTGAAGATATTATCGATCCTCGGAAGAAAACAAGACAGAAGTCTCCCAAATCTCCTCATGACGATGGTACTATATTTTTGGATCTGATTTCTTTATGGCCTAATGAAAAACCTATTGCTAAAGCCAAAATCAAGAACTTTAATGAAATGATGCACCTTATTCCATCAGATTGTCAAATGTTCTACAAAAATTTGAAAAGAAGAATCATGGTTTGAATGTCAATTCACTTGATTTCGTAGTTTAATAAGTATTGTAGATTTCATGAACAATTTTCTGAATAATATACTATATTTTTGGAAATTCATTTCACGACTATGTCCATTTTGAATACTTCTCAATTTTGCATAAAACAGCCAACCTACAGATTTTTTGCTTATTTTTCAATGAAATGTGAATTGAAAACAATAATATTGAATTATACATGAATTAATACATTTTAAAAAGCACAAACATCTTTTCCGCATGATTATTTTGCTAAATATCACTATCTGAAAGTCAGCAGAAACTTTAAATTCAATTATCTCGGTTTCATAACTTTGTGGCTTGGTAGCTTTCTGCATAACTACGTCCAATAATTGAACATAATCGACTGCGTGTCTTAGAATTTCTCTTAATTTCAATTAATCTAATTCAAGACCTTCAGGACATCAGAATGTTTTTCAATAATGATTGTTTTTAAACGGTTTTATTTAGCTTATCCCGTTTGTTTTATTTATTCTTGGGTCAAATTTAGTAATTCAAATTTCACCTTCTTCCTGTCAACCGATTAATCTGAAATTTTGTATACACTTTGGATTTTGGTGACAATACAATTATATTTATTCATTATCATTATAAATACAAGATGGCCGCCGCTACAAAATGACGGATAATTTATGTTTTATTAATCCCATCAATATGGGTATCAAATGAAAGGGCTCAACAAGCAGAATACAATATACTATAAAAAATTGAAATCCAAGATGGCGGCCGCTACAAAATGGCGGATAACATAGCTTTTATCAATCCCATCAATATGGGTATCAAATGAAAGGGCTCAACAATCAGAATACAATATACTATAAAAAATTGAAATCCAAGATGGCGGCCGCTACAAAATGGCGGATAGCGTAGGTTTTATCAATCCTATCAATATGGGTATCAAATGAAAGTGCTCAACCAGTAGAATACAATGTATCCAGCCTGAATTCACCACCCAAGTCAAGATTTTGTATCGTGTTGAGGACTGTGTGGCGTTAGGGTGGCTAAAAATGATACGTCGTTAGCGGTACACCACCCAAGTTAAGGTGAAAGGTTAAAACGCGCCGAGAACTGTATGGCATTAGGGTGGATAAAAATGATATGTCGTTAGCGTTTTCCCCTCAAGACTCAGGCGCATCTTGTTGTACATAGCCTTGCCCCTTTATTGGACCTCTGGGGGGGTCGACCGTTTAAATGTCCATTACTCGTGGGAACAAAATGGTAAAAAAAATATAAAAAATACAAACATAAATAAAACAGAAACTGCAACACAACGTAAACGAAGGCTTCAAAAAGCGAAAGAAAAGTATCAAGCAAAACGAGCTAAAGAAAGTGAAGGTGATAGAAAAAGTCGATTACAGAAACGACGGGAACAATTAGCGTCAAAAACACCTGAGCAATATGAGGCCAGGTTAAAAAAGCAACGTCAGCGATATACACAAATGACGGCGTCAGAAACGCCTGAAGAATATGAAGCCAGGTTAACAAAACAACGCGAGCGATATACACAGATGGTAGCGTCAGAAACGCCTGAAGAATATGAAGCCAGGTTAACAAAACAACGGGAGCAATATACACAGATGGTAGCGTCAGAAACGCCTGAAGAATATGAAGTTAGATTAATACAAAGCCGTGAAAGACAAAGACAGCAGTTGGGTTCAGAAACGCCTAAACATAGCGATACGAGGTTAAGTAAACAACGAGAGCGTACCCAGCAATGCAGAGCTAATAATCTGCAGGCATTCGAGAATGCTATTAACACAATTTGTATATATGTCAAGCCTACGTGGCTCTTAGTAGAGTAAGATCTTTGCAGGGACTACGTATAGAGGAGTTGGATTGCAATAAACTAACGGGCAAGAAACCTTGCAATAATGAAGCACTGAATGAATTAAAAAGAATGCGAAATAAAAACTAAAAACAAGAAAATAAAAATAGGTAAAAAAACTTTTTAAGTTAAACGGTTTTATGTTAAACATACATTGCACTGTTTAAGATAAATGTACTAAAAACCAAAAATAATAAAATAGATACAGTCGTGGGAATTATAAACATATGCATAGACTAGACTAAAATAAAACCGTGGGGCACGTCAATTGTCTACAATCGTTGATTAAAATGTTTGTTTTGTAATGTTACACTATAATTATTAGGGAGTTGTGCAACCGACAACGATGGACGTGTGATAAGTAGGGCTAGAATGTGGAAACAAGCTAGCAAGCTCGATTATAAGCGAGTTTTAGGGTTTCATAGTGGTGAGCGAGTAGTACTTTTGTCAAGCAGTTTCAAGCAGTGAAACGATTCCTCGCCAGCCAGCAGTGTCAATGTCCAACGATAAACTAGTTAAAACATCTCTTTTATTTACATGGAGTGTATAACTATTAGAATTTCCATGAGCAAGAAAATAGTAAATAATTTCCTCACCGTCGGCGGGCCAACTGCCTAACGACGAATTAAACGATTCTTCTATCGCACATTAAGTCAATAATTTGTAGACAATTGACGTGCCCCACGGTTTTATTTTAGTCTAGTCTATGCATATGTTTATAATTCCCACGACTGTATCTATTTTATTATTTTTGGTTTTAGTACATTTATCTTAAACAGTGCAATGTATGTTTAACATAAAACCGTTTAACTTAAAAAGTTTTTTTACCTATTTTTTTTGACTGTGAAATCAACCTCAAAAAGATGAAATTATTATATTCTTGGAACTAACTTTACATCCTCTGTATATGCCTGCAAATTTTGTGGCGATCGTCCTGGTCTCTACCCACTCATACTGTAACGAACCACTACTGTTAATATCTATCCGCTTCAGTGGAAAACCCAGTTCAGTAACATCGACTTCAATTGCATCTCGAAGCTCATATTACATTGTTTTGTACGGCAGATATAACCAAAGGACTTCCTGCTTTTGTACATGCGGTTTTCGATTAATTGAAAACATATTCGATACGTTCTTCGATTGAAAATCTGAATTATTTGATTAAATGCCTTTCCGATTTGCCAGTCATATCAAATTTCATGTTGGAATTTAAATTGAACCAGAGAGATATTTCATTATTAGCTACTACGCAAATGAAATGATCTTCGTCGGAATGCTGATCTATTTCAATTTTTTTTCAGAGAATTATTCGACCGCGAAATATTCAGAATGTACTAATTTATTTCTTCTACCATATCCTTGCGCAAAATAAATAAACTTTTCTTTCCCTATCCAGTTTGTCATCTTTAAATCTTCTTGTTATTGTTTCAGTTTTATCGATCACTGCCAACGCTTTCCTCCTCTATCTCATATCCTTTATCTGCTATATTGCGAATTTTAGTAGTTCTGTTACATCCGGAAACACAGGAAGTTGCCCCTCACTTAGACTTTTTAAATGATGGGCCCACATTCTCAATATTGTTTCCGATTTAATTCCGTTCAATTTACAACACCTTGAGCGAAAAGAGAATTACTCAAAATGCTTTACTTTCCGATAGACAAAAATTATTGGAGAATTTCGTGATAACTCACACTTCCAATTTATCGATATAATGCGCAGAATGAACGACTGCTTAGGTTCGTGGTAATTTTTTTAAACTCTGGAAATAATTTCGATCATTAACTTAGTTCGAGTGACTGACCTCATTTCGTATTTCTTGTAGAAAACGGAAAAAATTACTCTACTATAATTATGACTGATCAAGTACTCACTCGCTCATTATTGTTATTGTTTCGTACTGAGTCTATTCCACTGAAGGATTAATGAGGAAAAATGACTTAACTCAAGTAGAATACCGACCAGGTGAGAGTCTTTTCCAATTGGAATGAAATAGTGCTGAAGCATTTCGACTTTATAGAAAACGATTTCCATATCGTGATGAACCACAACACCTTGATTCTCTGAACTTAAAAAACTCAAGAAAGTGGAGTTAACTATTGAAGTTAAATGAAAACATCAAAACAAAAATTGACGATGATATGAAATCTTACAAAATGAATTAAATATTAACTATACACTATGTCTACGAAAACATTAAATATCAGACGCATTAGTTAGGTTTCTGAAATTAATAAATGTATAATGTTTTGTTAATGTAAAATAACAAATAATAAAATACACGTTTAAACAATATTAATAAAAAATGTTTTCAAAATGATTTGCAAAGAATTGCAAATCAAAGGGTATATTGAAATAGAAATTTTCTATCCAAATCAAAATTTGAAACATTTAAAAATACCAACACTAAAATTCAAATAAACTTGTAGAGGTAAGAGAACGTAGTTTGATGTTTGTTTTATCCATTTTATGTACATTATTAAGGAAAGAAACGACAAATTTTCAGAATTCATAAATTTAACATTTTGTGGTTATTCTAACCTAAACAATCTGATTCAAATGGATGTTATTATAAAAATGAGTTAAGGAGATTTACAATAATGTTAGAAAGGTTAGTGAATGTAATTTGAGGTTTATTTATGTATCTTAATGTATATTTTCTTCAGCATGCTCAAGAAATGTACTCAGAATGCACGTATTTCATTTTTCTTGCATAGTTATGTTAACCTCTATGCGTTGAAAAATGTCGTGGAATTACTAGGATTTTTTAACGAATCAATTTGGGGATCATACAAAATGATGGGATATCATTGAGTTGCTATTAATAGGCATTTAGCTCTTTTGTATAATAATTTTTTTTCTGGAAGGAACTCGATAAAGTTTTCGTTAGGTCATTTAGAGTATGTATCATATGAATATTGAAAGCTATCCACTAAAGGCTATACCTGTATTAAAATATTTCAGACTGGTTGTTAATAAGACCGTGCCATTTCAAATTTCAAATTTTCATTTCAGTTTATTGATGAGCAAGTACGTTTCTATTCTACAACTATGAAGTTGTAGAAGTGAAAAAGATTCAATGTGTTTGACAATGTTCAAGTTTGAGCCAAAGAAAATAAGATCTCAAATTATCACAAAAGGTAATTATTGTGAGTTCCTTCTATTCATAACTCATAGTTACTGTTTCTCAGGAAATTTTATCAAGGTTGTTGAATGAATGATAGGAATTGAAGTTGAAAGTTTCTCTGTTATAGGTGTCTGATTGTGGAACATATGTAGAAGTTGCATACGAAGTTTCATTTTGTACAACCACAACTTTCAATCAAGATTTATGAAAGTGACGAGAAACTTGCTGCTGCTTATGTGAATCATATTTTGAAAAAATTTAACTATTATTTGGAGAATGCTATGCAATTTGACAATTTTTGTTATAGGTAGTTGTACTATAGGTATTTTTCATATGGGTAAAATGAGTACGTTCATCACGTAATATGGAAATATGAAGTTGTTTTAATGCAATTTCTTCTTTTCATTTTCATTTCATAGTATATTATAAAGTTTCACAAGAAAATGAATTGAAGAAAAGTAAAATTGAAGAGAAGAAATTTCAATTAATACAGAGCAAGTTTATAAGAAGCTGCCTGCTCGAAACCAACTGCCAACTCGACAGTTAAGGATCTAGGAAATTAACAGTTACAAGGAACAGTTTCACTGAAACAGATATATAGTTAACATCATTGTCTTGTATATGAGGGTTCATAATTAAGTTCACAAATATGTGGATCTCATTTCTGCTTTCCACAAGAACACTTCAATTCAGAAGATGTTTTTTCTGTCTAATAAGCAAATTGTGTGAATTTTGTTCAATTTGAATTTATATAGAATAGTTACGTATAGGGCAATCACATAAGGTGAAATTTTTGAGTATTCAGTAGTTTATTCATTTGATTACTAATTTCTCGCTTCTGTCTTTTGGATACTCCCAAGAAATTTTCATTTGAGAAGAACTTTTATTTTCTATTTCATTAATATATCGAGAAGTGATTCTTCCATCTTGCTGTTTCAAGCTCATATCTGTTGTTCATTATAATTCATGAATCTTATCTGATCTAATACGAATCAGAACTGTTGAGTAAAAATCAATAACTTGAAACTATAAATCTGTATAAAGCGATCTTTCTGAAGTATATATCTAATACTTCTGGAACTAAACATTTGGAATATTTTGAATTAATATTACTCTAAATCACCCTAAAGGGTGATTGAACAATTTTCTTCTGAATCAATGTTGGAATGTTTTTAATTTCATCTTATGCTAGCTCAATTGAAGAAAGTTGAGATTTTGAAATTGAATGTATCAATTTGAATTGGGATAGTAGTGAATAGTGTTGAAATTTGTATTCATAAAACAATACTGGAAGCTGCGTCACCCCAAGGATGACTGAGACAATAAATAAGAGAGTTCCATTTAACATGAAGAGTTTATATAAATTTATATAAAGTATAAAAAGGAATAATGAAGTGAATATATTAAGGCGTTCATTGTAGATAGAGTTTGATATGAAACGGCGTTCAGTATATTGGCTATTTAGATATAAATGGCAATCTTAATGGGTTCATAGTTTATCAGTTATTTCTGGATCGTAAGCATAACTCAACGTCTTATGTACTGCATTGATGCTCTTTATATTGTTCTAATAGAAAGAAGGAATTAATTGATCGATGAAGCCTGAACTACGTGATAGTTGATATTCATAATAAATAATAAAATGAAACAAGTTACTATGTTTTAACTATTACTAATTTATTAATATAAAGAATGACAAAATTTTACATTGGTTGGACCGGTTTCGGACATACGTCCATTATCAACAACAAGCTAATGAAAACTGAATACTCATGTACAATACAGGAATTAACATCAATAAAATGCTAGTAGAGATCACAGTACCTTGAATAATGGTGATTAGTAGGTAATTAAGTCTACCTGGTCGTGAAGGAGCTTAACCCTTTCTACCCTACATGCCTTGAAAATTTCCATCGATTCAAAGAAATTGAGTTTATAAGATTTATCACAGGAAGGAAGAATTTTCAGCTGTTGAAGTTCTGGAAAATGATGACAATCATTCAGACAATGTGCAGCTAAAGCTGTATCATATTTCTGATGTAGGAATGACCGGAAATGTTCTTTGTATCTAGCCTTGAAAGAGCGTCCTGTTTGACCTATATAAAAGGAATTGCACTCAGAACATGTTAATTGGTATACTCCTGATTTTTCGAATTTATCGGTTTTATCTTTTGTGTTGAAAAGGACACTAATTGGGCAATAGTTCATTACATTTCCTGCATCACCACTCTTATGGATAGGAGTTATGAAACAAATTTATCAACCTTCTGGCAACACACACTCATCTGATGATAACATAAATGAAGTACATATTGGTTCACAGAGTGATTCGGAGCATTTTTTAAGCAAAATTTGAGGAATTCCGTCAGGTCCAGAAATGATTGTATTGGGCAATTCTTTCAGTTCTTCCATAACTATATTTTGGTCTCTTAAATTGAGAGAATTATCGTGATTTCAAAATGAGGGCAAAATACAGGGGATATGATCTCTGAACATAGAGGAAAAGTGATCAGCAAACAAATTTGCCATATCTTGACCATTATTATAAGACAACCGATCGTTGAGAAACATAACAGAAGGCAAAGAAAAATGTTTATTTTTTTTAATAATAAATTTCCAGAATTCCTCGGTTTTTCAGAAATCGAATTTTCTGCTTTATTGACAAACTCAAAATACACTCTCGTGTCATAAGTTTGCAATCAGAACGCAACTTTGCAAACACTTCAATTCGAAGAATTCGGATAATGCTTGAAGTTCCTATGTGCAAGTTCTTATGAAAGTCACCATTTACATAATCAAAAACTTTCTCCTCGAACTTGAGTTTAGTAGATATAGAGCAACTATCCTCAATGAATCAGCAGCAGAATATTTATTCCATAAACTAAATTTAAAGCAAATTTTCTAATTAATAAATGCAGATATTATAGAAATCCAAAAATTCACTTATAACCGCTTACAAAATGGAGCATATCCCAAACACTTGGGGCGCTGCCCCAAATCCATTTACGCGCGTAGTTTAAATTCAAATGTCACCTTACTTCTTCGACACAGTAGTATATGTATCTCCATGATGCTTTGGCTCAATTCCGATATTGGAAATCTTACTATAATCGGAGGTGACCTCCTTTTTTAAATAAAGAGATTCTCACATTTAGAAAGCTGAAATTTCATATGAATATCTTCAAACAAGTTCAAAGTTATCTCAAGTAGACCTGAATAAGATCTAGTGACAGCATAAAATTCAATATAGTCCCATTAAATTGAATGAGCGAAATAGTGGTACCAGTTAATTCATGAGATAATGGATTAAGACAGAATAAAGGCAAGGAGCACTCAGAAAGTGTTCTCCAAAATATCTCTTCTGTTCTGAATGAGTTCAGATACTAAAGTTCCATTATTAATATTCAAATGATGTATTTTCAATGAAATAAAACTAAAGTATTCAGATTTTCACTATATTAACAAAACTATGACCGGTTTCACCACACTGTGGCTTCATCAGATTGATACAAACTAATGAACAGAGTTATTCCTTATATATTAGTCTTATTTCCTACTCAATATTACAATAGGTACGAGAGGTATGTTGAAAAACCCATCGGAGTTGCTTACTTTGTGAATTGAAAAGATTGGGTAAAGGAGAGGGATTTAGATCTAATTGACTATTAAGTAACCTACCTGAATTCTTTTCTTTGTTGATCTCTAAAATTTCCAATAGATCAAATTAATAAAGTCAATCCAATAATTCAATCAGAAATCTTAAACCTTTTAGAACTTTGTTTAGAACAAAATTATTTTAACTTCAATGGAGTATTATATAATAGTAAAAAAGGTTTAATCATGGGTAATCCTCTGAACCCTCTGCTCGCTGAAATTTTCATGGATAATATTGAAAAAACTATCCAAGAACATCCGTTATTCAAACACTTTATTTATTGGTTTAGATATGTCGACGATATCATTTGTCGTTTCACTAGCACAAACAGACAATTATAGTCATTCAAAACATTCATTAACAAAATTCACGATAATATTAAATTCACTTTAGAGATAGAAACAGAAAACTCCATTAACTTTCTGGATTTAACTATTACTAGAATTAACGTCAAATATGATTTTTCTATTTTTCATAAGCCATCGCATACAGATATTACTATTCACAACTCATCTCTTCATCCTTATCCACATAAATAAGCAGCTTACAATAGTATGGTACATAGACACATTAATATCCCAATGTCACAAAATAATTTCATAAAAGAGCTAAATATAATTGAACAAATAGCAGTCAATAACGATTACAGTCCAACTATGATTGAGAACATGATTTCACGCAAAAAATTTTAAATAGCAATCCAGGAATTATTTCCAAATATAAAAAGTTCAGACACAAAATACAACAGCTTAACTTATATTGGCAATCCTAGTCTAAAATTAAAATCATTCCTCTCGCATTATAATTTCAATATAGCATTCCGAACTGATAATTCTTTAGGCCGACATATCAAAAACTGCAAATCTACAATTGATAAAAGTAATAAATCCGGTGTTTATAAACTGTCTTGCGGGGATTGTAATAAAATTTATATTGGTAGAACTTTCAGGAATTTCAAAGTTAGATTATCCGAGCACAAACGTAGTTTTAATTATCGTAAATCAGATTCCCATTATTCTAATCACTTACTCGAAGAAAACCATAACTTTAATGATAATTTCAAAATTTTACACAATGAAAATAACAGACAAAAACTCAATCTATTGGAAAATTTTAGAGATCAACAAAGAAAAGAATTCAGGTAGGTTACTTAATAGTCAATTAGATCTAAATCCTTCTCCTTTACTCAATCTTTTAATTCATAAAGTAAGCAACTCCGACGGGTTTTCCAACATACCTCTCGTACCTATTGTAATATTGAAAAGGAAATAAGACTAATATATAAGGAATAACTCTGTTCATTAGTTTGTATCTATCTGATGAAGCCACAGTGTGGTGAAACCGGATCATAGTTTTGTTAATATAGTAAAATCTAAATACTTTAGATTTATTTCATTGAAAATAAGTATATCGATTTTCATCAAGTAACGACCTCCTCAATCAAATTATTCAAATGATGATTGGTTCTACAAGTTTTCATGACAAATTCAAGAAAAAGTTTCTTATCAATTTTATGCATTTCCAAAATTTCTTGAAATCAGGAATGAAAAGAACTATCAAAAGCCTTCTGGTTTTCATTCCGCGAGTTTTTGTTTGGTATTAAAAGCATTGTTTGGAAATTTTCGAATTTCTTTGATATAATCAAATGAAAATTCTCCTAGAAGAATGAATGAAACTTTTTATTAAATTCCGAACCTTGAAATATCTCTATTGAAAAAATAATGAAAGAGAACCAGTTTATTTTCAGGTTACATTCGAACACAAGAATATAGTGAAAGGAATTTCATTTTTGACAGGATTCCCATATTTTCAACTACAAAGAACAGAATATCATTCAGATTTGTTCATCAATCATTTTGCAGTCGTGTTGTCACGCGTCAGTTATTAAGCCTGTTTAACAACCGGTTTTATTTACAGACGTATTAAATGCAGTTCATTTTTCTGAGTATTCTCTGGTGGACAATACTAACACGAAAAATATTTACGTATTCCGTATTCACCGGTATCACATGACCAAATAAACAGCAATACAAACCAACCTGCAATTAGTCCGTTGTGCACTGCAAATAAAATCAAACTGAATCAATAAAATATTAAATTTGTGGGCTCTGGTTCCGTTTGGTACGGGCCCTAAGCTATTTGGTTTGACTTGCTGTAATATAAATTGTTGATACAAGGAAAACGTAATTATCCTCGTCAGACTAATTTTTGTTTACACTACCGCCATGTGTGTTTGTCTGCATGTCCGAATATTTCATCATTGGATCGATTTTGACCAGGAGCTATGTATCAACAAAAGGATCTGATTGTGTGAAAATTGCTTTCATTCATGTTATATGGGTTTATTACTGGATTCAGTAATCGAAGATCTCTGTTGAAAACGAAATCTCTGAAATGTAGTATCTTCGGGTTTAATCACTACTCTTAAAAATACATAATAAATATGCAGAGAATGAGATAAAGAGAGAATAGATACGTCATCATAATCAACAATCAAATGAATGTGTAGGACGCGGTAATCGGTAACTGATGACGATATGTCTGATTTTATGCTGCACCTTGTAACTATATAAAACCGATACAAGATAATCCAGTTTTTTTGTTGTTAGATAACCATTCGTCACATCGAGCATCTAGGCAACTGGAACAGTTAAACCTGCCAAGCAAAATGGAGTGGCAATGTTCTCTCATTATTGGGAAAGTGGGGTAAACACGAACGCGCGGTAAACCCGAACGCAACGGTTCGGTTGTGTTAGAAAGAGATAGATATATTGCTTTTGTCGCAATCTCGGATATCACTCCGCCATTGGTGCCAGTCAACGACCCTAGCGACGCGGACGCACGTACTCATCAAGGTATGCACTTTGTTATATTTTGTAAGATTTGATTTGGCATTTTTATCAACAATATTTATTCAACTTACTTAGTGGAATACTTACATATTAAGCTGCTAAATATTACTGACGCCATCGACTGAAGTAAGTTAACCTAAAATATTCATTTCAATATTTTTTTTGATCTGGCGGGGTAAAGGCGAACACTCTATGTCGGGTGATCCCAAACGTTCGTCATTACCGAATCATTTTGTTGGTTCCCAGTTAATCTACTTTTTATTATTGTTCCAGATGCCTCGTAATGACAAAAGAAGAACAGTGACGAAATAGAGTCTAGAAGATCTAGATGATGTTCAAACCTATGAACTTACCATTGTCAAAGCTGCAGAAACATATAATGTTCCAATTACTACCATTTTTGATCACCTAAAGAAGCCAGTGATCAAATTGCCAAGAGCTGGTCGAAAAATTTTATTCACAGACGAGCAAGAAGCGGAACTCGTGGATTATATCATAAAATGCAGTAAACTTTATTAACCATAAAAAAATCCGACGAATTGCGTACCGATATGCTGAGAAGAACAAACTTTCTCACAATTTTGACCGAGTAAAATAGCTACCCGGGTGAGATTAATATTACAGCTTCATGAAAAGACATCCCAGTCTATCTCTGAGGACACCTGAGGCGACTGATAAAATTTTCAACGTCGATGAGACAGGTATATCAACAGTCTAGAAAAAAAAACAGAAAATAGTAGTAGTAAGAGTTCATAAACAAGTCGACAAGACAACGAATAACGAAAGGGGGTTTACAACAACAGTGGTTTGTGTTTGTTTATATTCAGAAGAAAGCACATGAATCTGCTATTACTAAAAGGTGCCTAAGATGATTGGTGCTGTGTCAGACTCTTGATGGATAAATGAAACCTTTTTTGTTGATTGGCTACACCACTTAATTTCACATGCAAAGCCTACAAACCAAGCTCATATTGGATAACAATAAAAGCCATTTAAGTCTTGGTGCCTATTAACTATGCAGAGAACATGGAATCATTATACTGACTTTGCCACCACACATCTCACACGAACTCCAACCTTTGGATTTAACTTAGTTTGACCCTATCAAGACAGTATACAATCAAGAATGTCAGAATCACATGGCAGATCGATTCGGACAGCCCATCACACAATACGACATAGTAGAATTGTTTATGAATGCTTTTAACCGATGCAGTTACCTTCAAAAAGCAGCAAGTGGTTTCAGATCTGCAGGAATATATCCTTTGCGCCCCATTGATTCCCATTGTAATGGTTTAGTTCCTAGAATATCTAAAATAGGAGAAATATTTTAATTCTACTGGAACTAAGAAATTTAAATAATGAAGTTTAATGAGATTAAATTATAACAAGCTAGTTGAAAGAAAATTACAATTGATACTACCTATTAATTACCTATGCCTAGCTAGATCAGAGTCCCTTTATCTCAGTGTGTGAGATCTTCGTCAAGAACCTAGGTCCTAGATATAGCCTTAGGAATAATACTCATCATTTCATTCAACTAGCTTGATTTTCAAAAAAAAACTAATAGAAGGCGAAATTATTCTCTTCACAACAATAAAGTGGAAACTATTACAAAAAAAACAGATTAAAAATATAAATGAGATAAAAAACACAAGGTTTAACTTCAATCTACACTTTATTTGAAAAAATTCGACGACGTTTCGCTGACACAGCAGCTTTATCAAGAATGAAAAACAGAATGAAGAGTATGGTATTATAAACAAATCGTAGAACAAGTTGGATGAATAACAGGAAAATCCACACCGAGCCATTGTACAGTTAGTATGAAAGGTAATAAAAACTAATTAAACAAGTTAAGTAGGGGTGAGTAATTCAAATCTACCTGTTCATTCAAAAGCTTGTCCGAATGTTTGTATCTATTTATTTCTAATGCTTCTAGGAGATCTAATTTTGAACTTTTTGATTTTATATGTAATATGTCAAAGTTTTTATTGAATGAATGGTTTTCTTTTAATAGGTGGTTTGAATAATTTGAATCAGATTTATTTTTATCGAAGCTACGTTTATGTTCAGATGTTCTTATGCCAAAACTCCTATAGGTCCTACCGATATAAATTTCATCACAAGAACCGCAATTGAGTTTATAGATTCCTGATTTACTTGATTTTTCAACACGAGATTTATTATTTTTAATATGTTTACCTAAGTTATTAGAAGTTTTGAAAGTTATATTAAGATTTTGTTTGACGAGAAAGGATTTAATATTTGTACTTGCAGAACCGCAGAATGTTAAACTGTTGAATATTTTATAGTCTTTATGAATAGGATATACTTCATTTATTGCTTTCTGATACAGTTTTTACGAATGATTAGATCTATCATATCCGGATTATATGAATTATTAATGGCTATCTGTTTGATGATGTTTAACTCTTTATTATAATCTTCTGATAAAGGTGATTGAGTAACCGATGTACCATGTTAAAGCTGCAACTTTGTGTTGAATTGGATGTAATGAGTAGTTATGTATAATTGTATCAGTATGTGTTGGTTTACGAAAGACCGAAAAAACATGATTATTGTTTTGTTTAGTGATTTTAAGTCCAAAAAATTAATGGAATCGTTCTGTTCAATTTCTATCGTGAATTTAATGTTCGAAATTAATCCAACTTGTTCTACGATTTGTTTATAATACCATACTCTTCATTCTGTTTTTCATTCTTGATGAAGCTGCTGTGTCAGCGAAACGTCGTCGAATTTTTTCAAATAAAGTGTAGATTAAAGTTAAACCTTGTGTTTTTTATCTCATTTATATCATGGATCTACATCAAGTAACGGCCTCCACAATTCAAAAAGATTAAAAATATGACAGAAACCCAAGTCTCGCAACGTCTCTTCACTGCAAAAAGTTATGAGATGTCATATGAAACCAAATCGACATTTTAATTAATAAGTACAAAATGCTTTCAAATTGAACCAAACATCAACGATTGTAATAAGTTTCAAAAAAATTCAAATGTAAATGTCAACATCATAACGAATATCTTCGAAAATTTTAGTGTTTGAATAAGATTATGAGTATTTTTCGGGAGCATTAGAAGAATAACTTATGTTGATAATGAAATCGAGAATCTCTGCCGCAAAAATCAAACGATGAATGCGAAAAGATTTATGCATCATTCAGAGATTGGCGAAAAAGGAACAGAACAAACACCTTTCATTTTAACAATAAAAACAAGTAGTTTTTTGAGGAATTTCACTGAATAATTGTGATTCGTAACGCGTTTCGCTACAGCGTATTTTCTTCAGACGAAAGAATGTACAGAAAGTAACTAAAAGCTTATTGAGTTCGTTATTTTTTTAGATGCGCGATCCCCAGGAATAGGCGAACCTGTTACACCACATGAGTGGGCGCTTGTGAAGAATTGAGGTGTCTGTTTACTCGCTTCTTGAAGGGGGCCAAATTGTAGGATGTTGGGGAAATGTTGGATGGAAGCGAGTTCCACAGCTCACTGGCCCTGTAAACGAAGGAATTCATATAGAGAGAGGTTTGAGGGGTCGTTAAATGTAATGCCATATGTTTTTCTGGAACGAGGTCTTTCAGCTCCTTGTATCATCTACCGTGGAAGTATCTGTAAAACAGAGAAAGGTCAGCAACTTGTCTTCTGAGAGCCAGCGGTTGGAGATCGCGGGTGTTCTCTGGGTGGTCGATGAGGCACACAGCCCGTTTTTGCACATTATCCAACATCCGCAACGAATGTTTAAGAGACATGGAAACAATATTCCAAAACAATTCGAATCTGCGCCTTATATAGAAGCAACAGCTGAGATGACGTGAAGTATCGCTTGACTCTGAAAAGAATACTAGGTTTAGATGATGCCAACTCAGCTATTGCTGATACGAGTTCATGCCAGCAAAACCCCGAGTTAACCGTTATTCCGAGAAGGTGCATCGAATCTTCGGATACAATTTGTTGGCCCTGCATTATTAGAAGAGGTTCTCAAGCAAGAACCTTTCTAGAAAACGTAGTTGCTTGCGTCTTGCTCGCGTTGAAGCTCACCAGGTTCAACTGACCCCACTCAGATATCCTCTGTGAGTCAGAGTTTGAGTTATTAATTTGTTGTCATCACTGACGCTGAGATTCCGCAGCTCTTATCAGCCGCAGAATACTGAAAGACGAAACCAAGGTACATTCGTCTGCAAAACCGAAGATCTGCAACAGAAACAAGGTTGGCGAAATAATGGATCTCTGAGGTACTGCTGGTTGTTACAGAAAACAATCAGATATTATACCGTCGACCACAACTTGTATTGATCTATTTGAAAGAAAGGTACTTATCCAACTCCGAAATTTTTCGGGAAGCCCATATGCTGCAAGTTTATTCAACAATTCCCCTTACTTTTCCATCGTTGGTGTACAAACATGAGTGAGGTAGGCGAGCAGATCTCCTGTCGATATTCGCCTGCGAGAGCCATACTGACGGTCATTAATAATTCCCTGCAACTCAAGATATTTGATGGGTTCATCATTTCTTCTTAAATGGTTATCGATGACGTGTGTATCCATTAAAATTAAAGAATATACTGCTCCCTGAAGAGATTCGATAGAGGTGTAGGGCTTAAATCGACTTGTTCCTTTATGAGTCTACCTGAGTGTTTGTGTTTCCCAACGATCTACTTTCCAATATTTATTATCGTTATGTAAAATTTAAAACTGTGGGTGGAAAGAGTGATTATTTTCTAGGAGATGATTCGCGTAATTTGAATCTGATTTTTTATTTGAAGTACTGCGTTTATGTTCCGATATTCTTATATGTGTTTTATCAATGTAGAAATTATCACAGTCATTGTAATACAATCTATAAACACCTGATTTATTATTTTTATCTGCTTTGGTTTTATTGTTTTTATATATTTGCCTAAGCTATTATCAGTTTGGAAAGCTATGTTGAACTTATTTGTACTCCAGAATGATTTCAGGTATTCACTTGTAATACTAACGTAAGTTAAGGTGTTGAATTCTTGTTTCAATTTATCAACAGGATGAACTTCATTCAATGCGATTCTACCTTGATTTTTATTCAAATTATTATTTATTATTTTGGGATTATAACCATTGTTTTTAGCTATTTGTATAATTAAATACAATTCTTGAAATTTTCTGGTAAAAACGGGTGTTAGTCAATCTATGAATAAAACTGTTGAATGCTGACATTTTATGGTGATACGGATGACCCGACGAGTTATGTATTATAATATCTGTACGTGACGGCTTATGGTAGATTGCGAAAACATGTTTTTCAATTTCATTCGAAATTGTTACGTCTAAGAAATTTATTCAATTATTGCTTTCTATTTGAGTTGTGAATTCAATTTTTGAATGTAATGAGTTTATATAATTCTCGGAAATTTTCAACTATCCATCTGTTCCTGTGAAGCAAATAATATCGTCTTCATAGCGATACAAGTATAAACAATATTTACTTAGTGGATGGTTATGAAATCTAACCTTTCCTTTTCTAAATATATTCCACTGACATTTTTTGGTGATTTAATGAAAAAAAAGTAAATCCTCAACTGGATGGAAAATTTATTCAATCCTAGAAGCAACAATAAATGTGAGATACGATATACAGGGTGTTACATAATAGTATGACATAACTTGAGGGGGTAAATCTACGTGCAATTTTAAGAAAAAAAGTTTATATAAACATAGGTCCGCAAAAGCTTCGTTACGGAGTTACAAGGTGTTGAAATTTCCGGAAAGAATTTGTTTCTTCTTCATAACTCCTGCAGTTTTCGAGATATGCAGCCCAAAGTTGGAAGGCAAGCTATTTTTAACAGCCTCCATCATTAAACGTCCTAAATTTCAACTAGAATCTACAAGATGTTTTCTTTTCCGGAGCCATGTCTTCTTTCGCCCTTTCAAACTTTTTTGCAGTAAGCCACTGATCAGCGTACAATCAATTTTCGTCATCTTCGTTCAATTTAAATTTTAGCACTTGAACTTTCCGTCTATCCGACCGTTCTCGAGCAAAAAATTATTGAATTACTAAAGTTGAACCAGTGTCTGCTCGAATTGTTTATTAAATTAACGATTAGTTTTAAGACTTATTGCTGTAAGAAAAAATGGCTAATTTTACTGGCTGACGGAAACCAAACAGAAGCTAGGCGATTTTATCGGTACGCTTTCCAAATCGAGTAACACCAGACAGGCGAACATTTTCAAATATCCACAGAAGGTTGAGAGAAACTGGTACTTTTACTGCAAATAATCATTTGAAAAGTGCAACTCAAACTATGAGAACGCCAGCTATTGAGGAAGCAGTTTTGAATTGTATTGATTTGAATCCTCATACGAATACGAGAAAAATTGAAAATCAGTTGAATATTTCACATGTTCTGATTTGGAGGAATCTCCAAGACTTTATTGTACCCGTTTCATATTCAACGCGTCCAAACTCTACTTCCTCGAGATTTTCCTTAATGACTGAACTTCTGCCGATGGTTCTTAGATAAAATTAGGGATAATTCTCATTTTGATAGTGAAATAATGTTCACAGACGAAGCTAACTTTTCGAAAACTGCTATCACAAATTTTCCCAATAATCATTATTAGGCTGAGGAAAACTCTCATTTGATTGAAGAATCTCATCATCAAGAAAAATTCTCACTAAATATTTGGGTCGAAATATTTCGAAATTATTTGGATGGGCAACTTCTCTTCATGATAGACTAAACGGTCCCACTCATCGACAATTTCTTGAGGAGTTACCTTTATTGCTCGAGCATGCTAATTTTGGTGAGAAACATGATGTGGTTCATGCATGACGAGGCACCAGCACCTTTCAGTAAAGAAACTTCAGAATTCTTGAAAAATACATTCAACAACCGATGTATAGGTCAAGGTGGGCCACAATCATGGCCGCCTAGGTCCCCAGACATAAATAGTATAGACTTTTTTTCATGGGGATATCTCAAAAGTTTAGTTTAAACCACTCAAGTGAACACTCTAGAAGAATCGAGAGAAAAATAAACTCTTGCAACACGAAAAAAATACCCCATGAATATTTGTGTACGTGATAATATGCGAAAGATTGAGGCCTGTAGTCTTGCAGGTGGAGGATTGTTTGATTTTTGATTGTTCTTTTTAAATTGATATTGAATAACTATAAGTTGAGTCTCAGAGGACGAGTTATCAAAATAAAAGCAAATTTTTGGCATACCTATCCAGTATTTTGATATATTTCTTTTTATTTATCGAATAACATACAATTCAAATTCAATAATTTTCACTCAAAACGGTTGGAGATACTAAAAAATTACAGGTGTCAAAAAAGTGATCGAAGATGACGAAAATTGATTGTACGCTGATCAGTGGCGTACTGCAAAAAGGAGACACGGCCTTGGACAATAAAACACCTTGTGAATTTCAGTTGAAATCTAGGACGTGTAATGATGCAGGTTATGAAAAATAGCTTGCTGAAAATCTCAAAAACTGCAGGAGTTGCGAAAAAAAACCAATTTTATCCGGAAATTTCAACACCCTCTAGCTCCGTAACGAAACTTTCGCGGACCTGTATTTATAAAAACTTTTTTCTTAAAATTGCACGTAGATTTACCCTCTCAAGTTGTGACATACTATTATGTAACACCATGTATTCTTGATGGGTTCTCAACTGTTTCTGTAAGATCTAGTGAGTAAGTTACTAAGGTGAACAAAGACGATTGGTAAAGGTAAATACCTAATAATTCTATTCAAATACAGCGTTAATAGCAACGTCCAAATTACCAGCCAATAATACTTCAACCGATTATAGCCATTGAATAATCCAACGAAATTCACGAAAGGCCTTTCGAGGTACATCAGAAGCCAGAAAATTGCGTGAATATTATTAGGTATCCCACTTTCGACACGATTCCTTCATATACAAGTTCACCATTCAATCTGATTTCCTTCATAAAATTATAAAACAAAAATTAAGAAATTTGTATGGTTTATTTCAGAGTATTTAGTTATGATAAGACTTGAATAATTATTCAGGAGGACTTTCTTCACCTAATAATTTACTGCACCTTTTCAAGGATCAAGAAAGACTGAAGTAGTGAAATTCTCAAATTTGTCTCTAGTTTGAAGCAATGGACTGACAAAATTATGCACAGTTTTGTATAATCGAAACATAGGGTAAATCAGCCCTTACTCAATTCATTTAGTTACAGCCACATCAACTATATTATATCGGGAATTACCAGTTGAATTTGGGAGGCTTTTACTTGGTAAAATTCCATTATCAATAATAAAAACAAGTACTGTGTTTTAAGGAATTTTACTTAATAATTGCGATTCGTAACGCGTTTCACTACACCGTAGCTTCTTCAGACGAATAAATATACAGAAAAATATAAATGAGAATATAACTATAAATGTTCCTGAGTAATTAAAAGCTTATTGGGTTGCTTATTCTTAAGTGGTTATTTATGACAGGTATATCAATAAAATTAAGGAATAGATTGCTCCCGAAAAGATTCAATACAGGTGAAGGGCTTAAATCTACTTGTTCATTGATGTGTCTACCTCAGTGTTTGTATTTATTGATTTCTAAAGTTTCCCAAAGATCTACCTTCCAATATTCATTATCTGTATGCAAAATTTCAAACTGTGGGTCGAAAGAATGATTATTTTCTAACAGATGATTCGCGTAATTTGAATCTGATTTTTTATTTGAAAAACTGCGTTTGTGTTCCGATATTGTAATATTAAAATTTCTATGTGTTCTACCAATGTAGAAATTATCACAGTCATTGCAATTCAATCGATAAACACCTGATTTATTGTTTTTACCTGGTTTGGTTTTATTATTTTTTATATATTTGCCTAAATTATTATTAGTTTGGAAAGCTATGTTGAAATTATTGCTACTTAAGAATGATTTCAGTTTCTCACTTGTAATGCCAACGTAGGTTAAGGTGTTGAAGTTTTGTTTCAATTTATCGACAGGGTAAACTTCATTCAATGCGATTCTACTTTGTTTTTATTTAAAATATTATTTATTAGTTTGGGATTGTAACCATTATTTTTGGCTATTTGTTTAATCAAATTTAGTTCTTTGTTGAAATTTTCTGGTGATAACGGGATATTAATCAATCTATAAATAAAACTATTGAATGCTAACATTTTATGTTGATATGGATGACACGACGAGTAATGTATTATAATATCTGTATGTGACGGCTTATAGTAAATTGCGAAAACATGTTTTCCATTTTCATTCGAAATTGTCACGTCTAAGAAATTAATTGAATTATTGCTTTCGAATGAAAATGGAAAACATGTTTTCGCAATTTACCATAAGCCGTCACATACAGATATTATAATACATAACAGTATAATAAAATTTAATCGTCGTGTCATCCATATCAACATAAAAGTCAGCATTCAATAGTTTTATTCATAGATTGATTAATAAAAGTAATCAGAAAATTTCAACTCATGTGAAATTGATTAAACAATTTTAGCCAATTGACTGTCTAAAAACTTAACTATGAGGTATCGATAACTGCGTCGATCTCGTCTATGAGAGTTTCTAGTACCAGTACCAATTATCATTATTTAAACTCAAGAGTCCATAAAAAGAAGAAACAGTGTGTTTTATGTTATATAGAGAGGAGGCCGTGTTCCCAGACTATATTGTGCGATTGTCGTTGAATAGGTGCTTCCATAGACTGGTTCTATATGATATCACAAAAAATTATCGGTTATAGGACTGCAATGCGAAAATTTACATTTTCTCCGATTTTATTTTTTTATGCAACCTGATTTTCATTGTAGGTTTCATTTTCATTTGAAAAGAGTAGTTGTCCAAGTCGTAAAATCATTCGAATAAACAGATTCCTAACGAAGAATACTTATAACAAGTAAATCAATGGGCACATGAGGAAATATAGGATGAATATAAATACAATACATAAAACGAAAATAATCGTGTTCTTTTCTATACCAATCAGAACATATGCTTCGATGATTTAAAACGATAATATTTAGGTTAAGTTAGGTTAAACTTCGTGTTATTTTCAAGACAAATCAGAACATGTGCTTTGATGAATATAAACGATAATGTTAAGGAATCCTGATTCTCATCACGTTCCCATATCAGCAAGTTAGGAGTTAGTTCGGTCGTCTCCGTGACGCAGTGGTGAGAAGTCCCTGCTGTAACACGGCAGGTCGCCGGTTCGATTCCGGCAGAAAGCCGGGATATTGTATTTGTCCCTGATCTAATTTACACAAAAATTATGTTGTTGGATAAATGTCTCAGAAGACAAGTCCATTGCCTATAAGGTTAAGGAAGGACGGACGTGGGCCAATTTCTCCGAGTCCTCCTTGAACATTATAGTATAGACCTATTAACAAGCTTTCGATCATTGCTAAAGTATTTGAACGTATAATTTATAAGTATCTTTTCTCTCATGTGAAAAATTTCATTATCCCACAACAGCACGGATTTCTTAAGGGTAGGACTCTGGAAACTAATTTGATCGTTTATAGTGAGTACCTGCAGAGTGCAATGGATTCTCAAATTCAGACTGATGCTACTTACACAGATTTTTCTAAAGCCTTCGACAAAATAAGTTTCGATATTCTCATTTTTAGACTAGCCGAAGCAGGTGTAAGTGGTTGGTTGCTTGAGTGGATCCAATCGTATCTACTGAATAGGTCACATTTCGTTAGTTTAAATGGTTTTAAATCTGAATCTTTCATTAGTACTTCTGGGGTACCGCAGGGAACTCATCTCGGTCCTCTTCTTTTCTTAATTTATATAAATGACATAGATAAATGTTTCCGGCATTCCAGATTCTTGCTCTATGCAGACGATCTGAAAGTTTTTAGATCTATCACATGCTTAAGGGACTGCCTTGATCTTCAACTAGATTTGAATAACTTGGTTGAGTACTGTAGAGAAAACCAATTATTTTTGAATTTAAATAAATGTTTCACGATAACTTTTACTAGAAACCATTCCCCTATCACTTTTCAGTACTCAATTGGAAATTCATTGCTGCGACGTGTGTCCACGGCTTTTGATCTGGGTGTCACTTTCGATTCGAAGTTGCTCTTCGATGCACACATAGATCGCATAGCAAATAGTTCAAGTCGAATGATGGGTTATATTTTCAGGAAAAGTAAGGAATTTAAATATGTAAAATCACTTATCACTTTATATTATGCTTACATCTACAGTAAATTAAATTTTGCCTCATGTATTTGGAACCCTCGTTATGATTGTTATTCCAACCGACTTGAACGCATTCAGAATAGATTCATACGGTTCATATGCTTCAAAACTAACTTTGTTATCCTGAACCAAGACTACGCTCCTGCCCGTAAATATTTCAATTTATTGTAACTTGAAAATCGTAGAACTATATCTGATATTTTGGTTTTGTTTAAAATATTGAACTTTGTATTTCAGGTACCTGAGATCTTGCACATGGTTACTTTTAATGTTCCTATGAAATCATTGAGGCACCACGACCTTTTATCTATAACTTTTAGAAAAACTAATAGTGCACAGAACTCCCTATCGACAGGATGCTACGTGTCTGCATTACGCATAGGAGTATCAATTTGTTTGGTGTCACATTGGCCTCTTTGAAGAGAACATTACGCTTGCTCTTTACTGACTGATATAAAATTCATTTAATCGTTCGATTTTGTAATATTCATTTTGTATTTCTTTTTCATTCTTTCTGTGAATACAACTCACTATTAATTTCTTATGTAATACTTTTTTTAGAACACTAGATTCTATGTAACTAATACTCATCTAGTGAATGTCATTTTGGCTTCGGCTGTGGACATTCCTTATATTGTACTTAAATAAATCAATAAATAATTATCATCATTATTATTGACATAAAACATATTTCATTTGAATAATCGTTTTAATCGTTTCAAATAATCCTGAATTTATTAATTGAAAGGAACGCGAGTTAGCCCACAGAAAAAAAAAATAAAGACTAAACCTACGAAAACGGAATTCCGTAAAATTTCAACTTTTCCTTCGGTGTTAGGGAAAACACGAAATAAAATCGAAATTCGTTTGCGTGGGTGCGTCAGTGACAAAATCAAAGAACTTCAACTAGTAAGTTTCAATAAGTCAACTCTAAGATATAACTGTAAGTAATTCAAAAATATGGCTAATTTCAGTAAGATCTTCTAATTACAGAAAATTTAAACTTCTTGCTTTATCCACAACGAAGCTATAGGAAGGTTGAAAGTGCCACACATAACTTGGGGAAAGGATACGAACGGTTATGTTTCCGCTTGACTTAGCGCGGGAACTGATTTTCCAGAAAATTTGGAATGAAAACTATTCTTGTAATCCGTGAATTGTTTTCAGCATATCAGAGTCCGATGTAGTGTGATATAATAGAACAGTAAAATATGTTTGTTTGTCCAACTACGGCAATAATAATATCACACATAACTACAACTCGATTCAACTGTATTTTTCTGGAAGTTGGACATCTTCATTTTAGTAACGATCCTGGCGCATTCGCCATACTGTATCAATATACGAACATGAACGTCTTATTTCATGTACTTCTTACTCGTGAAAGATCTGAACCCAAATCGACCCTGATAACAGAATGAAACCTATTCCATAATAAATTAGGTATTTCAGAGAATATATTGAAAATGGATTGGCTGAAAAAGGTCCTGAACAGATTATTCTTAATAGTTTTTAAAAAAAGATTTTGAATTTGATATTGCAACATCAAGCTAATGAAAAAATTTTATTCTGACTTAAAGCAGGAAAAGTTTAGTCGTTAGGTTACCTATTATTTTTTTGGACGAAATACTAGGTTGACAGGTATGAACAGGTATTTAGATGCTAGTAACTTTCACTTAGGATTATAGAAAAAAAATTTATATCAACATTTGCACAGTTTTATTGCGAACACGTTGATACAGAGTTTCTTGCAACAAATTTGGAGCCAATGGGGGTTTTCCAAAAAATATTTTTAAGTGTTCAGTCTGTGTTACTCGTACCAATTTCAGGAAGATTATATTAGAAATTTGAAGAAGTTCATTTTACAAGCTATCACGAAGAGTCGGTTACGAGGATTGTTTTTCAACCTCATAAAGTAAAACAAGGCTCCAAAATTCTAATTAAAGCTTCGGATATTCATTCTCTCGAAACTTTATTTGGAAATGAACAGAAACAACGAATTTTTCGAAAACCATGTATTAACGTGTTCGCAATAATACAGCGCTTAAGTTGATATAGAATTTTTCAATTATCGAATCAAGTGGAAGTAACTGTCATCAACAAACCTGTTTATAACTGGCAACCCAGTAGTTCGTCTTAATAAATGAAACGCAACCCAACGGTTGAGCATTTTATGAGATTTATACTTTAAGTCAGGATAAAATTTTTCTATTTTCTTGATTTTGCTACAATTAATCGAAAACCATTTTTGAAGAATAATTAGAAATAGTTTTCCAGGATCCTTTTAGTCAAATCATTTTCAATATTTTTCATATTATACTACGTTTATTATAAAATATACTTTATTATATTATCAGCTGGGTGAAGGTCGATTTAGGTTTGGATCTTATACTATCTTAACTTGATATTTTAAGAATTTATACTGATATAATAGATTTTGAAAAATTTGTCAGAATGAAAAATTCAAGGAGAATAAGAAAGAAATGGACACATAAGAACAACTGATTCTTAACATAAAAATAATGCAGTTTAGCTGAATTGATGTCATACCTAGTTCGATAATAACCAAAATACTGGGTGATCAAATCCCATTTTCTCGAATATATTTCGACTGCATCGAACTAATTTGGTGTATGGGGATTTCTCTAGGTGACAAATTCAAAAACGCAGGGACCAAAGGCCCCCGCGATTATTTTTCTCCAAGAGAGAAGGGTCGGAAGAAGTTATGTACGAAAAAAGGACTCCCTTGCTCAAACCACGGAGGCCTGAGTATTTTCGAAAAATTTCGTCGAAACGTCGACAGGAACGAATGGAAAATCGAAACGGCTAGATTTCTTCGGAATCGGAAATTCCGGTCTGTCGAAAGGAAATCGGAAAATGGTCTCCGCTTTTTTGCGAGTGGAGGCCCATACAAATTCTTCCATCGCATTCGATCATTTCAAAATCTTGACAAAGAACAAGCCTAAAGTTTCGCATATTGCGTCTCAATATTTTTATTGCCGTAAAACCCCGGAAACATCTTCCATTCAACGAAGGGCTTTCGCCAGACCGAAATTTCGCTCTATTTTCCTCATTCCAAGAATCTCCGTCGGCCAGTAAATGAGACTCAATGTGTTTGACAATGTAGTTTGAGCCAAAGAAAGTAGGATTTCAATTTCTGTGTTTACGAATCTATAAAAGCTAACCTACAAACATATCTGAAAAATATGAACTCTTCCATATATCAAAAGTATGACTAATGTATCATTCAGTTAAATGATCATTTTGTCAGTGGTATTAAGGGGGTATTCATGTTCAATGCAAATTCAGTAGTGACTCAGATGGAGTAGAGTGCTTGAAATTTACCTATTCTCACCATCAAAATTTATTTTTGGAACTATTGTTTTCATAGTTGACATCAGAACTTGATTGACTTCTGAGAATATTCGATATTCTTCTGTGTCATCTCAATTTGCTTAGAAGATAATGATTGTGAGTTCCTTCTATTCATAACACATTGTTACTCTTTCTTGAATAATTTTGTCAAGGCTGTTGAATATACCAGGTATTCCTCATTGATTTGAAGTTGAAATTTTCTCTTTTATAGGTGTCTGATGAAACATAATATAGGACAAAGGAACATGCTCCTGGTTATGTGAATCAGATTTTGGAGAAATTTCAACTACTACTTGTATATTTGACAATTTTGGTTACAGGTAATTTATGGTTTCATGGTGTAGTTTTACTATAGGTATTTCATATAATTGTTTAAAATGTGTTCATCATGTAATATGGAAATATGAAGTTGTTTTAATGCAATTTGTTCCTTTCATTTTCATTTCAGAGTATATTATAAAGTTTCACAAGGACACGAATTGAAGAAAAGTAAAATAGAGGTCTCAGTCAGTCTAGACATTTTTAATATTTCTCAGATGTGGAATATGAAAATTGGAGGAATATGCAAAGAATGAGAAGACGAAGATGTGGAAGGTACATGAGTAAAATTCGAAGAAAATGTAGTGAACACAGTGACAGATATATATAGAATATTAGTAAGAGATAGTTCTAGAAAGTAGAACACTCTGTTGAAATGAAGAAATTAAGGATGAAATAGCAGAGAAGAAAGTTCAATGGAAGAAATACAAACAAAAACTGCCAGAAATTATATCGAATACAATGAACAGAGTATGAAAGTAGAGAAAATAATGAAGCAAGCAAATGATAATTGAAGATTCTAGTAAGAAAATGAGGGTTAAAGATCTAGGAAATTAACATTTACAAGAAATAGTTTTATCTAGACTGATATTAGTTAGCATGATCGTATTGTATCTGAATGTTCATAACTCAATATATAAATTTGTGGATACTTGAATCTCATTTTTCACAAGAACACTTCAATTCAGAAGATATTTCTTCGTTCTGGTAAATAAATTGTTTGAATCCAAGGTCAATTAGAATTTTTACAAAAAAATATGTATAGGGCACATAAGGAAAAATTTCTATGTATTCAGTAGCATTCCTTCATGTCATTACTAATTTCTTTCTTTTGTTTTTGGATACTCTCAAAAATTTTAATTTGAGAAGAACTTTTATTTCCTATTTCATTAATATACTTGAGAAGTATTTCTTTCATCTTGCTATTTTAAGCTTCGTTGTTCATTATAATTCTTGAACATTTTTGTTTGTTTTTCCTTTAACCTGCATTCTGCCACCTGAATTAATATTTGAATTTTTGATGATTGAATTTTTATGCCTAAAGGGTGATTGTACGATTTGTTTTTGAATCAATGTTTGATCATTTTTAATTTTTTCTTTTGCTAACTCAATTGGAGAAAGTTGAGATTTCCAGATTTAATGTATCTCCTTGAATTGGAATAGTAGTGAATACTTTTGAAATTCGTATGATTGATGAGCCAGTGTCCATAAAACAATCCTGAAAGCTGCTTCACCATAAGGATGTGTGAGACATTATATGAGAGAAGTCCGTATAATTAAAAGAACCATTAAGTATACATATCAGTGAATATATGTGACATTCCGTATATATAGAGTTGGGTATGAAAGGCGTTTAGTTTCTTTGGTGTTTTGTATATTAGGCGTATGATATATTAGCCGCTTAGATTATTGGGCGTTTTTGTGTATGAAGCGTTTAGCATATTAGCTGTTCAGATATAAAAAGGCGATTTTAATGGGCTTACTAGTGTAAAATAAAATGAGAGTTGATTAATTAAGATTTTGCAAGAAACCAACACATATTGTTTCATCCATTGTGATGTATCGAGGAAAAAACTCGGCTTTATTAAGGTAAATTATTTTCAAACAGTGCTCAGAATCAGGAACACGTTGCTGTGTTTGATCGAGAGTCAATAAGTACGGCACCCATTCTGCACATAGTTTCCGTATGTCTAAATATTCTTTTGAAATAAATCCTACACGTTCTAGGGATATCTTCAGTGTCTCGGCTATCTCGATCATTTTCATATTTCGATTATTCAAAACAATTTTGTGTACTTTTCTTCATCCTTGACAGCCTCTTTGGGACGTCCACTGCGTTCATTATCTTGAATGCTCATATCCCCTCTTTTTAACTTTACAAACCACTTTTCCAACGTTGATTTTTTCTTTTATCGATTTTTTCAACAATTACAAGAGTTGATATACTTTCACTGCTATATCTCGCGAACCAATGGTCGAAAAACTGAAAACATTTCACTCATGTCTAGTTAAGATTAGTACTAACTGAAAATCTTGTGTATTTGACCTTAGTAATGCCTTCAGTCAATCAGCCTACGAACTAGTAAATGTCATCATTAACAGTGAATAAAATATTATTTATATTATTAAAATGAAAGGTTCTTCATCTATAGTTAAAGTTTAACCTACCATTGTTGCTTTCGGTGGAGAAGATCCTGTTCCGCTCACGCGGCCATGAGCAATCTGAAATTATTTATCTGATTTTTTATATTATAATTGTTGACATTTACGAGCTACCTCACGTCCGTTGAATTTGGTCTGAGCAAGAACCTTCTTTTCACCATATGAATACATTCTATTCTACTGGGAACAAACTACCTGATAACAATACCACTAAAACAACATAAACCATTCAACATAAAATCAGCCCATAACAACAATGAGATCCCATAATTACATAGACATGTAATGTCGGTTTACAATTAATTGCTGATCCTGATATTTCAATAATAAGAACAAGTAATGTGTTCTTTGGAATTTTACTTAATAATTATGATTTGTAACGCGTTTTACTACACCGCAGCTTCTTCAGACGAATGAATGTACAGAAAATAAAAATGAGAATATAAATATAAATGTTCTTAAGTAATTAAAAGCTTATTGGGTTGATTCTTCTTAAGTGGTTATTTATGACAGGTATTTCCAATACAATTAAGGAATAGAGTGCTCCCCGAAGAGATTCAATAGAGGTGAAGGGCTTACTTAAATCGACTTGTTCATTGATGAGTCTACCTGAGTGTTTGTATTTATTGATTTCTAAAGTTTTCCAAAGATCTACCTTCCAATATTCATTATCTGTATGCAAAATTTCAAACTGTGGGTCGAAAGAGTGATTATTTTCTAAGAGATGATTCGCGTAATTTGATTCTGATTTTTTATTTGAAAAACTGCGTTTATGTTCCGATATTCTAATACTAAAATTTCTATGTATTCTACCAATGTAGAAATTATCACAGTCATTGCAATTAATCTATTAACACCTGATTTAGTTTTATTATTTTTGTATATATTTGACTAAATTATTATTAGTTTGGAAAGCTATGTTGAAATTATTGCTTCTCAAGAATGATTTCAGTTTCTCACTTGTAATGCCAACGTAGGTTAAGGTGTTGAATTTTTGTTTCAATTTATCGACAGGGTAAACTTCATTCAATGCGATTCTACTTTGTTTTTATTTAAAATATTATTTATTTTTTGGAATTGTAACCATTATTTTCGGCTATTTGTTTAATCAAATTTAATTCTCTGTTGAAATTTTCTGGTGATAACGGGATATCAAGTAAAAGCCTCCCAAATGCAACTGATATTTCAATGCCGAACATCGTATCCAAATTATTCATTATATCGATCCTTGATAGATGTGTAATTCAATGTAGTTGAAATTTACTTTTGAAAATTTCTTTGAAAGGAAACAATCGAAGATTCACCCTGATGGAGCTATGAAGACCTTGTTTGAAAGCTTCGAATCATTGAATTGACTTTCGATGTAGGAAGCCTGAATAAAAATTTACTTTTAACCTGAAAAATATCTTCTTTGTCGATAAATTCAATTTTAGTGAATGATGATAATGATGATTATAATGATGATGATGAGTGATAATAAAATAGTGACCACTTTATAGACATCTTTCGAAGAAGAATTTGATAACTAAAACTTTGTTGGCAAACCTGGTTATTGATTTTTAGATTTTCGAATTGCCGAAGGAATATTTCCAACTCCAGAACTGTATGAAGAAGATCATGACCTAATATATTCATCTCAGTCACAGTATAACTCATAGATCTTTTCTTTGTCTAACTTTTCCGACGGCATAGTAATTTCTCATTCCGAATCTTCTAAAGGGATTCAAGTTTGTTTTCTCACTATAAATACCAGTTAAGACTGCACCATTCAGAATCCCGTACAATCAAACGTAGCCATTTATTTCCGACCGAATTGTTTCGTTAACCCACATTTCCCCTTACGACTTTGTTTTGGAATTGTGCCTTAAATAAATTTTCTATATAAGAAAAAGGGGATCGGGGAAAAGCTATAACGTTTACGACTGGCGTCGCCGCCTCTATGTTGGATTTCATCTATCATTTACTTCCAAATTTTTTTAATATTCTTAATAATTCATTCGTGCTATGAGTATATTCATTCAACTTATATTGCTCCATAGAGTTCCAAAGAACTCGATTGAATCGAATTTTAGGATAGTGATTCATGTTCATTCTTTTCACTATTCTCGTTGTTTCCAACAAAATTAATATAACGATAATTCGTGCTGTGATCAATTTTTCATTCAAAAATAGAAATAAAAATCTCTGAATATTTCACACTACGCTGCGAGTTCAGCAATGCAAACCTCAGGCAAAGGGTTGCGTTGTAGACTATAGTCGTCAATTTCTCACTTATAATAATGTACTTCCACAACGATCTGTTCTCTTAACTTAATTATTTGTAGAACTTCGTATATAAATTTTACTCTTGTAGGTGATTTTACTTTACCTCTCCGTCACGATAGCTTCGTAACTATTGAACAGATACCGTCAACATCTCAGCGATGCTAGCTACAAAACGGTCGAATGTGGAGACGCTGCTTTTCAGGTTAGAACAACAGTATGAATTCGTTAATTTCTGGCATACTCAAAACAGCTTAAAAAATTGTCAAAGACCATTTCTTTGAATTACTATGTTGTTTCATTTCGCTTAATAAGGCGAGTGGTGAACAGGTGCAGACTTACGTTTTATCTCTAGTATTGTTTTTTACCAATTGAATTGAGAAAAATGTCATCATGGTAAAGCCTTGTAACTATCAGAACTATCTCGTTTTTTTTTAAGACGAATGAGAAGTAAGAGTTACATCTTTCGTGAAAACGAACAGGTCGGTCAAAGTACTTCCTCGCAATTTTGTAGATTCTGGTAGGAATGTCTACCAACAAAACAAAACAGAAGGCTTGAAATTCCAAAAAGGTGAAATTATTCAAATTATAAAATAAGGAACAACAATAATTCATATGAAGCGCGCATTCAAAAAGCAGGCGGACAATACTTAAACTGAATCAACTAATTACTAGTGGTCGTTACTTGATACAACTGAATTTGAAATTTGATTTAAACTTGTTCAATTTGTTTGTAACTCGTTTTGACGACGAAGCGACTTCATCAGACAGATACAAAATGAAAACTAAACTGAGGTACAACAATTTATACTGGGTGATTCAAAAATGGCGCTGTGTGTAGCTCGTACAATCTTGAAGATTTCATTTGGATCGCTTTGCAGTAAACAGGGTGTCCCAATTTTCTATAAGAAATTTGGGGTGTTTTTTTCAGAATGGAAGACCAGTTTCTTGTTCAAGATTCAGGAGCGGCCAAAACTCTGCTATAATGTTTTTAAGTAATAAGTTTTTTTGGTGAGTAGTTTCGTCACAATATTTCTTTTTCCGTGAAAATTCATGAAAATAGGCCCTCACATCATCGCATGCTCCTTCAGCCAGAGAGGATGAATACTTTTTCCTTTCGTTTCTTTATTGCGCAAGGCTAACTTTATTGATGAATTGAAATAGATTATCCTCATTTTATACAGGAATGACTCAAAAAAATTATTGAATATTGTAATTTTAAAAATAGCCTATCTTGATTCTTTCAAATGGAGCACCCTGTATTTTTTTATTCATGTCAACATGTCAAATATTGTGCTATATTTTTACAGAAGTAACCTCATCTTTCTCTTCGATCATTTTCGAAATATTCGATTATTTGTAAAAATTTCTGATGGAAATTCTACAAACCGTATTAAACTCATCGATATGCATCATTATTCGCACAGAAGTTTTTTTCTGTAATGATTCAAGTAGTAAGAAATGAAAGCTAAGCAAGATAATTCTTTAAACGAATGATAAAATCAAGATGATTAAAACGTAAATCGAGGTATGTGTTGACATTTTTCCTTAATTGTGCCTTCTGTCAGGTGTCCGGACATATCATATTATGCATTTCACATTGTGAACTTATCAGTGTTTTGTTATTAAACGTTGTTAAAATGAAGTTTGAACCCTCTTTTCTCAATTCTTTGTGGGCAAGTAGAGTTTATGCACAAAGGTTTCCTGATAAGAGGCTCCCTGATGCAAGATTCTTTGAAAAACTTCTAATTAGATTTATCGAAACGGGTAATATCACTTACAAAAAACATGAAAAACCAAAAACTGCTACAGCTGAAGACAACCAGTTATCAGTTTTGTTGACAGTGACAGAGGACCCATATAAAAGCCAAAGAGAGATTTCTCAGTTAACAGATATAAGTCAAACTTCCGTCCAGAGAATCTTGAAAGTGAATTAATTTCATGAATATCATGTACAGCTACACCAGGAACTGAATAATCAAGACTGAAAATCGAATCAATTTTTGCAATTGGGCAAGAGACAAATAGGGGAAAATCCAAATATGTTTCACAGAGTTCTTTTCTCGGGGCAACTTTCCACAAGAATGGGCTTGTTAACAGGCACAACTTTCATTAATACGCCACGGAAAATTCACACCTCATGAGACAAATAGATCACCAGCATCGTTGGTCCTTGAATGTATAGGCCGCTATAGTAAATGGATATCTAATTGGGCCGCACATTTTCGACGCGCACCTCAATAGTAGAATGTATTTAGATTTTCTGCAAAATCATCTACCAATGTAACTTGCCGGTGTACCAGAGCATATATGACAAGAATTGTGGTTTCAATAGGATGGAGCACCAGCTTATTACTCACATCAGGTTAGGGAGCATTTGAATCATGTATTTCAAAACAAATGTATAGGACGTGATGGTCCTGTTAGATGGCCAGATAGGTATCCGGACCCTACAAGTTTAGATTTTCTCTTGTTGGGTTATATCGAGGGCATCGTTTAGCAGATTCCTTATACAACACAGTTGGATATGAGGCAGAGAATAGTCGATGCCTTTCATTCAGTTAATCCGCAAATGTTGTCGAGAGTTCAACGCTCTTTCCTCAGAAGGATTGAGTTGTTTCTACAAAAAAACGGGCAACATTTCAACCACTTATTGAAATACCTAACCTAACCTAACCTAACACCTTGTAGATCATCTCACCAAAAACCAATCTATTACGTATTTCATACACGACTACCTTAAAATATCTCCATTTCTCTGATCAAGTATAATGGTATGTACTAATTAACTCTTCTTTTGCAACCTCTGATTTTATTATTTTAGTTTATTTTTTTAAATTCGAAAATGGTCGAAGATAAAGATAAGGTTACTACTGCAAAATATGGGACAATACTTTATGCGTTGGCATGAATAATAAACTACAGGATGTTCCATTTGAGAAAATCAAGATATGACATTTTAACATTACAACATTCAATAATTTCTTCGAGTCACTACTCTATAAAATGAGGATAATCTATTTCAATTCATCAATAAATCTATCCTTGGAGAATAAGAGAACGAAAGGAAAAAAGTATTCATCCTCTCTGGCTGAAGAAGCATGCGATGATGTGAGAGCCTATTTTCATGAATTTTCACAAAAATATTGTGACGAAACTACTCACCAAAAAAAAACTTATTACTTAAAGACATTATAGCAGAGTTTAGGACGCTCTTGAATCTTCAACAAAAAAGTGGTCTTCCAATCTGAAAAAACCTCCCGCAATTTTTTTATAGAGAATTGGGACACCCTGTTTACTTCAAAATAAATTGCTGAAGTAGATTTTTACTTTCTAAATACAATACAGTTCGAACAAGAAATGAAATCTTCAAGAGTATATGAGCTACAGAGCACCTCACTACTGGTGAATCACCCAGTATATGATATGCAATAAAAGTGAGTAAACCCACCTTAGGCATTTCACAGAACTATTATCTAAATGACTCAGTCAGGATTAAATTAAGTGAAGGATAATTATCGACATAATTTACCTGTTCGTTCTATAATATAATATGTTAGAGATGTATTTATTTCAAGTGAATCCCAAAAATTAATTATAAGGTTTTTATTAGATGGACGTAAAATTTAGAATAGAGGTCGACATTGTGATTTTCGTCGAATCGTTCAAATCTTTCCTGTGATTAAAATTCGCACTTTTCATTGATGAAACTACGATAATGTTGATTGACTCTAGTATAATCATTACGTTATACTGATATACATCTTACTACAAGAACCGCAGCTCAGTTTGAATACAACCGATTTCTTTCTGTTATTTGTTATACTTTAATTATTTTTGATATGTTTCGATTGGTTATTATTGGTTCGGAATGTAATAGATAACTGGACTTTTTCCAGTAAATGTTACTTATTGTTAACCGTCCAAATGAATGTAAGTTTATAATTTGAGTGTTGATCATTAGAGTAAACCAATTATCTTGCCGATTTGTGATAAGTATTTCAGTTGAAATATTAGGATTGTAAACATCATTATAAGCTATTCATTTAATAAAATAAAGTTGTTCATCAAAATTATGTGATGATGAGGGAACATTCAATAATCTGAGAATCATGCTGTAGAAAGCTGCAATTTCTTGTTGAACCTGATGGAACGGCTTATTCCGAAATTGTCAATTAGGTAATAGTTTAATCTTGAAAGTTGATTGAGTTTTTTTCAAGTTTAGTAGTGAATTTTATTTTGCGATTAAATGAATTCATAAACTTTACGAAAAAATTTAGCTGTCGTTCTGCATAAGTAAAACATACAATATCATCCACATACCGAAATCAATATAAAAACTGTTGAGCTATAAGATTGTTATGTATTGTGGTTTTCTAAGCTATCAATGAAAATTTCTGCTAATAGTGGAATGAGAGGATTTTCAACAGTAAAGTTCTTATCCAAACGATAAAATGAAGACTCAAAAACAACATTTGTTTCCCGAACCTATCAAATAACAACAATATTTCGTGTTGAATTAAAGGATTCAGGTTATTGAGTTCCGTACTTTTTCAGTAATACAGATTGGATCTGTAGGAGAGATATTTAGAAATGAGTTATTAAAAGTAGCTAATTTTGCGGTATTTGGTAGATGTGCTTATTATCTGTTAGTTCATTGGACTTTTTGATGGAGTATTAGGGTTCAAGTCGACAATCGTTTTATCAAATCAATTAAAAAATTAGATATCTTAACCGTAGGATCTGAAATCCCGGTTTATGAAATATAATGAAATATTATAATTGGGGAGCAAGTCGGTGCTTTACTACTTTACTTCGAAGAGGTTAGACAAAATGTTGTTCGTGATGCAGTTGAATCTTTGGGAGGCTCTAAATCCACTGACTATTATGACTTGTCTACCATCATCCTTAAGAGAAATAACAACAGTATAATTAGCCCTTTAACCATTTTCGTAAATAAATGTACAACAGAGGGGAATTTCCCTGAATGCCTCAAAGTCTCTAAAACGATTCCTGTATTTAAAAAAGGGGACATTGGCGACATAAAAAATTATCGTCCAATTTCCTTTGTACCGGTTTTCAGTAATGTTTTTGAGAAGATACTGTGCAACCAAGTGGTAAACCATTTTGAGTGAAGAGGCTTGTTCTCATCTGACCAATTTGGTTTAAGGAAGAACAAGAGTACATCTGATGCTATTTTGTCCTTTATCGACAGGACGGTTGAGTGCTTTAAGCTCAGTTTTCGTCTTGTCGAAAGCGTTCGATTGTCACTCTCAGTTTTCGTTGACTTGTCGAAAGCGTTCGATTGTGTTTCTAAACATGAACTGTTTATGCAAGCTCTATAGGTACGGTTTCAATGATATAAGTCGAACCATCAAATGAGAAATAGGGCTGATTTCCATGGCTCTGAGACAGTTTAATTCCTTGGCATTCATCTTAACCCTACCTCAAAGTCGGATGTACACGCAAAACATCTCTCCTCGAAAATAAGTAAAAACACATTTTTACTTCGACACTTAGCTTCTGCCGTTTTTTGCGACCTTTTTGAGAACCGTCTATTTTTCGACGATCGAATCTCACTTGAGATATTGTATTGTTGCCTGGGGTGGCTGTGCCTCTCGTGAAGAGCTCTTTGGACTTCAGCGCCGACCGGTAAGGGTGGTAGCTGGTTTGGGCAATCGGGAATGCTGAAAATTACCTTCGAGAGACTTGCATACTCTAACTCTTCCTTCTATGTTCATTTTAGAATGTCCAGTCTTAGCTCACATAAACAAAGATCTTTATTTTGTCTAACTCAGATATACATACTTATTACACTAGAAACATGAAAGATCTCGGAATAGATATGTTCAGACTTACTGAATAGCAAAATGGGCTGAACTTCTATTCCAGAACATATCAAAGAAATCCCTACTATAAATGTATCCTATTCAATTGAAGAGTTTTTGAATTTTGATGTGTCTGTGTCGTAAATATTCTTTTAATTATTAGGTATTTTATTATATACATAACTTATGTATCCCATATTTTGTTATTATCAAGTCTATACGCAATATACATAAACATTATCTGACCTGTGCAAGCGAACTTCTGTAATATTGTAAATCCACCAATAAAGTTTCTTCTTCTTCTATTAGTTTGAATATCGAGTAAAAATAAATTTTTATTTTATTTTGGAATCGATCAGCTGGATGAAAATGAATTTTTCATAGAATTTGGGAGTTAAGAACACCGTTCTAAAAAGACAATTAGTTTCGTTCGATACTACTACGGTATTACTTTTATCTGCTTTGGTAAAAGGATCTCTTCCTTAATTAATTAAGTTTTTATGATTCTTATGGTATAGAAACCCTCGAGTTTATTTTCAGGTAATATGGAAGTTTGATATTTAATAAGTTATTCATTTTCATGAACATTTTAAGGACAAATTCGGTGTCTACATTTAGATCGGTGTCGATCTAAATTTTTACGTATTTGAAGTGAATGAACGTCTGTAACCTCTACTTAACATTTTTCAGAAGAAAAACAAAATAATTATATCAACTTGTTTTAGATAACGAAATGGCCCTCAGAAATTCAATTAAGCTTGCAGTCCCTTCATAGTGACAACCAACTCGTACACTACAACATATTTACCTGCTATACTTGAATCAGTCAGGATTCGCCGAATAATCTTGCATCAAGACAATACAACATCTCACAAAACACAACAAAAAGCTGAGATTTGACATAACCTTAAATTAAGAGCCATTCCATATCCGCAAAAGACACCTGATTTGGCTATATGTGACTTCTGGTTGTTCTTCAACCGTGAAAGATATTTATGTAGTTGAGATTTTAAGACAGAGAAGAAGATCGAAAAGGCAGTGCATCACTTTTTTGGGAGTAAAAGGTGGTCGGACTCAAGTCTCTCAGATGTGAAAGCTTTTGTTACATTGCTTTGATGTCAGAAAGTATTACATGGAGTATAAATACAAAATTATACGCTTCCTGTATTTCTTGTATCTCATAATATACAGTGTAGCCCTTGTATAGAAAGCATTTGAAATCAAGTAATGAATAAATTACGTTAAGTTACTAAATGGTCCAATTTAATGCGAAATGCATCAGCTTACTAATAGAATGGAAATTTTAGAATAAGTGTCTCATTAAACTGAAGAATCACTTTCCTTTCTCAAACGTTTCCAGCGAATTAAATCAACAGTTCATCAATCTCATTTAAATGTGAAAATATGATTTAAATTTTTCTTCTAGTGATACTTTGTACTGAAGATAATGGGGAAGACTTACCGTAGCCGCAACCTGAATAATATTATTCAAAGATTATTGCTCGTGTCGACTATACCTTCTATTTCGGAACACTCTGAATAGAACATACACGAATCCGCATTTGTGTGGGTTTGTATTACTACATAGATATGAATTCTAATTATGAACATGCATGTATTCCACCATAATACCTACATTCCGATACTCGACTATCACTCGAGAGGAATACAATGCTATATTTGACAATTAATTATCCTTCATGTCGTCTTGAAATACGAACAGATTGTTAATAGAAATTATCGATTTTCAGTTATATTGTTCCAATTATAAGTACGAAGTTTAGTAGCTATTTACTTGGATCTGAATATAATTTTGCAGGGGAAGGGGATGTTTTTCCGCTTTCGTGGCGATAATTGCCATAGACTATCCATCCCCTTAATATCTATTGTGGTAGGTTTTTATGTATCCGCAAATATTCACTCGATTCAACTCAATAAGCTTGAAATCTTTAAAAAATTTGCAATATTCAAATGTCTTGTTGCTCAAAGTTTACTGAATTGGTAGTGCGTAGATAGAAATTGTCACGAGAATAACGAATTATCGAATATGTGAGTTTATTTGTGTATTGTTATGTAATTTATTGGTTTTCAGAAGTCTACGAAGCAGTCATATATAAAAACCATAAAAATAAAAATAAAAGCATATAGGACATGAACAATGAAAAAAACGGAATACAAAAAATATACATGGGTAGAAAACAATGGAACTATTCAACCATGGAATCAAAATATTCTTCTATCGAGTAAAGGGTTTTTTCAATTAATAGCGACTGTATTTTAGTTTTGAAAGATTCAATGCTCAGATGTTTGAATTTTTGCGGCAATTGATTGTACACTTTCCTCCCTAACCACTCGTAAGGGTTTTTGACAGTCGGACTATTGGTTGAGCCAGATTTGATACTGGTGAATATGGGAGTGTCTCAGGATTTCATCCTTAGTTTTATGAATATTGCATAAACAGACAAGTATATTTGAGGCCGGAATGGTAAGAATTTTCAGATCTTTGATAACTCCTTGCAGCTTGTTGTAGCAGTATCCCCCATAATTGCTCTAATGGCTCTTTTCTGTTGCAGAAAAACTCGAAATCTAAAGAAGCATATATATCAGGAAAGTGCAACGACATCGAACAATGTGAGAAAAAATACGATTTCTATAACTTGCACAAGAAAATTAAAGAGTTCACTTCGAAGAAAAGTAATGCTCACCGAACAACTAGCTAACTGAATAAAGACGGAATGCTAAAAACAGAAGCCTCTGAGATCATGGGCATATGGAAAGAATACGAAGAGAAATTGTTTGACGATACACGCCCCGAGAGATACAATTTAACTGATGTTACAGACGGGCTACCGATACTGAAATGTGAGATGGAGAAAGCGGTCTTTGGCATAGAAGATAATAAATCCCCAGGCCCCGATGGTGTACATATCGAGATCCTTGAAGTTATGTGTGAATCCGACCCAAGATTTCTTGATATTTTAGTAAAATTATTTAACAATATCTATGATACTGGAGTAATACAGGAAAATTGGATGCACTCGACATTTATTCCCATTCCAAAGAAACCAAACGCAAAATCCTGCGACCAAGACCGCCTAATAAGTCTAATTAACCACTTGACTAAGACATTCACAAAAGTGATCCAGAACAGAATCTACACAAAATGCGATCTAGAGGTCAGTGAATCGCAATTTGGTTTCTGTAATACTCTGGGCACAAGAGATGCTATTTTTGCTCTGCTGGTTTTAGTCCAGCGTTGCAGAGACACAAATATATATATATATATATATATATATATATATATATATATATATACAATATATATATATATATATATATATATATCTGCTTTGTCAACTTTGCTAAGGCATTCAATAGCGTCAACCATGAACGACTCGTATCCATCCTACAAAAAGCAGCTCTTGACAATAAAGACGTAAAAGTAATAACTAATCTCTACTGGGGGCAGACCTGTCGGGTCAAAGTACACAATAGCTTCACGGATGATGTCGAAATAAAGAAAGGCGTACAGATACAATAGATACACGGAAGAAAATTTCAAGGAACGCTGTACGAGGTAGAGGCAGGTATAAAGATGAATGGAGAACTGATCAACAACATCAGATATGCTGATTATACAGTTATACTCGCCAGCGAAGTTAACGAATTGCAGCAACTAGTGGAGAGAAAGCAAGTCGTTAGTGAACAGTATGGCTTGAAGCTCAACGTTGAGAAAACCAAGTGGATGCGTGTTAGTAAACGACCACAACAATGGGAACAACTGATAATAGGCACGAAACCAGTGGAACAGGTCAACAAGTACTCCTATCTCGGATCTTTCGTAAGTTCAGATTGGGATCAGTCCATGGCGATAAAAAAAAGAATTGAGAAAGCAAGAACAGAATTCAACAACATGAAACCATTATTCATCAGTAGAGATCGATCTATCAATTTAAAATACAGACTGGCAAAATGCTACATATTCTCAATCCTATTGTATGGTGTGGAACCATGGACGATGGCCGAAAGACTAATGAAAAAACTGGAGCTGTGGGTCTACCGCCGCATTCTACGCATATCATGGACGGACCACAATACCAACGAGGAATTCCTCCGTAGGCTTGATGAATAGAGAGAAATCTTATTTACCGTGAAAAAACGTGAAATGGGGTACTTTGGACACATAACGCGTCACGAAAAATATCGCCTCCTCCAGCTTATCATGCAGGGTAAAACGGACAGCAAGAGAGGCCCTGGTAGACGAAGACATTCCTGGGTGCATAATTTGAGTCAGTGGTACGGGCTCACTACCATACAGCTCTTCAGAAGTACAGCTAACAAGATACGAATAACTATGTTAATCGCCAACGTCTGTACCGGATTAGGCACCAAGAAGAAGATTGCAGCTTCTTTATTTACAATGTAAGTTACTCTTCTGATGGAGTAAACTGCAGATGACAAATTTTTACATAGTACTTCTATATGCTCATATCTGCAGGGTCTTCTAACGAGCTGAAAGCCCAATAAACTGCCTGTCCCTGTCTCAGCAGGTTTTCTTAAAGTGAATATAAGATCTTGGGTCTTATTGCTGTTCTATTTCAGACCATTAGCTTCCAACCACGCTGCGACTTGGTTGAACTTATCTCCATCAATGCGCTGCAGATCGCTTCTTTCTTTTCCGCGACTAATTATAGTTGTATAATCGGCGTAGATACACTCATTCTCTTGTCCTAAATGATACGCCATGTTGTTTATATACACGCAAAACAACAACGGGCCGAGAATTGAGCTCTGAGACACACCTAAGTCAGTATTCTGCTAACTAGATTGGCACTTGTTCCAAACAACAATCTGGCTGAGGTCGGCAAGATAAAATTTCATCATATCGAAGGTTCTGCCTCTGACTCCACAGAAATCTAATTTGTACAATAATAAATCGTGGTTTGCACAATCAATAGCCTTACTCATGTTAAGACACGACAGGGCTGCTTCACTCTTGTCTTCGAAAGAATCTAAAATATCCTCTATTTTGTCCATCATGGCCGTTATGGTCGATTTGAGTTTCAAACAAAATAAATAAGAAGGAGGTAGGTGAACACAAAATATGGAAATGAATATACTGTAAAAAATATTGGAATAGTAGTGATACACCAATTGTTAACATTTTCTCAGTTCTTGTAAAATAGGAAACGATATTGAAGAAGTTATTGCAGCTATTTGCATATCTGAGCATTCGATTTTGAGCATATTACATATTTGATTAATCAATCGCCTTACCAAAATTCGAGGGAGATTGTAAATTACTTATATATATATATATATATATATATATATATATATATATATATATATATATATATCGTTTTGATAATGAGGAAAAATTAACATTAGCTCAAATAGAAAAGAAAAAATTCAAAGTACACACTTTTTTTTTCTTGTATGTATGATGTTTCTTCGAAATACTGGGACACAAATTGAAAATATAAAAATATTCAAATAAATATATCTTAATATAAGAAATCGAACAACTAAAAAAACAATGATATTGAATTTCACAAAATATAGACTAAAAATTATTTGTTTGAGAAAGTCTAAGCTTGATGAAAGTTGATATACATTTTTTAGATATAAACAAAGATGTTCGAATTTTTGATATTTTGACAAATTTATGACGTGTTTTATCACATTGTGGCTTCTTCAGGCGAGTAGTTCATTTAATAAAAGAATGATATGCCTCATTACATGGTAAAACCAGGTACTCAACAAAAAGGTGTTTTATCATTTGAGAACTGAAAAGATTGGGTAATGGTGATGAATTAAAGTCTGATTGAGTCTAAGGTAAATTTTCAGAATTTTTCCATTTATTGCTCCTTACTGCGTCCATAGTTTCAGTTTCAATTTATTACTTTCATTATGTGAAATATCTAAATTATTATTTAAAGTATGATTTTCTTCTAATACTGATTTACAAAATTAAAATCGGATTTTCACAACTCTTTTGTTTTTGTTCAGATATCCTAATATTGAAATTTCTAAAGTTCTTCTCTCATAAATTTTATAACAATTTCTCCAAGAGGTTCTTCTTCTAATATGATCGTCAGTATTGTTTCACGTGAACATTTTGAACATACAGTCGATGAGAGTTTCCCCATTTTGAATAAACTAACCAAAAATATAATATTTTAACTAATGGTAAACCTAGTCTAATTTTAGAGTAATTCTTCGCATATCATAATTTGAAGATAGCTCTCTCGTGAAAGTTGTGAAATTTATATTGGTAGAACTATTAGAAATTTTAACATTAGGATATCTGAGCTTAAACGCAGTTTTAACAAACAAAAATCTGATTCTTACCATCTTATCATGTACAAAAACCATAATTTCAATGATAATTCTGTTATTTTACATAAAGAAAATGATAGATTGAAACTGAACATAAAGAAATCATTGAAATCAATTCACAGAAAAATTCCAGAAATTTACGTTATAGTCAATAGGAGTTAAATTCGTCATCATTACCTGATCTTTCCATTTCTCAAAAGATGCAAGCAGGTTTTGACTTTCTTCCTATATATAATATATAGGTCATATCTCTTAAAAGTAGTACTTACCTGAAAAAGGCACAGTGTTGTGAAAGACGCCATCAGTTTGTCAATAAGTTAAAATGAACATAATTGTTCTATTCATTTCCAAAAAAAAAAAAATATGTGTTCCGAGTCATTGTCATTTATACCTGAGAAACGAATGAGAGAAGTGGGGACAAGCGGACGCCAAGCTACTCGTCAGTTATTGCTAGATTATTCGATTATACTTGTGAGCTAATGAAATTTCTTCGAATTCTAATGAATCAGATGTAACCCAACGTAAAAATAGGGTTTATATGAAATCTTAGAAATGATTATCATTTATACGATGTTCTGAAGAACTAGTTGCTAAATCATCATGAATTATTGATTCTTCATGCTCGTCTACTCTGATATTGATGGACCCATATGAAAAGCAGGACAATCTTGAAAATACAATATTTATACACCACTTTTTCATCTCTCTCTAGTGTATCTTTGTTATTGACCAAAAAGGACAAGGATTTCTCTCATTTGTACATAATGTGTTGATTTCTTTGTATTTTAATATTTGGTTTAATTAAGTATGTTTTTGTGGGATATTATTAATGCTGTGATATTTTATTTCATATTCATATTCATATTATCTTGAATTAGGTACGAAAACACATCAGATATCTAAGTCCTTGATAGTAGTTTGCATACTCATGAAATCAAAATGTCCTTCGAAAATAAATTAGAATTCTTAACACATTAGCGTAAAATAAAGGGTACGATAATAATATCATACATAGAGTAATAGGTAAACAACAACACAAATTATTAATTTTCTCAATTTACCCCACTCTCCAGGTTTACAAAACAATGAAACGGAGCATTCATTAATTATTTCTCACTAATAAGTACTAAATTATGCCATATCATCCAACATAGAATCGAAATATAAGCGAAAATAGAGAACAAATGACAACGACTGTTCCTGATGGCCGTGTAGGTGATGCTGAGTTAAAAAAAATACAAACTATCAAATCGATTAGTCTTACTCAGTCATTCCAGATTATTCTGTCAACCTAGTAAGAATCAGTATAATATATAAATATTCACGTCGAAAGCCTGATCTTTTTATTCAAGATATCTGTGATTTGGTACTAGTCGACTTTATGGTTTTGTGTAAGTATCATTAACAATACTGCGACCAAGAAGATTTGATCTTTCCCAAACGAAGCTTTAATGTAATTAGGCAACGCAATATTGCAAATCAATTAACTGCTGAAGAAATCAAATTGCACGAGAAGAGCGCCGCGTTTGTATGGCACGCAGTAAAATCCCTACTACATGCTTCTCAAACACAAGAGCAAAGAGAGTCAGTCCTTGAAACGAGAATTGTTGACAGTTTGTACACTTAACGACATGATAAAGTACTGAACTCATTATTCATTTTGTATTCATTGAATTGCTTTCATAAAGTCCCAAATTAAATACAGCTAGAAGGTATTATAACATTCATTGACTAGGCGAAACGAAGTTCGCCGGATCACCCAGTATTGTATATATTGTATCATACCATGTTTCCCCAACAATTGTAAATACCAATGCATCCCAAGATGTACTGAATTTGAGCGTAGAAATATAAAAAGGGGAGGATGTCTTACGTTCCCAGAAAAGATAAAGGCGCCACAGTATTCCGTAACACCTCCAAATAAAAATACGGGCACAACTCCATCTGGCCAATAACGCACTCCTCGAGGAGAAGTATTTCAGGGCGCTGAAAATTATTATGAGACCCCACAAGGTATAAAACACACTATGCAAAGTTCTATATATCAGGCGCAGTCGTGCTCTTGTCACATTTGGGTATCAATGGATTTCGGGCTTTTCGCCTTTCCCATAATTTTGAATTATGCTCCGTAGGGGAGAGAACGAAGAAGGATGTACGAGAGCTGAATGTTATGTAGGTCAATACGGGGGAAGAAGCGTTTCGGCTTGGAACGACGGAGGGGGAATATGTCGAACGTTTGTCGATGAAGTGAAAAGGAAACCGGATCAACTTGCTATATATATTTTAAGGTCAGAGAGCTGGGAAGTATTCAAGATGTTTGCCGACATCGATCTTCCATTTTCCATTTTCTCATCAGTCGGGTTCAATTGTGTTTACCTCTCCTACCAGAATCGATTTCGGGTCGTATATTGAGGTAATAATATTAGTGATAGTTTCTATTACTTCAATATCCATTTCTTGCAGTCTTTGACTACGTTGGTGAACACAATATGCTACACTTTCAATTAATGAATAAGCATACCTTCCAATTGCTATTAAATAAAACAAAGATGTTCAAATTTTCACCATATAGACAAACTCATGACGCGTTTCACCACACTGAAAAAAAGAGAAATATTACATTTAAATGAATAAAACGCCTAACTGGCTCGGTGGCGTAGGGGATATGATACGTGTTTCCCTCACAGAGTTACCTGCCTTCAATCCCCACAAAGTCAGTGCGATTTTTCGGATTCTGGGAATCGCTTTATCCATTTTTTGGAGAAGATGTAAAGCCGTCGATCCTGTCTGACAGAGATGTTTTGTACATTAAAGATCCCTTCCCTCGACACAAGAGGGGTTCAGCAAATTTCCGGGGTTAGTGAGGTGACAGAATTCCCCGGCGTGTCATTGACCGAAAGGCGGAAACAGAGTACGGTAAAGGAATAACAAACAACAATAATACGCCTTATATGATACGTTCGTAAAACCAATTAGTCAGCTCAATATGAGTGAAAACCAAACAGGCATGCTTCTTTTGAGAACTGAAATGAATAAATAGTGGTGACGAATCCAGGTCTTATTAACCACCAACTAAATTTCAGAAATTTTCTGTTTATTGGATTTCAATGCTATCTATAGGCTCAAATCAAATCTATTATTTTCATTATGTAAAATATGACCATTATCATTGGAATTGTGGTTTCTATTGTACTAGATTAAATGCATGTCAAAATTACGTTCGTACTTTGATAACCTAATATCAAAACTTCTAAATGTTCTAACGAAATGAATTATATAATATCTCCCTCAAAACGGGTTGTGAGCACCTGATTTGATACTTTTATGAATTTTAGTTTTACAGTTTTTAGTATATCTGCCTAAGAAGTTGACTATTTTAAAAGGTTTATTTAAAAATGAAGTGAGGAGAATGACTTTAACTCAAGACTGTTTTCAAAATGACTTGATATTTGATTATTCTTCTTAATACATTTCAATCTTGGATCATTTTCATGGTTTTCTGTTGGTAGTGAGTGAGGTTTCACCAGTGAATTTGTGCGCCGTGATGCGTATAGTTCTTTTAAAGATTTTTCTTCTTACAACTCCATTTATCAATTCAATGGTGTCATAAATGAGATAAAAAACACAAGGTTTAACTTTAATCTACACTTTATTTGAAAAAATCGTCGACGTTCCGCTGACACAGCAGCTTTATCAAGAATGAAAAACAGAATGAAGAGTATGGTATTATAAACAAATCGTAGAACAAGTTGGATGAATAACAGGAAAATCCACACCGAGCCATTGTACAGTTAGTATGAAAGGTAATAAAAACTAATTAAACAAGTTAAGTAGGGGTGAGTAATTCACATCTACCTGTTCATTCAAAAGCTTGTCCGAATGTTTGTATCTATTTATTTCTAATGCTTCTAGGAGATCTAATTTTGAACTTTTTGATTTTATATGTAATATGTCAAAGTTTTTATTGAATGAATGGTTTTCTTTATTAGGTGGTTTGAATAATTTGAATCAGATTTATTTTATCGAAGCTACGTTTATGTTCAGATGTTCTTATGCCAAAACTCCTATAGGTCCTACCGATATAAATTTCATCACAAGAACCGCAATTGAGTTTATAGATTCCTGATTTACTTGATTTTTCAACACGAGATTTATTATTTTTAATATGTTCACCTAAGTTATTAGAAGTTTTGAAAGTTATATTGAGATTTTGTTTGACGAGAAAGAATTTAATATTTGTACTTGCAGAACCGCAGAATGTTAAACTGTTGAATATTTTATAGTCTTTATGAATAGGATATACTTCATTTATTGCTTTCTGCTACAGTTTTTACGAATGATTAGATCTATCATATCCGAATTATTGAATTATTAATGGCTATCTGATTGATGATGTTTAACTCTTCATTATAATCTTCTACTGATAAAAGTAAATTGAGTAACCGATGTACCATGCTGTTTAAAACTGCAACTTTGTGTTGAATTGGATGTAATGAGTAGTTATGTATAATTGTATCAGTATGTGTTGGTTTACGAAAGACCGAAAAAACATGATTATTATTTTGTTTAGTGATTTTAAGTCCAAAAATTAATGGAATCGTTCTGTTCAATTTCTATCGTGAATTTAATGTTCAAATGGATGAAATTAATGAAATTAAGAAATAAGTCTTATTGACGAGTAGTTCCAATAAAACATACTAAGATGTCGTCAACATATCTATACCAATCAAAACTTGATCTACATCAAGTAACGGCCTCCACAATTCAAATCAATGGTGTCACTAATAAAAATGATAAGATCTTGGATTTGGTTCGGTCGAATTCAACTTATGTATCTTCCTTTTGATGTTCTTCACCTTTTGTTCCGGAAGATGGTCACCACCCGGCCATAGAAGTTCATGCGAAATTTTCAGTGGACAAAATTGCAGACTAGATCTCTGTACGAATTTTTTAATGCTAACTATGAAGCGATTAATTCGGCATTCTCAAATTTAAATTGGAATACTTTATTATGTTCGATTGATGTAAATCAGTGTGTTGATTCTTTTTAGTCCGCTGTAGATGATGTTGAAGATAATTTTGTACCTCGTAGAACTATTAAGTGCAGTAAATTCTCATCATGGTTTGCTGAAGATACCATTAAATGTATCAATGAAATATCTAGTTTGCATCATAGTTTCAAAAAATTCAAAAGCAGTTTTCCTTATGAAAATTTCCGTGTTTTGCGCAGGCAGTGTAGAGCTTAGATTGAAAGAGATCATAAAAACCATATTGCTTTTATAGAAGATGGGATTGCGAAGAATCCAAAGCTTTTTTTGGTCGGAGATTTGAGAGATAGTCAGAGAATACCTATGTATGTGTCATGGGGAAAACGTGTTGGATGACACTTCTGCCATATCTATTGCTTTTTCTTCATCAATTCACTTAACGCGATATATCTGAAAGATGTCAAAAAAATAAAGGGATTGAATGTTACGAAAGGTCCAAGTCCGGACTCCATCCCACCAATTTTCATCAAGTCAAGCTCTGCTAGCTTAGCCATTCTTCTTCGAATTATTTTCAACAAGTCTCTAGTACTTGGTATTTTTCAGATAAGTGGAAAACGGTGAAGATTGTACCGATTTTCAAAAGCGGTAAGAAAATAAAATCAGTAATTACCGATCTGTCTCTATTTCAAATTATTTCGGCTAAATTTTGGAAGCAATAATAACTGATAGACTGTTCTATTTATTCAGTTCCAAAATAATTCAATCTCAGCATGGAATTTTCGAGGGTAGGTCGGTCTTAACTAATTTGATTCCTTTTAATAAGAAGTAATTTTGACAAAGGTATTCAGGTTGATTCTGTTTATGCAGACATGGCCAAAGCGTTGGATAAGGTGCATCATGTTACTTTGCTGCGAGTTCTAGAAGACATTGGTGCGGTGGGGTCCCTATTGAAATGGATCAAATCTTATCTATCGAATAAAATACAATAGTTGCGATCAATGGCGCTCATTCCGGTTCTATTCGTGTTACATCTGGTGTACCCCAAGGGTCGCATCTGGGTCCTCTGTTATTTTCTATCTACATAAATGACATTTCGGAATGTTTTCTGAGTACGCGGCATGATTTGTATGCCAACAATCTCAGAGTTTATAGTGACATTCAGTCCCATGACGATATTGTGCTGTTTCAGAGAGATCTGGACAGACTTTTATTTTTTTGTCATGCCAGGTATTTTTCATTGAACATTATAAAATGCAAACATATAACTTTTACAAAAAACATAAAGGTCTTTAATGCTTCTTTTTCTGTTGATGGGCTCGTGATTGCGAGGGTAAACCGGATAGAGGACCCCGGTATATATCTCGATTCTAAAATGTCTATCAAGTCACGTGGGTCATATCATTTCTGAGGCTTTCAAAATGTTGGGGTTCCTTCTTAGAATAACCAGAAGTTTTAGTGATCCGAGATCTTTGAAACAATTATACTTTTCGTTGGTTAGAAAAAATTTGGAATATTGTGTGCCTGTTTGGTCCCCTCACTGTCACAAGTACATTGACAGAATTTAACGGGTTCAGAAAAAATTTTTCAAAAATTTCAACTTCAGAATCTGCATTCCAAAACAAGATTATAGTTTTAGTTTGCGTCGTCACCAGATTTCAAGCCTGCAGCATAGAAGAGTGCTTTTCCACACAGTTTTTCTTCATCGAATATTGAATAACTCTTACATTTATCCGCTAGCCAACTATCTCACTTTCAGCGTTTAAATTTATCCTAATCGTCGCAATGCATTTCTTTATGTTCCAAAGGCACGTTTGGCAGTTTTGGTTTGTTTTATCATTCTTTGTTCTTGAGAATTATGCGTTTATATAACTGGCATATGGCCGGCATTGATACCCTTCGTGTAGTCTTTCATCGTTCAGAAATGCAATTATCACATACCTTATTAGATCTGAGTCTGCATGATCTTCGAATTTTGCTGATTCCCACGAGAATTTCATTGATTTTGTATTTTTTCAATAAATCATCAGTTTCACTACGACTTTTTCGACTTGGTTTTTGTCTAATTTAAGTTACTTATAGTTAATATTTCTTAGGACATGTTTCACATCTGCAAACTTTTTTGTTATAATTTTTTGTATATATGTATAATATAATTGGGTTTTTCCTGTTGGAGTTTCTTTGTTCCATTAAATAAATAAATAAAAATTCTGAGAAAAACGTCATGAATGGCATGTTGATATTGTTTACGGAAAGTATTATTTCAATCATATTTGAATTATTATCATTATTGACCGCTAATAGTCCAGATAATATTTTCTGACATTCGTATCGTTGTGTCTATATATCAAACTGTTATAAGTAGCCATTTTATGTTGATATGTATATGCGGAAGAATTATAAATGATAATATCTGTATGGGACTTTGGTAATGCAAACCCAAATTTCATTGACTTTTAAAGTAAAATCAAAATTGACCACAGAGACGATATTTTCAGTTTCCATGAACCATCCCATACATACATTCTCATTCATAATTCTTCTGCACATCCACATCAATATAAAATAGCTTCTTATAACAATATGATCCATAGACTCAACACGATACTAACGTGGGAAGATAACATCTTGAAACAGCTCAATCTTTCGAAACAAATGACGGTCAATTATGTTTTTTATCATAATATGTCATATAGTATGACATCACGAGGCCCAACTCTAATCGCAGCACATCGAAGAGACCGATTAAATTTTTCCTCGGTACATGTCGATTGGCTGGACGCTGACTAAGGGAGAGTTTTGCATACAGATGAGTCGATTCAGTCTTTTTCATTGCGATCGACGTTCTCAAGTATACAAGAAATGAAAGGTAAGCCCAGTGTCACTTTTTACCTACCTATGGGTTTGGTGGCGGCTGCACAATGGTGATTTGATCATTGTAAATAATGGAACCCTGAATGATCAGAGGTACGTTACAAACATTTTAGAAGAACATGTTGTACCATTTGCGGTAAACATGGTTGAAAATCTTTTGCTCATGCACTTCCATGGTTACTATTACCGTTTCAATTGTTCTCAAGCAATTCATATTACTGGTGGAGTACTGGAAAAGTAATTCTTTAATATATCTAATTTCTTCCGAATAAACTCGAATTTTCGATTTTGTGCTTTCATTTTTTGTCAAGTTATACCTCAAAAGAAGATGAAATCTCGGACACTGGCTAACTGGTAACATAATGATGTTACTGGTAATCCTGGTGCGGACAGAAAATGACAAAAATTTCATTGCCTAGGTACATGTACGAATTATTATTCGATGTTATATGATTTGGTATGATTCGAAACAAACATTTATATGAAAATTTTAAATTCCATAAATATTCATATTGGACCAATTCCTGAGTTCATTTGAACCAGAATCGTTTAATTTGGATGAATCCTTACCTCATTACCAACAACGAGTAATTGTGCAATTTGTGAACATACCTGAAACAAAAAAATAACATTAATTTGATTGAAGATTCTTCAAACAGCTAGATCTGTATTTTTCTATTCGGAAGATTAGTTCTACCATTGACATTGATCCACGTAAAATAATAAATGTAATAGTTTCGTTTTATTATATTTTTGAATAAACCTAAAATAGCTCATCCGCTTTTTTACACAAATATATTATTATCTATTAACAAATAGCACAAGTTCTCGTAATTCTGAAAAATAATCAGGTTCCTGCAGCACAAGCAAGAAACGAAATACAGATTATACCCACATTTTTATGAAATAATCAGGTTATTTTCGACCTAATTTTGGCAATAAACTATCTGCGAGTCGAATTGCAATCGATTCCGTTCAACTGTTCATCGAGATAGATAGGAAGACATTTTATTTCCTTCGAATGATTACGAGAAATGTGAATACATTCAAAAGAATGAAAGTTCAAGATTCAAAATATATCAACAGAATCAACTTTAAGTTGAATAAACAAATACATAAATTCATAGAGTGCATTATATAAAATCTATATAAAACATGTTTCAAAATTAAAAATCAATGGTAAAAATTCCTCCATAGGGTAGAGGGCCTTTCGGACGACATTGTATTAACCTTTTTCTTGAATGGATTATGTTTGCTTCTCCTGAAATCTTCGGTAGGTAATTATACATGGTATCCCATCATTCTGAAATTTTGTTAGTTGATTTAGCTGGTCCGAAACTCTTTTTCCAAAATATTTTCACCTCAATGGCACTGGATTATCGAATTTTCGACCATATTTCAGGAAATTTTATTCGAAAACCAAATTAATACAGTTTTCGCAAAATCTCGCCATTCGAGACTGGGGAAACATTTACAGACAAGAGGATCCTGATAATGATTATAACTTATTTATAGAGGAAATGAAAAGCTTAGATAGAATAATTTTTACCCCCAAATTATGTAAAAGAAACCCAGCCAAACATTCATGGATTATATCTGGCATTCAAAATTCTTGTAAAACAAAGTGGAATCTCTATATTAATGTGATCAAGGGTCCTTTTATAATCTATACTGTTGAATTTTGAAGAAATTTATCAAAGAGGCCAAAAGAATGGCAGATTAGTATTTCATCAGAACTTCATCACATAAAGGTAGGGCAAAATGGTATGTCATTCACAAATACACAAATCAATCTACACAAAAACATACCACCCTAGAAAAACTAACAAACAGCAATGACAATAAATTGAATAAATCAACATTTCATAGACATTGGTCCTCAAATAATCGATGTGAAACACCATCATCCCAAAGTTGAGAACATGATTAGTGACGCAAGATTTTTGAATCCTACAACACCCTTAGAGATTTTTAACATCACAAAATCGTTGAAAATCACTTCCTCGGTAGGCTTTGATGAAATTCCAGTGCAAAATAGATCAAAAATATTGCTCACCTAATAGCTGATCCTCTATGTCATATTGCTAATCTCACCTTGATGAGTGTTACTTTTCCGAAGAAATTAAAATCCGCTAAAATACTCCCGATTTACAAAAATGGAGACTGTATAGCTAACTATAGGCTCATTGCGATATTGAACAGTTTCAGGAAAATTATGGAAAATATCATTTATTTTAGATTTCTCAATCATTTGGAACGAAAAATGATTCTCTCAGAGACGCAAAATGGGTTTAGACCTGGTAAAAGCACAATCAGAGCAATATATACAGCGATATGTGCTGTTTTGGAATCTTTGAACGACAATAAACCTGTAGTAGCTATGGCATTGTATTTGAGTAAGGCCTCCGATAGCGTTGAAAAACTTATTCTGTTGAAAAAAATTGAGTGCTATGGCATTAGAGGAGTTGCACTGAAATTAGTAGAAAGTTATTTATCAGATAGAAATCAGTGTGTAGCCATGAGAGACCGTGATGGAAATCTCGAAACATCTTTAATGCAAACTACCAGGCGGGGATTTCCGAAAGGATCGATTGTTGGGTCCCTTTTCTATATAATTTACTCTAACGATCTGTCTGGCCTCATTCATGATTTGCTTGTCTAGTTTGCAGATGATACAAATATTATCATGAAAGGTGCTGATGAAAATGAACTTAAACAAAAAGTCTCCAGCAATCTTACAGTCTAAGAAGAATACTTCAATATGAATAATTTGAAACTTAACACCAAAAAAATTAAGATTCTAAAAATTCCATTCTACGAGAACAACGAGAAAATTTCTATTGCACACACCGAAAAAAAAAACAGAGACAGTTAAAGATTTGCGCTTCCTAGGTGTTACCATTGATTCAAGACTCGACTGGTCAAGTCAAGTTCAACGAATGAGTGGGAGTAAAGCGAGATATTCTTATGCCCTTCATTTGATCAGCTCACAAGTGAACCTTGAAACTTTCCTGATATCATATCGGGCAAACGAGTCTCGTATGAAATCTTATTTTGGGGAAACTCCGGGGAGGCGTATCGTATTTTCAAACTATGTTAAATCTGAAAAAAAGTGAGAGCTGTAAAGGGCCAGCTCATCACATAAATGAAAATTATAGAATTTTAAACTGATATGTTTGAATATAGATGGATTGGAACAAACGGCCTATCTTTGTTGCCTCCAAGGTCACTTGATCTAACGTCTATCGATTTTAACTTTGGGAAAAGCTAAAAGCTAAGATTTATTCTGAAACTTTGACTTTAAGATATAATTTGCGTAATATACTGCAAAATGCTTTCAGACAATTAGATGTGAAGAAACTGAAGCGAGCAATATCACATTGTGTTATGCGTCGAGTAGTTATAACGTGTTGAAATTACGTCACAACAATTTGAATTGAAACACTTGATTCCAGTCAACCCTCCATCTTATCACGCCACTGGCTAAAAGTCTGATGCGTGTAATCCAGCTATCAGATGACATGTCTTACCTGCTTTCGAACCTTCCCCTGTACTTTCTTTCTGCCGCAGACCTTCAAGCTAATTAGGTGTTGAAAATCCTCTTTAATTGTATTTGAAATAATTAAATCTTATCAAAATTCTGTAGTGCAAATTAGAAATATATCGTTATCTTAAATATTGTGTAGTGTAGACCATTTGGATTCTGTCATTCAGATTTGATTCCATAAATAGGCCCTCTGAGTACCATGAAATTGAGCTTGTTCAAGATCTTTGAATGGTTTATACAACCGAATGCTTTTATCAAATCCAAGCAGGTAAGAACCATGCCTTTTTCCTCATGGAAGGAGTCTAGAATATTTTCAAGTATTTCAATTATACCCGTCATTGATGTTTCGTTCTCTCTAAAGCCATGTTGGTTATTACACAGAATGAATCTACTATTAATGAAGTCTAAACTTCGATTTGTAATGATTACTTCGAAAATTTTCAAAAAAAAGATGGCAAGATTGATACAGGCCGATAGTAACCAATGATCTTTAGAGGTTTTTCATAAATTGATATGACTCCTGCTATTTTTCCTTTTTCCGGAACTATTCCTTCCTCATAGCATTTATAAATTATGAAGCTCAAAAGCATCGATATATGACTTTTCACTGACTTGAGTAAGTTTAAGGAAAGCCCTTAATAGTCAAGAGTTTCAAGCGGAAACATTGAAGATGGTTCCCTCTTGAAACTTTTCGAATGGCTGTTCCTTTCTGGAGGACTGGTTCCAAATTGAGTCCTTACAGAAATTGTATATAGTACAACATTAACGAAGTGGTTGTTGAAGACATCATATATTCATGTTAATATCGTACGATTACATATCATGATGTCAGTATACAGCGATAGTACATGGTTCCTCATAGGTCCATGTGGAAATTTGGAATCAGCAATATCATGTATCCAGGTTAAGAAAAAGGAAATTTGAAAATGTAGATTTTTAGTTAGATCAAAATAAAAGTTATGATATTGAACTCTTTCGCATTGTTCAGCAGAAAGCAATGTTTTAAAGCAGAGGCGAGAATCCGAAAATCATTTATTCACGATTGCGTGACAGAAGAAAACTATTCATTGTGATCGACCTAAGTTCCTCATCCACAGGGAAAATAATGTTGCAAAATATCCGCTATGAAGAAAACGCAAGTGTTGCTTCCAAAATAAAAAGATATTAAATGAATTAGGAACAATTAAACAAGTACGATTTCGTGACGCTGTTGTTAGCACATATGGCTAATTTAAACAGATGTGCAATATCCGATCTCCTTGAGTTATCAGATTTCGTGGGGGAATTTCCGGATTGACACCGATTTATCTAGATTTTTTGGACAAACATACTTGTTTCGATGATTAAGTCGCCGAAACGACGAATATTCAAGTAATAAAATGTATTTGATCTTCAATCTCATATTAAAGTTCTTATTATATAAAAAATATACTGTAAAATACCGTTACTTAGAGGGTAATTTAATAGACAGATTTTGGGGCTACTCTAACATGGCGTCAAAATGTGATTCAAGCGTTTCAGCAGCAAATACAGCAATGTAGACGGCGTTTGCGGTGGACGGGAGGTGTAAGATTTGTTAGATTGGTTAGCTTCTGATCATCCGATGTGTGGTGGTCAAGCCCGAGGTGAAGTCCGAACGTATTTTGAAGTTTGCGTTTCTTGTGTGGTACCTAAATAGGGCTTGAAACTGGTAAACCGTAAATTTGTGATTTTGTCGTAAGTTCGTCATAAAATTAAAATAAATTACCTTGTACTCAGGTAATTTTAAATATATTGAAGTATTTCTGCCTTTTGATTCGACTCAAATTTAATATTTTATTTGGTTTTAGATCAGGGGTGCTGGCGATCTACCTCAATATCTTTAGACTACTTACGATCGACTCTGAGAGGCTTCCACTATGTGTGATGAAGAGCTCTAGTACTTACACGATACATCCTTCCTACCTAAAACCCTACATATATATATATATATATATATATATATATATATATATATATATATATATATATATCTCTTGCGTTCATGAAAAATTGGCAGAATATTTTTCATTTATAATAAAGAACCCTCAGCTACTCCTTTATTTTTCACACAAGAAATTTAATTTAAAACTGAAAAGTGATAATACTATTGATCCGTCTCAATATAGACAAATTACTTGCCTTCCAACAATATATAAAATTCTAACTGCATGTATTACCCAAAAATGTATGCACATTTGGAGAATTATAATATTCTTTCCGAACAACAAAAAGGATGTAGAAAAAAACACCTTGGTACTAAAGAGCAACTTGTAATTGATTCTGTTGCTTTGAATCAAGCTCAAACTAAGAAGAGAAATATTCATACAGCCTTCATTGATTACCAAAAGGCTTTTGATAGTTTTCCCATTCATGGCTTCAAGAAATTTTGGAAATTTATAAAATTGATAAGACACTTCGTCTTTTCTTGAATTTGTAATGAAAAATTGGAGAACCAATCTTCATTTAAATATTTCAAAACAATCGTTAAAATCCGAAGTAATTCCAATCAAAAGAGGTATTTTTCAAGGAGATTCTTTAAGTGCTCTTTGGTTTTGTTTTAATCCATTATCTCATGAATTGAATGCTAGTAGTTTCGGCTTCAAAATAAAGAGTCTATCAACTGAATTCAAATTAAGTCACTTAATTTATTTAGATGATATTAAATTATATGCCGGAACCAGATCACATTTAAAGAGTCTACTTGAGATTACTTTCAACTATTCCAATGATATTCATATGAAATTTGGGCTTCCAAAATGTAAAAATCTTTCCTATTGAAAAATAAAAGATCACCTCTGATTATATAAAGATTTCCAATATAGAAATCGAGCCAATGCATCAAGGAGATACATATAAATATCTTTGATTTTGTCAAGAGAAGACAATTAACCATAGCAGCACTAAAGAAAATATTAGAAGTTCATATTACAAAAGACTTAAAATTATCATCAAGACTCATTTAACTAGTAAAAACCTTTTCAGATCTATCAACTCCTATTAAGTTCCTATTCTTACATCTTCTTTTGAAATTATTAAATGGTCTAAAACTGATCTAAATGAATTACAATGTCAAACGAGAAAATGCTCTGTAAATATCATAAGCACCACCCAAAGTCAGCTGTTCAGAGAGTTACACTACCTAGATATCTTGGAGGTCGTGGATTAACTGATTTGAATAATCTTCATAGTAAACAGATTTTTCATCTACGTTCCCATTTTCATGATAAACAGAGAACGTCTAAATTACATGATATTGTTGTTGCTTCAGATTATAATCTTACACCTCTGAACTTGACAATGCAAAAGGTAGATTTTGATATATTTGATGATAATTCTAAAAGAGAAAGTTGGATGCAGAAGGAATTACACGGAAAGCACCCTAAAGAATTGAAAAATGATTATATTGATGAAATCGCATCGAATAAATGGTTAATATCTGGAGAATTGTTTGCTGAAACAGAAGGCTTGGCAATTGCGATCCAGGATCAGGTTGTTTTCACGAGGAATTATAGAAAACACATCATCAAACAAAATATAGATGATTCTTGCCGTAGATGTTTCTGTTCTTCAGAAACAATTTTTCATATATTATCATCTTGCTCAGTCCTTGCTTCAACAGATTATTTAGAAAGGCATAATGCCATCGCTAATATTATTCATTTTAATCTAGGAATTAAACATGACCTAATTCCCAAAAAAAAAAAAATTCACAAATATGAACCTGAGATTATTTGTGGAAATGACAAATATAAACTTTATTTTGATAAAACAATTCTTTGCAACAGAGCTGTAAAACACAATAGACCAGATATCATTCTTAATGATAAACCAAATCAAATAACAGATATAATTGATATTGCTATACCCGACACACATAATATACAAAATAAATACAATGAAAAAATTTCTAATTATATGATGCTTGGCGACGAGATTAAAAAATGTGGAAAATGAAGAAAATATTTATTCTACCGATTATTATTTCCACAAATATATATATATATATATATATATATATATATTTAGCTTTCCAGGATATGTTTTGCACAATATACATTATTTTAATCAAGGTCTGGGTTAGGTTTAGTTAAGTTCTTCTCTATGATATCGATGAAGAAACTCATAGTTATTCAAAAAGAGTTACATATGGAGTTAAACTTAACTGAGGAGCAACTTTGGATGTTTAAGCGTGGTACTACATGTCCTCAGCATACTTTCCATAAGATGGTACGAAACCACTGAGTGGTAAACACAAGCATGATGACATATGATCGTCAGTTAGTCGATTGCGATATTATGACTCAATTATCTCCATTTCAGGAAATGCAGACTCGCACAAATAAGTTGACCCAAACATTGCCGTCAGTTGAAGGGCCATTTGCCCTAGATCCAGATATTCATCTTCAGATAAAAAACACCAGAAATTTGTATCTGATGCTGTACTTTGATATGTATATCTGATATAATATTCACCAACACATTTCCAACGGAACATGAGTTCATATTAATCTGACTTGCTATTTTAATAGCTTATTCATCAATGTTTTAACACGAAAGAGGATAACTCATAAACGATGCTATATTAGCCAATTCACAGCAATCATAAAAACGCATATTTGATAATTCATCCTCATACGTATCATAATTCAAATGAGGAATCCTCGCTTTCAAAGACGGAAAATGATTTCCTTTCTTTCCAGGTGATCTATCATAAATTGCAATTTACTTTTGAATGCGTTTACTGCGCAAATCATCTCAATAATAGTTTTTCCTTCCCCTTGAAGCTCCAAGTTGATGGTGTTTAAGTGCATTGTGATGTCAGTCAAAAATGCAAAATCAGTCAGCCATTTCTCGTTTTTCAACATTTAGTGTCATCACCTCTTTCGTCTAGAAAAGCTGTTATTTCTGGCAATAATTCTTAAAAGCTTTCTAGGAATTTTCCTCGACTCAACCACCTGACGTCCGTGTAAAGAACTAAATCACTGTGTTCAGCTGACTCCCTATCTTCCAACTGCAACTTAAAGAGTCGCCCTTGCAAGCTACGTGCACGGATGGAATTCACAATTTTTGTTGCAATGCCCATAATTGTCTCCATGTTTGAAACTTTCAAACACAAAACTTGTTGATGTATAATGCAATGAAATGAAAAACATGCAGCGAAATGTTTATTAGCTCGACACAATGCGACATAACCGTTTTTGTTTCCAGTCATTGCTGGTGCTCCAACGGTTATAATGCACACATTATTCATATATTGGTAGCTTTTAGTTTTTTACAAAATTGAAAAAAACTTCATATATATCTTCGTCACGGATCTTTATCTTCTGAGGAATGACTGTCAAGATTCTTCCTTAGCCAACATATCATTGAATACCATCCGAATAAAAATACACAGCTTGGCAGTGTCTGTCATATCGGTGGATTCGTCGAACTGTAAAGAAAAGTATGTACATTTCATGATATCATGTTTTAGTTTATCTGCCATGTCCTGACTCATGACTTCAATATGCCTTGTGACGGTCGAACGAGATAACTGTTCTCTAATAGTAGACATGATTTCTGTTTTATTTTTAAAATCTCCAAACAAAGTCTCACTCGCTTTAATAAATGCTTACTTCACAACCGATCCATACTCTGAAGGTTTCTTGTGTTTCGCCAATATATGAGATATTTTAAATGACGCGATTGTAGCAGCTTTTGATTGTTTGGCTGGTCTCGTGACCATGGTTTGTTCTCTTTTTAAACAAGTTATAAAATTACATACTTCTCGCTTTCCTAATTCACTCTGTGGCGGAAAATCCTTTTCATAGTTTTTATGAACTGTTTCATGAAACCTCCTTAGTTACCAAGCTTAGTTATTGCAACTGACGCACGACAAATAAGACAAATTCACTTATCCTTTACCATATAGAAGAAAAATTCTTTCTCCCAATCGTTATTTAAATGATTTCTTCGCTGCACTCATATTGTTCTATTTAATAATGAACTTTGTATCGACATAGTATTGCCTTCAAGTTACAATTCCTTCAGGCACAACATTTATTTCGGCATGAACGATAGTCTCGAATGTTCCCGTCGAACGCGCCGCTCCAAATTTCTAAAAAAGAGGCAAGAATAAAAGAAGGCATTTTTTTGACAAGTATAGCGCGTTCCTTTGATAAAGCCGTCGTTTGCGGCTAGAAGAGTGTTATTTTATTACGTAATGAATTTTTGTAGGTTAGTTACCTACTTATTAGAAATTTTTTTCTTCTCGTGATATACTCAAGAAGCACTTCCGATCGACAGTTTGAGCACTCCTGATTAAGATTATCAGCTTGCACTTAACTTCTGATTGCAAACAAACCAAATGTCAAAAATGTCAGACCCTATAATATAAAACTAAGCTGTTATTATTTATGAAAATTTTGAGTCTACCGATAAATATATAAATAACAGGACCAAAAATTTCATCAAGATTTATCACAAATTTGACGGAAAACCGGGGTACCCATAGTGGAAAAAATAATATTTGGATCCTTAAGTATTCTACCTGGTGCCTTCCTTTTTTAAAATCGGATGTTCGGGCCATTGTTTGAATGATTACCCACAAGAAAGGCAAAGCTTTGGGACAAACGCGACCAGCTCTTATCGACAAATACAACGCGAACAATATAACAGAAGAGGCAAGGGCCACAAAATCATCGAGTAACTCAGCATTATCATATGTGGCACTGTGGAGGAGAAACTAATTCCAACTTGATTATCTATAAATCAGTCAATCTTTATGAAAATTAGACAAAAAGCGACCATCCTGAAACAGTTTACAGAAATGGTAAAAATTAATGTTTTTACATGTCTAACCTCACTTCAACAAAAACAAAGTAACTCATGGAAAAGAATTTATTATTAGCGATAATTTGACTTCTCATTGTCCACTTGAAGTTATCTAGACTACTGTTGAAAATAATATTCATTTTACGACTTCAAAGCCTACCTCAACTCATTTGATGGTGCCTCTAGACGTGGGTGCTTACGTTCCTTATAAAACACAATGGAAAAAAGTATTGAGCTATTGAAAAAGAGGAATCTAGAACTCGAATCGCCATTTCAAAGTCACATTTTCCCATGCTTTTGAGGAGACTGATTTATGTACTAAAATATTAGTGCATAACCTATATAACAAAAAACTCTGCAAAGTTCCTCTAGAACAACAGCTCTTTCTATCCTGAAGCTGTCCCGAAATGCTCAGAAGAAACCATACGCATCCTCAGCTACATGCTGTTGGAATTTTCAAAAGAGACAAGAGGCGGAAACACAGAAAACATTCTACACAGGACGAAGAATAAGGTTCTTCATAAACCAGGAATGCCAGTGTCGGTACCAAATAAAGATTTTCCTACACTTCTCCTAACTTCTCTAGTTTCACCTTGAGCTGATCAGACTTCATCTAATAGATTATCATCCCAAAAAAGATTAACATGGTTCAAAAAGATACCAACAATCTTTTTTACATTTATCGTTGTGACTTTCGGTTTCATAGACATCCTGCAAAAATCGGATATGTGGCATGATACCTAAAGGTTCAACTAATCCTTCTTACTATGTATGTTATGTGAGGACGATTCAGATTGATTATTCTCCAATAGTTTTTCAGTTCTACCTCAAATATTCTCAAGGTAATGATTATTATGAACTATTGTTAAAATTTTTATTCTTGTCATTCTAGAGTATTTTGATCCCAATGATAATCATTATTTTAAATCCAAACTATAATTAGGTGTTTCAGTAATTAATTTATTTTGTTACCAATATAAACGTCAATATTGCTAGTTGGGGCACGATACTCCACATAAATAATTGAATCAGTGAATCACAAATTTTTCTGTGTAAAAACCTTTGACTTCAATGAAAAAATTCTTTCATCTTCCTGATTTTGAACACATAGAATTCATGTTTGTCATATTTTCCATTCCCAATTAGTACTGAATTCATTATCCATTGTGAGCGTTACACTAAAAAAAAACAAATATTACCATCAAAGTGAATATTTCCATTATTTTCGCCTATCTCGAACGACGACGTATTAAACAAATGCATTTGATCAAACGTAGTTTTTCAACATTTCTCTTTTTCGATTGATTCGAAACAGTTATACATCAATAGCCAAAAGGCCTAACCTCACTTCAAAGCAAACAAGAACAGAGCTCTATGGTTTTAATTTAGAGAATACTGAAATTTAAATACAAAGTATCCAATTACTTTGAATATTCAAAGCAAGCGTAGCATATACGCCCAATTACAGACTCTTACATGTCTTGTAATCACTAGGCAGCCCTCAGGGGTTTTTGGCCCTCATATTCAGAGGCGGAGCTTGGGCATAAAATATGGAAACCGGACTTTCTGCGACCACAGATAATTTTAAACTGAGTTAATGCATTACGTATTACGTAACTAATTCACAGGAAATGATGAGCACCGCTGGTTTTTCTCAAAGTTTTGGACACATAATACACTCCTCACAAAAATTGTCGCATCACCCTACTTTTACGACAATATTATATAAACTTTTAGGTTCGTCATTCAAGAGTCGCTTGGTAACCTTCTGAAGTGTAAAATAAGAGGATATCATTCAAAAGAGATGAGTTTAAGATGTGAAATATCAACAATTTTCGAGTTGATGAAAAATTAAAGAATTCTACCATTTTCAACCAATCAACTCGCATCGAATGGTTACTAATCATTTTCAAAATCGAGTGGTTTCTCCCCAGGCCCTGATTACTGCCAGTATACGTCTTGGAAGCCCCTCAATAAAATTTTGGATGTACTCTCGAGTCACTGAGTTCCAAATTTAAGGCAGCAGATTTTCTAGTTGTTGGAGTATTCTACAAGGCATCCTACGTTGCTGAATTTGCCACCCCATGTTGTCCCAAACATGTTCTATGCGATTCAAGTCGGAACTTCTGGCTGGCCGTCTTAAAATATCAATTTCGGCATTTTGCAGAAATTCTGTAACTACTCTAGCTGCATAAGGCCCTCCATTATCATATATATAAATGAAGATTTCGCCAGTCAATGAGCCAAAGAGTACAACATGGGGTTCGAGGATATCTGCGATGTATCTAGCCTCCCCACACCATTACTGAGCCTCCTCCTAAGTTTTCGGTTTGCCAGATATTGCATTGCTGATACCGTTCCCCAGGTCGTCTGTATACAGGCATGCGTCTATCATTTGATACTAGACAGAACCCTGGAACATTCGACAACGCTGGAAATTTCCAGCAAACTGAAGTCTTGCAACTTGATGCTCTCTGGTGAGACGCCGGTAGAAGTCACCCTTGGTCTGATATCGTCTTCTGAGCCTGTTCCTAATGAGTTGCAATGAAATATGCAGATTTCTGGATAGTGCAAGCATTTTAGCATTCTAGCCTTTAGTTCAGTTAAATGAAGCCAATGATTCAACTGGTGTTATTATTCGATTTCTTTCATTCCCTATTTCGTGGTACCGACTAGCTCTTGAAATAGTTCTTTGGACAAGTTTGACGGCTTCGCCCTCCTCTAGAAGTGTTACAATTCTCACCACTTCATGATCACTCAAATAGCGTCCAGGACGTTCAGCAGCCATTACAATAAATTCAAAGATTCGAAAATCAACAAGAAACTCAGACAACTTGCGTTAATTTAGCGTGAGAACTGAAGAGAAACTGAATGAATACTGATAGTTAAATGAACTCATTCTTGTTTCAGACGTGTTTGAGATCATATGGAAACAAATGATACTACATAGATAAGATTTTTTCCCCTTATATGTCCAAAAACATATGTTTTTCGTGGTGTGTGTATTAAGCTCTTATTCCCGCATGGAACCTAGTTTTAAGGTGATGGATAAAATAAAAACTGTTTTTGTTAAAATTTGCGTCTAAATGCTCAGCCACTTGTTAATATGTGAATGAAAACAAAGAATATGAAAACGTGGTAATGGTTACCAGAAATATTTCTCGTGATTTCAATTAACCGATTAACTAACCTTCGTCAGTTCGTAGATTTTTATGAATTTCTTCTAATAAAACATTCAAAATGAAAAATTAATATTACCTTACCGCGTTTCTATCAAAAAGTAGGGCAGATCACAAAATACTAGACCGCTTGATTAAGATCATCTGCTCTACAGATAACGACATTCTATCTGCAGAAGATGAATTATCATACTTATTTAGTGAGAATTCAAAAGAGCTGCAAAAATAAATTGATTCGATTTTTCCTTGTGGAATGTGGTAGTGTATAGTTATCGATAAGAAAACTCACTAACCATTCGTAACGCTATTCGGTAGGAGGTGCTGGACCTCACACTTATCTGTCCAGTTCTACAGAAGAAGGTTACAATGTAGTGTGTAATGTGGAAAGACACCTTTTCCAAGGTGCTGTACATCGGAGTCAACAACCAGAAAGATTAAGTTTTCTCCAGCACTAAAATTATTGACTATTCTGGTAGTATATATTGGCAGCAAAAATATTGATAACCAAATTATTTCAACCTTCGATGAAAGTTGCCAACCTTGGGTTAATGGCTCGAAAAGCAAATTAACACAGAGCTAGCCAGAAAAAAACCGCACTCAATCAAATAAAGCTACACTGATGAAAGCCAAAACTGCAGATGGAAATGTGGCAAAATAATATTAAAAAGAAGAGGAAATCATGTCCAGACTTCTGCCAAAGCGTAGAGGACAGATCGCTTCTGCCAGGCTACACAAAATTCTATGGAAAGAACATTCCAATGATATTAGTCAGCAACAAAAAAAATAAAGGAATCTAGACAAGCAAAACTAGGAAACACTGTTGCTTCTGCTGATTATATACTTCACCGACTTTCATATCTGTCAAGAAGAAGATTTAATAATTGTAGTGGGGTATAATAGAGGATTTTGAAGAAGGAAGACCTCTATCGAAAGTCAAAGTGTGTCAGATCAAGGCAAGGAATGTTAATAACACCCTGAGAAGTATTCTATTCAATAATCTGAAGACTCGAGCTTGACACAAGAAAATAGGACTATCACTTTCGAAGAAACACATGCCTCTTCGTTTTCAGACGCGATCGAAAATTTTCCTTCCTTTTAAAATGAAATAATACAAAAACGGCCAGGAACATATAATCTACCAATTCCAATAAGCCGAAATAGCCAAAATTGTCGATGAAGTATAGCGCGTGCAGCTGCAATTAAACATCCTGTAATGTTCTGAACTATATGTTGAAATTGACGACGAGAAAGTTACGATGACATGTTCACAGATAAGGATGAAATGAAGAATAATATTTTTATCTGTATAAAACATGTTATAGAAATTCTGCATAATTTTTGGGATTTAATTTGTCACATTTTGTAATGATGAACAGTCAAATGGAAGTATGAAACAGTTATTCCTTACCGTCGCCCTCAAAATAATCATCAGATATTCAGATAGTACGACTGAGACATCCAGTTGAATCATCTATATAAAAATTTGAACATTCTAGTATTTTTTATAGCAATTTTTTTGCCTTTTCCAAAATTGCAACGCAGTTACACTTTCGATAGGTTATTCTTTCAAAGGAGACATTTTCGACATTCACTTCACATCTCCACTGAATATCTGAGGCGTCCGAATAATTTTTATATTTCTTATGTTCTCACATTCCGTATCAAGGCAGACTGACAGATTAGCGAACCTGCATCATCAGATGTACCTTATGTATCAATATTCAACACGTTCAGTTTATTACACGTTATTTTTTTTACAATTTTGAAACCTATAAATGATTCACTTATGCTTAAGTTCCCACAACACCTGACTATCGTGGGCTTCCGTAGTTCTGCTTCGAGATAAAAGCCCACACACCATTCAATAGAAGTTTAAGGATAATACTGTGGGTCGAAATGCGAGAATAAAGCACTGCAAGGTGGAAATCGTTAAAAAAATTCTGACAAAGAGTTCAATATACAAAGGTTACTGCCAGACTGCTACAGTTCTATCCTAAATCACTACCTGTATTGGAGAACTACAAAGGCAAGATGATACCTGGATCAGCACACAGAGAGAAACGATAAAGAAGCTTGAATTCATGAGAGAGTCACTCTTCAATAAAGAGCTCAGTCTCACATCACAAAAATTCTTGGGAATGATGCTTGACACCCAATTCATTAGGTACCCATACTCAGAAGGGATACATTTCTTAAGAACAGTGCTATCTTATGGGTAAAGACTTGGGGAATATAATATAAATGTTTTGTGAGCGGTTGTCACCAACAATTTCTCCTTTGATTGAATGAAGGGCTAGAGATGGGTGCAAAGGCAACGTTGAAGCCGACAGGCTAGCCAACAGGATCATCATAATTGAATTCTAGCTGCTATCGACACAAATAAGGGCACTAGTGCTCAGAGTCCACAAAAACAGAAACCCCAAAAAAGTTAAAAACGTTATGAAATGGAATAAAAGGTTGTAGGTTAGCCAGGAAATTTCTAAAATACCCAAATGAAAAAACATGAAGTATCTGACAATGTCAGGACAAAAACTTCGACTAATGACAAGCATACTGACTGTACATTGCCCATTAAAGGAGCAACTCCATGTGATGGGTTCAAGTGACAAATCCCTCTGCAAAGGGTGTGGACAGGAGGACAAAACGAACGAACATGTTTTGCTCAAATGCGAATGTCCGATGCTAGAAGAAAAGTAGCTGGTAGTGGTCTGCCGGAATAGTGATTTGTTTCACAAAAAGTTTAATGAATCCTAGGTGCGTCGACCATTCCACACTACTCACATATCTATCAAGGAGATATTTTCTATGATTCCAGTAAATGATCGTAAACCCAAACAGGTAAGCTACTGAGATTTTTACAGTAGACAAGATCGACTGTTTATTAACTACTTCGAAGCAAATCTCCAGGAGAGAATGGGATCCACCCATTTCTTTCTCAGAAAGAACTGTGAATCCTTATTATTGTATTTAAAGTCCTCTTTGGTGCAAGCTACGTAGGTGCCAGAGCTATGGGAAGAGTAATTGTTATACTCCGTCTAGCTGCCTTACCATATATTCTCTTGAAGATTGAGAAAATAAACTGATCGCCTCATCAGAAAGAAACCACTTATGACTGTCTCATAGCATAGAGATTATGCCGTCTATGAATTTGCTAAATAAGCAATATTTTTCATGCATAGTATAACCAGTAATCAGTAAGAAAACTAGAGAGTAAAAAAATTATCCTAGGTGCATTTATTGATACAGGCGTTCCTCTCTTTTATACACCTTGAGAATCTATCTATTATTGATTTGGTGAAGACTGGTCCACTATGGTTGCTTGGACAAAAACATCCTTGAAGAGTGGCAATATCAATTTGCATTTTATGGGCATAATGATACTGCATGGAATCCAATTTAATGTACCGTAATTTTTCATTAATAATTCGATAGAGAATATCTTGCATAAAACCTAAAAACACCATCATTATGCCATTGAACAGAAAGAAAAAATTTCGTTCTAGGACTGTGAAAACGAATGGAAAAGGGCTAACCCATACAAAAAATACCTTGGTGTTAATCTTTACTAAAAACTAGCGATTCATCACAATAAGAACGCCTTGTGCAGTAAGAGGTCGTGGGATCCAAGGGACCAACGCCAAAGATGGCATATTTAATATAAAAATCCATTTCAGCTAACCAGATTTTACAAGGTGGTCAAAATTAAAAACCAAAACCATTGGAATAGCCTCAAGAAAGAGACAGCTCATCGAAGTGGTGACGAATTAAATGCTTACAAACCTGCAGATTGTGAAAAACAACTACAAATGATCGAAAGCCAAAAGAGTTTTCTAGAGAGGGGCATAAGTATTTTATACTTATATGCACAGGTTGTGCCAAGAATGTTTGGTCCCAGGAACAAACTCGCTATTCCAATAGAATTTGGGATTCTTGACCATCTATAAAACAGCAGAGTTGCCTTACTAGTCGTTGAATCATATCAGGCTGATTTTGAGCATATTTTGGAACTCATGTTCTCCTTAAACCTCTATACAGCCAACAAGGTCATTCTGATGTGGGTGTCAAGGTACACGGGAATACACGGTAATGAAGTGGCTAACTTACTGTCGAAAATAGGAGCCACTTTTCGGCCTCCGAAAAGCCATCAAGCAAAGAGAGATTGGAAATTCAATTGGAACTTTCGATCGTGGAAAGATATCCTGAATACATATATGCATGAAAGTTAAACAATTTTTGTAGAATTAGTAAATGGTTTTGTAGATATATCTTGATTTACATATATACGGAATGGACCAAGTATGAATTAATAAGAAATCAAGTGTATTTTTGATTTTGTTTTCAATTTCATTGCAATCGATAGTTTTGAAAGACATTATCAGTAACGGTAACTGCGTTTACTTCAGCATGTCTTATATCATTAAATAATCAATAGTTTTTCTTCTCAATGCGAATTGAATCTACTGATATAGAAGAAGATATATATTGCATGTATGGATGAGTATTATACTCATTCAGTGGACGAGAAGAATTGAATACAAATTACAGTAATAAAAGAATATGAAAAGGAATATCGACTATCGCTCATGCAATTTAGATATTATCTGAATTAAATCGCAATAAAGAATTCAAGTATGTTTTATCATACGCCATATCGACAAAGTTATTATGGTTGATTGTTTTTAATAATTCCCAAAGGCTTCATTTTGATCATTTCTATTCGAAGAGTATGTCAATTAATCAACTGTAATGACTTGTATTTAACTCATCTTGAGTTGCTATGTTTCATTTAGAATGCCGACTCTTACCTTGACAATATCGCAAATAATTTTTTCTATACAAAGAATGTTCTTCAGTTATAAGGAAATGTTGTTGGGGAACATGCATGTATGTTAATTAATCGAATGTAATGAAATTGTATTTAACTCATCTTGAATTGCTATGTTTCATTTAGAATGCCGACTTATACCTAGAAACTATCGCAAATAATTTTTCTATACAGAGAATGTTCAAAAGTTATAGAGGAAATGTTGTTGAAGAACATGCATGTATGTTAATTGATAGACTGTACTGAAATTGAATTTAACTCATCTTGAATTGCTATGTTTCATTTAGAATGCCGACTTATACCTTGACACTTATGCAAATAATTTGTCTATACAAAAATTTTCTAAAGTTATAAGTGAAATATTGTTGGGGAAAATGCATGTATGTTAATTAATCGAATGTGATGAAACTGTATTTACCTCATCTTGAATTGCAATGTTTCATTTAGAATGCCGACTTATACCTTGAAACTATCGCAAATAATTTTTCTATACAGAGAATGTTCTAAAGTTAGAAGGAAATGTTGTTGGGAACATGCATGTATGTTAATCGACCGTAATGAAATTGTATTTAACTCATCTTGAATTGATATGTTTCATTTAGAATGACGACTTATACTCATACTAATTTTTCAATAAAAAGAATGTTATAAAGTTATAAGGAAAATGTTGCTGGGGAACATGCATGTATGTTAACTAATCGACTGTAAGGAAATTCTATTTAACTCATCTTAAATTGCTTTGTTTCATTAAGAATGCCATTTTAAACCTTGACACTATTGCAAATAATTTTTCTATACAAAAAATATTCTAAAGTTATAAGAAAAACGTTGTTGAAGAACATGCTTGTATGTTAATTATTCGACTGTAATGAAATTCTTTTAACTCATCTTGAATTGATATGTTTCATTTAGAATGCCATTTTGAACCTTGACACTATTGTAAATAATTTTTACTATACAAAAATATTTTAGAGGTATAACGAAAATGTTGTAGAAGAACATGCTTGTATGTTAATCAATCGACTGTAATGAAATTGTATTTAACTCATCTTGAATTGTTATGTTTCATTTAGAATGCCGACTCAAACCTTGAAACTATCGCAAATAATTTTTCTATACCGAGAAGTTCTAAAGTTAGAAGGAAATGATGTTGAGGAACATACATCAATGTTAATTTATCGACTGTAATGAAATTGTATTTGACTTATATTGAATTGTCATGTTTCATTTAGAATGACGACTTATACTCATACTAATTTTTCAATAAAAAGAATGTTATAAAGTTATAAGGAAAATGTTGCTGGGAACATGCATGTATGTTAACTAATCAACTGTAAGGAAATTCTATTTAACTCATCTTAAATTGCTTTGTTTCATTTAGAATGCCATTTTAAACCTTGACACTATCGCAAATAATTTTTCAATACAAAGAATATTCTGAAGTTATAAGGAAAATGTTGTTGAAGAACATGCTTGTATGTTAATTAATCGACTTTAATGAAATTCTTGAATTGTTATATTTCATTTATTTAACTTGACATCTTGAATTGCTATGTTTCATTTAGAATGCCATGTATGTTAATTAACCTTGACACATCTTGAATATGTTTCATTTAAATAATTATTTCTATCGCAAATAATTTTCTATACAGAGAATGTTCTATAGAAGGAAATGTTGTTGAAGAACATGCATGTATGTTAATTAATCGACCGTAATGAAATTGTATTTAACTCATCTTGAATTGTTATGTTTCATTTAGAATGCCGACTTATACCTTGACACTATTGCAAATGATTTTTGCTATACAAAGAATATTCTAAAGTTATAAGGAAATGTTGTTGGGGAACATGCATGTATGTTAATTAATCTAATGTAATGAAATTGTATTCACCTCATCTTGAATTGCTATGTTTCATTTAGAATACCGAATTATACCTTGAAACTATCGCAAATAGTTTTTTCTATACAGAGAATGTTCTAAAGTTAGAAGGAAATGTTTTTGGGAACAAGCATGTATGTTAATTAATCGACCGTAATGAAATTGTATTTAACTCATCTTGAATTGTTATGTTTCATTTAGAATGCCGACTTATATCTTGACACCATCGCAAATAATTTTTCTATACAAAGAATGTTCTAAAGTTATAAGGAAATGTTGTTGAAGAACATGCTTGTAAGTTATTTAATCGACTGTAATGAAATTGTATTTAACTGATCTTGAATTATTATGTTTCATTTAGAATGCCGACTTATACCTTGACAGTATCGCAAATAATTTTTTGTATACAGAGGTAGTTTTTCCTTCAAAATTGACCCCATTCCCACGAAAATTTTTACTGTATAAATAATTATTGTCATCAAAATAATATTACAACTTCGACCTTTACGTTAAAAGTGAATACGAGCCCAACTTCACTCTACCCAACTTTTTTCTTCAAGTTAAAACTGGTTCCGTCTTATTACTGTGAGGCAATGATCGAAGTTAACGTTATGTTTACCTTTCAATGGGCCGCCACTGCATAAATTTGAGAGCTTTCGAATAATACATGAGTTCGGTTAATGCAACTTTAAGCTGCTTTAAAGAAGGACCGCATTAGAAGCGTGGGAGAAAGCATCTGTGCTTTTAATAAACCTCCCTGTTCTATAAGCAGATTTCGAGAAAAAAACGCACTATTTGTTCGGAAAATTCCTCAGTTACACAAAATGAATTTAGACTCTTCTTAATCCTGAGATCTTCATTAGACAGATGATTCGACGAAATATAATCATTACTCATACTTTAGAAACTAACAAATTCAGCAATTTCTTCAGATTCATGATTGAAATCTCAAAATTTCCGATACAACGAATTTCGCCATTGCTACTCTTTATGAGCTTTAGTACTTCATTTTTAGGACGTCGAGATGATTTTCGAAATACAGATCTGACTGTGATTAACGTGCGTGATTCGGGCATTGCGTTCACGGTTTCATTCTCAACTACTTTCGCGAGTTGGATTTGTAGGTACCGAAGATGTAAACATGCTAACAATTTTTTTTGATTAATTTAACCAATACTGAAAAGAATCTGTAACCGTACATTTAAAAAAATTTATTCTATTGTAATTAATGAGTAGAATATTTATGAGAGTTAAAATATATAGAGCGATCCATTCAACAAATCATACGGTGACACTACGAGGTATGTCAATTAAGTTCGCGGAAGTTTGCAAGGCTGCAGCAATTGGTCTCTGCAGCGTTCACATTGGTTTCATTTATAATTAATTTCTGCGTCAGCCTGTGCAAGTTTCGTGTTGATCGGTTGTACACTTCGTGTTTTATTGTTCTTTGAACCTCGACCTGTTTTGAACCATCGTCTTGAAAATGAATGATAAAATGACTGAGCAAGGAACAGTGATTAAGGTTTTGGTGAAACGCGGTGAAACTTTCGTGGAAATTATGAAACAGTTAATCGACGTGTGAGAGGAAGATTGTAAAAATCAGCTGTCTGCGATTAGGCAAAGCGGTTAATCATTAGATGATGACCCGCGCGAGGGAGCTCCCTCCACCTCTCGAACGCACAAAACCTCGATCGGCTGCGCTTGCGAGTGCGAAAATACTTCCCAAAGTGCTCAGAGTTGAGCAGATAGAGCTCCGACTGTCAATTTGTCAAGACATTATTTGAAGAATTGACGACAAAGGAGACAACTGGAAATCGTGGGTGTTCGAATCCGACCCTGATATCAAAAGACAGAACATGCAATGGATAGAGAAGAGGGGTAGGCGCCCCACGATAGCCAGAATATCAAAATCGAAAGTGAAATCTTTACTCATCGCGTTTTTCGATATTAATGGAGTTGTACACTACGATAACGTTCCAGAGGTCAGCCAATTAACGCAGTATTCTACATTGAAGATTTGAAAAATCTGAAGGCCCGTGTGTTTCACTAGACTTCCATCTGTTCCCACAGTTGATGTCGTACCTCAAAGGAGACAGATATGAGGGAGTTTTGAAAGTCCAAAGCATCACGATGGTGGTTCTGAGGGACCTATCTTTGGGGGGTTCAGGGTGTGCTTCCAACAGTGGGTTCAACGGTGGCGCCGGTGCATCAAACTCGGGGGAGACTATTGCAAAGGAACATAAGGTATTTTCAGGTATTTATGTACTTTCCGGACCGTCCGGGCACTTTTCCGTGATCTTAATTGACACTCCTCGTATATCTTAAACTATGTATTTCGAGTATTTCTCAATGTAATTTTCAGGACTTATACATAGATTCTGATGTTGATGAATGTTTTGGGGCATTTGTAGATACCATTCAACATATCTTTGAAATTTGTTGCCCTCTTATGCGTAGTACCAATTATACTCATAACAGGAAAAACTAGATTACTCCTGAAATTGTTTTGGCCAAATGTGACCTACAAAATCTCCATTGGTTACATTCTAATATAAAAACTCAATCCTCTAATGATTTATATAAGAAAGCCAAATCCTATTATAAATCCTTAATCCTAAGAACCAAATACAATTTTCACAATGAACTTATTGATAAATCTGTAAATAAAAATAGAACTGTGTGGAATCTAGTAAATACTATGACTGGTCGAAAACGTATGGAACAAAATTCTATTGCACTGGTTATTGATACTGTTACGCATAACGATCCCAAGGATTTGGCTGAGATTTTCGCTAATCATTTCACTACAGTTGCCGAATCTTCCCTCAACAGTTATTATAAAGACTCAATGTCATCCTCATGTACGACGTCACGTATGTTAGACACAACCTTTTTCTTCCACCCAGTCCTGGAGCATGAAATCCATGATGTTATAAGATCACTCAAAAACAACAAAGGTTCTAGTGTTGATTTCATCTCAGTACAAATTCTGAAGATGATAGGTACCGATATCAGCCGACATTTCGCTCATGTTACTAACCTGTCAATTAGCACAGGCGTATTTCCTCGTATTCTGAAAAAAGCAATCATCATTCCTATTCATAAAAAGGATGATGTACACGATATCATGAACTATAGACCTATATCTATCTTAAGTGTCTTTTCCAAGGTTTTTGAAAGAATAGTGATAGAATGATGAAGTACCTAGATAAATTTCAAATACTTGATACTGCACAACATGGTTTCAGAACCGGCCGCTCGACTCAAACTGGAGCATTGCAGTTCGTGGAGTTCGTCTATCGTTGCCTTGATAATGGTCAATATGTTGCTGGATTGTTCTTTGACTTGTCTAAAGCGTTTGATAGTCTTGCTATCCAGTTTATATTGGATAAATGTTATAATCTTGGATTCAGAGGCGTGTTCTTGAACTGGATTCGTAGTTATCTGGAGGACAGAACTGCCTCAATCAGGGTTCACGACTCGTTCTCAAATGAACAGTACTGTAAATTAGGAGTACCCCAGGGTTCTGTCTTGGGGCCACTTCTATTTCTGTTATTCATAAACGATCTGCCACCAAATTTGAAAAAAATATTCTACAGAAAATCTAATATTCGTAATTTATTATCAAAAATAATCTGGTTGATATTGTTCGCTGATGACTCTTCCATAGCTATTACTGCTGAGACTCTTGAGGAGCTTCAAAAGTTATGCGGGCTGCTGGTGGAGAGTTTCGTAGAATGGTGCCATTTTAATGCTATTATGATCAATGTCAACAAGACGGAATGCATTCACTTCACTCTGTCGTCTTGTGATCCGGGTAGCATAACAATAAGGTATTTAGATACAGTCATCTCTTCGAAGGACACCACTAAATTCCTCGGCGTTCACATCGATAGGAATCTGAAGTGGAGTGCACATATCGATGCGATTTGTAAGAGGCTGAATAGTTCCTATTATGCCCTAAATAGAATCAAGAGTTCACTACCTCTAAGTTCCCTTGTGAACGTTTATTACAGTTTGGTATATAGTCACCTGTCCTATAATATCTTACTGTGGGGAAATTCCTCAGACGTAGGTAGAGTTTTCATCATCCAGAAAAGAATTCTGCGAATGATGTTCGATACAGCTCCACAATCTTCATGTAGACCGTTGTTCCTGAAGAATGGTATCCTCACATTGGCGTCTATTTTCATTTTGAGATGCCTCGTTTATATTAAAGAGAATGAAAGTAACATGACTAAACTTTCTAACTTCCATTCCCACAATACTAGAAATAAGGAAACATTATGTATCCCTAAACACAGAACTTCTAGATTTGAAATGTCGCCCCTGTACCAGGGTATCAGATTGTTCAATCATCTTCCACGGCATATACAGGGTCTAAGTGTAAATAGATTTGAGGTAGCAGTTAAGAATTTACTTTTAGCAAAATGTTTTTATACTGTGAATGAGTTTCTATGTGTTGATTTAGATAATGTCTAAATGTCTTTTCTATTGACCTGTCCTATACATACTTGTGATGTCTTAAGGGATCAATAAATTATTATTTATTATCGTGGACTTATGCACTATCTCAGCTAGTAGCTGGATATAATTTACCTTTCCCAGATTTAGCAATCAAAGGAATAGGCTCGATTACAATATACTTGACATAAATTTCTAACTATCCTACATGTATTAAGAATTACAGCTTTTTGCATTTCTATATAGGTATTCTTATGCAATTCTAATTTCTTAAGGCTATCATGCAAAGTTTTGGGTATTAAACCAGTCGAGGATACGATGACAGGAACGATATCTATTTTGTCGAGGTGCCACATCTGCTTGATCTCAATAGCAAGGTCTGTGTATTTGGACTTTTCTCCTGGAACTTATTCAGCACGTTGTTATTATTTAGTATGGCGACATCCACCAGCATTGCTGTCTTGGCTCCTTATCATACACCACTATGTCCGGCCTATTATTCGTCACCATTCTGTCAGTGATAATAGGCCTATCGTAAACTATTAGATCTGATAGAACATAACTCACAAATTCTCTTAAGCGACAAACGTAGAAAGTGTGTATTGCAGATTTGGCAGCATGAAACATTTACATAGAACATAACTCACAAATTCTCTTAAACGACAAACGTAGAAAGTGTGTTAAATCATTGAGTGGTAAAAATAAGAACAAATAACAAAAATTGCATTGAGTCGTCAGAATTACATGTGAGATCTGCAACACAGGACGTGCTTAACCAAGAACTAATGTTTTCGATTTCTTCGGTATCAACCACAACTTCTATAAGTCAGACTAGATGAAACTCTGTAGGCCGTGTCGCAGTCGTCGGAACTTACTACATATCCAAAGAACTCAAACACAAGCAAAGAAAAACACGAAAAGCTTGCACTAACTGCGGAAAACCAGTTTGTGATAAACATGCATGTTCAACATGTGACATCTGCTTCTAGAACTGTGCTTATTCTGTATAAATAAAGAATTTGTAATTTTTGAAGAAATAAAACATCATATCATTAAATTTTTGTACGAAGTTGTAAATACTTTTTCATACAAACAGAATGAGTAATCCGCGTGCCTTGTCACTTTATTGTGTGTTTGAAATATGTTTTGATTTCCACAAAACATTTTGAATAGTTGTCTGGATGAAAACATTAAAAAATATATAATTCATAAGAAGTTAAGAGCTGATTTACTGAGCGTTATTTCGTTCTGTAATGGTATATGCCTCCCCGGTCTGGTCACCCTTTTACAATGTCGAATCCAATATATTGGAGAAGATACAACGCAAATTTCTCAAACACTTGTTCACCTTCGCCAATTGCTGGGCGGTTAATAGGTGCGATAAGTGCAGAGCTTTGTATTGCACCATTGCAGTCGCGTAGGAGGATTGCGGATTTATGTTTCCTTTTTAAACTAACAAACGGCCTTGTTGACTGCCCTTATCTTCTGCAGTGCATTCCCCTTAACCTGCCTGGTACACTAACAAGAAAAACTCCCTTATTCAGAGTCCCTACTAGTGAAACAAATTATGCTTGTGGATCATTCTTGCATCGAACATTGTCAGTCGCAAATTCAGTCTTTGATAGCGTCAATTTTTTTTCCAAGTCACAGGCTGATTTTAGGACATCTGTTGCTCTACAGCTCGGAAAATGTTAGGAAGTTGTAATTCTCAATTTTCTGTTTTCAAATATCATGTCCTTATTTGTTGTGTCTTTTCTGTTTTACGTTCGGAATCTATTGTACTATAATTATTTAAGTGTATAATAATATTGCAAGATGTTATTTTTTAAATGGGGGTATCCCGTATAAATTATCTACTCTACAAATATTCTTTACAAAGGAATGTATGGAGTAGTTAAATAAATAAATAAAATTAATGAAAAAAATGAATAAATGGACCTATAGTTACTCGATTCAATTAGGGGGAAGTTATACAATTCTCGGTTTCTCATGAAAACACGTCTTGAATAAAAAAATTGTGTGTTCATCTGATATATTCTGTCAAAAAGGTACCAGGAATTGGTCAGTGAAACACAAAATATTTATTTTTCATCCAAATTTATTGTATCGCCTTCAAAGCAGGCTTTCTCCAGGAGAGATATGAATTCTTGCCTCGAATTCTCTTTTATGTCTTTCATCGATTCAAAACGGGTTCCTCGAAGTGGTAATTTGAGTTTTGGAAGAAAAAGTCAGCCGGGGCGATATCAGGTATATATGGTGGTTGTTCGATGCAATTTGTTGAGTTTCTGGTCAGGAATTCATTCACAATGATAGCCTCTTGAGGTGCATTATCGCGGTGAAAAATCCATGAGTTTTCTTTTCACGAATCTGGACTTTTCCGATAACTCAGTTCTCTCGAACGCGGTAAAACGCTCAGGTAATATTCTTTATTTACCGTCTGACCTTCTGAAGGGAATTCCGAGTGCACAACGCCGCGATAATCTAAGCAAAAGAGTCGACTTTGTTGGTAGGCGCCATTCCGAAGCTTGTTGACTAGTTGGCATGTCAAACTCATGAATCCATGCCTCATCATCAGCTACAATGCGTTTTATAATGATATGATAAATGTGTTGGAACTGACTTGTTCTAGCATGTCTTAAGTGAACTTTACGCAATTCAGTTTTTGAAGACAACTCAGGTCTAACCCAAACAATGTTTAAAAAGGTACGAATTGATTCGTGAGATACAGAAAATTCATAACCAATCTCTCTTGAACTTAAATGATAATTTTCGATCACCATTTCGTTCACTTTATCCATGTCAACTTAAGATAAAGATGTTGTTGGCCAACCGAAGATAATAAAATCTTCCACCTTATCTCAGCCGCTGTTGACTGCGCTGTTCTACTCATATGCACCTGTTTTTGATGAAGTCGATTCACCGTAAACGTTCTGTAATATTTCCAGCTAGACGAAATTCCATTGGTAATACGATATTTGAGACAAATTCTTGTCCGATATTTCTATTGATTGTAAAAATCGCAAAATACAGTACTGAGAACTGACAAAATCGAGCACAGTTGTGAAAACAGAAAACAGTTCCAACTTATCAACAACCAAAATTTTGATAATCGTTTTAGGCAGCTTCTATAGATAAATAATTCTCGGGCGTTTTGACAGAATGTATTTCTGAAGAAGAAAAAATCCTATTCAACGAAATTAAAGGTAATTGATAGTATTGATGATTTATTTATTTTATGGAAATTCATATTTAAAGTAAAACGAAATGAGACACTTTTGTCAATTTTCCACAATTTATTCAATAACCACGATGGGTTTCGACCCTACGGTCATTTTCAAGTGACAATACAATACATGAGTAGGCAAGTACAAGTACAGAATGTCGAAAGGGGGAACATAGTAAGCTCTATGAATCATGGAGTTATATGCAGCTAGTTTGTGGCTTGAATTACTGAATGAGTCCATGGGAATCGATGCGTCTGTGAATGTTACTTTTCTATAAATTTTATAACTGAGTTAGTTTTTGTAACGGTTAAGTTGAGGAAATTAATTGAGTTATCATTCTCTAATTCAGAAGTGCAGCTGATGAGGCAATGTATTTTAATCAGGAAATTTAAAAATTGCTGAATTTGTCTGTTTGAACCACGAAAATCAACTAAAATGTCATCTACAAATCTGTGTTTAATATTGAGTTTTTCTCTAAATTATTCATGAAAATGTCAGCTAGTAGAGGGCTACGAAGTGAACCCATTGGAAGACCTGAATTTTGTTCAAAGAATTTAGATTGAAATTGAAAGAAACTTTGAGATAGGCATATTTGAAGAAGATTGCTAAATTTATTAGTGATATATGGCGGTGTATTAGACTCGGATAAGATATCTGTAAGACCCTCATTCGTTGGAATGTTCGGGTACATATTTTTGACATCGAAAGAGACTTTATGTATGAGATCTGTATGAGATGTAGATCTCATACATAAACTTTCAAATCTCACAATACTCTGTTCCCCTTTCGACAGAAAATTTTCAAACTGAACTTAAAATCATCAGAAAAATTGCCTCAAATAACAACATACAACTACATTTTTTAAATACAATCATTAAACGCAAAGAACAACGTATTACCTCTTAATTACTATATAGCATCGTAGAAACCCCGGAAAAAAAGATACACTCAGATACACCGGCGAAGTCTCTAACAAAATCGGTAACTACTTTTCCAAATTGAACATAAGATTAGATTCTTATTCAATGCCAAACAAAAGAACGATAAATTCAAGCAATCAGGAATTTATCAAATCAACGGCAATGAATGTCAGGTAGCCTATGTCGGACAAACAGGGAGAAGTTTTGAAGCTAGATTCAAGGAACATATTTCCTAAGATTAAAATTCGCCAATATTTAAACTAATAGAATGAACTAATCACTCGATATCATTGAACAATCTTGAAATGAATGTAACAAAGGTTGAGAGATGAATTTTTTGGAAAGTTTGGAGATTAACAAACTATGTAAAAACCCACAATTTATTACCCTCAACAGCAAACTAGAGCATTATGGTTCCCCACTACTCAATATTTAGGATGAATTTCATTCTGTACTTGTACACGCCTACTCATGTGTTATATTGTTATTCACTTGAAAATGACCGTAGGGTCGAAACCGGTCGTGATTATTTAATTGTGGAAAAGTGACAAAAGTATTCCATTTCGTTTTACTTTCGAAATTAAAGGTACCTATTGTTTATATTCAAAAAACTACAAGTTTGCGCTATAACTCAACAACCGTTGGACAAAAAACACGCAGCACGTAGTTCGATTCAACGTAAAAAGGTGTCTGAATCATTTTTACATTACTTAAATAACTACCGTGAGATTGGTACTTGACTGATTCCGAAAATTGTCAAAATTTCTAAATAACTCGCAAATAAAAATAGCTAGCTTGAATCTGTTTGCACCAGTGAACGCGGAAAGGCGGGAGATTATTTTGCATTATTCACAATATTTCATATAGCTGCAGTACAAAACGTGTTAATCAGTCGAACCTGTACATCACAGACTAAATTAAACATATACGAAAACTTTTGCTAGTTAGTTAATAAGTTCCAACATTTTTGCCCATTTCGGTACATTATGGAATAGAATTGACGGACGACGATGTACCTGGAGAGCAAAATTATAAACCATGTTAAACGCATTTCAAAATGATTGCTTGCATATCGTGGTTTATTAGTTTCCAATGACAAATTCAATACAACGAATTCAATATATTCTTTTCAACATTCAATCAGAATCCATTAGTTTCCTTTTTCCGAACACAATCAATATCTTCTCAGACGAAAACCTACCGAAAGAACCCGGAAAGAACGTACGTTCAACAATATTCCCCCCTTATATACCATAAGACTCCAATCTATCAACAAAGAGATAAATTATCCTTGTTTGCAACACATTGCGAGACATAGAATGGGGCGCGCTCTGTAAGTACAAAATGCGAAATTTGTCACGTATGACCCACTTACGTCAAGTATACAGCCAGAAATATGCGCGAATAGAAAGGGGACGAGCCAAAAAGCAGCATCTGGAGCGACGGTGAAAACGAAAGCTAAATAAGAGCAAAAACTTGCTGTTCTGTATTGTAGAACGAAAGTATAAAAAATATTATGTGTTCGATACAATGGGGTTTAGTTGGCACCAAGACGCAAATAGCTGCCAGTAAATTTTTTATATTGTTCGAACTGAAATTGGAATCGGTTGTACATAGCGTTCGGAAAGTCACGACGAAAAATGAATCTTTACATGTTATCTTGCTGAAATAAGGAACACCTTTTTCTAGAGATTGACCTTTGAAACAACTGTCATCAGTTCTGCATTCAGCCTGCCTTTCACTTTTAATTTCTCCTTTTTCTGTAGAAGATAATACAGACATAGATAAGTCGTCCCTTGTGCTCGAAAATTGCAATTTAGTGTTTTGCCGAGTGGTAATTGCAAAATGTCATCAAATTCAACGTGAAAAGACATTTAGTACAACTTGATTGAGGTCTGCACCCTTTTTTATGGGTGTAATTCTCTTACAGTACTCATTGCCATAATTTCTTTGATGATAATGATCTCATATCCTGAATTGATCATATATTAGGATGTATTTTGTTATGAGAATATACCAATTATTATTGTGACTATATCGTTACCCGGAAATGGTAAAAGTTACGATTAAATATGATAATGATAATTTCGGTACAAATAAAGGCCAAGCACACTATATAAACTAAAAGAAATGGGCTACCTAAGGTATATTCCACAATCTTATACAGCAGGGGTGCTCAAACTTGAACTGCTGGCGATCTACCTCAATATTTTCAGACTACTGACGATCGACGATTCATTATTTTAGTCAAAATTTGGGTTAGGTTTAGTTAGGTTCTTCACTATAATATCAATGAAAATACTCATAGTTATTCAAAATTGCGAATTTATTGGTTCTTACAAGACAAAATAGTTACATATAATGTTAAACTTAACTAAGCAGAGACTTTGGATGTTGAAGCGTGGCACTGCATGTTCTTAGCATACTTTTTAGATGGTACGTAACCACTGAGTGCTAGTCGTCAGTTAGTCGATTGCGATATTTTGACTTAATTATCTTCATTTCAGAAAATGCAGACTCGCACAAGTAAATTGACCCAAACATTGCCGTCAGTTGAAGGGCGATTTGCCTTAGATTCAGATATTTATCTTCAGATATAAAACACCAGAAATTTGAATCAGATGCTGTAGCTTTGAGATGTATATCTGATATAATCTGCACCAACTCATTTTCAACAGAACATGAGTTCATATTGAACTGACTTGCTATTTCAGTAGTAATTCCTCAATGTTTTTACATGAAAGAGGATAACTCATAAAGGCTGATATTTTCACGAATTTACTGCAATCATAAAAACGCATTTCGAATTGTCCCAAAATATTTAATAATTTAGCCTCATACGTACCATAATTCAACTGAGGTATCCTTGCTTTCAAAGACGGAAAATGTTTCAGATCCTTGCTCTTCAGTTGATCTATCATAAGTTGCAATTTAATTTTCAATGCGTGTACTGCGCTAATCATCTCAATTATAGTTTTTCTTTTACATTGAAGCTTCAAGTTAATGGTGTTTAACTGCATTGTGATATCTGACAAAAATGCCAAATCAGTCAGCCATTTTTCGTTTTTCAACATCTGACGCCCGTGTGAAGAACTAGATTAATGTGCTTAGCTGACTTCCCATCTTCCAACTGCAACTTAAAGAGCCGCCGTTGCAAGCTACGTGCATGGATGGAATCCACAATTTTAGCTGCAATGCCCATAATTTCCTCCGTGTTTGAAACTTTTGAACAAACTTGTTGATGTGTAATGCAATGGAATGAAAAAAAGAAAGGAAAATCTTCTCGACACAATGCCACAAAACCGATTTTGTTTTCAGTCATTAGGTGCTCCATCGGTTGAATGCACACCAATTTATATATTGCTAGCTTGTAGTTCTTCACAAAATTGAAGAAAACGTCAAAAGTCATCCTTACCAACATGTAGTTGAATACCATCCGAATAAAAATACACAGCTAAGTAGTGTCTGTCCAATCGGTAGATTCGTCGAACTGAAGAAGAAAAGTATGAACATTTCATGATATCATGTTTTAGTTAATCCGCCATGTCCTGACTCATAACTTCAATACGCCTTGTGTCAGTCGCACGAGATAACTGAAGTTCTCTAATAGCAGACATGATTTCTGTTTTATTTTTAAAATCTCCAAATAAAGTCTCACCGTTTCAATAAATGCTTCCTTCACAACCGATCCATCTTCTAATGGTTTCTTGTGTTTCGCCAACATATGTAATATTTTAAATGATGCCATCGTAGCAGCTTTTGATTGTTTGGCTGGTCTTGTAAACATGGTTTATTCTTTTTTCAAACAAGATATCAAATCACGTACTTTTCGTTTTCTTAATTCACTCTGTAGCGAAAAATCCTTTTCATAGTTTTTATGAACCGTTTTATGTTGCCTCTCTAAGTTTGCACGCTTAGGTATTGCAACTGACGCACAACAAATAGGACAAATGCAGTTATCCTTCCATACAAAAGGAAAAATTCTTCCTCCCAATCGTTATTGAAATGATACATTTTAGATTTCTTCGCTGCACACATTTTGTACTATTTAAAAATAAACTTTGTATCGACGTAGTATTGCCAATAGTTACAATGCAGAATGACTCCAATTCCTGCAGGCGCAACATTTATATCGGCGTCAACGAAAGTCTCTAATGTTGCTGTCAAACGCGCCGCCTAAAATTTCTAGAAAAGCGGCAAGAATAAAATACGCGGCTTTCCTTTGACAAGTACCGCGCGTTCCTTTAATAAAGCCGCTAGCATAGTGTTAGGTTAGATAATAATAAATTTTTGTAGTTTAGTTACCTACTTATTCAAAATTTTTCTCTTCTCGAGATCTACTCAAAAGGCACCCGACTGTTATACAGTGTGTTCCAAAGAAAATTGTTTACCCCTTCTATCTCAAAATTGACTGATTCTGATGAAAAAAGCTGACACACGTCAGTTTTTAATTCCAATTTCTGAGTTGGTTCGGATTATGTAAAATCAACACTAAAATCTAACCTCAGCAGCACCTAAGTCGAAATTCATTATTAAAAAAGTGGATCCAGGGACTTAACTTGGAAAGGCCTTTCAATTCTCTTTTTTCTTGAAAAATACTATCTTCATGAACATTCAGTATCACACAGAAGATTCAAATATAACAAACGTTTGTATTTCAACGAAAATTCGAAATGAATGTTTCAAAGGGTATTGAGCTGACCCTCGACAGCAAGTTGGTGATATATATCCTCCATGTCATCCGTTCAGATCAAATAAATAATATAATTAATGTTCATCGTATCCCAATAAAGATAACATGGGAAATTTATGGCTATATTTGACAAAACCTTAAAGACTTTCCCCTTCAGGGAACAAGATTTAAATGATTTTAGAATGTTATGTTTTTATTATTGATATTTGATATACAATTGGTTTAACAACCAAACCATCAAGCAGTAGCTTTACTACAAACTGCATCCAGCAGGCACAGTTTATAGAGTGACGCTAGATAGTATGGCTCTTTGAAGTTTTCTGTTTGATCTACTCTTTTTTTTTTAATTCGTGGTGGCGTTGGTAGCAGCATCTATGTCGTTGAAGGGCGCATATTGTATATGTATAATGAAATGAGATAAGTAGGAGGCATTCCGGATTGAGATTGTGAATGAGTGTGCAACACTGACGAGGTAAACAAGAGAAACTACAGTCTGTTGATTCCATTTCCGACATCTAACCAGACTGTACGTCTACTACGTGGCCCTCGCTAACGATGATTATGAAGAGTGGATCGGCAAACCAGCTCCTTCAGGGAGGGACCATAAACATTCTACGGACGGTTGAATATTTTTTCCTGAATAAAAGTCTAATTAAAGTTCTCCTGGGAGAACGATCACTTCGATAGTGGGGAAAAAGGCCTGTATCTGAGATCCACCTCAAGTACCTCGGGTAAAAGTGAAGAATGAAATGTAAACACTATCATTCTGTTCCCATTTTTCATTCACATCACACTCACAAACTAGCAGTTACTGACGTATCAACGACAGAAGAGACAGACTTTTCCTCAGTTTTTTCTCTCATTTTTCTTACACTTATTATGTGCGCAACTAAGTTCTCGCTGTTTGTCAATAGATGGCTCCAACAGTAAGTGCTGGTCGATTTTTACATATCAAGAATGTCTTGAACAAAGCTTAGACATATGGTAAACAAACCAATGTGACACATTAGTTATTTTGTTTTTGCGTCATATACTTATACATATACATAGTTGTGAGAAAATATCTGATTTTGATATTCTTCTTTCTCTCGAAGAAAACGGCGGCTGAAGCTCATAGAGAGCTCCAGAAAGTTTACGGAGGTGCTGCTCTAAGTGAAACAACGTGCAGGGATTGGTTCCGTCGCTTCAAAAACGGTTATTTCGATATGGACGACCGTCCTTGTGAAGGAAGGCCGAAAATCTTCGAAGACGCTGAATTGGAGGCATTGCTCGATGAGGATCCGTGCCAAATGCAAGAACAGTTTACTTCAGCCTTAGGAGTTACCCGCCAGGCCATTTTCAAGTGATTGCATGCGTCGGGAATTATTCAAAAGCAAGGAACTTAGGTTCCTTATGATTTGAAGCAGATAGAAGTTGAGCGTCGTTTTTTTACCTGTGAGCAACTGCTCCAGCGGCAGAAAAGAAATGGTTTTCTTCATCGCATCGTAACGGTTGATGAATAATTGATTCATTACAGTAATCCAAGGAAAAATATCTTGGGGTCTGCCCGGTCATCGCCTCGGCCGAATATTCACGCTGCGAAAGTTATGCTGTGTATTTGGTCGGACCAAGTCGGTGTTATTTATTATGAGCTGTAGAAACCGAACGAAACCTTCACTGGGAAACGGTATCGAATTCAATTGATGGGATTGAGTAAAGCACTGCGCAAAAAACGGCCACAATACGAGCAGAGACACAAAAAAGTAATTCTACATCATGACAATGCTCGACCTCACGTTGCCAACCCCGTTAAAACCTACGTGCAAATGTTTAAATGGGAGGTTCTACACTACCCGCCATATTCCCCAAATTTTGCACCATCCGATTGTTACTTGTTCCGTTCGATGGCACATGATCGGGCTGATCAGCAGTTCCGTCACATCTACCGTCACGGTATTCGAGCTCTGCCAGAAAGATGGGAAAAAGTTGTAGCTAGCGATGGGCTATATTTTGAATGATTCGTTTGTAATCATTTTTCATAATAAAGTTGTTTTTTTTTTGAATTGTGGAGGCCGTTACTTGATGTAGATCCATGATATAAATGAAATAAAAAACACAAGGTTTAACTTTAATCTACACTTCATTTGAAAAAATTCGACGACGTTTCGCTGACACAGCAGCTTTATCAAGAATGAAAAACAGAATGAAGAGTATGGTATTATAAACAAATCGTAGAACAAGTTGGATGAATAACAGGAAAATCCACACCGAGCCATTGTACAGTTAGTATGAAAGGTAATGAAAACTAATTAAACAAGTTAAGTAGGGTGAATAATTCACATCTACCTGTTCATTCAAAAGCTTGTCCGAATGTTTGTATCTATTTATTTCTAATGCTTCTAGGAGATCTTATTTTGAACTTTTTGATTTTATATGTAATATGTCAAAGTTTTATTGAATGAATGGTTTTTTTTATTAGGTGGTTTGAATAATTTGAATCAGATTTATTTTTATCGAAGCTACGTTTATGTTCAGATGTTCTTATGCCAAAACTCCTATAGGTCCTACCGATATAAATTTTATCACAAGAACCGCAATTGAGTTTATAGATTCCTGATTTACTTGATTTTTCAACACGAGATTTATTATTTTATTTTCATTTTCTATAAAAATTCTTTCTAATTGATAAATAACATAAAAACGTTAACCTACCACCTAACGTGAAACTTATTTCGTTTGATGTTGAGAATTCATACCCAAGTGTTCCTCCAGGTGATGTCAAAATATTAATCGAAAACATGTTGAATTCGAATCATGTTAACCACATAATTAAATCAGAAATATTGAATCTGTTGGACGTTTGCATTGAACAAAATTATTTTTCTTTCAACAACATCTATTACAGTAGTGAAAATGGCTTGATCATGGGAAATCCTTTGAGTCCACTTTTAGCAGAGATTTTTATGAATAATATTGAACAGAAAATTCATACACATCCACTCATTTCCAAATTTCTTTATTGGTATAGATATCTTGACGACATCTTAGTATGTTTCATTGGAACTACTCGTCAATTAGACTTATTTCTTAATTTCATTAATTCCATCCATTTGAACATTAAATTCACGATAGAAATTGAATACAGAACGATTCCATTAATTTTTGGACTTAAAAATCACTAAACAAAATAATAATCATGTTTTTGCGGTCTTTCGTAAACCAACACATACTGATACAATTATACATAACTACTCATTACATCCAATTCAACACAAAGTTGCAGCTTTAAACAGCATGGTACATTGGTTACTCAATTTACCTTTATCAGTAGAAGATTATAATAAAGAGTTAAACATCATCAAACAGATAGCCATTAATAATTCATATAATCCGGATATGATAGATCTAATCATTCGTAAAAACTGTATCAGAAAGCAATAAATGAAGTATATCCTATTCATAAAGACAATAAAATATTCAACAGTTTAACATTCTGCGGTTCTGCAAGTACAAATATTAAATCCTTTCTCGTCAAACAAAATCTTAATATAACTTTCAAAACTTCTAATAACTTAGGTAAACATATTCAAAATAATAAATCTCGTGTTGAAAAATCAAGTAAATCAGAATCTATAAACTCAATTGCGGTTCTTGTGATAAAATTTATATCGGTAGGACCTATAGGAGTTTTGGCATAAGAACATCTGAACATAAACGAAGCTTCGATAAAATAAATCTGATTCAAATTATTCAAACCACCTAATAAAAGAAAACCATTCATTCAATAGAAACTTTGACATATTACATATAAAATCAAAAGTTCAAAATTAGATCTCCTAGAAGCATTAGAAATAAATAGATACAAACATTCGGACAAGCTTTTGAATGAACAGGTAGATGTGAATTATTCACCCCTACTTAACTTGTTTAATTAGTTTTATTACCTTTCATACTAAGTGTACAATGGCTCGGTGTGGATTTTCCTGTTATTCATCCAACTTGTTCTACGATTTGTTTATAATACCATACTCTTCATTCTGTTTTCATTCATGATAAAGCTGCTGTGTCAGCGAAACGTCGTCGAATTTTTTCAAATAAAGTGTAGATTAAAGTTAAACCTTGTGTTTTTTATCTCATTTATAAAGTTGTTTTTTCAGAAAAGAACAGCGAGAACTTTGTTGCGGACCAATACACTTAGGGGCGATCGTGGGAGAATTGGCTTGCTTTGAATTATTATCCATTCTGTATTCTGCTTTTTTCAGCAATAAAAATACGCAAAAATTTTACTTCTGCAGGTCTCTGTTTCATTCGAATGAATGAATATTTTCGCAGCGATAGATTCTGTTTCGTTTTAGACTCCGCATACTGTATCTATACCTATTTATTTATTTCTTGATTTAAAATTCAGAACTATATGTAGCGAGAAGAATAACGACCTATACAGTCATGTGGTATATTTATTTTTTTGATGAAACGAAATTATAGAAATAACGACTTTCTAACCCCCTTTTGATGTTGCCTTGAGTCATATGTGGAAATTTATGGCCCTGTTTTGAAGTCCGGGCACGGAGGCGGAAACTGTGCAAAAATTTATGAGAGCCGTTTCTGAGCTGCTGCATTTGAACAAGTCTGTAACGGATTTTCTTTTCAATCGTGTCCTACAAATTTCAATAATGTTGATATCCGTGTATGCGCTCATTCTTTCATCTGAATATAGACGCCAACATAACTGAATTAAGTAATAAATTTCGTATATATGGTATATGGTAGAAATACGTAAACGTAACTGAAACCGAAAATAACTGAAATCGTAGCCTCGAAACCTTTATCAATGCATAATTTCTGTTTGGCCACTAGCATATCTAAAATCATGTCAAATTATGTTATAGATCATCGACCGAGATGTGCTTCAGGATATCAGTTTACTATATGCATCCTCGAAACGCTTGCGATGCCCTGTAAGGCGATTACGGCGATTTTCAATCGAAAATTTGATCCTACTTGTCGAGCCATGAGATGGTAAAAACGAACTGAATTATTTCACGCCACAAAAAAGGATATTATAATGTTTCAAGTATGTGTTATGTTTTAATATTATGAAGAAAATCACACGTGACTTCGAATATGTCTATTGACTGGATGAGACAGAGATCTCTTCTCGAGATCGTATGACATATGATAGGATTCTATGATTATGGACATAGATTAATATGACTAATATGATAAAGGATATGATAGACATAAGATATAATTATAAATATATAAATTATAATAATAATTATGCTGTGTTACTATCATAACATATCCTCTCCCAATAAAATAATTTAAATTAAATTACATTCTTAATTTCATTATCAGCTATGCGGTAACTATTGCCTAATCTTAAATAAACAGTATACATTTTTTTAATTTACAATTATTCTATTTACATAGACCATAAAAGGAATTACTTTGCTCAATGATATATAGGATTGCCAAACCGTTCAGGATTTTTTATTATTATTCTTCCATACCGAAAAGTCTGAGGTATATCTGATACTTCTCCCTCAACAGAAGTGTTGTCATTTTCTTTGGTTGAAACATTATTAGAAAGATTTGGAGTGAATGGTTGACTGTAGGTGTTATCTGCATTTCCATCAATCTGATTATCTTTTGAATAGTGCCTTTCTTCAATATGTATCCTATCACGACGATACATTAAATTATACTCTCATTATTATATTATATATTATTATTATTATCGCGGACTTATGCACTATGTCAGCTGTTAGCTGGATATAATTTACCTTTCCCAGATTCAGCAATCAAAGGATAAGCTCGATTACAATATACTTGACATAAATTTCCCAACTATCCTACATGTATTAAGAATTACAGCTTTTTGCATTTCTATATAGGTATTCTTATGCAATTCTCATTTCTTACGGCCATCATGCGAAGTTTTGGGTAGTAACCCAGTCGAGGATACGATGACAGGAACAATATCTATTTTCTAGAGGTGCCACATCTGCTCGATCTCACTAGCAAGGTCCGTGTATTTGGACTTTTTCTCCTGGAACTTGTTCAGTACGTTGTTATTATTCGGTATGGCGACATCCACCAGCATTGCTGTTCTGGCTCTCTTATCATACACCACTATGTCCGGCTAATTATTCGTCACCTTTCTGTCAGTGATAACAGGCCTACCGTAGTATAATCTGATAGAGTCATTTTCCAATACGGGCGCCGGTTGATTCTTGTAATATAGCTGGAAGGTATTCAGAAGTCCGTACTTGTGTGCAAGTTTCTGATGGATAATGTTGCACACTTGATTATGTCTGTGAAGATAGTCCGTTTTGGCCAGTTATTCGCATCCGGACGTAATATACTGTATAGTCTCCGATCTTATACGGCATTTTCTGTACTTCTCTATTTGTAATGTACCGTTCTTTATAATGAATTTTTTGTAGTTGTTTGTAGCGATCACTTGGTCTTGGATGGCCATAAGGAATCCTTCTGTTTCCGCGAATAATTCTCCTTTCATCAACCATTTGTTGGAGGCTTCTTTGTCGATATGTGGTTGATTAATCTCATTGTGATGTCGTCCATGCAATTCCTTTCTTGACCATTGCTCTTGTTTTTCAGTATCTGATAGGAACGGTAGATTCAGCAGGTCATCTCTGGTAGCAAGATTTAGAGGTGTATATCCCTTATCAGCCAACGATACCACTATATGAAGGTCAGAATTGAGAGCTTTTGCAGAGAAGAATTCTCTGAGATTTTTTATCTGTTCGGTGTGTAAATTGACAACATTTATTAATCCGCGTCCTCCTTCTTTCCTCTTCAAAGTTGTTTGTATCACAGACGATTTTGAATGATGATTGTTGTACTTTGTCAGCATCGTTCGGGTCTGCCTTTGAATATAATCCAGTTCTGTCTTAGTCCATCTGATTATTCCAAATGAGTAAAGCAACACTGGAATGGCGTGGGTGTTAATTGCCTTGACTAGATTCCCCGAGTTCAACATTGATTTCAGCACAGTCTTCAGACGCTGACTGTATTCTGAACGAATCTTCTCCTTTGATTGTTTTTGGTCTAGCAATTTGGCTTGTTGGTATCCTAGATATTTGTATGCTTCGCCATCCCTCATGCACTGTATAATATCACCATTTGGAAGTTGTGTTTCACCATCTATGACATTCCCTCTTTGAATGTTCAGGGTCTTACATTTTTCAATCCCGAATTTCATATGAACATCTACCGAGAACTTACTGACAAATTTCTGCAAATCATCCAATTGCTTCTTGTTCGAAGCATATAATTTGATGTCATCTATATACAGCAGGTGAAAGATTGTATGATAATTCCTATCTGTTTTTATCCTAAATCCGTATCCTGTTCTATTGAGCATCGAGGACAATGGTTTCATAGCTGAACAGAACCATAGTGGACTCAAAGAGTCTCCTTGACAAAATTCCACGACGTATGGGTATCTCGTTGGTTTTAATTGACATATTGTTCATGTTGACCTGCAGAGACGTGCGCCAGTGTGTCATTGTTGTCTTCAAGAATTCTACCTATTATATATTAATATTATTATTATATCATTCGAATTTTAGATATTATATTCTTATATATATATATATATATATATATATATATATATATATATATATATATATATATATATATATATATATATATATTATATAACTCTTCGAATTTGACCACCTTTGGTCTTAATTTTTCTCTGAAACTAGTATCGAGCAACGAAGTTGCCTAGACATTAGTAGTTACGCAGGAGATGGAAAATTCTCTTTTGGAGTATTGCAATAATATAATAATGCAAGATATGGAACAGAATTTGATTCGTGACATTTTTTTAGAATATTTTTTACTATCTCAATCGAACTTTCTGCTTGACCGTTTGACTGGGAATAGTTTGGGCTTCACGTGACATGTTCTATTTCCCATAAAAAAAATTCTTACATTCTATTGAATCAAATGGTGGACCATTGTCACTCACCAACTGTTGAGGAATCCCATGTCTAGCGAATATTGACTTCAAATAGACAATAACTATCTTTGCAGTATAATTGGAATTGAGTAAGACAATTTCTAAGAATTTAGAATAATAGTCGGTGACTAGCAAATAAATGGATTTGTTGAAATACAAGAAATCTACACATACTCTTTGCCATGGAAATTTACATATTGAGTATGGTTGTAGTGTTTCCCTTTTAAGTGAAGGTTTGAGCATAGAACAAATTTCACATTTTGAACATTATTTTGAATATCTGCATTAATACTTGGCCAATGAACTACGTTTTTCAGTAAACTTTTACATTTAGATATTCCCATATGGCCTTAATGAGCCTTTGATAGCATTTCTGATCTGAGTGTTTTAGGAATTATAGGTTTATCACCTTAAAATACTAACTGATCGCCTGAATATATTTGAGACTGAAGTTTCCAGTAAGGTTTAATTATACCCTCGACTTTATTTTTGTAAGAAGGCCATCCTTCTAAATAATATTTTCTGAGTCTATCGAGTGAACTAGCCTTCTTTATTTTATTGAGTGTTTCCTCTGACTACTGTATTTACATGCAAATTGATTTCATTTTCATATTTGATTTCTTCTGTATCTGGTAAAAGAGCTCTAGACAGTATATCAGAATCTCCCAAATCCATCCAAATATTTTTCTAAGCAATTCAGTTTTCTCTGACAAATATAATATAATTCACGACCCTTAAAAATCTCTGTAAATCTTTTTGTTTTGTGGTCTTGGCATTTCAGTGATAGCTTTAATTTTACTATAATCAGGCTTGATTCCTTGAGCTGAAAATTGATGACATAAAAATATTACTTTTTTGACGTTAGTTTTGCATTTCTCTTTATTTAATCTGATATTGGCTTTTTTCATTTTTTCAAGCACAGCTTTCAAAGGTTCATTATGCTCTTTGGAGCATCCGCTGGATGAGATAGAGATCTTTTCTCGAAATCGTATGACATATGATAAGATTCTATGATGATGAACATAGAGATTGATATGACTGATATGATAAAGGATGTGATAGACATAAGATATTAAATTATGATGTGTTACAATCATAACAGTATACAACTTCTACATTTCCATTAAAAAACTTAAAACATATATCTAAGAGTCCGCCGTTTTCGCGATACATGGTGCTGAAGTTCTTATTTTTTTCATCTTTCTGTAGGTAACTGTTATATTATCCGAGGGATCTAGTTTCAATTTTCAGATGAAGAACTACCGAGCTCATTTATTTATGGGATGTGCCCAATATACAGGGTGATAATTTTTCATGATAATCGTAACTTCGACCCCATGCAACATAAAGTGTAGTGAGTCACTTATCCTTCAAAAAATATTGGGGAAAAGATCTTTCAATTTTAAATTTTTTCACTTGAATTTGGGAGGCGATCACTTGGTAGAATTCCATCAACAATAACAAAAACAAGTAATTCTTTTTGAGGAATTTTACTGAATAATTGTGATTCGTAACGCGTTTCACTACACGGTATCTTCTTCAGACGAATTTATTTACAGAAATTATGACAACTATATATAGATACAATTGAGAATATAAATACAAATGTTCTTAAGTAATTGGCTTATTGAGTTGCTTCTTATTAAGTGGTTATTAATGACCGGTATATCCAATAGAATTAAAGAATAGATTGCTCCCTGAAGAGATTCAATAGAGGTGAAGGGCTCAAATCGACTTGTTCATTAATGATGCTACCTGAGTGTTTGTTGTTTTCTAAAGTTTCCCAAAGATTTACTGTCCACAATTTATTATCTGTTAGCGAAATTTCAAACTGTGAGACGAAAGAGTGATTACTTTCTATGAGATGATTCGCGTAATTTGAATCTGATTTTTATTTGAAACACTGGATTTATGTTCCGATATTCTAATATTGAAATTTCTATGTGTTCTACCAATGTAGAAATTATCACAGTCATTGCAATTCTATCTATAAATACCTGATTCATTATTTTTATCTGATTTGGTTTTATTGTTTTCTATATATTTGCCAAAGATATTATTAGTTTGGAAAGCTATGTTGAAAATATTTCTATCATATATCAGTTTTTCACTTGTAATGCCAACGTAGGTTAAGGTGTTGAATTTTTGTTTCAATTTATCGACAGGGTAAACTTCATTCAATGCGATTCTACTTTTCTTTTATTCAAGATATTGTTTATTATTTTGGGATTATAACCATTATTTTCAGCTATTTATTCAATTAAATTTAATTATTTGTTGGAATTTTCTGGTGATAACGGCATTCAACAGTTTCATTCATAAATTGATTAACATTCCGTTATTACCAGAAAATGTCAACAAAGAATTGAATTTAATTAAACAAATAGCTAAAATGATGGTTATAATCTCAAAATAATAAATAATATTATGAGAATAAAAACAGGGTAGAAAATATTATATATAATATTATATATATATTATATATATATATATATATATATATATATATATATATATATATATATATATATATATATATATATATATATATATATATATATTATTATAATATATAATATTAATATTTGACTGATTTCAATTCATGCATATTGTTTTGTTCCTTTTTCTTATATTGTAATTTCAAGGTTCATACTGTTAATAAATAAATGAAATCGGAATGTTATCAATTCTCGTATGGTATGGGTAGAGAAAGAGGATATTTATATGAATTATGCTCTAACAAAACAAAGAAAAAATGAATTGTTTCATGAATTATTTATAGAAGTTAATATTAATAATCTACCCATAAACATTGTCCAGAACTATTGAATATACTTCCTTATGAAATACTTCTACAGTTACACTTTAAAGAAATGTATAGAAGTTGATACTGTGAAAAATTATTTCTCATAATTCCCCCTGTGAGTTAATGTACTATAGTAGTGTGTTTGGGTGCTGCCAAACTATATTCAATAAAGAATTCATTCCAACCACGTTATTATTCAATTGGGTAGATCAGCGGAGTTCCATAATATACAGCCCTATGAAATAGGCGTTCATTATCATTGTCATTATGCCACTCTGCATTTAAAATATTAACTCCGTTATAGCTTGGGCCGTTTCCACCCATTTTATGTAGTTAATTTAGCCACTTTATGGGTGCATAAAAGTTGATGTCTGAATTTCGGAGTTTGTGGAGATAAGGTTTAGTTTTTATATTCCTCATTTGCATTTTAATTTCGTCGTTCAATATCATAAGTTTTGAGAGTTCTCCTACCCGCTCCTCCGATCCGTATATTTTTGAATGTCACGGCGGGGGATAGCGAGGGCTGAAATTATTCAATATTTTCCGGGAAAATGTTTGATGAACTTTCATTGAACAGACTTTTTTAGTTGAATTGACTTTTCAATCGTGATTTATTTTTCAATTATGGTTTGGATTTTATTCACTGATTGGAATATTTTGACTACCATTCATATTTCATTTCGATTTGAAGTTATATCCTGTTCGATAAAATGATACAAAAACGAAGGTAGTATGATTAAAATGTTGTAGATTATTTCCAATTAAAACAAGGTAGACTGAATCTTGAGCAACCAATTAATTTCAGCTGTGTCAGTTGAACTTCACTTCTTCATTTCATTCAGTAACTATAATCTCTACGAAAGGTAGGTATACTTGGAAAGCAAACATTCATTTCCGAGCCTTAAATGGCAAATATTCAACTATTAAATTACTTTGGAATTTTCAAGCGAATATTTTATCGGCTGTACCGTAAAAACACCACAAGCTCCTACAATTGTTGATAGATTTCAATAAAACAAAAAATCGAATTGCAACTTGTTAACGTCAACTTTGACTTTTCAAATGGTTTTTTTTTTCCATTTTCATTTCGATTACTCATTCAATTTTGGGTACCTCCAGCAGAAACAGTATTACTCGAAACGTTGCATTTTCGAAGAAAAAAGTCCATTATTAGCCGGAATATTCATGAATAACGTAGAAAATATAATACATAACCATCCATTTGATGAATTCTGTACAGATTTCGATGTATTTATACGACAGCTATGTGAAATATTGCAGATAGAGTAACATGAACACCCCTCTCTCGATCTTATTTTCAGGGACTAGTTTAGTGGTGCCAAAATTTTTCTGATATCTCTTTCCATTCGGGACTCATTAAAAATTTCTCAAATTCTGTAAAAATTGTCCATCGCGGAGCGCATATCTCGACCATCATCAAAGTTACATTAAAATAAGTTCGACATTCTACAGGCACTTTTTTATGTAGAATAAAGTGCTGTGTGAAAACATTTATTAAGCTTAGCGGTTTTCGAGTTTTAATGCAAATATGCTTGTTTTAATATACAAACCGTAGGAAATTTTACCTCTATTGAATGCAGAATTTTTTTTCCTTTTCAGAAAAATATAACACTTGTAGACAATGATTGTACTCAATACCTTTTTTCACAGAAAAATCTTAAATTGACACAATTCCATTAATTCTGTGCATGCCCATTAAGATTCATATTGTTCTATGACTGAAAACCACCAAGTTTTTAACTGTGGCCTTAAAATTGGACACTTACGACCCCAGTTTCAGTATAGGTAATAATGTTCATTGAATATCGAAATAGTTGCTTGTTAGTTATTTAATCACTTCAATGAACATTTGTGGTCCGATATAAATCTTCAACGGCATATTGATGTGCAGCATCAAGGAAGATATGGTTTAAATGTGTGGTGTGCACTGAAAGATAGTCGCGTTTGGCTCTTAAAATTTTTGATGAATCATCAACAATAATATCATTGAAGGATTTCCCGACCAACTTCCGTTAGCACAAAGATCAAATAATTTTCTTCAACACGATGGTGCCCCTTCCCACCAAACAAAGACCATCACTGAGATATTGAATTTAAATTTAGGACATAATTGGATAGGGGCTAAAGGTCCTGTGAGATGGCCACCTCGGTTTCCTGACTTGACGCCACTAGATTTCTTTCTTTGGTGTTGAGGATTCCAATCTACAAGACGAACACTAACAATTCAGAAGAGCTAAAACAGAGTTTCAGGGAATGGCTTGCTTCTGTTAGCAATATTCATATTTACAATGCCTGCCGTAGTGTTTGTCGGCGATGTAATTTATGTGTTGAATACAATGGCAACTTTTTTCGATATTTACGATGAAGTAGTTTCCCTCATTTGTATCGATAGAACTTTTTGTTTCTGTTGAAGATTTTCGTATGTGTTTTTGGTTTTCGTTTGAGAAAGGTTAATGTCATTGTTTTTCATAATAATATATTTTTTTACTCGCATATCTTTCTAATCAATCTAAAAGAATATTACCAAAGCAACATTCATGGACTCATATGTTACGTTTTCAGGTTTTTCTCTAAAAGAAGGCATTGAATGCAATAATTGTCTACAAGTGTTATATATTTCTGAACAGGTTAGAACTTGCTGCATCCAATAGAAGTAATATTTCCAATGGTTTGTTTTTGAAAAAAAGCATGTTTGCATAAAACTCGAGAACCACTGAACTAAAAAATGTTTTCACATAACACTGTATTCTACAGAAAAGGGTGTCTGTAGAGTGTCAAACATATTTTTATGTAACTTTGATGATGATTTTGAATAAGTCCAGAACGGAAAGAGATATCAGAAAAATGTTGGCACCACTAAACTAGTCCCTGAAAATGAGATTGACACAGACGGTTTATTTTTCTCTATCTGTAATATTTACATTTACATCGTTCCAAATTTTCGGCTGCATTTGATCCAGTCTCCAGATACAACAATACATAGTTCATTATTTCTTCTTTATCGACAGAAAATCTCAGCGTTCAATAGATAAGTTAACATACCATACTCCAGAAAATGAAGAGTTAAATATAATCAAACAAATAGCTCTCAATAATGGTAACAACTCTGTATTGATAAATAATATTCCCAAGAAAAGTCTGAAGCAGCTTTCAATGAAATTTATTTTCAGTAAAATCAGAAGAAGAATTCAATATATTAAAACACTCTAGCAGTACAAGCGAGAAAGTGTTTTAGGAATAAAAACGGCTACAATACAGGTTGCAACATAATAGTAGGTCACAACTTGATGAAGTAAATCTACGTGCAGTTTTAAGAAAAAAAGTTCATATAAACAGGTTCACAAAAGCTTCGTTACGGAGCTACATGGTGTTGAAATTTCCGGAAAAATTGTTTTGTTCTTCAAAACTCCTGCAGTTTTTGAGATATTCAGCCCAAACTTGGAATGCAAGCTATTTTCTATAGCCTCCATCCTTACACGTCCTAAATTTTAACTAAAATCTACAAGGTGTTTTCTTTTCCGGAGCCATGTCTTCTTTTGCTCTTTCAAACTTTTTTGCAGTATGACTGATTAGCGTACAATCGATTTTCGTCATCAACGTTCAATTTAGAAATTTTTTTGTCGCTTGTAATTTTTTCGTATCTGCAATCGTTTTCGAGCAAAAATATATCGAACGATTGTATGCAGTCGCCGAATTCAAAGCACTTCTAATTAAAACAATTACTAGTAGGCTTTGATTTTTTAATTTATTTATTTTGACGTTTCTAAAGTTGAACCATTGTCTTCTCGAATTGTTTATCAAATTAACGATTAGTTTTATGACTTTTGAAGTTATTGCTGTAAGAAAAAATGGCTAATTTTACTAACGCCGAATTGGCTGATATCCCTTACATGTACGGTTAGAAGCTAGGCGATTATATCAAGTGTGCTTTCCAAATCGAGTAACACCAGACAGGCGAACATTTCAAATATCCACAGAAGGTTGAGGGAAACTGGTACTTTCACTGCAAATAATCATTTAAAAAGTGCAACTCAAACTATGAGAACTCTAGATATTGAGGAAGCAGTTTTGAATTGTATTGATTTGAATCATCATGTGAATACGAGAAAAATTGAGAATCAGTTGAATATTTCATATGTTCTAATTTGGAGGATTCTCCGAGACCTTTTATTGTACTCGTTTCATATTCAACGCGTCCAAACTCTAGTTTCTCGAGATTTTCCTTCGTGACTGAACTTCTGCCGATGGTTCTTAGATAAAATTTGAGATAATACTCATTTTGATAGTGAAATAATGTTCACAGACGAAGCTAACTTTCCGAGAACCAAACAGGTAGAATACAAACGAAGTTTTTTTTATCAGAAATCGAACTCAAATTACGCGAACTATTTTTCAGAATATAATTATCTCTTCAAGCCGAAATTCGAGATCTTAGACACATATAATATCGGATAATGAATCACCTCCATTAAATATTCACAAAATACGTTATAGATTTTCCTTAAAATTTAGTCGTTTTCATTATTCATTCGATTCTTGCTCACGTATAAATACTTACCATCATTGTTGCACCTCAGTCATTTGATGAAGCTACTCTACACTGAGTCACGATTATTTTCAAATTAGCATGTTTTATATGATTATGCATTTGAACTAAGCAAAATCCTTCCGAGTTCAAATCTTGATTATCTACAACATAAATCATTCAATCCCATTCATAATGAGACCAATAAAAATTTAAGTATCTACAGTGTAATGTATATCAAGTATTAAAGTACAAATTCGCGAAATTGAAACGCTACAACGAGCGCGAATTGTTTATCACAGGTTGAAAAGGTGCCCTTAAACGAACCCGACCTATTCGCCGAGCCAGCGATTATATTTTCATTTTCTACGCTTCACAAACGTCATAAATGGGTGAAATGTTCGCTTCGTAATTTCAATTTCATCCCACGCTACAAGAAAAATCCTCGTGGTGTGAAAACAGTCGAATATCTGCGTCAAATTGAAATAGCTGTTTTTGGTGGATGTATTGTGTTACCGCCGGTACATTCATTTGCGCCTTTCCATTTCTTTCTTTTATTCACGTCCTGATTGTATCGTTGTAATTCTCATATTCGTGTAACGTTTCAGCGAATCATAAATAGAAATAGAAAACATGTACCATTCGTGTTTTCATGATTATTTCTTCAATAGCTCCACTGACGCAGGCCTTATTGGATGCTAGCTAATACCAGAGTAAAATTAGAGAAGAACATGCAATTGGTGAAAATATTTCATCTTAAACTTGGGTTTGAATGTGAGAATAACACTGTTCAACAAGATTTTCGTAACAAAAAGCTGATCTAATAATGCGAAAAATATTCCTAAAGCCCTAACACGTACCACTTTTTAATAACTCAGTTTGATCCTTTTTCATTTTCAGGTAGTAAATGTAATGAGGGGACGGTTAGATGGAGGGAGTTTTATACCTGAACCGTGATGTTTACAATATTATACATCAGTACTGATAGTAGTAGAAAAAGGATAGAATTGATTGTTTTTCTGTTTATTTGTTTGCATTGAAAAATTCTCAGTTTGATCCATTTTCATTTTCAGGTAGTAAATATAATGAGGAACGGTTAGATGGAGGAGTTTTATATCTGAACTGTGCTGTTTACAATATTATACATCAGTACTGATAGTAAGTAGAAAGAAGATAGAATTGATTGTTTTTCTGTTTATTTGTTTGCATTGAAAAATTCTTTGACTGTTGAGAAGCTACACTATCTCCGGTGAATATAGGCTATAATAAATTTTCAAATAAGTCAGGTTAGGTTAGAAAGTCAATACTAAATCCCCAATAATGTAACCCAAGGTGTGAAATCTAACCATCTACATCGCTAGCGCTGCGAAAACCATTGACTATAGAACAAAATGATGTAATACCACTTTGCAGAACATATAATTATCTCTGAAAAATTTCGCAACAGCATATGTCTAACTATTATAGTTATGTCACGATAAGTATTTTTTCAAACTTTCGAATTACTCAGGATTGACCTACAAAACTAATATTTTACTCATGACCATCTGTATGTTGGTCTATCACGGGTCAGAAATTCTGAAAATCAATTTATTTTGCTGCCACAAAATAAATTGATATCAAATATCGTTCACAGGGAAGCTCTGACTACATAAATTGATTTTCAGGATTAGAGCAAGCGAAGTATATAGTAAAGGCCTTTTTACGAATACTGAACATAAATTATGAGGAAAAAACAAGAAAATATAATAAAAATAATACAAAAAAATACAAATTTTTTTATATTTGAAGAGAATTCTTGGTGAAATCACAAGCCAGGCCATTTTCTGACAATGTTGAAAAAATCCACGTCCTATACTTCGGCGTTTCAATTGGATATTGTAACCAAATTCATAACTCAGTTCCCCTGATGTTGAGGGAAACTATGATCACTAGAAGATAAAATGAGTAGCTCAGTAGTGCGCCTTTTCTTGAAGGACACTCAAAACACAAAATGATACTCTAACAATATCAGAAAAAAAAATTAAACGAATATCTATGAGTTAGTAAACAGTTTTCGTCTTCCTTAACTTAATATGTGTCAAGAGTCTCCATTATCAGATAGCGAACTACTTCAAAGCAAGGACAGGGATTGAAACATTCTCTTTTTCTGTTTCGTGCTTATGTCTCTGAAAATATGCCCAATAGAAGAAAACCTCTGGAGGACTACTTTGTTGAGGGACACGAGGTTCGTAAACGTACCAACGTCCCACAATTTTTGCTGCATTATCGTTTAAATTGAAAATGACAATTATTTTGTTAAGTTTACTTAACTTACTGAAATAATTAATTTAGTTCAAACAAGCGTAAGCTTTTTGATGGTCATAAAAGAAATAATCCTTTGATTTCTGTTTTTTGGCTGCTACATTTCTTCGAATGTTTAGGAGAGCAATGTCTGTCGGCAGTATACCTTCCTCTTTGACCTATGTCAACATAACTTGACTTATAAAACACCGGAGAGGATTATTCGGTTGCTTGTAGCAGAATACAAGTGAAGATATCCTTATTACTCGTGGATATGTTTTCCATGCAATGCAGGTCAGTTTACGTATAATTTCCTTTGCTGTAACCTTTTACTTTGTATTCACTATTTGATACCGACAAGGAACCCTACCCTGATATGTTACACACATGTTTTGAAACACAAATGCATTACAGCAATCGGAAAATTAGTTTAAATTATTTTACTTACATCTATACATACACGTATATCAGTTTTAGTATATGCAAAAATCAAAGCGATGCTGACGGAGCACGTGGCAAAACTAACATATGAGCGACGGACCATAAGGGCGACTGAATTGAAAGATCCAAGCGGGAAACGATACAGAGGAATACCGCTTACTAGATGGAATGACTGTATCGTAAAATCAGCTGGACCAATTTGATTGCAATTATCTGAAGAAGAGGAGGTGACATTCCTCAGAGCAGGTCTTTATCAGCAAAGGGTTCTTATATATCATTCATAATTGATAGAATTAAAATTTAACTTTAGCAGAAATAAGATTTTTTGAGAGTACTATGTTTTTCTTTCAATCTTGTTAAAAGAAATGAAATGCATTTTATTCCATTAATTATTCTGTAATTCGCAAAAATCTTATAGCAATCCTTAATTGTTCAAAGATATGACAATACATTTTCCATACTTTAAGATTGAAGATGTCCATGATTTTCCCATCTCGTTATAATTGTTTAATAAACATATTCGACATTTAAAGTCATATTAGAGCTAACTATTTTAATTTTCATTTGTATTGCACTTGTGTGCAAATTCCTTCCATATATTTTTCCATATCGAAAGCTTTACGTAGGTGAAAAGTCTAAACACATGATTTCAAATGAATTCAGTTAATGCATCAGCTAAAAATTACAATAAAAGCATTCTTTTTCGAACCGGAATTTTACTCAGGTTTTACAGGCTCCCGTCCATCATCTTTGTAATTTGATTTTATATATATGAACATGTGTGCTGATTCGTATGATAGGTTCTACAATCAAGAGAAAAACAGGTTCATACCTACTTCGAAATGTAGCTTTCGACAATTTTTCGCGTTGATTTGGGCACTTTCGTTTCTAATACTCCAGTCGTTTTTAAAGTCATTTGGACCGAGTGAAAATTTTCGTTTTGGTGAAAACGATAAGATCTACCATCTTCGAAGGAATCACACTTTTCGGTGTCCCCAAAATGGTATCGCTTGGTATGCCTTTGATTGATTCAACTATCATCTAACCTAATATCAGCATCATTCGAAAAAAACATAAGACAAAATTTCATGAATATTCTTAATTTAGAAGTATATTCAAGTATAGAAACCATTCCGTTGTCTAAAATGCATCTCCTGCTCTGACATGATAAAGTTCTGTCGCTGAGAAATTCTCTCAACCAGTCCAGTAAGTGACCTCTAATACCTAGATGTTTCAGCTTGGCGAGGAGGCGTTTGTGTAGGACAAAATCGAATGCCTTCTCAATATAGATTTAAAGTTTTATTAGATACTTTGAAAATTTTCCATGAATGCAACAAAGTGATGACAATTAATCTGTTGGGAAGTTAGAAAATAAGCAAATTTGTAAAATCGCTAAACTCATTACTCCAAATTGTCAACTAGAATTTATTCACTCTCCACTACTCAGCATTTAAATAAGGTATAGTTAGCACATACTTTCTCATAACTGTTAGCTCTAGGTACTTGAAAATGATATAACTGTCGAAACTACTCGTGTGTATTGAAAATAAACATTGTGAAAATTAGAAAAAAGTGTTTCGTTTTATTTAAATTGAGGAATTAGAGGCAATCAACTTGAACTATCATTCTGAAGGACGGCCTAAAAGACTAATTCCAAATTCTTCTTGACCATTCAATCATTGCTTGGTAGTATGTAGAAACAATTTCAATGAAAATGGACGCATTTTGCAAAAAACATTTATATTGTTGATTTTGTGGCCGATCTTATTAAGATCTTTTGATAGAATGCTAGTTAATATCGCAAAAAAAAATATTTCATTGTTAACAGGAGATCTTCAAGCATATGAACATGTTGCAAAATTCAACTTTAGACGGAAATCCTACCTTATAAATGCATTTTATTCCATTCATTATTTTGTAATTCGCAAAAATCTTATAGTAATCCTTAATTGTTCAAAGATATGACAATACATTTTCCATACTTTAAGATTGAAGATGTCCATGATTTTCCCATCTCGTTATAATTGTTTTATAAACATATTCGACATTTAAAGTCATATTAGAGCTAACTATTTCAATTTTCATTTGTATCGCACTTGTGAACAAATTCCTTTCATATATTTTTCCATATCGAAAGCTCTACGTAGGTGAAAAGTCTAAACACATGATTTCAAATGAATTCAGTTAGTGTATCAGCTAAAAATTACAATAAAAGCATTCTTTTCGAACCGGAATTTTACTCAGGTTTTACAGGCTCCCTTCGGTCCATCATCTTGGTAATTATATTTTATATATATGAACATGTGTGCTGATTCGTATGATAAGTTCTACAATCAAGAGAAAAACAGGTTCATACCTACTTCGAAATGTAGCTTTCGACAATTTTTCGCGTTGATTTGGGCACTTTCGTTTCTAATACTTTACTCCAGTCGTTTTTGAAGTCATTTGGGCCGAGTGAAAATTTTCGTTTTGGTGAAAACGATAAGATCTCCCATCTTCGAAGGAGTCACGCTTTTCGATGTACCCAAAATGGTATCGCTTGGTATGCCTTTGATTGATTCAACTGTCATCTAACCTAATATCAGCATCTTTTGAAAAAACATAAAACAATATGTCATGAATATTCTTAATTTAGAAGTATATTCAAGTATAGAAACATAAGTGTTCATGAAAACCTCCTTTAGTATCGAAATGAAGATTGTCGCTCAATCAACTGAAGCAATCATGCTAAACTTTTATCTTTATTACAAAACTTATCAAGTATAGAATACCATGAAAATTCCTAGATAAAGATAGTGACAATAGCTTACCGTGTTCAATGCCGTCATTTCTTTTGGGGCAGGCTCTGAGTCTACTAAGTTGTCATTCTGGAAAGAAAATATCGATCAATAATGGAAAACTCTATTTTTCATAACTGCTTACGAACTCAAAATACATAATATCATAGACTTCGTAGTCTGTACGATTAATCAAATTATTTCGTCATATGAACGTTTTGTTATACGTAACTGAATTTATCAGGATTGCTGTTGACGATTATCTCAACAGCAGTGCATCAGTCAACTAGCCTCGACTTTTATATCAAAAACATATTCACCATATAGTTCGAATTTAGTAAATTCAGTCATGAAACATCTGTTATTTTTTCTCAAACGAGTGAAAAGTTCTTTGATTGTCATGTTCAATTCTGGTAAAAATCTCAAGTTTTTACAGTTAACTAAAACATTTTATCTCAAAGAAATAACAAAATGATAAAAATAACAAAAGAGAATTTTCATCTATTTTTCAAACATAAAACCAAAAAAAAACAGGAAATTCTTATAATATTTTAGGCATATAGATGACATCTTCTATAAGTTGTTGTAACGTTCGGTAGACAGTTCATCAGATATGTTATAGTTGTATGGACCTTCATTTTGGGTTCCTACGCAAGGAACGAATTGACAGAATCTGTAGGTTTGGCATCTATTAACGCGGACATTTTTTTTTCCCACTTAGCTAACTAGCTCGGAATAAAACGCTACATGAAACAACCACCTCTGGAAACAAATAAATTGTCGCCAACAACCGTAAACTCACTCGGAAAGAAACTATTCAGAAGATTTGCCACAAAAACCACGACTAGTTCAAATAGTTAATGCATCTGAACGGTTTTTGAATAGGTTGAGGTTTTCGGAGCTCACTACTGAATCTGGCGGGCGATTCCATAAGGCGAAAACACGGTTAGAAAAGAATCCCTGGCGCTGATTTGTTTTGAAGTTTTCCTTGACAAGTTTGAAGCGATGCCCACGAAGATGATTGTCGTTCAACGGAAAGAGGTCTCTGATATCCGGCCCGAGGACTCCCCGTACAGATAAGTAGGTGAAGATGAGGTCGCCTCGCGTTCGGCGATCTGGGAAAGAGGTGAGTCGGAAAATGGAGAGTCGATCATCATATTCTGAGCGAGTCCTACCGAAAGGAAGACTTGTGCTCCAACGTTGTACCGCCTCGAGGGCAAACTCATCGCTTTTGAGGGTTGGCCACCAAGCCGGACCAGCATGCATTGGTCAGACATAGGTTTGATGAAGAATTTTTGCAGTCTGTATGTTACAGCCCTTGAAACTACGATGAAGGCAATAAATAATTCTCCGAGCCTTTAAAGTGACGGCCGAGGTATGCTTAGACCATGATAGGTCATCAGATATTGTCAGTCTGAGATCTACGTGGTCTGATAAACTTTTTAGAGGATGCCCACCAATTGAGTATGGTAGTTTCGGGTTCGATTTACCTATATGCAACACTACACATTTCTCCAAGTTCAACGGGAGAAGCCACTCATGCGACCAGCGGTTGATGCGATCTAGGTCTTTTTGAAGGGTAAGAGCGTCTGTTGTTGGGACATTGTATATTTTCGTGTCATCGGCAAAGAGGTTACAGTTTGTCTGAAGTATGCAAGAGGAAAAGGATGGGACCTAAAACTGAACCCTGAGGAACACCACTACTCACAGTCCATTCAGTTGTCTAAAATGCATCTCCTGCTCTGACATGAAAAGTTCTGTCGCTGAGAAATTCTCTCAACCAGTCCAGTAAGTGACCTCTAATACCTAGATGTTTCAGCTTGGCGAGGAGGCGTTTGTGTGGGACACAATCGAATGCCTTCTTGATCTAGATTTAAAGTTTTATTAGATACTTTGAAAATTTTCCATGAATGCAACAAAGTGATGACAATTAATCTGTTGGGAAGTTAGAAAATAAGCAACTTGTAAAATCATTACTCCAAATTGTCAACTAGAATTTATTCACTCTCCACTACTCAGCATTTAAATAAGGTATAGTTAGCACATACTTTCTCATAACTGTTAGCTCTAGGTACTTGAAAATGATATAACTGTCGAAACTACTCGTGTGCATTGAAAATAAACATTGTGAAAATTAGAAAAAAGTGTTTCGTTTTATTTAAATTGAGGAAGTAGAGGCAATCAACTTGAACTATCATTCTGAAAGACGGCCTAAAAGACTAATTTCAAATTGTTCTTGACCATTCAATCATTGCTTGGTAGTATGTGAAAACAATTTCAATGAAAATGAACGCATTTTGCAAAAAACATTCATTTTGTTGATTTCGTGGCCGATCTTATTAAGATCTTTTGATAGAATGCTAGTTAAGATAGCAAGAAAAACATTTCATTGTTAACAGGAGATTTTCAAGCACATGAACATGTTGCAAAATTCAACTTTAGACGGAAATCCTACCTTATAGAGATACTGTGGTGAAAGAGGCCATTCGCTTGCACTAGATTAAGAAAAGGATATATTCGATGGTTTCAAGAACGGAACGGTAATTAGTATCGGGAAATATTGCAATAATATTAACTATTTTGTTCGAAAAACCATCAAAACATCTGTACTATAACGTGGGGTTGGTTTGATATGAGTGGGTATGGTATTGTCGTCGGAACGAAGAAACTATCTAAAAGTAATTGTGACTAATGAAGTTAAGCTTCCTTATCTATAGCCATGCGTAAGTTTCCTTTCCTGTCAGAATGGAAGGCTCGCATTCATAAAATGTATGCTAGATTAAATGAACGACTACACCTCCAGAGCATACAGTGTTAGCATTATGCTGATGTGGGACATTCTGATTGGATAGGATTATGTTACGCAAGACGTGAAGACAGGATGAATAGTTATTGGTCGTTTGCATTTTTTTGATCATGAAAACATGAAGCATCTCGATCTCTTCTTTCTTTTCAGATATTACACAAGTGTTAGCACGGTAGTGAAGTTCAAAAAGACAAACAGGTATTTTTCAACCATGAATTTATTTGGATTTACGCCTGCTGGGTTTTGATGCTCGTTTTACGTAGTTAATATTGGAGTTTTGAGTCACGAATCGTAGAGTTCGGATGAACATACAACCAGGTACTATTAGGACATCTAAAGATGAGTGCTGTCTTGAGTTTATTGATCAATTCCTTGCCAGCTGGCAAGTTGTACCCTTTCTGCATTTTTATAGTCTTAGTTGTATAGCGGAAAACCTAGTTTTTCATTGGAAATCGAAGTTTATATTGGTATATGGTATATTTGGAGTCCTTGTGAAGACTGTAGGAGCGAACCCCATCTTAGCCAACTATTGGTTCACCTGCTTACAAGTGCAAGAAGTACTACTATCTAATTACTCTCCTAGAGTGGTGACCATACCAGAATCCTCTTATAAACTTGAAGACCTCTAGAGTATCGACACAAGAGGATAAAGTTCGAACTCTTTCTAGCTGATTTGCAAACTGTTCAAATGTTCCTTAGAACACTGCCGGTCGTTTATTCAATTTTATTCACTTTGGAATCGAGTATATAATCAAAAATTGAAAAATGCAGTTTGAAGTATTATGATTTTCATATAAAACGTCATAAATGTACTCTCAGTAGATTTTATTTTAGTTGAAATCGGATCAGGTAGGTTATTAGTTTCGATTCAATTCTGTATCTCTATTTTCTTGTTTATTTTTGTAAAAATATGGGCTCATGAAGCTCTGTATTTGTTGTTGAAAAATCAGGCACAATGATTATTCTTTTCTGATTCGCAATGATTGAAGCAATGTATCTTATATTTAGGTATTATTTATAATCATTTTGAGTATTAATTGTCTTCACTTCATTCATAACAAGTATAATTAGTGTAGAAATATTTTATCAGTAACAAACTTCAATTTGTGGATGGAAAAATGATTATTATCATTATTATTATTAAAATTCTGCATGTTTGTGAGTAATTTCAGTGTTGGTCTATTTATTTACTGTGAACTTGACGTAATCGCTAAATCAGAGGTATTCAAGGACCTTTCAGAAGGTATCGTAATAAATATAATTCTGAATTGCCGTTATCAGTTAATACAAATTCTTCGGGAGATAAGTGTTGCATTGATTGCCCAAAGGGAGATTTTGGGAGATTTACTTCAATATTTTACAGTGTATGGTTAATGACTTGACATGCCCAATGACTCTCAATGTGCAGAGTGTATATTAGGTACAACTGATTTAAAGAATCCACGCCCCTCTCTGATATTGAGTATAGGAACCGCTCGATACATACGACATCTCTTCAGGTCGAATTAACTTTTGATTTAACATTTAATCAATTTAGCAGCACGATGATTGTAACAAACATCTCAACAGATTATTGACAGTGCAAATATTTCATTCGAGGAGTTCTAACTGAATGCAAAAATTCCACATTGATTAATGATGGAAAAAATACCTCGAATCATAATAATACACACACCACAAAAATTGTTGCAGCACCTGGTATTTTGAATTCCACAATTGATTAAGCTGCTCGATCGCAGTTTCTTTGTCAACATATGTTTTTGGACATGTGAGGGGAAAAAAATCTTATCTATGTAGTAACATTTGTTTCCATATGATTTCAAACACGTCTAAAACAAGAATGAGTTTATTTTACTATCTGTATTCATTCAATTTCTCTTCAGTTTTCACGCTAAATTAATGCAACTTTTCTGTGTTTCTTAGTGATTTTCGAATCTTTGAATTTATTGTAATGACTGCTGATCGTCATGGACGCTATTTGGGTGATCATGAAGTAGTAAGAATAGTAACACTTCTAGAGGAGGGGCGAAGCCAACGTTACGTGGCAAACTTGTTGAATGTTAACCAAAGCACTATTTCAAGAGCAATTAATCGGTACCACGAAACAGGGAAATATGAAAGAAGGGCCGGACAGGGAAGAAGTCGGATAACAACACCAGTTGATGATCGTTGGCTTCGTTTAACTGCACTAAGAGTTCAGCACTGTACGGCTAAAATGCTACAAGATGAACTTATACTTTCCAGAAATGTGCATATTTCATTGCAAACTGGAACAGGCTCAGAGAAGACGATATCAGACCAAGGGTGGCTTATACCGGCCCGCGTCTCACCAGAGAGCATCGAGTTGCAAGTTTTCAGTTTACGAGACAACATGCAAATTGGGGTCTTCCAGAATGGTCGAATGTATTCTCGGTATCGGCAATTTCCGACAAGTCCAGGTTCTATGGAAGAATGATAGTATCAAACATGTTCCAACAACTAGAGAATCTGCTTCCAAAATGCCAAAAATTTGGAACTCAGTGACTCAAGAGTACATCCAACAACAAAATTAGTTTTAGTGGGCTTGAGGGGCCGAGACGTATACTGGCAGTAATTAGGGTCCGGGGAGGAAACACTCGATTTTGAAAATGATTGGTAACCATTCTATGCTAGTTGATTGGTCTCTTCGCGAATGTTTGAATATGGTAGAAATTTTTAATATTTCATAAACTCGAAAATTGTTGATATTTTCCATCATAAAGTCATCTCTTTTGAATGGTATCTTCTTATTTCACACTTCTGAAAGTTACTGAGCGAATCTTGAATGACCAACCTAAAAGTTTATCTAGTATTGTCGTAAAAGTAGGGTGATGCGACAATTTTTGTGGGGAGTATATTATAAATAATTGATTACCACAACACAACATCGTTAAATCAATCCACCAATGTTTTTCTCCAAGAACTTTTCATGAAGTCGTTCGATATACTCGAAAGGTCATCAATAAAAACTGATGTTAGTCATCAAATTTCGACAAACATCACAGATATCTCCCATTTCTCCGGGGATCATCTCCGATGGGTCGGAGTCACCTACATTATTGAGTGACATCTTCATCGTTTCCGAAGTGAACGTAATTAATTATCGAGAGAGATCCGTCAGTAGGGGTCTTAAATCAAAGCTGAGGTTCCACCTAGTTTCCCGAGTTTTCATGGAAACCTGTCGCTACGAAAATAAATTGACCCGCTTTTTTCCTTTCCGTTCGTTTCGTGAGCGTGCTCGAGGAATATAAGCGCGTTGCATGCCAAATACCCAAGGAAAATGCGGTTACATTCCTCACCGGGGAGAGATCCTATAATTTATTATTTCGCCTAACCCAATTACGGTCGATATTTTCCTCGGGGGTGTGCAATAAATCATAATCGAAGTAAACAGTCAATCTTACGAATGGCACTGTAAATATTCAACGTGTCTGATGAACAAAATATGGATACTTCAAGGATTTCAATAAATACAATATATTATATGAATATAAATTCTGATGGATATCATTAATTTTTCTCGTATCAAGATAGTTTGGGACTTTTATCGGGTAACTTCAACTTCAGGGGAGTCTTCGATTTCAAGTAAAGGAATCAACTATGATGCGTGGCAGCTAGGCTGTATTATTTGTTTATTTTTTCCTTACGTTGGATAATGTTATCTATAACAACGGAGGAATTTTATCGACAAAATTATCCAACGTAAAAAAACAAATAACACAATTATTATATTCCATAGAAGATACTTGCTTAAAAAATATGTTAGTTTCAACTACGCTAGTACTCTCTCCAATAATTTGAGCAACGAATTTTCCAAATCCAAAATAACCTGAGATTGAGCAAATTATTATTATTTAAGGCAATTTTTCTAATAGTATTCATTTCAATTTTAAAGTCTATCGTTGACCGTGGAATGGAAAAGGCACTATAGATCATTGAATTATAAACTGCTAATTTGTGATTTGAATGATTGAATGAGTTCATAAGAATAGTTAGAAAGGCTAAAGTTATTGCCGTTATCAAACCTGGGAACAGAACTTCCTAGTAGTTATCGACCTATTACCTCACTTTTTGTTTCTTTCAAAATTTTAGAAAGACTTTTTTATCAGAGGTTAGAACCAATCAATGACAGAGCTCTGTACACTTCTCAGGGAGGTTTTCGAAAAAACTGGAATCATTCTGATCAGGTTTTAGGTTTATCCACTTTCATTGAGACAGGATTTCAGGGTAAACTTAAAATAGGCGCTGTATTTGTAGATCTCTCTTGGGATATGACGCAGTTTGGAAGGATGGTTTAGTTTATAAACTCTTTGAAGTAGTTCAATGTGAAAAAACTGTGAAGTTGATTGAAAATATGTTATCAGGTAGAAGACTTCGAGTTTTATCGGAGAGAAAAGCAGTAGATTTTACACTCTAAATGATGGCCTACCTCAGGGATGTGTTCTTGAACCTCTTCTCTTCAATTAATATATGTCTGACATCCCTGAAACTTCCTCTACAAAGATTTATGCTGAGGATATCGCTTTGGTTTTTCGACACTATGACTTCGAAACAATTGAGTAAACACTGTATTCTGATTTAGAAATTCTGAACATTTTCTTCAAAAAATGGCGTCCATGTCCAAATCCTTCGAAAACTGAGGTTTCTTGTTTTCATCTGAATAATCATAAGGAGGATAGGCAACTAAGAGTATTCTTCAATCAATCACGATTAATTAACTCATAATTTCACTCCAATATATCGTAGTGTAATGCTTGAACGTTCCTTGACTTTCAAATTTCATATTGATAAATTATGTCAGAAGTTGAAAACAAGAAACAATATACTACATAAACTAGCTGGATCTAATTGGGGCGCCGGAGTCTCTACTTTGCGAACTACTGCTATAGCTCTAGTATATTCAGCAGCAGAATATTGCTGTCAGGTGTGATTAAATAGTGCTCATGTCAATAAGATTGATTCTCTGTTGAACTGTTGTATGAGAGCTATAAATGGATGTATCAGTTCAACTGCTACCCCATAGCTTCCGGTTATTTGTAATATAGTTCCTTTCCATATTCGCAGGAAATCAGCTCTTAAATCGTCTTGGGATAAGTATCACTAATTTCCAGAAGTTTTTCCGATAATACACGATCTTCAAAATCCACCTAACCTGAGATTGAAATCTAGGAAACCTATTTGGTCGATTGACTTTCTGCGTATACGGGTGAAGGCTGTTGATCTTTGGAAAACTAAATGGCAGGAAGTTGATGTTTTTAATAAAGTTCTCATAGATTCTTCGAAAAGGGTTGCAGTTTTCGATAGAAGTAGGAAAAATCGGTGTACATTAAATCGTCGCAGTACAAGATATGGTCATAATAATAGTTGTGCAAATAGAAACTGTAGAAAGTCCGGCATGTGAATGTGGCGCAGCTGAAGGAACAATAAGTCATTTAGTCCTTGATTGTCCTATATACCATTTTACGGGCGGTTTCAAGAAATTCATTCCGTTTCAGATAATTTTATTAACTGGGTAGAGAACTATTTAGGAGATTAGTTTTTGAATCTTGAGGTGATTATAGGCTACATCCTCGAATGATGTATGAGATGTTTCCTGCTGAAAAACAGCGGAGCATTAGTTAAGTTCATAGATAAGGCTAGGACTGCTCCCCTTAGTATTTTTTCCCATGGAGTATGTTGATAAGGCAAGGGCTACACCCATGTAGGGCTTCATTCCCTACAGGTGTATGAGATGTTCCCTGTTGAAAAACAGAGGAGCATTAGTAAAGATCTAAGATTCAAGTGAGTTTAGACATTTAAGAGTTAGGTATGTTTTAATGAAATATTTTTCTGTTGGTTTTCTTTTTCCATTATTACAGATTTTTCCTGTCCCAATCCCCTTTCTTTTCATCCCTGTCTTCGTGAAGAAGTCCTGGAAATCATGGAATGCAAGATGACAGGGAGAGAATGAAGCTGCTAAGCAGAAAAATTTTGGGTACTATTGTTGTATACACGACACTAACAAACATAAACAGACAAGCTGTTGCTAGTGCAATAGCGACAGGGAAACGAGATTTTCCGCAGGTTTTTTTACTCGTTTATTGAATCGTACGCAAGATAGTTGGGTTCCCCCTGTTACATTTTCTGTTCTCAAACTTTAGAGGCAATCGTAGAGGGCATGATGCGAGTTTAGATGCCTGATTAGGCAATGGGCATGGTCTGTTTTTTCTGCTTGTATTCTATCTATTCGCTTGTTTTTTACGATTGTGTTTTCCTGAGACACACCAAAATTATAGCTATAAGCATTAATTGCAAAAACAATTATTACAATTTTGTAGATCCTCTCTTTTCAAAAGAATATATATATATATATATATATATATATATATATATATATATATATATATATATATATATATATATATATATACCGATTTTTCCTACTTCTATCGAAAACTGCAACCCTTTTCGAAGAATCTATGAGAACTTTATTAAAAACATCAACTTCCTGCCATTTAGTTTTCCATAGATCAACAGCCTTCCCCATATACGCAGAGAGTCAATCGATCAAATAGGTTTCCTAGATTTCAATCTCAGGTTAGGTGGATTTTGAAGATCGTGTATTATCGGCAAAACTTCTGGAAATTAGTGATACTTATCCCAAGACGATTTAAGAGCTGATTTCCTGCGAATATGGAAAGGAACTATATTACAAATAACCGGAAGCTATGGGGTAGCAGTTGAACTGATACATCCATTTATAGCTCCCATACAACAGTTCAACAGAGAATCAATCTTATTGACATGAGCACTATTTAATCACACCTGACAGCAATATTCTGCTGCTGAATATACTAGAGCTATAGCAGTAGTTCGCAAAGTAGAGACTCCGGCGCCCCAATTAGGTCCAGCTAGTTTATGTAGTATATTGTTTCTTGTTTTCAACTTCTGACATAATTTATCAATATGAAATTTGAAAGTCAAGGAACGTTCAAGCATTACACTACGATATATTGGAGTGAAATTATGAGTTAATTAATCGTGATTGATTGAAGAATACTCTTAGTTGCCTATCCTCCTTATGATTATTCAGATGAAAACAAGAAACCTCAGTTTTCGAAGGATTTGGACATAGACGCCATTTTTGAAGAAAATGTTCAGAATTTCTAAATCAGAATACAGTGTTTACTCAATTGTTTCGAAGTCATAGTGTCGAAAACCATAGCGATATCCTCAGCATAAATCTTTGTAGAGGAAGTTTCAGGATGTCAGACATATATTAATTGAAGAGAAGAGGTTCAAGAACACATCCCTGAGGTAGGCCATCATTTAGAGTGTAAAATCTACAGCTTTTCTCTCCGATAAAACTCGAAGTCTTCTACCTGATAACATATTTTCAATCAACTTCACAGTTTTTTCACATTGAACTACTTCAAAGAGTTTATAAACTAAACCATCCTTCCAAACTGCGTCATATCCCAAGAGAGATCTACAAATACAGCGCCTATTTTAAGTTTACCCTGAAATCCTGTCTCAATGAAAGTGGATAAACCTAAAACCTGATCAGAATGATTCCAGTTTTTTCGAAAACCTCCCTGAGAAGTGTACAGAGCTCTGTCATTGATTGGTTCTATCCTCTGATAAAAAGTCTTTCTAAAATTTTGAAAGAAACAGAAAGTGAGGCAATAGGTCGATAACTACTAGGAAGTTCTGTTCCCAGGTTTGATAAGGGCAATTAATATAGCCTTTCTAACTATTCTTATGAACTCATTCAATCATTCAAATCACAAATTAGCAGTTTATAATTCAATGATGGGTTGTGATGATACTGTGAATTATGAGCCTTCTAGTTGGTGTGGTGATTTTGGTTTTAATAGTTTAACATAATGTAACCTTTTTAACACTAAATTAATAGAAACCATTGACGTTTGTTAAATCGGAAATCAGATTCAAATTACGGAAACCATTTTCGGAATGTAGTCTCTCTTTCAACCTGAAATTCGTGATCTTACACGCAGATTATAAAAGATCTTAAGTCTCAATAACATTTATGCTTACTTGGTAGAAATTGACAAGAACCTGAGAAATCATGAAAAGAGACCGCCCGACCTCGACTCGTCTCCTGGTTCCACCTATATTTGCATTTTAATTAAACCAGTACATTTGAAAATAATAGTTTTTCAGTATACAGGGTTAGGCGAAAGTACCGGAACGGTTAATTATGTCAGTTATTTACGGAGCGATTTTCTTGAAAACTGGTATTTCTACATTGTGAAGCATAAAGAATTTAGTGTTGATATTTTGTGCTAAATGGTATTTTCGGTGTAGCCGGACATGACCACAACATGAGAATTTCAAGTATAACACCCTATATGTTTATTTATTTTTAGATTCAGAGGAAAAAACTTCCTTAGAAGTTTGTAAATAAAAAATCAAAATGATAATAATTATTATCACTCAATCAAAATGCTATTGAAATTATAGCAAGTGTTGAAATTGAGCTCCATTCACCTTCTGACAATAACCTCATCGATCACTGAAATTTCTTAGGGAATTTTGCAGAAATTGTGGGGGTATCAAATTGATTTCTTCTGTTATGCGACGCCTCAACTCATCTAGATTGGTAGTTCGTTCTCTTCAAACTCGGCATTTCAAGTGGCTCCATGAAAAGAAGCCCAGAGGCGATAGATCAGGTGACCGCGGGGACCACTCGATAGGAATTCTTCTACCAATCCATCTTTCTTTAAAAACTTCATCCAGATAATTTCGAACATCTACCGCAAAGTGTGGGCGAGCTCCATCTTGGTGGAACCATACAATATCAGCTGGGATTAACGGATTATTTAAATTTGGAAATAAAGCTGTTATGACTGGCACAATTTCATGTCTTATTAATTCCAAATATCGCTCTCCATTAAAATTCCCTTCTAGAAAAAACGGACCAATTATGTGGTCACCGATGATGAACCTACAATGTGGGTTGTCTCTCTACCAAATACGGCAATTATGCCTATTAACTGTACCGTTGAGGCAGAACGTAGCTTCATCCGAGAATACGATTCTATTCAAAAAATTTGGATTCGCCATAATCATTTCCATGATGGTCTCTTAAAATTGTACTCTACGGTCAGGATCATCTTTAGTAAGCTCATGGACGAAATGGATTTGATATGGTTTGATTTTTTCTGGTTTCAGTGTCCTAAGAACTGAGCTCTGGGAAATATGTTTTAGGGCTAGTTTATTTGTAGAACCTGAGGATTTTCCTCAATTGCCAGTAAAATGTCCAACTTTGTTTCTTTGTCAGTGGCAGACTTAGGGCATTCTGCTCTGGGAATATCTTTCACTTGTCGACTTGCTTCATATCACTGAATAATTCTGCATACTGTAGATATACTGAATTGATGATCTGGGTGAACAGTATTGAATAGACTGCCAATTTCTTGGTGAGATCGTTGTCTGTCACCACTGCGCTTGAATACCATTATAAGGAATTAAAGTGCAAAAATCTAAACAAATATTTAACATTATTTGTCAACCTGCTCCGTTGATTATTAAGGCAAAAGTAATTTGATTTAGGTGATATAATTTTTATTATTTTAATTTTTATGAACTCTACATTGAAACGAAATGCTTTTTGTTGATTGTTTCTAAAATGTTTTTTTTAATCTAAAATTAAATAAATATAAAGGGTGTCACATTGAAATTCACACTTCTAGAAATTTCCAACTACACCAAAAACACTAGCGAGCACAAAATATCAACACCGAATTCTTTATGTTTAGCAATGTAGGAATACCCATTTTCACATATTCGAAAAAATCGCTCTGTAAATAACTGAGATAATTAACCGTTCCGGTACTTTTGCCTAAACCTGTATATATTTTCCTCTTTCCTCCTTTTTAAGTCAATATTGTTATAACTACACAACTTATTCTCCAGTTAGATACATATTCAGCCCATCAGTATTTAGCTTCAAGATTGTAAGATTAACGGCCCTTCAGGTTTTAAAACGTTTTGATAGTGAAAGATAAACTTGGATCTGCTCTAATCGTCACCTGTGGGTTGTGATGATACTGTGAATTATGAGCCTTCTAGTTGGTGTGGTGATTTTTGGTTTTAATAGTTTAACATAATGTAACCTTTGAGAAGTTTCCGTTTTAGTGATTTGATTTTCTTTTCTGTTTTTATATAAAGTTGTTTGATACTGTACAATTACAGACAAGTTCATACCAACACTAAGTTTACAACAGAAATAGAAATTAATAACTGAATAAATTTTTCAGACCTGACAATAACAAAATCTACTAATTTAATATAAAACATCTACAGCAAAAGAAACCTTCATAGACCCAACTATTCCTATATATATATATATATATATATATATATATATATATATATATATATATATATATATATATATATATATATATATATATATATATATATATATCACACCACCCAACTAGAAGGCTCATAATTCACAGTATCATCACAACCCACAGGTGACGATTAGAGCAGATCCAAGTTTATCTTTCACTATCAAAACGTTTTAAAACCTGAAGGGCCGTTAATCTTACAATCTTGAAGCTAAATACTGATGGGCTGAATATGTATCTAACTGGAGAATAAGTTGTGTAGTTATAACAATATTGACTTAAAAAGGACGGAAAGAGGAAAATATATACAGGTTTAGGCAAAAGTACCGGAACGGTTAATTATCTCAGTTATTTACAGAGCGATTTTTTCGAATATGTGAAAATGGGTATTCCTACATTGCTAAACATAAAGAATTCGGTGTTGATATTTTGTGCTCGCTAGTGTTTTTGGTGTAGTCGGAAATTTCTAGAAGTGTGAATTTCAAATGTGACACCCTTTATATTTATTTAATTTTAGATTCAGAAAAAACTTTTTTAGAAACAATCAACAAAAAGCATTTCGTTTCAATGTAGAGTTCATAAAAATTAAAATAATAAAAATTATATCACCTAAATGAAATTACTTTTGCATTAATAATCAACGGAGCAGGTTGACAAATAATGTTAAATATTTGTTGAAGTTTAGATTTTTGTACTTTGATTCCTAATAATGGTATTCATGCGCAGTGGTGACAGACAACAATCTTACCAAGAAATTCGCAGTCTATTCGATACTATTCACCCAGATCATCAAATCAGTATATCTACAGTATGCAGAATTATTCAGTGATATGAAGCAAGTCGACAAGTGAAAGATATTCCCAGAGCAGGATGCCCTAAGTCTGCCACTGACAAAGAAACAAAGTTGGACATTTTACTGGCAATTGAGGAAAATCCTCAGGTTCTACAAATAAACTAGCCCTAAAACATATTTCCCAGAGCTCAGTTCTAAGGATACTGAAAACAGAAAAATCAAACCATATCAAATCCATTTCGTCCATGAGCTTACTAAAGACGATCCTCACCGTTAAGTACAATTTTAAGAGACCATCATGGAAATCATTATGGCGAATCCAAATTTTTTAATAGAATCGTATTCTCGGATGAAGCTACGTTCTGCCTCAACGGTACAGTGAATAGACATAATTGCCGTATTCGGTAGAGAGACAACCCACATTGTAGGTTCATCATCGGTGACCACATAATTGGTCCGTTTTTTATAGAAGGGAATTTAAATGGAGAGCGATATTTGGAATCAATAAGACATGAAATTGTGCCAGTCATAACAGCTTTATTTCCAAATTTAAATAATCCGTTAACCCCAGCTAATATTGTATGGTTCCACCAAGATGGAGCTCGCCCACACTTTGCGGTAGATGTTCGAAATTATCTGGATGAAGTTTTCAAAGAAAAATGCATTGGTACAAGAAGTCCTATCGAGTGGTCACCGCGGTCACCTGATCTATCGCCTCTGGGCTTCTTTTCATGGAGCCACTTGAAATGCCGAGTTTGAAGAGAACGAACTACCAATCTAGATGAGTTGAGGCGTCGCATAACAGAAGAAATCAATTTGATACCCCCACAATTTCTGCAAAATTCCCTAAGAAATTTCAGTGATCGATGAGGTTATTGTCAGAAGGTGAATGGAGCTCAATTTCAACACTTGCTATAATTTCAATAGCATTTTGATTGAGGTGATAATAATTATTATCATTTTGATTTTTTTATTAACACAACATTGGAGGAAAAGCATTTTTCTCCATTGTTTCTAAGGAAGTTTTTTCCTCTGAATCTAAAAATAAATAAACATATACGGTGTTATTCTTGAAATTCTCATGTTGTGGTCATGTCCGGCTACACCGGAAACACCATTTAGCACAAAATATCAACACTAAATTCTTTATGCTTCACAATGCAGAAATACCAGTTTTCAAGAAAATCGCTCGGTAAATAACTGAGATAATTAACCGTTCCGGTACTTTCGCCTAACCCTGTATACTGAAAAACTATTATTTTCAAATGTACTGGTTTAATTAAAATGCAAATATAGGTGGAACCAGGAGACGAGTCGAGGTCGGGCGGTCTCTTTTCATAATTTCTCAGGTTCTTGTCAATTTCTACCAAGTTAGCATAAATGTTGTTCAGACTTAAGATCTTTTATAATCTGCGTGTAAGATCACGAATTTCAGGTTGAAAGAGAGACTACATTCCAAAAGATGGTTTCCGTAATTTGAATCTGATTTCCGATTTAACAAACTTCAATGGTTTCTATTATTTTAGTATTGAAACTTTTATGATCGTACCAAAGTAAAACTCATCCCAAAAGCCACCAGATTTATTAATTTTGTCAGACTTAATTTTATTGTTTTTCATGTATTTGCTCAAATTATTATTGTTTCTGAAAGTTATATTAAAATCAATGTTAATCACAAAAGTTTTTTGCTTGTAATTCCAAAGTAGATTGGCATATTATAATTTTCTATTAATTTTACTTTTGGATAAACTTTATTCAGAGCTGTACCAGTTCGTTTTTTCTTCAAAATATTAATTAGCTGACCTAGATTTCGTGAATACCAGAGCGTTTGAGTTTATTTCTTTTCTGTTTAGCATTAAAAACTACTTTGCTAAAATTTTCTCCGCTTGACAACGAGGTTGTTATTTCGAATATTGAAAGATAACGATTCGTTTCATGAGATAAGTGGGAAAATTATCATATTGCTTGAATGCAATATGGTAATTGTCATTTTTGATTTTGTTCTTTGTGTCTAATGATCTTATTCATGAAAGAGGCTGATTTATTGATGTTGGAGGCAATTCTTCGTATGGTATATATTTCAGTTTCCACTTCTTGAATTAAGAAGAGGATAGTAAGATCACAGTGGAGGGAGATATGTGTAAACGTGTTTCTTTTTGGGAAAATATCTGAAACTGAAGGTAAACATTCATTTACTGTAATGATGGGGTACATGTTTTTCACAGCAAATGAGACCATCTTGAAGTTATGAGTGATTTAAAGTGAGGAGAGTTTTTTTATGAGGTCGTGGAAATTCAAAATGGTATGTTGTGAAAAGTTCGTTAGCTCCAAAACTTATGGCTTAAAAATATGGCTTAGTTTCTTAAAATATTGTTGATGTAGAATAATATAGGCCTTGCACATTTTTTCCTTATGTAACTTAATCAGGCCATTAATTTTCCTTTATTTAGGATTCATCGATAAGAATCTTCATTTTTCCCATTCTATATGCATTTAAATCACAAAGTCGCTGCCTACAATTCTATAATACACATAACCTTACAATTTCAAAAAACTTTATTAACTTACTTGAGAAATTACAATTAGGTTGTGTTATGTGCCAAATTTCATAGACTTAGTAGTGTTTCATGTAGAGAATTTTTATTTTCTTTTCCTTTCATTTATAAGCTTGAATAGAGTTAACATGTTTTGGAGGACAACTCGTTGAAATTTGTATTTTTATTGTTTCTAGTTAGAGAACCCCGTAATTGGGATCACCTGTTGAGGTTCCTGTTTAATAAAGTAAAATAAAAAAATTAAAAATAAAATAAAATATCTTTTACTATTCCTGTCCTAATTTAAGATCTTAGAACTGAAATAAATACCATAAAAAGTCTTTAACAACAATATACCAGCTTGTTTTATCTATAAAATCATTAGATGCAAATGTTGAACATCACAATTATCATTTTGTGTTCAAGATAATCCAGAAAAAGTTATGCTTGTTTCAATTATGTCGACCAACTTTCTCATAAAATAAATCACTATTTTTCAAAATTCAATATAAGTACCTGATTTTCAAATGTCAGCAAATTATTTCCAAATGCAAAACAGAAAACAGATAAATTTAAACAATCTACAAAATCGAATGTATCGACTGCCCTTCATCTTAGGTTGGTCAACCAGGTAGAAATTTGGAATGCAGATTCAAAAAGCATATATCATTCATTACACAAGAAATTCCCACTATTTGAGGAGATTCAATCAACAAATCATACAATACCTTCAAACAATTTCAAAATACAAAAAAGAGTCTAATAAAGAGATGACAATGTATCTGTTGGAAACTTTGGAAATTATAAGACTCAGGAACACCTCTCATTATACTTTTCAAACTTGAAATCAATAACCCCTACTCAACATTTGGAGAAGAAATATATTGGGTGTCCTCGAATTGAGTGTACAACATTATACCATAAACTCTTCAGCTCGAAATAAGTCGACGCATAACAAATATGGTTTCTATCGATCGAGTCGTTCTCGAATTATTTGAAAAATAAAAAAGAGATCTTTGGATTTGGCGACCTCTAGCGGCCATACGAAGAGACTTTTCATATGGGTAGGTTGGCCTACCCATATGAAAGTCGACTTATTTCGAGCTGAAGAATCAGTGGTATACCGTTGTACACGTAATTAACGTACACCCTGTATAGTGTACTCTTCTCTGTACCTGTCAGTATTCAGCATTTGAAAATGAATGAAGGTTCGAAACCAGTCGTGTATTAACAAATGAACGTCGAAGACTGAAAATAGTTTGTTTTTTTAATATTTTAAAATGAAATTGCACAAAATGAATATATAACATCAATATCATCAAGAAATTATTTCAATTATGTGCATTTTAAACGGTAGATTATAGCTTTCGCAGAATCCAAGAAGAATCAAGAAACAAATATTTAGTAAAAGATCTTGGTCTTGAACTATTCTCCCCTTTTGAATCTGTTCGACATTTTTAACTTGCTTTAAGAGACGATGTGGGTTTTCTAGATTTCTGATTTTCAATATTGGTAACGCGTCTCCAACTTACTGAATTTTTCTATATTCATCTTCAAACATCTGAGGAATACAGTTTATCATCGTGAGGAAAAAACACCATGTATTATTCATCCCACTGATTGATTGATGATATACAAAAACCTTCGACGTACATAGACGGAATAAATGGAAACTATGAAAAGGATTTTCTTTACGTGAATGCTCTTATGTCAACTTTAGCTTTCCCATTTGTATGCGAATAGTTTTACTCGTGGTATCTCTAAGTGATTACAGCGTTACCAGTTTATCGCCATATACACTAGATGAGTGTGATGATTACATCGTTTATGTGTCCCTTGATGAATAAGTCGGCAAGAGCACTAAACGCCATCTTCTGACATTTCTATGCGGGATTTATGTGTGGAAATTCAAGCTGAGCGTGGACAGAATACCAATCTATTTGCGAAATTCTCACAAACCTTTAGATTGAATACTAGCAAAATATTAATATAAGATATTACTATGAAATTTCTAGTTGTGAGTATCTATTAACAGTCTATTTGAAACAGTTATGATATGAAGCAGACAACATGCTTAAATTCGTTACTTTTTTGACAAACAATTTTTGATATTCTTACTTCTCCTCTTGCAAGCAGCATCTTGTTCATTATTTGAAGTTCTTTAGAGCTATATGAACCATATTTTAGTGCATTCAAGGCACTCACACAAACTTCTTGTTTCATATGATATAAGCAAGGGGTGCTCAAACGGTCGATCGCGATCGAGTGCTTCTTGAGTTAATCTCGAGAAGAAAAAAATTTTTAATAAGTAGGTAACTAAACTACAAAAATTTATTACGTAATAAAATTACAATCTGCTAGCAGCAAAAGCTGGTTTTATCAAAGGAACGCGCAATACTCGTCAAAAAAAGCCGCGTTTTTGCAGCCAGGAAATTTCCAACATCAACCCGATTTATACAATTACTTTCTGCAAAAATCTTAAGATTTTCCAAAAAATAATTCAGACTTATAAGTTCACCTCAGTGATGAAATATTCGATCGTTAAAATAAATATTGGTGGTCGGATGTAAAACCGCATCGTCATATTAATATTCAACTTCAAGACCGATATGGGTTTAATATATTGTGTGAATTAGAAAATTATCGCATATTACCGTACCTCATTTTTGACGAAATCCTTCGTGGTGAATTATATCATGGAATTGTAAAAACAACATTATTTAATTCTTTTGACGAAGCTTTTACGTGATAGAAAATGCATTTTCACACATACAAGTAAATGATGATTTCTACTAAAATATATTATTAAATGCTCGTTTCGATACACCTTATCTTTATCAAGAGCGAATGAATACTACAAATATATCTTCCTACAAATTTTTATATATACTAAAGAGGCAATCCACTCAGAGCTATCCGTACTTGAACTTGATTCATACATAGACTCGGACTATGGGGTGGTCAGAACAATGAAATGTTATATATTTTGTTTCATTCATTGCATCGTTTCAATGGTTTCAGTTAATTGCTCTCAGACATCTATAGAATCTAAGCTACTTAGTCACATGATGCATAGAATGATAATATGAAATACCATTCATAAAAATTAAGTAATTCAAATAAATTAAGAATGCTCTTGAAATAGTGCAAATTCATGTTAAAACTATATAAACCCTAATAAAATATTTACTATATTTCCAATGATAACTTGAAACCGAAGAAACCGAACATGATGAGGTCTATCTCATTTTTTCCCAAGAAGGAGCAAGAAAATGTACCATTCACTTGTATACCACTCCAACTGATACCTAATTTGCTCCAGTAATCATCAAATTTGTTCGGCGCCCTTGAAAGTTAAGTTTTTATTTACAATTAACACCTTCATACTACAGGTATCAATTATGTAGCCCTTCGGCATTATCTATGATGAAAACAGTATCGCATTGTTCTAGAAACGTTTGCAACATTATGCAAGTCTACTAAATATACCCAGCGATGGCTTGCTTAAAAGCGCCAAGGACGTGGCTATATCTGACAAATACACAAACGCTCGCTTAAGCTCTCAATCAATAAATTCAAAATGTTATTGATATATTCACACTAAATTGAGCAGATTGATGAAGTCAATTTCAGTGAACTGTTTCTCTTAATCTGTTAAAAGAAGGAGCTAGAGCCAGTCTAACCACATCAGCACTGCTTTCAGGTTACATCATTATAACGGGTGACGGGACTGGCCAACAGAACTCGGATATTTTGCAAAAGAAAACTAAGAGAGCGAGGTTGTATATAATGAAACTAAATGCTAGCCAGCTAGCTTTATCTAATTTAGTTTCTTCCGTTTCTTTTCGAACGCAATAGATGTGAGTGAAACCATAAACGGTAAGGTACTAAACTCTTTCTTAGCCGAGTAGAACGAAAATTCTACTTCATTACTATGGTCCACAACCACTCGATGGTTTTTGGGGATCTAAAGACTTTTAATTGATACGCTTACATCAGAATTGATCAACGTTATCAAGGGTCTAGTTTGGTTAGCCTCACGACAATTTTACCAAAGAATCATCTTATGGATTACCTTCTATGAGGAAATATACACTTGAACTAAATTACAGGTCAATTGCTAAGAATTGAAAGCACACTCATTGCTAGAGCTATTTCCCTACTAACAATTCTTGACTAGTTTTGAGAAACACTCAAGATGAGTACATTCAAGACTCAATGGGTAGTTGAAAAAAATCTGGCTTCATATGGATAATATTTTTGTCAGAGCAGAAGGATAATATTGAGAAGAGGATATTATATTCAACGACGAAGTCGTTCGAAACGAAAATTTCACCAAAGATTGTAATTTCCTGATAATAATCTGAAAGATTCAATTTACGACTATTGCTGAAAACTGTATCACTCATAGGAAACCAATCTCTGCTCTCTAACTTACAAATTATAACCTAACCTTAAAGATGAAAATAAATTAGCTACGTCGCAGCTGCCATTTCGTTGGCTTCACTTTTTCATGTAAAGATAAGCCACTACTGGTCTGTGCCTGCACTTTCTCTCTTCAGTTAGCCATTTACCAATTTTCGCCTTTTTCCCATTTCAAAACCCCTCCCCTAAATAATTGTCTTAGATATGGGCGATGATTGAGTAAACTGAGGTCGAAATTCAGAGCTGCTTTTTGAGTTCGTTCACAAGAATCTACTTCCTACGTGAAAAGAAATTTTTGTCAGTTGTCTCTTATGATACAAAATTCAGTACTAACTCAAGTGATAAATGAAGTCAAGTATAACAATTATAACTGTTTGTTTGACTGAAGATATTCTTGATAACTGAAGTGGACTGATGAATCCCTGTAGATGCGACCTGTACAGGGTTATTGGCAGGTCCACTCCATAAACCCAGATACTACAGTGTCTACCAGGCTGAAATATATGCTGTTGCTCAGAGCGCTCAAAAAGGTATAGGTGTTGGTTGCCATCTTAAAATTATTATTATGCTCATTGACAGTCAAATTGTAGTTGAATCACACATGCTGTAAGATTTTGCTTGAAACAATATTGTTACTAATGCATGGGTAACTTGAACCATGCTGGTAATGAAAAAGCTGGTGTACTGGCCAGAAACAGATAGAAGGCACCGCTTGTAAAAGTTAAAGCAGCCTGCGACATAAACTATAGAAGCTTACGCATAGAGGAGGGTAAAGGTTGATAAGAACTGAAATTCAGGCGAGAAAATGAATTACAAGAAGCTCACTATGCTCTCACCGAGTAGAAAAAAAAAGGAAGGACTGTTATTCTTCTCATAGAACACTATGATTTTCATCACCATCTACAAAAAATTGGAATTCATCTGGTAGCCAACTGTGCTGATGGCCAGACCTGGAGAATAGAACGTTTCATCTCCATTAGAGTATCAAAACCCTCCCATTTAAAACACTTCAAGCACTCGGAGTACAAGGAACAGAAAATGAAAACAACACGGAAGATCTCATTTTCGCCATCAGAAGTTTTATCAGACAGCCAAGTTCAACATCTGAACATACGGTAAACAAGAGCCATTCTATGGTCGACGTCATCAACTCCTCCAGACCCCATGAAGTTAAAAAGTCTGCAGTGAAAAACATGCAGTATATTCAATACATGGGATGTACTTGAAATTCGGCTCATTGTAAACAGAAATTACCAATTAGAATATTTCAACATTGCATTGAAATACTAAAAAAAGGATAATTTCTGGAAAAGCCGTGTTCCTGAATAATATTTCATGATATATCGCATCTTGTGATAATATGCTCGACATATCACCACGGATTGAAACCGTTCCAAAAACGATTGTTATACTCCAAGAAAAGCGCACCAAATTTTTCCATAAAATATATTAAGGGCATAAATATCCTATTGTTACAAACAATCATTACCGATACCAGTTCCACTCAAACTGAAGGGCAGTTAAGCAAGGGTGAAATGTTTTAAAGAAGTTTCCAACAACAACTACGTATGAAGCTGTAAATTCTCCCCGTAACTGTCAGCTGTGCTCGTAAAGCATCACTCTTGTCGGAGAAAATTTTACACATTGTAAACACTAACATAATAAACTAGAGTACCAGCCATTCATACCGAAATTGGACCAAATTTCAGTTTAACGACGAATTTTCCCAGCGACGAGTATTTCGTTTTGTATTAAATGAGATTGTAATAACATTTTGATTACATGCCATCTGATGAAATGAGGTATTGTAACGTTTATTGATAAACATTCAAATATTATGGGTACTTGATTATTATTGACACTTCCGTCGTGAGCTGTTATTGGCTATTAATTATGTTTATCGTTCCAGGGGTGGATATATTAAAGGCATTATTCCAAATATTTCAGGTACTTATGCCCAATTTACCTTTATCGTGATGGAAATAAACAAAATTTCAAAACAACTGGCTGATTAGGTTTTAAAATTTTTTGAATGCCAGTATTTTGACGTCAAAAACAGGGAGTTTTCTGTGCATACTTCGATCTTTGTACGGTATGGCAATTTAATCAGGCATTTATTCTAGAGACTATCAAAAGAAGAATATCTGTATTCAAAAAGTAGTACTTAATTTAATCGTCGAGCAACCTGACATCATAACTGAAATAAATGCTTTGCAGCTTCAAGTTTATCATATGATAATATTTGCCATATAAAAGGAACATCTTTTATATCCATATCATATACAACCAGTCCTAGAACTGCTACCTAGTAATTTTTATTACCGCCTTATGTTCACGTTTTGAATAGATATGATTAGATAAATTGCTCAATTCTCAGAGTATGTATTATCAATTTATTTCATTAATAATAATAATCAATAATAATAATATTTTGAAAACAGAAACTCCAAGCAAAAGCAAAGAGGCTTTCAAGATACGTCAAGTGTACTGAAAGGAAACACCAAAACCAAAGGTTTCTCCAAAACGCAGCCAATTTTCATAAGGGAAATAACAAAACTGCGACCAACAATAGCAGAGAAGTATCTGACGCACAGTGCTTGACCGACTATTGGTCATCACTATGGTCGAACCCCAAAGAACACAATAGAGATGCGGAATGGATCACGAATGAAAAAGAGCGCCTTGATATCAGACATATGGACCTCGAAGGAATAACGGAGGAAAAAATCACAACGATAGTTAGAGCGACCAACAATTGGAAGGCCACAGGTATAGATAATATCCACAACTACTGTTACAAGAAAGTTGATAAGCTCCATGGAGCCCTAGCGAAATAGCTCACGTATGTTCTTCAACATCCCAAGAAAACACCCACTTTCCTAACGCAAGGTTTAACATATATGCTACCTAAGAGCGATAAAACACAGGATCCGTCTCAATATAGACCAATCACTTGCCTACCAACACTCTACAAAATACTCACCTCATGCATATCCAATCGAATATACCAACACCTTGACGACAACAATATATTAGCAGAGGAGCAGAAAGGATGCAGAAAGAAACACCACGGGTGCAAGGAACAACTCATCATCGATTCTGTGATAATGAAACAGGCACACGTAGGGCATCGGAATGTTCATTCAGCTTTTCTCGATTATCTCAAGGCATTCGATAGTACCGCCCATTCTTGGCTTGTTGAAATATTGCAGATATACAAAATTCACCCAGCCCTGGTAGAGTTCTTGAAGACAACAATGACACACTGGCGCATGTCTCTGCAGGTCAACATCAACAATAAATCAATTAAAACCGACGAGATACCCATACGTCGTGGAATTTTTCAAGGAGACTCTTTGAGTCCACTATGGTTCTGTTTAGCAATGAACCCATTGTCCTCAATGCTCAATAGAACAGGATACGGATTTAGGATAAAAGCAGAAAGGAATTATCATGCAATCTCCCACCTGCTGTATATGGATGACATCAAATTATATGCTGCGAACAAGAAGCAATTGGATGATTTGCTGAAAACAGTAAATGAGTTCTCGGCAGATGTTCATATGAAATTCGGGATTGAAAATGTAAGACCCTGAACATTCAAAGAGGGAAAGTCATAGATGGTGAAACACAACTTCCAAACGGTGTTATTATACAGTGCATGAGATATGGCGAAACATACAAATATCTGGGATACCAACAAGCCAGATTGCTAGACCAAAAACAATCAAAGGAGAAGATTCGTTCAGAATACAGTCAGCGTCTGAAGTCTGTGCTGAAATCGATGTTGAACTCGGGGTATCTAGTCAAGGCAATTAACACCTACGCCATTCCAGTGTTGCTTTACTCATTTGGAATAATCAGATGGACTAAGACAGAACTGGATGATATTCAAAGGCAGACCCGAAGGATGCTGACAAAGTACAACAATCATCATCCAAAATCGTCTGTGATACGAACAACTTTGAAGCGGAAAGAAGGAGGACGCGGATTAATAGATGTTGTCAATTTACACACCGAACAGATACAAAATCTCAGAGAATTCTTCTCTGCAAAAGCTTTCACTTCTGACCTCCATAGAGTGGTATCGTTGGCTGATAGGGATATACACCACTAAATCTTGCTACCAGAGATGACCTGCTGAATCTACCGTTCCTATCAGATACTGAAAAACAAGAGCAATGGTCAAGAAAGGAATTGCATGGACGACATCACCATCAGATTAATCAACCACACATCGACAAAGAAGCCTCCAACAAATGGTTTATGAAAGGAGAATTATTAGCAGAATCAGAGGGCCATCCAAGATCAAGTGATCGCTACAAACAATAACAAAAATTTATAATGAAGGACGGAACATTATAAACAGATAAGTGCAGAAAATGCCACATAAGATCGGAGACTATACAGCATATTACGTCCGGATGCGAACAACTGGCCAATACGGAGTATCTTCACAGGCATAATCAAGTGTGCAACATTATCCACCAGAAACTTGCACACAAGTTCGGACTTCTGAACACCTTCCAGCCATATTACAAGTATCAGCCGGCGCCCGTATTGGAAAATGACTCTATCAGATTATACTACGATAGGCCTGTTATCACTGACAGAATGGTGACGAATAATAGGCCGGACATAGTGGTGTATGATAAGAGAGCCAGAACAGCGATGCTGGTGGATGTCGCCATACCGAATAATAACAACGTGCTGAACAAGTTCCAGGAGAAAAAGTCCAAATACACAGACCTTGCTATTGAGATCAAGCAGATGTGGCACCTCGATAAAATAGATATTGTTCCTGTTATCCTATCCTCGACTGGTTTAATACCCAAAACTTTGCATGATAGCCTTAAGAAATTAGAATTGCATAAGAATACCTATATAGAAATGCACAAAGCTGTAATTATTAGTACATGTAGGAAATTTATGTCAAGTTTATTGTAATCGAGCCTATTCCCTTTGATTGCTAAATCTGGTAAAGGTAAATTATATCCAGCTAACAGCTGAGATAGTGCATAAGTCCACGATAATAAAATAATAATAATAATAGATTATAATACGATAGGCCTTTTATCATTGACAGAATTGTGACGAATAATAGGCCGGACATAGTGATGTATGATAGGAGAGACATAACAGCAATGCTGGTGGATATAGCCATAACGAATAATAATAACGTGCTCAACAAGTTCCAAGTTCCAGGAGAATGCACAGACCTTGCTATTGAGATCAAGCAGATGTGGCACCTCGATAAAATAGATATCGTTCCTGTAATCATTCTTCCACTGGGTTAATACCCAAAAGTTTGAATGATAGCCTTAGGAAATTAGAATCGCATAAGAATACCTATATTGAAATGCAAAAGCTGTAGTTCTCATTACATGTAGGATAGTAAGAAAATTTATGTCAGGTATATTGTAATCGAGCACATTCCCTTTGATTACTGAATCTGGAAAAGGTAAATTATAACCAGCTGAAAGCTGAGATAAAGCACAAGTCCACGATAATAAATCAGTAATGATAAAAATCATAACATTTCTTAATATCAAATATTAAATAATTTTTCAAGGAGACTCTTTGAAACCACTATGATTCTGCTTGGCTATGAACCCATTGTCTCCATTGTTTAATAAACGGATACGGATTAAGGGTACAAACAGATTATATGCTTCGAACAAAAAGCAATTGCGTGATCTGCTGAAAACTGTCAGTATGTTCTTGGCAGATATTGATATAAGATTCGGGATTGAAAAATCTAAGACCCTGAACATTCAAAGAGGAAAGTCATAGATCGTGAAACACAACTTCCAAACGGTAATATTATACAGTGTATGAGGGATGGCGAAACTAACAAACATTTGGGATACTAACAAGCCAGATTGCTAGACCAGGAACAGTCGAAGGAAATATTCGTTCAGAGTACAGTCATCGTCTGAAGACGGTGCTACAGTCAATACAGTTACCACTCATCAGATGGGCGAGGACAGTTAGGCCTGTCTAAAATGATCTCATATTCGAATTCCATCCAGAATATGGATGAGGGCCGATTAAGCCTGTTTATAATAATTAAATATTCCAACTTCCACTCGAAATATATGTGAGGATCAATTAGGTCTGTTCATAATAATTAAATATTCCAACTTCCACTGGTAATATGGGTGAGGACCAATTAGGTCTGTATATAATAATCTGATAGATCAACTTCCACTCAAAATATGGGTGAGGGCAAAGTAGGCCTCTATATAAATGATCTGTTATTTTATTGAATTCATTAAAAGACGCCAAAGAATGCAATGATAAGAATTTAATACAAATGCTGCGAAGTTCAAATAGACATTGTTACCGAATCTGTATTTGGTTTTCTCATTTCCTCACCTATGGTTTAAGAAACGAAGAATTGATCGTATCACATCAAACCTCACATAAAAGAACTTGTTGAGTAGGTTACTACAAATACACAACACAACAAAGAAAGGGGTCCTATTTTATATAAGAGAACTTCAAGGCAAGTTCAGGAACTAGACGATCACATGGCTTTTCATTTGACCGATTTCAGTCGGTCTCAGGTGTAATTAATATGGGGAAGAAAATAAGATAATTCAGGTATTGCAATTTACAGAAAAACGATTTTTTTGCATCGTCTTTCATAGGCCGGGGTTAGGGGTGTTTCAGTACTTTCAGATGGCCCGAAGATACAGAATCAGTAATTTTATGGAAATATACTACCTAGGAAATTGTGGGTTAAAAAAGACAAATTATTGTCGTAATGCAATAATTCCCTAGGAGAAGAATATTCAAACTATTAGCAAGTTTATCTACAGTCACCAACATCACAACAGACAAGCACTTCTATTCAAGTATACAATCCCTATTACGCAACGAAAGAAAAGTATATGTATGCAATTCGCCATCCTCCAGAACATGTAAGCGAGCTCTCGGCTAATTTCAGGTCAGCCGAAACATATGTACTGTTTTACTGGGGTGCGCGGCAACTTCCTGTTTATGCGCCATAAGTAATTCTGAAAGCAAACTGAGTATTTTTCCGCTGCATTTCATTAACAACGGCATTAAACATTAACTTTCATGAACGTGTATCTAATTTATGTTCGGCTCCAGTTTTATATCAACTATAACTTCGATAAATAAACAAACAAAAGCCGCATTAGTGCGGCATTTAAAATTACTCTCCGAAGCTCAGTTCATAATTTTATGTGGCGTTCGTGAATTGCTCGAGAAAGTAAGGAATTTACTACATCTGGTATCTCAACAAAAAGATGCATTTCTCTGCTCAAATCATTGCAGTTGATTTTATTCACTTCTCAACGAATTTCCCCATTTGCTAGTTATAAAACAAAGACTTTAATTTAACTATCACTTCTAATCGGTACGAGGGCTACAAAGTAAATTTTGAGATAGAGAAAATTCATGATGATATAAAGAAGCGCTTGGACGCTCTCTTGATCTCTTCCAAGAATGCGACCTTCAAAGATTTTTTCATGATAGAACTACGACAGACAAGGTGTATTTGCATTTTGAACCACATTCACATTTCCATTCTCTCAAATTTTACGTTTCCTTATTCACGCAGGGTCCAAGTTTCACAACTTCTAAACTAAGGTCTTAACGAACTCGTCCCGAATTGAAAATGTGTGTGTATAACAAAAACTTCTTAAGAAAATCTTATTTGGCGATAGCTATTCTTCGCTTAATGTCAAAAAGAGATTTGTTATTCTGACTTATCATGCTTCCCAAGTAGAAGAATTTCGACAACTGTTGAATTGGCGCAAACCCTAGACCGATACGAACTTCGGAGTAGATGCTAGTGCTATTTCTCCTTATGATAATTGTACTGTTTCATAGTTATCCAGTTTCAGTTGGTATTTTCATAGATTTTTCGCCAAGATAGTCATCATCTCATTTATATCCTCTCCATTCTCAGCTATCAAATAGATATCGTCCTCAAATCTAATACAATATACATTAAGTTCATTAATGGTAACATCAACTGTCTCTTTTTCCACCTCATAAATTGATTTCTATATATTGATGTTGAAAAATGTATGGGAAAAGAGGTCATCTGTAAGTAGGTTAAGGATAAACGTTTGCTATTTCCAATATATTTCCCTAAGTTTGAGGGTTTTGAATATTCACTTCGATTCTACCTAATGAAAAGCTTCTCTTGGTTTATGAAGGTTACAAAAGTTGTAGCTTGACATTCATTTTATATTCTGAAATTCGTTCAATTCATATAAGAAAGTCGGACATTTTTCATTTGATTGGATATGCTCCTTTCCGATGTGAACTTCCTCCATCATTATTTCTTCTCCATAAAATTCTTCAATATGTTTCAGACATCTTAGTGTTACTTGCTCATTAACAATAGAGCATTTTTCGAATCCTTTCGAGGAAGAAGAGCTCAAATCTGCAATAAAATCTACTAAAGTTTGTTAGGCTCCAGGATTTGATGGCATTTTCCTGAATTTCTTAAACATCTAGGAAATAAAGCTAAACAGTGGTTACTATCCTTTTACATACTCAGCTCAGATACTATTCCCGTTGAATTTAAAAAGGCTAAGGTTATTGCCATTCTCAAACCTGGGAAATATCCAGAACTTTCTAATAGTTATCGACCTATCAGCTTACCTTCTGTTTCTATCAAAATTTTAGAAAGATTTCTTTATCAGACGTTAGAACCAATCATTGACAGAGCTCTGTCAACTTCTCAGGAAAGTTTTCGAAAAAAACTGGAACTGTTCTGATCAGACTGTAGGTTTACCAATTTCATTGAGACAGGATTTCAGGGTGAACTTAAATAAAATATGCGCTGTATTTGTAGATCTCTTTTCGGCATATGACACAGTTTGGAAGGATGGTTTAGTTCATAAACTTTTGAAGTAGTTCATTGTAGAAAAATTGTGAAGTTGATTAAAAAAATGTTATCCGATAGAAGACTTCAGGTTTTTATCGGTGAGAAAAGTCGTAGATTTCACACTCTAAATGATGGCCTACCTCAGGGTTCTGTTTTTGAACCTCTTCCTTCAATTTATATATGTCTGACATTCCTGAAACTTCATCTACAAAGTTTATTTATGCTGATTATATTGCTATGGTTTTCAACACTATGACTTCGATACAATTGAGCAAACACTGACTTCCGAATTAGAAATTCTAAACATTTTCTTCAAAAAATGGCGTTTATGTCCGAATCCTTCGAAAACTGAGGTTTCCTTGTTTTTATCTGAATAATAATGAGAAGCATAGGCAACTAAGAGTATTCTTCAATCAATCACTATCAACTCATAATTTCACTCCAACATATTTTGGTGTAAAGCAAGATCGTTCTTTGACTTTCAAATTTCATATTGATAAATTATGTCAGAAGTTGAAAACAAGAAACAATATACTACATAAACTAGCTGGATATAACTGGGGCGCCGGAGTCTCTACTTTGCGAACTACTGCTTTAGCTTTAGTATATTCAGCAGCAGACTATTGCTGTCAAGTGTGCTTTGATAGTTCTCATGTCAATAAGATTGATTCTCAGTTGAACTGTTCTATGAGAGTTATGAGTGGATGTATCAATTCAACTGCTACCCCATGGCTCCCGGTTACTTGTAATATAGTAAATTGCCATAATCGCAGGAAATTAGCTCTTAAATCATCTTGGGATAAGTATCACTCATTTCCAGAAGTTTTTCCGATAATACACGATCTTCAAAATCCACCCTACCTAAGATTGAAATCTAGGAAACCTATTCGGTCGATTGACTTTTTGCGTACGAGGGTGAACGCTGTTGATCTTTGGAAAACTGAATGGCAGGTTGATGTTTTCAATAAAGATCTCATAGAAGATCCTTCCGAAATGGTCACAGGTTTCGATATAAGTAGGAAAAATTGGTGTACATTAAATCGTCTCAGGACAGGACATGGTCGTAGTAAGAGTATATTGTTCAAATGGAATACTGTAGAAAGTTCGACATGTGAATGTGGCGCAAATGAATAAACATAAGACATTGAGTCCTCGATTGTCCTGTTTACCATTTTACGGGTGGTTTTCGAGAAATTCATTTCGTTTCAGAAAATTTCATTAACTGGGTAGAGAACTTGAAGTCTATTTAGGAGATTAATTTTGAATCTTGAGGTTAATATGGGCTTCACCCCCGAATGTTTTATGATATTGTACATTAATATTTCATGTTCCCTGTTGAAAAACAGCGGATCATTAGTTGAGTAGTTAGATGAGGTTAGGACTGTTCCCCTATAGGCCTTTATTCCCATGATGTATGTTGATAAGGCAAGGGCTACACCCCCGTAGGGCTTCATTCCCAAAAGGTGTATGAGATGTTCCTGTTGAAAAACAGAGGAGCATTAGTTGAGTTCTTAGATTCAAGTGAGTTTAGACATATAAGAATAAGGTATGTTTGATGAAATAGTTTTCTGCTGGATTTTTCTCGTTTCATTATTACAAATTTTTCCTGACCAAAACCTCCTTCCTTTTCACCCTAGTTTTCGTGAAGAAGTCCAGGAAATCATGGAGTGCAAGTTGAGAATGAAAGAATGAAGCTGCTTAGCAGAAAAAGTTTTGGTACTCTTTTCGTATACACGACACTAACACAACATAAACAGACAAGCTATTTCAATAGCGATGAGGAAACGAGTTTTTTCCACAGGTTTCTTCACTCGTTTATTGAATTATACGAAAGGTAGTATGGTTTCCCTGTTACATTTCCTGTGCTCACATTTTCATGTAATCAAATAATCATGTAACTAACCTAACCAGTAACTTTATTCATGCTTTCACAAATTATGTCTGCATTCGCCTATCACTGCAACATAATTGGAAAGAAGCACTTAATTGGAAAGAAGCAGAATAGGGAAAATCTAAGCTGTCAATCCAGAGAAATCAAAAGCTGGAAAGTCGTCTGTCCTATATAAACATTCATTATTCAGAAAAACATTTAAGTTCCACTTTAAAACGCATTTTAGTGAGTTCGCGAATACCTAAAGATAGACAGTTATAAAATTTAAAACACAAAAAGTTTGGTTCGTTCTGTGATCTACTCAATCTAGAAATTGGAACACGAACATCATCTTTTTTTCTGGTACTGTAGGAGTGAATCTCTTACGTTACTGATAATCGCAAAAGTATAAGGATACATTGTAGTTTCATATATGACCTCATTCTTTAGTATGGGTGTTCATTTTTGGAAAGGAAGGGTGAAAAGAAGATTTATAGTCTTCATTTATTTTGTTCTTTTTATATCTAACCTACCTTGAAACACATTCTGAATTGCAATCATCAAAAATGGAAACTTGTCGGAGTTTATGAACTGAAAGCATATTTCTTCTAAATATCATGAACTTTTTTCACGAGCAGTCAAATTTTCTATATTTTAACGAACTTGAACAGTGGGCAATATAATATTAAAAGCGTATGAAATCGCTCGATACTGAAATTTAATTACTAGCCAATGTTGTTGTTTTGCAGACAATTTTGCCCTTGCCCACTCTTCAATATGTTGAAGATGACGACGGAACGTAGTGTTAACTGATGGCCTCTAAACAATGGAACAATTTCCTTCTATTCAAGTTATCAAACATAAAATTGTTTTCCCACTGAATCTTGTGATGATCTCTGATGGTTTGAGATAATGATACAGGACAGTACGAATTTCAGAGTGTTCCGTACCAGGTTCAACCTAACCAGTGTGTGATCTCTGATGGTCTGAGATAATGCTACAGGACAATACGGATTGCAGAGTGTTCCGTAGCAGGTTTAACCTAACCCGGCCTGACAGTGTGATCTCTGACGGTCTGAGATAATGCTACAGGACAGCACGGATCACAGAGTGTTCCGTAGCAGATTCAACCTAACCCGGCCTGACAGTGTGATCTCTGATGATCTGAGATAATGCTACAGGACAGTACGGATTGCTCTATTGCGCAATGCCTGACTAGTTGCATAACAACCGCAATGAAACAGGTGGAGGAGATGGTCCCTTTGAGATCGGTGTGGCGTGGTTTGGTACAGTGCAGAACCAATGGACCCAAGTATCATAAGGAGTTGACCTCTTGGCCCACTGGGAAAGAGGGGGAGTCTTTTCGCCTGACTCTTATTTTTTGTAAACTGCGATCTTGCCTTGTTTTGCAGTTAGTTTTCTCCGCTAACTAAAGGCTCTTTATTTGTGCTGTATTCCCGTTCTGTATAGGCATTAACCACACCTCATTTTTTTAGTTGAGGAAAGGTGTCTTTGGAGGGAAAAAACAAAAACCTTAATTTTTTTTGAAAACCTATTATTTGGTGTCTCTACTCCGCCTGGGACTCCCCTTGAGTGGTAGGGACCGGCAAGTTAGAATCATTTTGAGGAAGAGATCTGTGGATCTCGGATGCGTTTCATCGTCCGTGTTCCAAACGATGGGTACGTTTATGTAGCTTTTTTAGTATTTATTGTTTTTAAATTAATTAAATTTTATTTTATTAATATTTTACCAGTCTATAATTTTCAATAGTTTCTTTAACATCTCAGTAAATTCATGTTGAAATAGTTTAGTAAATGGATCAATAAATTCGTTCTATGCCTTTTTTCTCGACATAATGATAACACCCTTATTGTTTTTCGAAGAGGACAAAACATATTTATTGTTTTCAAATTAAATTTTAATAATATTTTACCAGTCTATAATTTTCAATAGTTTCTTTAACATCCCAGTAAATTCATGTTGAAATAGTTTAGTAAATGCATCAATAAATTCGTTCCATGACGTTTTTTTTTCTCGACATTTTGGTCAGAAAATGATAACACCATTATTGTTTTCGAAGAGGACAAAACATTAATATTTTTTTGGGGAGAATAACCCCCTTATTATTTTTGGAGGGGACAAAATTATCCCTGTTATTTTTGTGGAGGACAACAACACACCTATCATTTTGGGGAGGACAACACCCATATTATTTTTATTGAAGACAAAAGAGAGGACAAATTCAACATCTCTATTTTTGCTGAGGACAAAACGACTTCTTTATTTTATTTATGAAGAGAACGACATCCGGTTCCACAGATTTATTTTTGGAGGAATGAACGACTGAGCAGGGTAAACCACAAAGTGTGAACCTTACCTAATTAAAGTCATTATTAGTTTACATCCTATAAGTAATTAGGTAGGTTTTCAGTTTATTCAAGCTCCTGTTTTGTAGGTTCTTCTTTACAATAGATGAACAACAAAAATGTGCAAAATTGTTGGGTTTTACGATAATTTAGGTCCGTTAAACACAGGATGAACAGATTTCGATGTTTAAGTACTGCAGCGATGTGAAATATTGAGAATATTTTACGTGCAAACAGATTCAGGTAGCTTTTTTCGTTTTCCTGTTCTCAGGAAAGTTTGAGAATATACGAAGTACCAATATCTCGATTGTTTTCGAAGCTATGCATGATTTTGACCTTCCAGAGGCAACTTTTTACGTTAATTCGAATTGCATGCCAAAAATTTTTTTCTGACAATTTTACAGTTATGATGCAAACAAGAATTTTTTAAATGTGAATCACAGGCAACTTCGATTTTGTTGAATAAAATTTCAACAATTTTCAATTTTTTCCTTTTAGAAATATATCACTGTTTTCTCACGTTTGTTATCCAGGACGTGTTATCATGAAAAACAGAGAATTGTATACTTTTCCCTTGATTGTCTCTAATAACACTATGTCGATTCACGGAATATATACTGAATGATTCACATTGCTCACTAGAGCATATTATTAATATTCTGTGAACTTATTAAGGTAGTTCGAAAATTAAAAAATTAATTTCATTCATTAAATTTGAACGAATTAAAACCAGATAAACCACATGTTTCTTCATCAAGTTACAGCTATGTGAAAGAAGTATTGTTTGAAATAACGAATAGACCATGCCAAACGAAAATTTTGAAAAGATTGATATGTTTGAATTTTGCATTCAAAATAGTAATGATGGTGATGCTGCAAAAGCTGCTTATTTGGATTGTTTGTCTCAGAGAGAACAAGCTCATAAAAGTATATTCGATAAATTGGGGGAAAACCTTATGAACCGTGGAAATAAAAATATGAAGTAGTTGATTGCGAAGACGCAACAATTAATATAATATGTAAAGTAAACGCCAACCCATCACTTTCGAGCAATTCCTCATATTTGAGCGCTTAGTATGCTAAAGAAAAATTTATATACACCTTATAAAATAAGAATATTCTACTTTTTGCAGCCAGGAGATTCCAAACGTCAACTCGATTGTTCCAATTGAAAAAAGTCCGCAGTTTTTCCGAGAAATAATTAAGACTGGTGAAATTCTCATCTGCAGTGATGGAATAATAATAATAATAATAGCCCTCAGGGGCTCAGGAACATTGTTTCTGAGTACGGGCTTAGCGAACCCGAGGTACCCAAGCTGAACCTGGCAGTAGGTATAAAATGCAACTTATCCAATGATGTACAATCTAAAGAATAAACGGGTGAATCGACATTGTACCACCATAACCTCTTGTCGCGTTCAAGATTTAGGAAGAGGGTCTTGTTCGGAAAGTGAGTCACAGTCTCCCTCGGTTAGCGACGGAAGCAGCGTGATATCGAGTAGGGATACTGCAACACAAAACCAAGTGGAAAATAACATCAACACCTCCCAACCGACTCTTGATGTTTCAACGGCGGCGCAAGCCATTATGCCTACGACCACGAGAGCTGGACTCCTAGGAAACGCATGAAGTGGACTCCAGAAATGAATACCTTCATTATGCGTTCCTATTACAAGATTACAAACTTGGAATCGGAAATTACAGCATACAGATACGCGTTACATCTTGCGTTCATAGAAAAATATCCTGAATTACAGCACATATCCGAGCAGAGAATTTCGGATCAACGAAGAACTATCGTTAAAAACAGGCTACTTTCATCAGAAACGCTGCAAAGCTTACGAGAAGAGGTCATAATGGAACTCAGAAGCGAAAATGATACTCATAACGGTATACCTGCTGGAGTCAATGAAAGTGTTACAGATAACATCGAAGCCACGAAACGAATATTAACATGGAACGCCCTCTTGAGCCGAATCAGCAGAACGAATACACGTATTTAGCAAGATCAGAGCTCAACAGAGCAATAACTGAATTGAGTGGTAGTAACCTAACTAAAAGACCTAAACTGCCCAAATTCAAGACGAACAAGGACACCAATATCATCCTAGCAAGCGTAAACTCAATGTTTGAAGAATATACCGACCAGAACACCATGGAAAAGATTCACACTTTGATTTACTGTGGAGCAGTAGCGGTTCTTCGACTTCACAAACAACAAATCTCCACAACTCTGATTCAAGCTGAGCCAAAAAGCGTCAGAAAACCACCATGGCAAAAACGACTGGAGAAGGATATTGATAATATTAGAGCAGAAATCGGTCGCCTCACAGAATTCCTGAGAAACAGAAAACCCTCAAGGCGCTTGAAATCACATATTCGCAAAATTTATAGGAAAATTGGTACGAACACAAAACACCCTGATCACAAGCAACACATCGACGTGTATATGGACACTTTGAAACAGAAACTCCAAGCAAAAGCAAAGAGGCTTTCAAGATACGTCAAGTGTACTGAAAGGAAACACCAAAACCAAAGGTTCCTCCAAAACGCTGCCAATTTTCATAAGGGAAATAACAAAACTGCGACCAACAATAACAGAGAAGTACCTGACGCACAGTGCTTGACCGATTATTGGTCATCACTATGGTCGAACCCCAAAGAACACAATAGAGATGCGGAATGGATCACGAGTGAAAAGAACGCCTCGATATCAGACATATGGACTTCGATGGAATAACGGAGGAAGAAATCACAACAGTAATTAGAGCGACCAACAATTGGAAGGCCACAGGTATAGATAATATCCACAACTACTGGTACAAGAAGTTTGATAAGCTCCATGGAGCCCTAGCGAAACAGCTCACGTATGTTCTTCAACATCCCAAGAAAACACCCACTTTCCTAACGCAAGGCTTGACATATATGCTACCTAAGAGCGATAGAACACAGGATCCGTCTCAATATAGGCCAATCACTTGCCTGCCAACACTCTACAAAATACTCACCTCATGCATATCCAATCGAATATACCAACACCTTGACGACAACAATATATTAGCAGAGGAGCAGAAAGGATGCAGAAAGAAACACCACGGGTGCAAGGAACAACTCATCATCGATTCTGTGATAATGAAACAGGCACACGTAGGGCATCGCAATGTTCATTCAGCTTTTCTCGATTATCTGAAGGCATTCGATAGTACCGCCCATTCTTGGCTTGTTGAAGTATTGCAGATATACAAGATTCGGCAACTGTAGTGAAATGATTAGCGAAAATCTCAGCCAAATCCTTGGGATCGTTATGCGTAACATTATCAATAACCAGTGCAATAGAATTTTGTTCCGTACGTTTTCGACCAGTCATAGTATTTACTAGATTCCACACAGTTCTATTTTAATTTACAGATTTATCAATAAGTTCACTGTGAAAATTGTATTTGGTTCTTAGGATTAAGGATTTATAATAGTATTTGGCTTTCTTATATAAATCATTAGAGGATTGAGTTTTTATATTAGAATGTAACCAATGAAGATTTTGTAGGTCACATTTGGCCAAAACAATTTCTGGAGTAATCCAGTTTTTCCTGTTATGAGTATAATTGGTACTACGCATAAGAGGGCAACAAATTTCAAAGATATGTTGAATGGTATCTGTATGGTATCTTTATACAATCGTTTCAATAAACATTGGTTTTCGTTGGACGAATGTTAATTCACATCGACATATTAATATTCCACGCCCAGGCCGATCAGGGTTGAACAACTTATACGGCTCCGTTAATATAAATGATATTATACTCAAACAATATCTGTATTGCAAAAATTTATTTAGAACTATCCTAATGAGAGCACTGAACAAACTTATGCTATTTCGATCATTCCATGTAAATTTTATAATGGACATAATTTTACTAGATTAACTTGGGGACCATTTCTAGAATTTTCGGTTTTTCATGACAACAGGTTCTGGATGAAAGAATTGAGTGCACATGATATATCTCTAGCAAAGAAAAAACTCATTTTGAGGCAATCAGAGTTTCTTGTGGCTCATATCTAAGAAAACTGTTGGGAAAGAAAGCAATTTCCACACAATTCTACATAAAAGAATCTCGGAACCATTTGAACTTACTTCAGAAACAACCGAGATATCAACTTTATACTGATTCTGAAAATTTTTTAAATTTTCAAATAACTCGAAAACGAAAAAAACTAGCTTGCATCTGTTTGCAGCAATGAATTCCTCACGCCGAAAGCTCACGAGGAAGCGGGGTCATTTTACTATTCACAATATTTCACATAGCTGCACTATCAAAACATCGAAATATGTCCACTCTGTACACTCACATTCTTGGGAAAGGACAAAACTGGTCAATTCAATAACGTCATAAAAGTATAGCATTCGTGATCTAAACGAAAAAAATTTATGTCAAACCTCTCAATGCAAAACATTTTTGGACTGCTAACGAAAGTTGTCAATATTTCTTTGTTTTAATGAAGAAAGGAATTCAATTAAATCATCGAAAATTAATTTGGTACGAATTGATCAAATGAAGTTTCATTGCAATATAAAGGTTCATAAATAAATTCCATAATTATTATAAAAATAATTGATCGTGATTGATTATTTCCATGAAAAAAGGTACTCCTGAAATAACATTTAAAACAATTGGAAAGTAGAAAGAGATTAGGAAAACGTCCGTAGTAACCGAAGATTTATTAACCACAGAATTATGAGCTGCTCGTTCCGGATAGCTAACGTGCGGTCAATCGATTTCTTCCATTGGGTGACCTATTTAAATTTAATGAAAGTCGATACGGATTGCAATCCAATCTCTCAATCCCCTATGAGCTTAACTAATAGTCTTGGGCTTTCGATCGTTTTTCTACGAAATTTAACATTTATCCGGAGGTTTTGAACGACCGGGAAAAAAATTAAGATAAAGAATCATGGTAACGACGAGAAAGGGCTCAGATTCTATGGAAGTTTTATTGATGGAAGGGAAGAAAATATATCTACTGCGATAACATTTTCTCTCGTATTGAGATTTTCTTATTATACGTTCGCAGCACACAATTTTTCTGAGGTAATTTATGGGAAACGCCATTCACAGGCGTGGTAGGTATCGACGAGTTTCGTTATAATCTCTCCCATAATTTAGACGAACCACTCATTCTTTCTCGGATTTCCTCTCTAGGTTGTTCTCCTCCTTCTCTTCATACACTAATGTTTGGCAATTCTGCATACAGGTCTCTATCGTTACGCCTTTTGCATTTCCTTTTTTATTCTTCTACTGTAACTGCTTTCCAGTTAATTCTTGTTTTCCTTGATAAGTTTCTTCTACAATATACCTGGTGATTTTCTCAAGTGATACTGAAATTTTGTATGCGACCATTTCATGGTCGAATCACTTCCCGGGTGACTACATCTTTCTTATTTCAAAAAGCTTGAGGTATCTTTCAATTTTTTTTATTGTAGAGAATCATTTTCTGAATAACTTACCTCAACACTTGTGTCGCCTGAAATTGATTATGAAAAAGATATTATTTCGTTTAAGCCCCCGAAAGAAAAGTTTTAGGTCAGAAGGAGAATTGTCCTTTCGAAATGAAATATTTTAAACAATCAGAAATCACCGTCCAACACGACTCAAATAACACACCTAATTTTTTTCACATCATCAGATCCGCATTGTTGATGAGAATCGGACAGTATCAAGTTTCCCTATGGCTACATTGCCACATTTCGAAGTTATTAACAATTTTGTGAAAATCGTTCGACATACTGGAAAAACTTAACGTCAACGTTGTTTGCTATGTGACTGAGAATATAATACATTATTGAATTTCAAAGAAGAATTTATCATGTTATACTTTAGTTTCACAATTTCACAATATGACATAAAATACAAGATAGAGAACAGAAAGATAATATACGGAATTATATTACTACATTATATGGTATTACCTATGAAAGGTGTTCAGTACAGCCTCCGTTTTCTTGTAAACAACAGTCTATTCTTCCTGAAACTTCCCCATTTCTAGCTCTTCTTACTTCCTGCGGATCGAGAGAGTGCAATGCCATATTCATTCTCTGAATCAGAATTTTTGAATTTGCTGCTTCGGTTTCGTACACTGTTTCTTCGACCCGACGCCACAAATAGAAATCTAATGGCGTCAAATTTGGCGATCGTGGTGGCCAGAGCCAAGGTCCTCAATTTCCTTATCTGTTATCCTCGAAAAGATTTCTCAATTTGGCCGTTACAGCTCTCCTGCCATGGGCAGGTGCACCATCTATTTAAAACCATACATTTTCTAGAGCTATCTCTAATGGAAAGCCGTTTACGAAATCTTCAACAATATCATTTGAAATTTGCAGATAACTACTCCAATCCAAGTTATTTTCATGCAAATGCGATCTTACTTGATTATCCAACATCAACAAGATCCACGAAGAAATAATATATGGGAGATGTCAACCCAAATCATTGGGTTGATAATGATTCTTGAACATCTATAGATCATAATCGGCATCACTTAGAAAACCGAACCTGGCCATCGGGGCTATCATGGTCAAACAGAGAGAGAATTGTTTTGTTGAGTTTGGATATTGAAGGGATTTTGCGTTTATACTTCAAAATTGGAAAGCAAGAATAAGCAAGTGATTATGTTTCAGGAGACTCACAGTGCGACAGAAGAACATCTCCGCGAAAGAGGAAAAATATGGCAGGTTATGTACTTTTTGATTATCTTCTTAGTCCTTTTTATGGCCTTGCTCGCTATGTAAAATCTTTTCTTAGATTCAAGTGAGTTTAGACATATAAGAGTCAGGTATGATTGTGGAAATATTTTTCTGCTGATTTTATATTTATATATATATATATATATATATATATATATATATATATATAATTCTATTATCAATAATAAAAACGAGTAATGTGTTTTTGTAATTTTACTCAATAATTGTGATTCGTAACGCATTTCACCACCGTAGCTTCTTCAAACGAATTAATGTACAGAAAATAAGAATGCCGATTGCCCATTCTTATTTTCTGTACATTCATTCTTCTGAAGAAGCTACGGTGTAATGAAACGCGTTACGAATCACAATTATTAAGTTAAATTCAAAAACACATTATTTTTTTAATATCCAAACAAAAACATCAGTGGAAGATGGATACTGGTTGTGAATTTTGATCGGCTAATTATGCTTATTTCTCTTGTTAAAACATCACATTGGGTAAATTTTACTTCATCGGTTCATATATGTTTTAAGAAATTTTAATGTTCTTACATTTTTATAAGAAAATTTTCGCAAAAATAGACCTTTGGATCTAAAATTTCTACATTTATTTGTGTATTTTCGTCGTCTGAAACTGAGCTTAGTCTTCTTCTAGGAGGAATGAATATTCCAGTGGCGTTGAAATTCCTTTTCAATTTTGCAAATTTAGAAGGGTGTATTGGTGGCAATTTAGGATACTTCAAATTAAACGCTGAACAAGTGCGTTCAATGATATAATTACATGTCCAATAAATCACAAATAGGTCGAGGAGTACGGCGTTAGGTATTTATCCATAATTAGTATTTGCACTTCTCGTTTTTCGGTTATTCATGTACACTATAGAATTTTCAGACAATCACTAATTTTGAAAAAAAATATGCAGGTATTTATTGATGTGGTGAAGAAAACAAATCTGAAACTTTACAGTTGAAAATTAATACGTCGAAACGGTTAAAACTCTCAATGATAATCTCTCATTTGTATATAATAAGGATCTAATTATAGTTAGTATAGTAGTAGAGTTCTTTTGAATTCTACGGAAGGTAGGAATTGTATTACTATGTTATATATAGTAGGATTATGTTCATAATTCTTCAATTTTTTGGAGAACTACTGCCCATTCTTGAACCAGAACCTAGCCGAAGCTGCAAATTTGCAAATGAACTGCAAGAGATCGACATTATCATTTTGAATCGAGAATAACTTTGAAATAAGGCAATTTAGCCACATATAAACTTAATACAGCTCGATTTTAATCTACAATTCGAATCTAATGAACAAAATTAGGTGTGTATTATGAAAAAATTGATTTTTAATGTTTGAAGTTAGTCGAATTGGACGGTGGTTTCCGAACACCCCGTATTGTTTCTGTTCTTCGAAAAGACAATACTTCTCCCGATCCAAAAATGCAATAATTAAAAGCTCCTAAGAATTGAAGCATTTTTTCCGTACCTTAAACGAATTCTGAAATCTCAAAAATTTCGAGATAAAATCATATCTTTTTGTGATCAATTTCAGGTGATCAAGTGTTGAGGAAATTCAGTCACAAAATGATTCTCTACAATAAAGATAATTGGAAAATACCGCAAGCCATTTGAAAAGGAAACTTGTGGTCACTTCCGGTCACATCGGAAGTAGAAAAATTAGAAAAATTAATAGATTCAGATAACATTCAGGATACTGCATTCGTTGGATCATTTACTTGCATAGTTATAAATTATTCAGATGTTGATTTATCTGCTTCTGAACGTAGTTTATTAGACAAAGGTCACAAATTCAACCCCAACATTTCATCCAAAAACGTGAAAGAAACCTTGGCCGCAGAATTCGTAATTGCACTAAAACAACTTGATGAACCTCATTTTATATCAGTCAAAATTGCTGATAATTTAACAAAAAATCCCACCAAAAATCAAATCGAAGAATTACAGATACCGAAACAACTTTAACAGAAAAATTCAAAGCAACGATTTCGTTTGAACCAAAGCAGATAATTCAACGCTATAAACATTTTACCGAAATTGTCAACTTTTAACGTGATAGCGAAGAACAATGGTTACCCTCAAATATAATAAACGGAATCAAGAAGAAACAAACACAAATAGCATATCATAATATTCACTCACGTATAGAATCAAATTATACAGATAAACTCATTTAGTTAACGTATTTCGGCCCTTTCAGCGAAAAGATTGCAAATATCATTTCAAAACAGCTTTCAAAACCCACATTATACTCTCCAGTAATTTTTCAATAGTAAAATAAAACTGATAGATTTGAGATTACTGAAAGTCACAAGTTATTCGGTATGGATTGTGAAGGCGTTTATAGAGGTTAGACTGGTCGTTCGTTCAAAACTAGATACAAAGAGCATCAATCAGAATTCAATAACCAGAGAATAGACGAATCTACTTTCGCCTCACATTGTATCGAAAATGTCCACCTTTTTCCGTTCATAGACAAAAAATAGGTTTTTAGAATCCATTGAAATTTTCAACTCCAACAAACTCCCAATAGAGGTAATCTTCTTAACGACCAGAATGGCCCGTCTTATTCGTCCATATTTAATTTCTTTGAATGCTACCTGTTTTCAACAACTTCTCTAGTCCGGACACTCGCTATATCGGGCACTCCAGTAACTCGGGCACGCGACTCAATCGGGCGACTCATTCTACCTCTATAATCCGGGCACGTCGACGTCAGCTGATATACAAACAATAATAATTTTCCTGTCTGTATATGTATGTATGTACTTGAACTATCTGAGAGTGGCGAGTAACGTTCTACAGTTGCATTGCGCATTTCAATCTCGCCGGTGAGGTGCATAATGGCTCCAACCAAGAGAAATCATAAAACGCTCAAACTGACAGAAAAATCGAAAATAATAGATTTTATTGATGATGGAATGAGTACTCGTCGTACTCGTCAAATAGCAGCAAAGTTCATTATTCCAAAATAAACAGGGTTTGACCTGAAGAAGAACAAGGACCCAAACAAAATTACTGCAAGCTGAGTATCACGGTCGAGAGCTCGGCTGGCCCAACCGGTCCTCGATGCATCCCTAGTAGGAATATTATTTAAAACTGTCCTGGAATTGATTCTATCCAATGTATTTTTGTAGGAAAAAGAAAAATTATTAGAGAAGCTGAGAATCCTGATGTTGAAATCGCATTGTATAACTGGTTTCTTCAACAACGCAACGCACACGTACCAATTTCGTCAGACATATTGACAGCAAAAGCCAAACAGTTTTATGAACTAAGCACAGAAAGAAAGGTTTTCTGGAAAGTTCAGGATGATTATATAAATTCAAGCTTAGACATGGAATTTGTTTCTTGAAGGTTTGTGGTGAAACACTTTCCAGTGATGTTTCCGCTGTGATACCATTTAAGGAAAATTTTCTATCGCTTGTTGAGCAGATGGAATTAAGCAAAGAACAGGTGTATAATGCTGATGAATCGACCATTTTTTGGAAATGTTTACCAGACACAACTTGGGTTCATCAAGGGGAAAAATTAGCACCAAGTAGAAAAGTATCAAAAGACAGCTTAACATTCAAGCCATGCTTCAACGCGGATGGAACTCACCAATTACCTTTACTAGTCTTGGGAAAAGCGGCAAGTTCACTACCAGTTGTCTACAAATCATCTACCAAAGTTTGGATGACCAGACCATTATTTAATGAATGGTTTAAAATATGTTTTATCCCGAGATGAAGAATTTTTAACTTACATTAACAAGCTCTCTAAAGCTCTGTTGTTGGTAGACAGTGCACCATTCCACCCACCTGAATAAGAGGTTAATACTCATCCAAACTTCAGAGGTATGTTTTACCACCCAAGTGTACTGCCGTTCTCCAACCTATGGATCAGAATTTAATTCAAAACGTTAAAGTGTCGTATGAAAAATGCTTTCTTAATCATATCATTTCGCATGAAGGTGAAGAGATAACTTCCATTTTGAAGCAGTATAAATTGAAAAAAGCCGTGAACAATATTGCCCAATCTTGAAGAGCCATTACTTCGAAAAATATTAAAACCAGTTGGACAGCATTGTGGCATGACACTACAGAATAGAAGAATCAGATGATGAAAATATTTTACGCTTAAAGCTTCAGAAGAAACTTCGTCCAATCAGTGAAAATAATTTGAAAAATATAGCTGAATCATTAAGGGTCATCGATCCTGAAAATGACTTAACCATTGAGAACATTATCAACTGGGCTGAGGGAGACAAAGAGTTTGTTATGGATTTGACTGAAGAAGAGCTTATACAGGATGAGTAATAAAAACAAGTACTGTGTTTTAAGAATTTTACTTAATAATTGCGATTCGTAACGTGTTTTACTACACCGTAGCTTCTTCAGACGAATGAATTCTACGGTGTAGTGAAACACGTTACGAATCGCAATTATTAAGTAAAATTCCTAAAACACAGTACTTGTTTTTTATTATTCATAATGGAATTTTACTAAGTAAAAGCCTCCCAAATTCAAATTATACAGGATGCTTTAGGAAGGAACATTGAAAACGTAGAGGAATCTTCTGACATGGTTTAAATAGTATGGTAAAAGTGAAACATGCAGATACTGTCAATGCGTTCTCCTAATTGTCAGTTGGGCCGAACAGAATAAACTTTCTATAGAAGACATATTTCTCCTGAAAAGGCACAAGGAAAAATCAGTTCAGATGGCAGCATCGAGAGAGGTTCAGAGTAAAATCGATGGATATTTTAAACGTCATAAGGAATAGCATGTTGTTTTTGTGCACTAGCTTATATTTAAATTCTATATTTTCTATGAGGAAAGATTAAAATGAATGCAAATTCTATAATTCGATTCCGTTTTATAATGGAAACTATTTTTGTTCAACTTTGAGATATTTTTATAATAAACACGGCTTTAACAGATTTTGGGTTGTTTCTATTTTGAAAATGAAACAAATTCAAGTCACTTCAGAAATCCTTACATTTCGATAGTCCTGGCTTGCGGCGGAACGATATCTGCCGGAGTAGTGGAATTGTACTGTAATTCGTTTATTACCGCTTGTTTGTACCTTTATTAAATTGGTAACTATCTGTATGTATTTCAACTTTAGCTCAGTACTTGTCAGCTGAAGATGGTCAAGAGACCGAAATTGCCATCCTGAGTTTCAATGAACTCTTGTGATAGTATAAATCATAATTTTATTTCTAATAATCATCATGGTTAGTTGAGAAGAAGTAAACAAAGCTTTATATCAAACCAACGGAAATTGATTTAATGTTAACTTATTGCTAAAGCTGACTCGAACACTTTTGAATATCGATATATCGTATCCAGAACGATCCATATGGATGATTTTTTTGAGAAATGAACACCTGCATCAATTTCTCACCAAATTATGTAGAGTGCCCTAACAGATTTCAGTTTTTTTCATAAAAACTAAAATGCAACAGATGCGACGCTACTTTGTAATCATTTCATGTATTCAGTGTTTGAAATCAGTTAGTTGGCACTTTGTTTCTGTTGTAGCACAAATAAAAGATTCAAGTTTTGTGATGCGACCATGGAAAGACGACATTTGCTAGAGAAGAGATGTTACGAGCCGTTGGCATGCTCCAAGATGGGAGCTCACAACGGAAGTATCCAGGGTTCTGGAAAGTAGCCCAAGTGTCATAAACCGTTTATGGTCGCGTTTCAATGAAACAAGTAGCGTAGAAGAACGCCATACAGGTCGTTCCAGGATTACTACAGTCGCCCAAGACCGATATTTAGTTTAACCAGCCAGAAGAGATCGTACTACCACAGCATCCCAATTAGCTCAAGAGCTATCACGAGTTCATAGTGTACACATTTCCGACCAAACTGTGAGAAATCGACTGCATTAAGGTCAACTCCACTCCAGGCGTCCTTATAGAGTTCCACAACTGAATCATGGAAATCACGCTGCTCGTTTAGCTTGGTGACATGAACACGTAAACTGGGATCAAGAGAGGTGGGCCACAGTTCTCTTCAGTGATGAATCTAGATTTAGTTATTATTCCGAATTCGAATATGAAGGGAACTTGGAAAGCAAAACCGTCTCCAGCATGCTCGAGAAGATGTTAGACAGGGAGGCGGATCAGTGATGTTTTGGGAGGTATACGCCTTGGTGGAAGAACTGACCTCGTTATCATATAGAGCAACCTCACGGGAAATTCTTACGCAAATGAGATAGTTTTACCTGTAGCGGTACCGTATCTCCAAACAATGGGTCAAAATCCACTGTTCAACAAGATAATACCCTCCATCGTGCAAGAGTTGTCTTGACCGTTCTTGAAGAGAATGATATCGATATTTTATCGTGGTCATCCTGCTCCCCAGATCTGAATCCCATCGAGCTTGTGTGGGACACCCTGAAAAAATTCTTCTGCGTCAAAACGTCTTCCATCATGAGCAGGAGCTTCAATTAGCAGTTCAGGGGCTTGGAATGACTTAGGCCAAATGTAATAGACAATTCAATATTGAGCATGCCGCGACGATGCCAAAGTGTCATTAATAACAGAGGTGGACCTTCTGGGTACTGAAAAATATAAGTGATTCCATATCGTTTTGAAAATATTAGTTCAGGATTTTTTTTGTGTTTTACCAAATTTCGTCATTTTCAAATTTCAAATTTTTTTATAAAAGGTGCTGTGGAGAAGTCAAATATTATTTTGTTTTCTTGAGAATACATTATATTCAATACATCCAAACAAAACCGAAAGATTCCTATAAATTCGAATCGTCAAATTCATATTTTAAAGATATTGATGTGTTCCCTAGACTTTTTGAGGTTTTTGTGTTGTTTCAATGTAAGTACTGTGTTTCGATACTCGACTTTTGTAGTAGAATTTGTATCTGTCGTAGCAAATTAGAAACGCATTGATACTCTTCGTGAATACATTGATAGTAAGACCTAGTAGGCCGAGTCTAAATAGATATTTATATAATTGAAAACAAATCCACAAATGCAGAATCTAAACGATCAAGAATCTGGATCATTTCAAACAACCTATTTTTGAATTCAATCGAACTGTCAATTCGGCGTCGCCCAACATTCCGCATCTCGCACATAAATACACAAAATCCGATTAATTTACATTCGCACGTCCACCTGGATAATAGAACGAGTCGTAGAGATGGCGCAAATTTCGCGGTATTTATTTATGGTATGAATCATGGCGCAATATATTTTCAGGAAAGGATTCATTTCTCAGTACAACTGGGCCCTGTGCCAACTCGATGAAATTAGTGACTTCATTCCATTTGATAAAGCGTCGTTTATGTAAGTGATGAAAGTTCCACGAATTCGATCTCTATTTTCTCTAAACATAGTGGTGCACTATTCAGCTTGATTCATATTGTTTGCATGGTTGCCCTTGATTTTATAAACAGAGAGTTTCAGTTTTCTGGATAAATTTGAGCTGTCGAAAATGATACTGCGCTATCGCTGTTATTCATTGTAAGTATGGCAAGTGTTCAATTTCCGTACATCAGTCTTATAAACGTCGACCGAGTATCGTCATCTGATCCTAATACTGTTTTTCATAGAAGAAAGGAACCAATATTAGTTCGCTTCGATATATTTTATCGAGACTCTTCTCTCAGGAAAACATGTACATGTAGAGTTGAAATTAATAAGGAATACGCAGCTCAGCAATCTGATGGAACTTCTAACTGGACGCCAGATGCTACTGTTCATCAAATCAACACCAATAGAATACTCCCTGTTGACCTGAGAACATGAAGTTTGGTTTAGGGTAATGTATATATATATATATATATATATATATATATATATATATATATATATATATATATATATATATATATATATATATATATATATATATATATATATATATGCATATTCTGTAGCTGTCGTGTTACATGATACAAGGTGTTCATATAGTTGAACTGCAGTGAGACAAGACTTTCACCCGAATTATTTTTATTTTTCTAGGTAGGAGGCCTTTATAACCATTAATTATTTTTAGAACCAGAAATATCTGTCTCATCAACTGACTTAATGTACCGGAAATCTCAACCGATTATACAAAATCAATCCCAAACTCTTAACTCTACAGCATCCCTCCAATGATATCACCTGTCAACAGCTACCAAACCGTCCCATTAGCAAACAGTATCACCTGCGATTTTGATGGATTGAATTTCAAGACATGCTTTTTTGCACCCTTCGCGATAAATTTTAGATTTTTATTGATAGAAGCCACCGCCTTGGCAGTACATTATCTTGAGAAGGATTAAGACAGTTGTGTGAAAATATGTTTACTTTGGATATAGAAACTGAGAATTCTGTTAATTTTTTAAATTTAACTTTAAACAAAATTGACATCAGATATGATTTTTCTATTTTCCACAAACTATTCCATACTAATATTCTCATTCCTAAACTTCCACACATTCACCTGAACATATGACATGCTGATGATATAAGCATTTAATATTATAGAACAAATGTCGGTCAGTAATTCTCATAACTCTAGTATAATAAATATGCTTTCTCGGAACAGTTTCAAAATACAATCCTAGAATTTTTCCTAGTATCAAAGAGACCAATCAAAATAAAATATATTAAACAAAAATCATCGAATCAGATTTCGTATAAGAACCACACGTTACAGGATTATTGGAAAGTTGGTGGAATACAGCAGATTTAAAAAAAAATTTAGAAATGCCTACCACAAAACTATCGTCCAATCGTATTGTTGCCAATTATGTCCAAAGTCATCGAATGAGAGATGAACCAATGGTTTCATTAGAACGAGATGCCCCTCTTGCATCCGTCACATTTGTGAACATCAACAATCGAAAAGATTGGCGAATCAAGGGTCATTGCTCTTGATATCTCAAAGTACTACGACAAGGTTGGTCATGCAGCTTCGATGAACAAAAACTATATGGACTTACCGAAAATTTGCGTGACTAGATTAGTAGCTTTCTCGTCAGTAGATCGGTCTGGGTAGTAGTTGATGGTGTAACGAGATAATCTTTTGAGTTTAATTCAGAAGAGCCGCCATACTCTTGCCAGCTCTTTTTCTGTTGCTGATTAATGATCTGCTCTACTCTACAGAAAACAAAATATTTAGGTTTGCGGACGACTGTACTCTGGTATCCTCATTTTTCAGTCAGCGTCCTTCAACTGCTGAGAAGTCACATCAACGAAGATACCAACAGAGCATGTCTGTGAATTCAGTCTTTAAAAGATATCAGAACGGGGCCGGGAACCATGAAAACCATACGTGGCAAAACCAGAAGCAACGTATAAATCTTAAATTTCTCGTTAAATTGAATAAAACTCCGATTGAGGCCTAAAGGGATGAATCTCTATCTCGTGCGCGCGTTTTTGAGTGGTGTAAGTGCTTCTTTGAGCACCGAGAATATGAGGTCTTTTGGGCCTCAGAATCAATATCACGATGATTCGGTGCCAGCGCCCAGGTCGCCCTGTCACTGTTTCAACTCCAGAAATAGTCACCAAAGTCAATCAAATTGTGCGTGCAGATCGTCGAATGAGTATCCAAATGATAGCCGAGGCTGTAAACGTCGATAAAGAAACGGTAAGAAAAATTTTACATGACTATTTGGCCAGTAGGTACACTTCAGTGCTCGAACACGCGCCGTACTAGCCAGTTTTGGCATTATGCGACTTTTTTTGAAAGGGACCCGATTCGAGTCAACGGAAGCGGTTAAGTAAAAAACGGCAGAGCTCCTAAGGGACCTCACGAAAGAAGACTTCCAGCACTGCTTCGATCAATGGAAAAAACATATGGAAAGGTGTGTGGTGAGGAAAAGGGAGTATATTGAAGGGGAGCATTCGAATGTAGAATAATTTTTATATTAAAACCCTTTTTCGTAACCAGTCTCGTTATTCAATAGCCAGACCTCGTACATCATTCCAACCTTTGATTAGACATGACGATTCTAACTCATCATTACCTAAAGCAATGCAAAAATGTTTTCGCAAAATTCTGTTCTAGATACATCAAACTTAGTGCCACCAAGCATCCCACTACGCCCAATCGAATAAGCTTGAAGTAGAATTCAGAGCGCGTACGGTGAGGCGCGTTCTTCAACAACTGATCTGTAAGAAAGCAGTGAGTCTTGATAGAGTACCACCAACTGTTTTGAAGAAATATGCTCTAGAATTAGCACCTGTTGTTAATAGTTTGTTTCAGAATTCGTACGAGAGCCGCTCGTTTCCGAAGTGTTCGAACGTTGCGACAGTATAACCGATTCCAAAGAAAGGAAAGAGGTGCCTACCCAAAAATTATCGTTCTATTGTACTTTTGCCCATTATGTCAAAAGTCATCGAAATAGCTTATTAAATTATTAAGTTACTAGGTATAAGTGATTGAAAATACGGTTTCCGTAGACCACGATCAACTGTTGACCTCCTCGTATACGTTAAGCATTTGTAGACATCAACAATCGAAAAACATAGCGAATCGGAAGCCATTGCTCTCGACATCTCAAAGATCTTCAACAGGGTTTGTAATGCAGCCTTGATGAATAAACTAATCGCATATGGACTTTCCGAAAATTTGCGTGGTGGGATTAGAAGCTTTCTCTTCGGTAGATCGATTCGGGTCGTAGTTGATGGTGTAACGAGTGAATCTACTTCAGTGCTCCATACTCTCGCCAACTCTTTATCTGTTGCAGATCAATGATCTGCTCCGCTCCACCAAAAAGAGAATATTTGGGACGACTATACTCTGGTTTCCCCATTTTCTAGCAGCGTTCTATAACTGCTGAGAAGTCACACGGGCAAAGATACCAACAGAGCATGTCAATGCAATCAAAAGTATTCTCCAGGAAAGTCACTGCTAAAGAACCTCTTTTAATAATGCGAGAACATCCAATTTCATGCATCTACTTGGCATTACGGTCAACAACTGAGTAAACTGGCATGGCTATGTGTTAGCCATTGCCATATCTGCTCCTGCGAAACTCAATTTTTTTTTCGGGGCTAAGTACTTCACGCCATCATAACTTATGGTTTCATATATAGCACAAGTGCGACCTAGTCTGAAATACTGTTCCCATGTGTGAGGCATTCATTACATCTATTGAATAGTGTCCAGAAGAGAGCAGTGCTCCTCATCAACTACTCGGAGATTACTCGTGATTATTTTTTTTACAAGTACTTCCATATTAAATACTCTGATAAAGTGAAAGACTTGTTCCGAAAAGAATCCAGTTTTTCAACATCGGACGACCAACTAGCTACACAACTACATTTCTCTTTAACAATTATTTTGTTTACAGGGCTAATATGCTGTGAAATTTGCTTCCATCGAAAATCTTTCCGATAAATTACAATATGGCATGACAAGTATTGCCTCTTCCAAAGAGTAGAGAATGAAGAAAATATATATTGTGACGCTCTCAACGAAGTCAAAACCAAAAGGGTAATTTCCATTGACCTCAGGTTAGGCATATGAGATTTAGTAAGCAGCATTGGCTCATAACAGAACAAATTGTAAAAATCGGACACAAGAAAACTTTAGTTACATATCGAACAAAAAATTGTTTCGCTTCAACAAATTCATTCGCCTTTCCTACGGAACCCGTGTAGATATGGCGTTGAGATTGATATCTGATACTGAGGTCTGCAATTTCATGGATCTTTGAGAAGAATGAAACTTTCAATTGTAGTTACTTCTCAGATTTTCAACTCGGAAATTATCATTTCCTATTCGCAAATTTCCAATTTGAGGTATCGTTTTCTCAAAATTCAGTAGCCAGAGTTCAACGATTCCTTTTCAATATGTTCATCTGAGTTTACTTTGTATTTGTTACCTTTTAATTTGAAAAATGTGTAATGTGACGAAATTTTCTTCATCGTGGTCAAAAACATGGATTCACTAAATAAAACCTAGCTAAATATAGTCTAGAAAAACCACATACTGTAAATGATCGTTTATTACTCCCCTACAATATAGAATGAATTATGATAATATCAAAGGTTGTTTTGAACAGACGATTGTGAAGAGCAAATTATCTGTATTCTTCAGTATGGCCTATTTTCCGGAAACTTCAATACTTTGTTCATTCTTGCCTGTTTTCAAGCAAACTATGGTTTGTCGACGGTGCTTACAGTTCGAGTGTATCAACAGAAGTATGAATCAAGAGGGTAATTATTGAGTTTTTGGATCCACACTGTACATTTTTGTCAGGACTGTTCTTCATGAATGGGTCTATTAATCAAATTGAAGAGTACACTGAACGGAATCAAATTTTTTCTATGTTAAGTAGATGTTTGCGTTTCATTACAAGGATAGTTTTGAGTGCGTTCAATCTATTCGCGTTTCTAACATTTTTTTATCAAATTTGCATTCCTATAATGAATTTTATATGGTCTATATCAAAAGCTTGTTAGGCAATGCTAGATTTTTCGGTATGTCCGTATTTCAGATGTGCTTCAAGTTTTTTTGAACTGAGTTTCTATTGATCTTTCAGTTTGTCCAACATTCTTGTTTTTATCAACCATTAAAACTTAATGTCAGTTTTATCCAATTGGATAGTTTTATCCTTTTCGTTTTCTAGTAGTTTTTGTTAACTAGTACGAAAAAATATATAGGAGGTGGCGACGAAATTGAAACAATTGATTTCTAGACAAGAGGCAAACACAAGGCGATTTTTCTCTCTTTTGGAAGAGGACATTTCTCATCATGAGGTGTTTGTAAATCCGATCAACTCTTCGAGTAGCGGTGTAAAAAAACCGAGGAAATATTACAAACTATTAGGTGCCCAAGAAAGTATTCGCTGTTAATTAATAGATGTCTCCAGCAGTGAGTGCTGGTCGGTTTTTACAAATCAAGAACGTCTTGAACAAAGCTTAGATATATAGTAAACAAGCCAGTGTGACACATCAGTGATTTTGTTTTTGCGTCATACACTTTGAGTTGTGAGAAAATGTCTGATTTAGTGCCAAATAATCGTCACTTGCGGAAAGTTTTGATTTTTTTCTTTTATTCGAAGAAAAAACGGCGGATGAAGCTCATAGAGAGCTCCAAAAAGTTCACGGAGATGCTGTTCTAAGTAAGACAAATTGCCTGGAGTGATTCCGTCGCTTCAAAAACGGTGATTTCGATGTGGAGGACCGTCCCCGTGTAGAAATGCAAAAAACTTTCAAAGACGCTGAATTGGAGGCACTGCTCGATGAGGATCCGTGCCAAACGCAAGAAGAGTTTGCTTCAGCCTTAGGAGTTACCCGCCAGGCCATTTTCAAGTGATTCCATGCGTTGGGAATGATTCAAAATCAAGGAACTTCGGTTCCTTAGAATTTGAAGACAAGAAAAGTTGAGCGTCGTTTTTCGCCTGTATTTAACTGAGTTTTCCTTCATCGCATCGTAACGGATGATGAATAATGGATTCATTACAGCAATCCAAAGAAAAAAATCTTGGGTGCTGCCCAGTCATGCTTCTATGTCATCGCCTCGGCCGAATATTCACGCTGCGAAAGTTATGCTGTGTATTTGGTGGGACCAAGACGGTGTTATTTATTAGGAGCTGTTGAAATCAACGAAACAACTACTAGAGAACGGAACTCTATTGATGGGATTGAGTAAAGCACTGCGCGAAAAACAGCCACAACACGAGCAGAGACACGAAAAAGTAATTCTACAGCATGACAACGCTCGGCCTCACGTTGCCAAACCCGTTAAAACATAGTTGGAAACGCTCAAATGGGGAGTCCTACACCACCCGCCCTATTTCCCATATATTGCTTCATCCGATTATTACTTATTCTGTTCGATGGCACATGGTCTGGCTGATTGGCAGTTCCGCTCATATAAAGAGCTCGAAAATGGCTTGATTCGTGGATAGCTTCAAAAGACAAACATTTCTACCATCACGGTATTCGGGCTCTACCAGAAAGATGGAAAAAGGTTGTAGCTAGCGATGGGCAATATTTTAAATGATTCATTTGTAATCATTTTCCTCAATGAAGATGTTTTTTCATGAAAAATTAGCGAGAACCTAGTTGAGGACCTAATACTCACAAGGATTTCATATTCAAGATAAATACTTCATTTTTTGCAGCTAGAAAACCTGAAAACTTTCTCATAAAGGTTATTCATGTGGACGAATAAATTGTTATACAATGTGAGCAAATGAGGATCCTTTACTATTTAATTTTCAATTCAATGATCTGTGTCTTCCGCGAATAGAAAATGTTTCTGTAAAGGTATGAGCCGACTTGGCCATCTTATACGAAGATCTAAGTGGTTTGCACCACCTCATTGAATCATGATATTTCAGAAGAGCATCGTTCGTGAAATGATTCCCGTTTTCAAATGTGAATTGATCTGCATTTTGGTGTCCGTCTAGAATATAAAAACCTTTCGAGCAGTTTTCAAGTTATTCTCGTTTTGGTTGACCACCCAGTTTCTATTTTTATATTCAATTATTAATTCATAGTTATAGTTAATATCAAATGGGTGAAGGCTAAATAACATACTATTATTCCTAAGTTTTTCTCAAATGAACCACTCATACTCCAGTAATTAAGGTTTACATGTTCAATATTTAGCTGAGGTGTTCGGTAATTGAACAGCTGTAGAGAGTTTCTTGTGAGAAGGAAATTCCAGAATCAAGATAAGAAACTGCAATAAATAAACAAATGTGAAATTAACTCTCAAATTTATATTGTTCTTATCATTTCTCCTTCTAAATGATGCAACTTATATGCTTAGCACGGTGACACGTTTGAAATTCAATATTATAATGTCGTATTTTACTGAAAATAACGACGATGCTTTTGGCTTGAATATATTTTGGATGGAGGTACCTTAATGCATGTATCTAACATCCCACTTCATAAATAGATTTCTTAGTCATTCCAAATTCTTCACTTAAATCGTTAGAATGAACAAAACACTGCACATTTGTTCATATACATTGATTCATTCATGTTATAAAATCTAGGTGGCCATGAAATTAGCCAAGAAATTGCTGTCCGTGTTCAGTTTCCTTAATGCATTCAATCAAAAAATATAATTAAGTGAAGTATTATTAGATTTTCTTAGGAAACTGATTTTAGCTTTGGTGACACACACCATAGTGTATTCTTTCAATTCGCGTTTTGTGTATGGTTGCAGGGAATTTATCTGCATTTTTCATACAGAGATTTTTATATATTTGTCCTTTTTCGAAATACTTTAATCACTCAATTTTCATATACACGACGTTTTTTTCACAATGGCTTTCCGCTGCCAAATTCTTTCCTTTGAAATTATAAATGATTTCCTATACCGGCTGTGACGGAAACTAGGGCCACCCTGTAACTTTTTCTATTTGGGGTATTTTGATGAAATTTAGGAATCGGATAGGAGACAACATCATGAATTTGATAAAATTAATATGTTTGACATTTCGTCTCCGATTATATTTTGATTGTTCATCTCATCTTACGACCTTTTGACATAATTTTGAATGAAAAATAAAAGACAATTTTTTTTACAATTTTCATCTTTCGTTCCAGAAGTCAATGAACAATGACAATTAGCTCAGCTCAACATCTCCTACCACGAAAATACAAGATTGTTTCTAAAAATTCAATTGCTCATTTTCTACGGTGTGTCAAACCTAATAACAAAAGAACGAAAACGAAATAATCATAATAAATGTTCAAAAATACCACCATTCTCACGAACACAACATTGCACACGATTGATGGTTCCCCCCATTATTTAGCTATTGAGCTGTAATGCCTGCAAACGCATATCTCAAATGGTTCTCAAATTCTTGTTGGGCTCTAATATGTGTTTGGTAAACCTCATTCTTTAAATGGTCACACAGGAATTGTGGCTCTGATGGCTAGAAATTAACGAACGTCAAACTGTCAAAATATAGGTTTTTTCTTCATTCGTCCTAATCGAGCGAGGTATATAATTCGCGTATCGAACGATTCCTACATACTTCGGCATCAGATCAAAGCAGTGGAATCGCCACTTCAAGACTAAATTTTCGAATTAAGGACGATTTTTAAGACCCAGATTTTCGAGATGAAAACGGAAACTCAGGCGTGATTGAATATACCCTTCATTATTTCCCTTGTATAACAGGTCGTCAATCTGACGAGATGCAGAGAAGATACAAAGGAGACTCTATCGTACGAGTATCTTGCTGTTAAAAATCAGTTGTTTTCTGCTTTTGTATCTTCACAAATATGCCATCCGTCGTCCATTATGGATAAACGAAATCGAAAGAGGTCGAAAGAGGGACCAAATGCGAGAAAGTCATCGAAGTTCAAGGTTATTTAATTGAATTTAACAAAGTTTTGAGTAATGTTTGAATCAAAGAGTATAAGATAGAAAAACCTATCATAAGGAAATGCTAAAAGAAAGACTACTATTTTTAGCACTTCAATTAACGATGGATCTATATGTTAACTTTCGTGTTTTGATGGTAATGCATATCCAGATGAACATATTGGGTTTTGTCTCATAGGTCCAATTCAATGTATTGCAACAATCTTAAGAAACATATGCCTTTTGTATATGAGATTAAATTATCTCTGCTGTCTAGAATTACTTCTAAGTATTTTGTTTGTTACAGGAAACCAATCTGTAAGGACTCAGTTGAGGCTACGGAGATAGTTATCAAGAACAAAGTTCTCCTTCTCCTTCTTCATGCATGGCGCCTTTATGAGCAGTACTCACGCCTTTTGGTAAATTATGTTCGCCAGGTTGTTGTTATCAGTCTTTCAGAAACTTCTCGATAAAGTTGTCCAGGCTGTTGCAGGGGGCCTTTTGAATCACTTGGTGTTTCAGTGCCTAATGTCTCCAATCTTATCGGCATATAAGCAGAACATTCAAAGAGTTCATTATTTCATCATTTTCTAGGAAACCACGGCACTGTGTGGTTTCCGACGTGTAGATGTGCATTTAGTTGATGTTCCATTAGTAGGCAAAGTACCATCCAATAGACTTCTTGTCGGGGACTTTTCTTTGATTGAGATCCTTTCATCAGTCTTTATGACTGTCTCAGTCCCAAGATACCTGCCCTTTAGTTGAGGACCTCGGTAGTATTTCTATCTTGGAAGAAGAACAGCATATGGATCCATGGAATAGTCAGAATTGGTTCTCGCCCGTCGGCCTAATAGTAATTACATTTTTGGCAAGACAGCCTGCTACATCATTCCTTCGACATCCTGAAGGGCTGAGCACAAGAGCTGAGTAACTCTGTTGTTATAGTGCTTCTCTGCATTTGTCAACTAATTTAGCCATGATCCTTGGATATCTTCTGATATCCCAAGGCATTTTGGCTATCAGAGCATATGTAGATATTAACGTCCCTGTATTTTCTATGTAGGTTTTCCCGCACGCATTTGAGAACAGCATATACTTCAACTTGTGTTAGAGTGACATGGTTACCTAGTGCAATCTTAATATTTTTCCTGGGGTCGTGGATGCCTATGCCTGTACTCGTCCTGATTTTAGATCCATCTGTAAATCAGGTGAAGCCCTGTCGGGTGAGTGGAGGATGGGACTCAGACCAAATTTCTTTTGGTAAAATCATAACCTTAAAGGGTTAGATTCGATCTTCCCTTATGAGAAGTTAAGGTTGAAGTTCTCTTATTTCATTGAGAGATGTAGAATTTCCAATAGTCGCCTCATGCCTCCTTCCCAAAGCCTCAATGAGATTCTTATGGCTGTCTTATCCACTGTTATGTACAGAGGTGGGAGGTCCAACAGGCATTCCATGGAGGCTCAAAGTCCCCAAGACTGCTAGACATGCTTTCCCTTGGATCTCGCTGATTTCTTTTCGTTTGGTCTCTTTATTCAGTGCAAGCTACCAAGTCTTGAAACGGTCTTATCACTGTCGTGAATAACCAATATTTTATGTTCTGTTTGAGTCCCGATCTGGGCCTAAGTAACTTGCGGTAAGGCCTGAGTGTGTTTTGCGCTTTTAGCGCTTATCTTCTGATGTGGTTATTCGAATTTAGTTTGGTGTCAATATTTCACTTTTTTACTAGTATTACATACACGTTGAACAGAATTGGTGCCTTTAAAGACAGTAGTTTTGTTTTGCGAGTTGATATATATCATATCTGTTTTGTTGGAATTAACGGACAAGTCGTCGTCTATGCACCATTGCTCAGAAGCATCTCAGAGCATTCTGTCAAACTTCATATACGGTACTGAAATTGTTTCCACGAACAATGAGTACCAGATCGTCGGCATAACCCACGACTAAATGCACAATATCACAAAGGAACATTATGACAATTTATCATAGAATGGTCCCACATTCGTTATTCAGAAGTTTTCAAGGTCACTGAATACGAATACGAAGTCGGCGACCTTGAATACCCCCTAGTAACAAGTGTGCGCCAATTCTATGACAAATTGTTATAATATTCCAGAGGAAGACGTTAAAGCCCTCGCAGCGGGCATCGGGTAATCTGCAGGCTCTCGCCTCAACATATTTGGATCAATTTTCCCAATTATTCAGCGAATTTTAAATTTTCTTCAACTGTCTACTTCAAACTGCTATTCTAATATACATTTTCTCTATGCACAAATGCAATTTGGGATTTCTTCGTGATTGGATTATCTAACAAAGTTTCTAGATGTTAACACGAATCCAATCCTCCATACTGCAATAAATCTGTCTCGTTGCCCAAAAATTAACAGCAAGATACACTTTACCGCTTTTTGGATATTATATTGTATATCACTGATGATATCGAGCATTTCTCTTAGTCAGCATTGATTCAAATGTGGGGAAGGTGGCTTTGTTTAAAGTACAGTATATGTCCGTTATTGCCCATTGTCGGTGGATCTTCCTAGTAAATATACGTTGGTACGGAATAGGCTGACCAGCCAGTTAGCAATATGGATGAAGTAATCCATGTTTCCTGCTTCAGGGGTAACAGTCATTTTCAACAATTAATCTGAATCTATACTGTACCCTATGTAGTATTTTTAATCCTCCAGATGGAAATTAAAAGGATCTTATTAGTCTAATGGACAGAATCATGGAAATAAAGTTAAGGGATATCAGTAAGAGACTATAAAAATGAAATTAGTGCTAATCATTTTGAGATTCAAAATCAAATTGAAAAAGAGAATGCCACAAGAATCAGCAAAACTTCTCAGACTATACTGGATCATGTAGTTGCGAGCAAGAGCCTAACTTATACTGTGGCGCATATCGATCATTTAATATCGGATCACAGATTGCTGAGAATAAAAGTTAGCAAGAAAGTTGAGAGAAGAGCCAAAGAAAAGAAAAAATTTAGAAAGTTAAGCCGCAGAAGATGGCCTCAGAAAGCTGAAGATTTTGATCAGAGTGAAATCTATTCTTTCGGTGATCTAGCTGAAGTATAAGAGTCTACCAAACAGGAGTGTACTAGAATTTATGCTGTTTAAATTTGGATTTGAAATAGCTGGATTACTCATGATTACCTAGATTTGATATAGAAAAGAGACAGAGCGTATGTGAGATGAAAGAAGTCGAACAATCAGTTCACCAGGGATAAGTTCACACAGCTGAAACATAGAACAAATAATCTGAAGAAGCTGCAGAGACGACAGCATGTGCAGAAAAAACTGTATGAATCTGAGGGTTACGGCAACGAGACCTGGAAAATACTGAATGAAGTATCGTGAACAGGAAATAGAAGGCCACAAATAAATTTAATAACTGACCAAAATTGGCAGGATATGCAACAGCCAGTCGATATAGCAAATGTTTTCAATGAATATTTCTCCACAATAGGCAACAAGTTAGCTGAAAACATTCCACCGCACAATGGTGTGAGATTCACTGAGGAAATAGGAAGCAGAAGTATGTTTATGCAACCAACAGATATACAGAAAGTCGAGAAGGTATTAAAAGAAATAAAGAAGGATTGTGCACCTGGAAGTGATAATGTCACTGCTTTGGATGTTCTGTTTACATTTCATCTGTTAGGGGATAAAACAGTTATACTCATCAACGAAATATTTCAAAATGGAAGGTTTCCAAAGGAATTGAAAGATGCCAAGGTTATTCCAGTAATTAAAAAGTGACAGGCCAATTTCAATTCTAAATACAAAGTACTAGAAAAAATAATAAAATTCAGAATAGTTCGGTTTATAAACGCATCATTTGGTTTTGATGGTGGGCAGTATGGATTTCAGCAGCGAAGTAGCACTCTGGGAGTGACGGTGGATCTTCTAGAGTACATAGTGAGTGAAATGAACAAGGGCAATTACGTGATTGTGATATTTATAGATCTACGAAAGGCGTTTGACACCGTTGACATTAAGTGGCTACTAAGCAAGATCCAGGAAATGGGGATTCGGGGTGTGTGCCATGAGCTTTTTAAGTCCTATATGGAGCATAGAAAACTCGGTACTGTGATAAATAATTGTAAAAGTGATGAAAAGAATGTGAACATCGGTTTTGGGCCTTATTTTATATCTGTTTTATGTCCATAGTCTGAAGTTTCTTGATATTAAATGTAAGTATTTTATATTTGCTGATGACACAGTGTAAGTTTTATCACAGAAAAATATAGAAAGATTGCAGACTGATGAAAATAATGATCTAGATCTATTATGATTGGCTAGTTTGCAATAGATTAAGCATAAATACGTATAAAACAGTGTATATGGTCATGAAGCAAAAAATTGAAAAAACCTGTGATATTAACATTAACATTAGGGGAAAGAAGCTTCATGAGGTCTCAGAGTATAAATATCTTGGTTTAACCATCGCGGAAGACTTAACATGGAATAGTCATGTGGAAACATTCATATCAAAGATAGCTCCAATGGTTGGTGCAATTCAAAGATGTACCTATATGTTGACAGATTCCACAAGACTCATGTTATACAGGGTGCTTCAACGAAAACTAAACAGAGGCTATATCTACCAAGATATTCATTTCGGATCAAAACACAAACAGGTCAATTTTTGTTTCAAGGGGGACATCTTTTGGGGTACTAAACTTGCCTGAAATATCAACCCCCTAAGCGAAGGTTGCGATCCTTGAACATTTTGAATAGGGAAGATGGGTCGGGTGTTGACTCAAAAGAAAGGTGGTATCTTCGTCCACATCGCCTCGAACGAATTTCCATTTTTAGTTGAAAACTGTAAAAGATACAGGCTGAGCAACTGTAAGATAGGAAAAACTATTTCCCTGAGACTATTCAAGTTTCAGTGAAGTAAAATGAAGAGGTCCATACTGATCAATGGCAATCATCATCGAGTACCATTCTCATCTCGAATTTCAACCCCTGGAGCAGGGGTGACCACCCTTAAAAATTTGAAAGATTGTAGATGGGTCGAGTGATACCTCGAAAAAAGGTATTATCTTTGTCTGCATCCCCGTGAACGAATTTTCAATTTTGATTGAAAACTGTAGAAGATACAGAGTGAACTACTCTAACTCCTATGGAACTCAATGAAAATAGAATTATTGCGAGCAATCATGAAGCCAATCGAAATCCTTTACTTGAAAGGTATCACTGAATCAAGGTTTTACCCCTGCTCTAGAGGTTGAAATTCGAGGTGAAGGTGGTTTCGGAAGATGACAGCTTTTGATCTGAAATGAATTTATTCCAGTTTTTCGCACTAATACTCCAATAGTCTTGGGGCGATAGTCTTCTCTATTTTTCAGTGACTCTCTCTGTATCTTCTACAGTTTTCAATCAAAAATGAAAATTCTTTCACGGGAATGCAGACAAGGATAATACCTTTCTTTCGAGTTATCACTCGACCCATCTACCCCTTCCAAATTTTCAAGGGAGGTCACCCCTGCTCTAGAGGTTAACATTCGAGATGAGGATAGTACTTGGTAATGACTACCATTGATCAGCATGGATCTATTCTATTTTACTTCACTGAAACTTGAATAGTCTCTGGGAATTAGTCTTCCCTATCTTTCAGTTGCTCACCCTGTATCTTTTACAGTTTTCAATTAAAAATGGAAACTCGTTCAAGGCGTTGTAGACAAAGATACCACCTTTTGAGTAATCACTCGACCCATCTTCCCTGTTCAAACTGTTCAAAGATTGCAACCTCCGCTTAGGGGGTTGATATTTCAGGCAAGTTTTGTACCCCAAAAGATGTCCCCCTTGAAACAAAAATTGACCTGTTTTTGCGTTGTGATCAGAAATGAATATCTTGGTAGATGTAGCCTCTGTTTAGTTTTCGTTGAAGCACCCTGTATAATAGCTTCACTGAACCGCATTTCAGATACTTAATTTCATGCTGGGGAAACTGCTCCGAATATCTGCTCGACAGGCTGCAGAGGCTTCAAAATAAGGCTGTGAAAGTAGCTTTCGCATTGGATTTTAAAACGCCAACGAATCAACTTTATAGAAATACTAAAATTCTCATTGGAAAAAATCTGGAAAAACTTGAACAAGCCAAACTCATATAATCTATCCAAAATAGCCTACTCAAAACTGAAAATCAATTGAAAAAAAGTCAGTATTGTCTTTATTATAATGTAAGAAATAAACAAAATTGCAGAACCATATTTGCTAAGACTAACAGGTCACAAGATTCTCCGATCTATAGGAGCATACAAACATTCAATGAATTGCCAGAAGACATCAGAAAATCAAGAAACATTTAAAGATTTAATAGTCCTAAAAAATTGCTTGTTGACCTCGGCTGTGTAGTGGTTGTTCATGTTTTTGTACTTTGAGTAGTTTTTGTATTTATTCCTTGTATCTTGATACCAGTTTATTACTGTTTTAAAAGATATTAAATATATTATTATTACTTCTAGAGAACACAAATTATTCATAACCTTTACGAATAATTTCGTAAGACAGGTTGTCATACAGAATAATATCCGAAAATATCCTATCACAAAAAGGGCACAGAGGAGACTGTTCATTGTTCCTAACCATAATATCATTGCTACCTGTCATAACAAACAACATTAAACAACAAAATGTGATTCCCCCGTACAATCGGTTGTCGTGATCGAAATCGGAGCGAAAGAGACAAATATTTTCCCAGTAAATGAAAAACACTCCGCTCGATAGAATATTAAACACATCGTTGAGAGCACAATGACGAACCACATCTGATTTTCCATTCGAAGTATGTGTCCAGAATGACAATCGATTCATCGGACGAAATAGAAAATGGAAACACCGAAAACTATCACGGCATTCAGTTCCGTGTGTACAAACACAGTTTTCCTCGATTGCTAGGTGTAGGAATGGGCAGGGAGCCATCACGCAATCCGGCGATCTATCATTTACTCGTTATCTGGATTGAATTCGGACGCCGAAAAAGGCCGATCGAATCTAATTCCAGTAGAGAGGCGATTTGTTCGAGCCTTTTATGTTTGCATCAATTACTTTCTTATTTACCATTACAGTCGCAAATAGACGATGAACCTGTTGAGCAGAAGTGCCGAGGTTTAATGTATGAAAGTTTTTCATTGAACACTTTCTGAGAAACTGAACCGCTTTACACTAACTTTCTCGACCCAGAAATTTATTGGAATTTCAACAGAAATTATCACTCTGCAAAATTTAGTTCAACTTCTTTTTAGTCAAAAGGATTCTCTTGCAATTCAAGAAGAAATAACAAAATTGAATCCAACTACTTAATAATTCCAATTGCTTATTTTCAGCAATTGTGACTTAACAAGTCTTTGCGAATACTATCAATTATTGAAGCTGAGAGGAAGATTGTAACTATGAAAGAAATGAGTGGAACTGTAACGTTAAGTACTGTAAAATACTATAAAATTTCATGAGCTGTTTTCGATAGTAGCTTCATCTGGAAGAAATAACTAGATGGAACTATAGACTTTGACGACCCTTATCTCAAAGGTTGCAATAAATAAATTTATATTATAGTTTGCAAGCGAGATATAAAATATTTCTTGAAGAGATCGGGTAAACTCCTGGGAAACGCTTATCTTGCGCGTTACGCATCAAACTTTTCCCCTTATTCTTGAACGTCCTTGTTCATGGCGATTCTCGACCTAGCTCCTGAATAGTAATCATTTATCTTGGACTACAGAGAAATTTCTACGTAGTTAGATTGAGATGACTATCAATTGAAAAAGTTAATCAGATAAGATAAGGTGGAAATTTGCTTGACATGACGAAATAAATTTATGCGATTTGAAGAATTTTCTAACGATGATATAATATGAGCTATTAAAACAAAAACATGGACCTCCTGGTGTTGATGGTTTTCATAACTTTTGGTACTGAACCTGGCCATCGGAGCTATCTCAGTCAAACAGATAGGAATTTGAGGAAATATTGCAGGTTATGTATTTTTTATTATCTCCTTACTCTTTTCATGACCTTGCTTGCTATGTAAAATCTTTTCCTAGATTTGTTTAGACATAGATGAAATATGATTGTTGAAATATTTTTCTTTCTTATTTACCATTACAGTCGCAAATAGACGATGAACCTGTTGAGCAGAAGTGCCGAGGTTTAATGTATGAAAGTTTTCATTGAACACTTTCTGAGAAACTGAATTGCTTTACACTAACTTTCTCGACCGAGAAATTTATTGGAATTTCAACAGAAATTATCACTTTGCAAAATTTAGTTCAATTTCTTTTTAATCAAAAGGATTCTCTTGCAATTCAAGAAGAAATAACAAAATTGAATCCAACTACTTAATAATTCCAATTGCTTATTTTCAGCAATTATGACTTAACAAGTCTTTGCGAATACTATCAATTATTGAAGCTGAGAGGAAGATTGTAACTATAAAAGAAATGAGTGGAACTGTAACGTTAAGTACTGTAAAATACTATAAAATTTCATGAGCTGTTTTCGATAATAGCTTCATCTGGAAGAAATAACTAGATGGAAGTATAGACTTTGACGACCCTTATCTCAAAGGTTGCAATAAATAAATTTATATTATAGTTTGCAAGCGAGATATAAAATATTTCTTGAAGAGATCGGGTAAACTCCTGGGAACCGCTTATCTTGCGCGTTACGCATCAAACTTTTCCCTTATTCTTGAACGTCCTTGTTCTTGGCGATTCTCGACCTAGCTCCTGAATAGTAATCATTTATCTTGGACTACAGAGAAATTTCTACGTAGTTAGATTGAGATGACTATCAATTGAAAAAGTTAATCAGATAAGATAAGGTGGAAATTTGCTTGACATGACGAAATAAATATATGCGATTTGAAGAATTTTCTAACGATAATATAATATGAGCTATTAAAACAAAAACATGGACCTCCTGGTGTTGATGGTTTCATAACTTTTGGTACTGAACCTGGCCATCGGGGCTATCTCGGTCAAACAGATAGGGAATTTGAGGAAATATTGCAGGTTATGTATTTTTATTATCTCCTTACTTTTTTTCATGACCTTGCTTGCTATGTAAATTCTTTTCCTAGATTTGTTTAGACATAGATGAAGTAAGATTGTTGAAATATTTTTCTTTTTCCATTGTTACAGATTCTGGTCCCAAACCCCCTTCCTTTCACCCTTGTCTTCGTTTGGCAATCATGGAATTCAAGAGAGAATGAAGCGGCTGAGCAGAAAAATCTTTGGTTCTCTTTATGTACACACGACACTAACACAACATAAACAGACAAGCTATTGCTAGTGCAATAGCGACAGGAAACGAGTTTTTTCCTCAGGTTTTTTCACTCGTTTATTGAATCATATACAAGATAGTATGGTTCCCCTGTTACATTTCCTGAGCTCACACTTGTGTTTGTTTCTGACACACACCAAAATTATAGATACAAGCATTTATTGTAAATACAATTATTCAAATCCCTCTTTTCAAAGATATATATATATATATATATATATATATATATATATATATATATATATATATATATATATATATATATATATATATATATATATATATATATATATATATATATATTCAATATATATATATGGGGTTCAGGGTTCCTTACAAGGTTTGTAAAATATAAGTTTAGATTCTACGTTTATGGACATATTAGAAAGGCAAAGTGTTTCGGTACAGAACTGCTATGATCTCGAAAGAACCCGTTAACCACAATAATGACTGCTATTTGAGTTTCCTTTCATGAATATAACTAGCATTGATTGAAAACATCGAAATTACAGAATGTATGTTCGGAACATAGACGCAGTTTTTCAAATAAAAAATCAGATTCAAATTACGCGAATAATCTCCTAGAAATTAAGCACTCTTTCGACCCACAGTTTGAAATTTTGGAGGTAGATATTTGGGAAAATTTAGAAATCAACAAACACAAACACTCAGGTAGACTCATCAATGAACAAGTCGATTTAAACCCTTCACCTCTATTGAATCTCTTCAGGAAGCAATCTCTTCCTTAATTTTATTGGATATACCTGTCATCAACAACTACTTGAGAAAAAGCAACCCAAGAAGCTTTTAATTACTTAGGAACATTTGTATTTATATTCTCATTGTTATCTATATATATTTGTCATAATTTCTGTACATAAATTCGTCTGAAGAAGATACGGTGTAGTGAAACGCGTTACGAATCACAATTATTCAGTAAAATTCCTCAAAACACACTACTTGGTTTTATTGTTGAAAACATCGAGCCAAATGGGAATATTTTTTCATACAATCGGAACCTAGACGAATTGTGAGCACCGGAACTTCGCCTGTAGTACAAGCTAATATTTCATAGTGAAAGTAAGTTGACATTGACATGAAAACTGATCTGAAATCACCGAAATTATTCAATCTAAATAATTTCGACCTAATCCAGCATCTGGGAATGTGAAAGTCTAATTCAGAAATGCAGGCTTTTAGGCTTAAAGAAAGAAACTAAAGTTTCTTATAATCGCACCAGAGAACCGAATCTATTTCCTTGTATTCCGTAAAGATGTACCTCGCTTAATAACTGCAATGGAATTACAAAACTAGTTTTCTATTAAATGATATTTGTTCATATATTCCTCAAGACAGAGTCTAGAATGTGTTGTTCTCTTACACTGCGGGAATAAATTAGGGTCGTTGCCGATTGCATATTCTTCAAAGACAAAAAAGAATAAACATCTATAGCTTCGGTTTTAGACAAAATTAAGTATACAGAAAACAACTCATATGCGTTGATTTAAAAATGGTCAACTTTCATTTAGGAGAGCAAAGTATTTCTGCTCTTGAGATAATAGAGCTAAAATCAACACTGGTTTTAAAAAGATTGACCTACTTTGGAAATGCTAATTTCAGGACAACAAAACGTGATAAGTCCACCTTTAGTACCAAGGAGTCGCATCCGATGTATCTAAAATTAAGAACGTGAAACAATTTGTTAAAGCTCTCAACAAAAATGGGAAGCCACACATGACAGCTGAATATTGTATGAGCATTAAAAACAGCACACTGACTCACTGACATCTGCAAGAAAATAGACAAGAGGAAATTTTTTCAATTCAGGTTTCTTGACATGTCGACCTTGGAGTGACTTTCACCTCCACGCTGACATGGTCAGACCATATTATCATCATCATATATATATATATATATATATATATATATATATATATATATATATATATATATATATATATATATATATATATATATATATATATATATATATATATATATATATATATATATATCGACACCAAGGTCGACATGTGAAGAAACCTGTACCAAGCGTACCAAATCGATTTCATCCCTGAGACGTGGATAATTTTTGCCTACGTGAAGCTCAATGCACGATGTTAAGGGAAGAAGCCAATGTTCGCATCATTAATGTAAGGATCTAAGATCATCCTCGAGTAATGAGTGGTGAGTAGAAAGATTTGCGTACACTTTGGTTTCGTACGCACAAACGGACTTGGCACACCAGATGTGAAGAGGAAGGTCAAGCATACGCAACGAATGGGAGGGGGCCAGAAATTGATCCTTGGGGTACCCCTAAAGTAGAATGTTTCTCTGACAAAAAAAGTGCCGATCCTGACCACGAAACTTCTTTCAGATATGTAGACCTTTAACCAATGATGCAATTTTCCACGAATGTGAATATTATCAACTTTATATAAAAGTCTTCTAACTGGAACGCGATCAAAGGCTTCGGCAAAATATAAATAGATGATAATGGTTGGAATAATTCTTTCATAAGCACGGGTCCAATCGTCTAGATAAACAAGTACGTTAAAGGTTGTTAATTTACTCTTTATAAAGCCTTCCTACCCGGAAGATATGCGAGGCATTTCGTCAGTAATTATATGGTCCATGATCTTTGAACGAACGGATAGTAAACTTAAGGATAAGATTTGAAAATAATCACTGCCTGACAATGATATCAGTTAACGTGTGGTTATATTCTTTTATGAAATCGCTTCGCTAAAACTCCTTTCTTTTGATAGGATCTCTTACTTTTGTAGGTTTAATTTTCGCACTTAACGATTTGTGTTCTTCGTAAAGTTTTATTGATAATTGCTGTTTGTAAGGTTCAAAAGACAATTTACAAGAAGAGATTCGTGAAATAAGTTTCTGTCTTTCGAACGGTGCAAACATAAATACGAATTGATAATTATCACCTTGTTTTATCGAAACAATATTCAGTGCTAAAATTGATTCAGTTCACAATTAAATAAGCTCTTCAATCTCCAACCTCCGAAGAGATGAATGAGAAATAGAAACTTCTCGGCAAGATCTAGACACCGAACAGCTTGCTCTGATACTTCGAGTCCAACGATGCTCGTCAATTACTGTCCATTCAAACCATACCCAATGCGAACCGCACAGTGCGTTATTTGAACGTAAATGTCAATCTCGACAATTAATATAAAAAGTATTCGATATGAATAACAGTTTCAGATATAGGTTTCTTTGAGATTTTTTATAATGAAATTTTATTCTCTAGGGTTAGTGCAAGTAAAAGAACTTCGTGTACATCGCGGCACGTGTTCTACACTTTATATAGAAATTCATCGGAACCAATAACTCTTCGCGGAGTTCTATATAAACTTATGTATTCATATGACATATTTGTCATTAAAAATTCTTACTTAAACTTCCAGAAAATATTTTCTTGACTTTTAGTAGATAAGACTTTTTCCTTTCCGTTTGCAGTTATATAAAAGCGAACGGAACAACAATATTTATACGCTCTGCTACATTCCAGTGAAGCGGATTCAAGTTTTAGAATTAATTACTTAAGTTTACTTTAGTTCAAATTTCCAAGCATCTTATAATGAATTGAAAAGTTTCCTTAATGTTCCCCCATCTCGTGAACTGTAAAATTTTATATTCCTGGCCATTTCTCATAGAATATGAAAAACTATCTTGAGACGTGGAATAAAAACCTGCAAAGTTGCGAAATATAGCTTCAAAATAAATTTGTGCAATATTAAGATAATTCGAGCTTCTGTTATAGAAATAGTTTTTAATACACACACCACAAAAATTGTCGCATCACCTGGTATCTGAATTCCACAATCGATTAAGCAGCTCGATCGCAGTTTCTTTGTCAACATATATTTTTGGACATATGCTTTCCATCATCCATAATATACCTCAAAAAACTGTTGAAAGAGGATACAAAAATAATAATGATAAAGAAGGACCAATGGGTCCATCATCAATGCTTGGAAATGAAAATAAAAAAAACTTTCAACTCGTATAAGAAAATGCAAGAAGGAAGTTTCTCATTGACATCGACGGATTTGAGAGAAATAGCTTTCCAGTTTGCTGAACAATTCAAATTTCAACATGGATACAACAAATCAAAACAGAGGCTTTGGAATTGAATTTCGTTCATTGTAGAGGTTTGAAAATAGTTGATTTTTCAACAATTTGGCGGTTTCATTTTTCGGGGTTGCGAGTGAAGCGATAGCGTGGTTTAATGAAAGGTGAATCCTTCTTGATTGGAGCGGCAAAAGATTGCTTTCGCATAAGATGCTATTAGTTTGACTTGAGCGAAAAGCTCCATTGGCGATTCTGGCGCCGGCGTTTTGAACCGCATTCAGAACATTCAATATACTGAGTGTTGCTCCATTGTATATCATTGAATACCTAATTTCGATTGAATAATCGCATTGAATGTTCTAATTATCACGTTCTGGTCGGCACCCCAATTTATCGATGCACTCGATTTGAGAATATTCAATGTTATGTTGTAGTTGTCTTTCAGCTTTTTCTTTTGTGGAATCCAGGTGTGTTTTTTATCGAATGTATGTCCTAGGATCTTCACTACTACGCTAGTATGGAGTTTTTGATCCTCTAGGTAAAGTTCCAGTTCTCTTTGGTTGTTTATATCTCATGAGAATAGTGTTGATGTGGTTTTCGTTTTGGAAAATTTGAATCCCTTTTTTTAGCGTAATTTTGAAGACCACTTAGCGTATTTTGAAGGATCTGTCTAGTTGTGCCTAAGTTTTCTCCTGCAAGTAATGAGCGAACATGGTGCATTTGACTGGGTTTTTGATAAATTCCGCTAGGTCATTCATAGCCAGTAATTGTTTGTTTGTTTGTTACAGATGCCAAATAAATACCAAAGAAAGGCTGTTGCTAGTCGTGGCAATTGGAGTGAAGAATCACTAAAAACTGCATCAAAAATAGAGAAATGTCAAAGTACAAAGCTTCCATAATCCTTAATATATCTAGAAAAACTCTTGAACGACGATACAAAAATAATAATGATAAAAAAGGACCAATGGATCCATCATCAATGCTTGGAGATGAAAATAAAAGAAAAGTTTCAACTCGTATAAAAAATGCAAGAAGGAGGTTTCCCATTGACATTGACGGATTTGGGGGAAATACCTTTCCAGTTTGCTGAACAATTCAAAATTCAACATAGATTCAACAAATCAAAACAGAAGGCCGGTTTTGATTGGATACCACTGTTTGTTTGCAGAAATTCCGACATAGTTTTAGGAAAATCTGAAGGAGTATCAATGGCTCGATTTCAAGAACGAACGTTACGCGCAGAAATTGATAGGCAACTGCTGTTATCAATTTGTTCTTTCTTGCAAAATCTCAATTTATTTCTTCCAATTTATTTCCTGTGAAAGAGACAAGTGGCCGAAAAAAAGACATTGAATTTTGTTAACATATCTCTGTTAATAATGAAACTTAGTTGCCTACTAAAGAAGAAATTCGAAGTATTGAAATTGTGAGGTAATTTCTTGGGCAGTTATATTATTGCTTCTTTTCTGCTTTCCACTCACTTTGGTGGTATGTGATAAGAAGTTCAATGAGGAGTCCAGTGAGCCACCTGGATATCTGGGATAGAAATTATCAATTATCATCAGAAAGGAAAGATAAGGATATACACGACTCCCGGAAAAGAGAAAATTTCTAGATTGGCAGTCAAAACTTGTTTAAAATTTCGAAGTTATCGGAACGAAAAGGTAAAGCAATATATCGGCATAAACTAATTTATTAGAAGATGTAAGAATGTCACTCAAATTGAATAATAAAGGATTAAGAACAGAACCTTGTGGAACACCATTATTATATAATATTATATTATGTTGAAATGTTGATTTCAACTGTAAAAAAATAAATTAGCGATTTGAAATTTGCTTGCGGTTTAACTGACAAGGTTCCAAAATATGTGAATTGTTGTTGCTCCACTTCTAGTTAAGGATTGTATCGATAAGCTTCGAAGAATTTTTAAATCGTCACATAAACAAAGTGTATGCTGTGTCATCCCAAACAAATTCATCAAACTTCATGAAACAATTTTAAATTCTCTTCTTTTCATTTTCATTGGCAAAAAATTAACAGAACGAAATTATTGCAGACAAACTGCATGTCGCATTCATCCCAATCTAGAAAATCACCCCCGGTCAAAATGTTCCATTTCCACTTTTCACCTAATATTCCTGAAACGCCGTTACTAACACAAAATCCAAGATAAATTTGTTGGATTATTATGTTCTCCACAGAGGGCCGCAACATTTTATTATTATGTAAATTCATGAAGATTAAATATGCAGGACTCGAGAGCGAATTTCATATTCGAAAACTATAACGCCTGGAATGAATGCAGAAACAAGGCTGACGATGATTGCGGTAGAATGAACTATTTTAATTCTACCTTTCGTATAATCCATGCATGCATTATACGTTATTGATTGGAATATCAACGTTGGTCGCTTCGAATTGAATGGATGAGAAAAAAATGCCGCCAACGGGATCATCAGTTTCGCATCGCATTTTTCTAGTTACTCGACAGCTTTTAAATATGAAATGATCAAAACCAAAATGGTGTACTCCATAGGGATTTCAATTGTTTCCTGCATCACACAGCTCCAATTTCAATGTGAAATAATGAATAGAAGGTAATACGGAAATCTAAAAATAATACAGATTTTCAGGTTGCCGACAGATTCGATAAATGAAACAAAAATATTTTTTTTAATTCGAATTAATCATGGAATGACGTCCCCTCGCGCAGGAATGTTGCAGGGAATTGAATCGATCAAAATATGAAATTGAATTCAAAATGCAAATTCCCAGATACTGTAACGTTTATCATTAAAGTTTTGGCGCATTTCATTTCATGATGTGTACAAAATACGCTGAACTATTTCATTGAATGCATAGTAGAAAAGTAAGAATAAACTTAACTTGATCTTCTTCAAAGTACCGTCCTTAACTATAGTCTGTTCATGTTAAGTTTAAAGTGACGTCATCAACCAGTTTTCTCGGATGTTGCCAATGTTTCCCAAAATTCCTATTCACTGCGACTGTAAAGTATGGAGTAAAATTCATAATTTCTTGTTTTTTCATTTTCGTGAAAACGCTCAGGCAGGTTGATTCTTATATTCAACTCGAAATTATTTGGAAGAAAACAAATTTTTTTTTGTAATTCAGATGATATGACGTCATCGACCAATTTTTTTTCAATTAAAACCCATATTTTTCATCATTATTCTAAAGAGTACTTTGATTCCAATAGTAGGGTTCTGAGATGCGTATTATCTGAAATACAGGCTGTTTCATTCAACAGGTAGTGGTATGAATTTTTCTCAGCATAAATTCGATAGTCACTTCGACTTTTTTCTTGAGAAAACTTTGTCTGATGTCAATTTGAGGCATATGTAATTAATTCGCGACCTTCCTTTCGCGAAAATAAAATTTCTCAATAATCATTAATAACCTTACCTCTTGAATGGAGCATCCTGTATATCGAAAAGTAGGCATCTCAGACCCCTAGTTTCGGGTTTCAAAACATTCAAAAAAATGATCTCTGGACCTTTTAAATAAAGTAGGATAAAAAAAATTTTTTCTGCCAGAAAATTTCGAGTTGAAAATAAAGATCGATCTGATGATCATGATCGATCTTCAGAATACTAGTACTTACCTGTAAATGCAACATATGAGGCATAATTCAATCTACCTCTCTTTAATATAAAAACAGAAAAAAAAATTTTCATTACGCACTTTTTCCAATAAATGTTTTGAGCACTGGCCATCTCACTAAATTTGAAATACAATGGGAATGAATAAGGTTTTAGAGTAAAATATGTTTTGAACCTATTTATTTAAAAACATTTAAATAAAAACGTTACTTTTGACAGATAAAAATTATTTTACTAGGCCATGAAATGATAATTGTTTTCGAAATATTTCAATCTTTCAACAGAAATTAGAATTAATTACAGAAATCAACAAAATCATTTATTTGATGATAATTTCACAAAGGAAAATTTGAAAAGTTAAAATTAATTGAACAAATAAATACTCCATTTTATTCTGAAGGTTTGTTTTAAAATGTCACTGTCATTCTCATCCATATTGATTATCAAATGGGGAACATCTTCAAGATCAAAATGAAGTTCGCGTTCCCACCAATATTTAATTTCTTTTTCTGTATGCTCAATAGCTTTACTCCATACCTCTGGAGAAATTTTCTGAAGAGCTTCTTTTCATACAGAAAGAGAGAAAGGTAACTTAAACGCAACCTATTCCTTGACAGTTTGAGATTCTCAGTTCTGTATCTATTATATAATTCTGTAACCAATTCCAGCCGATTCCTCATATCTCTCAGTTCTTCTGTATACCACTGCGTAGTGGACCTGAGACAATTTTGTCTCGCAGTTTTCTCAGGAAAAGCAATCAGGTGAGAATTTTGAAAATTCCGGTGAAAAATATCAAAAGCATCATTGACATTGAGACTCTCGTTGTCCAAAACATCCGAGCTCAACCCCTCCAGTATATGATGAAGAGAATTGAACCCCTCTTCTGTTAAAGGCCTATACCTACCCTGTGCTCAGAAAACACACAGTCCCACACCGCACTAGAACTACTCTTCGATTGAAAATTTACAAAAATATTGTCTATGCAATTGCTACCCCTTGTTGGCTTGCAAATGGTCTGTTAGAGACCATAAGTGTCAACAAATCACACAATAACACCGACCCTCTGTCCTTTGTATTGAAATGGACATTGAAGTCACATAAAACAACTTTACTACAAGTCAAATTTATCTTACATAAAATATCATTAATGACATCAATAAAACGATAAAAATTGCCCGAAGTTGAACGATAAATACAAATAACTACAGTATTAAATTTGTTTGAACGGATAGGTGCATCTTCGCAGTGGATCTTAGCAGAAAGCGAGTTTATATCTCCCAAAACTTTAAAATCACTATCACGACTCAATGCGGCAGAACTGACCGACCGAAAATTGCAGATGTATTTCAGCACTCAAGAACAAGTTCATTCGCTAACATTGAGTTTAAAAAATGTTCAGACAGACAAAGTACGTCAGGTTCATTCTTTTCTTTGAGGAAATCTTCGAGAAGGTTCAATTTATTGTTTAAACCCTGGACATTCAGTGTATAACAGAGAATTTACAAAGCTCTTTACTATTGTATACTTTTTTCTTCTTTTTCATACATGAGATTGTGCTTTCAGAACTTACTTCTTCTTTTTTTCAACCCCTTTCTGCTGTACTCGTTCTCCTTTGAAAAAACTTACGAACACAGATCCCGTAATGCAAAAAAAATCAGACGCCAAGACCTATTCAATGTCCTGTTTTGCAATTGTAAGTTTGAAAGAAGCATATAAATTTTCATTCCTCGATTCAAGTTTCTGACACTTCAAAATGTTGGCCTGTGATTTAACGTAATTGAATACATCTTTTTCATCTGTATCAGGATGAAATCTGTACACGTGAATATAGCCCGAGTTTGAAACTGCAAAAAAATTATTTGCGTGATCAGCTGTGTCGATTACCTTGCTTTCAACCAAAACCTATTTTTTTTGTGATTCTTTTACGATGCGTACACGAGGATTCATGTGAACGGGAAACAACATCACCAAATGTGTGAATTCCCTTGTTTTTACTCTTTCATTTGTTGGATTAATCTTAGACATACCTGATACTGGTGTATTCTGTTTAATCCTTTGAGACGGTGGCAAGGCAGAGACGAAGGAATTTCCGAGTATACGCACTGATCTATTGAAAGTTTCTATATTTTTGGCAGATTCAGCCTCACTGTTTTTCAAATTTGATTTCAGCAACGAAATTATTTCACACTGAATATTGATACGAGACTCAAGTTGGCATTTGAGACCGTTTAGGAGTTCAATTTTACGGTTTAGGTGATTGAGACGCGTTTGTTATTAATTCTTGGTTTTTAAACAAGGAACTCAAGAAATTCACAAAAGGCACGTCCACTACTTCATTCGAAACCGATTTTGTCACTAAAATATCAATGATGGTCTTTTTATTCAATTTATTCAGCTCCAAATTGAGGAGCTCTAGTTCAAGTGCGTTAACTTCGGTGGCCATCTTGAATATGAAGTCACATTGTGGTTGAATACGTTATAAGTTTGTCAATATAGTCAGAATTAGAACATCACTGTTTTAACCGATTAAAAAAGTTTTCATCAAGTAACGATCTCCTCAATCAAAAAATTTGAGAAAACCAACCAAATATTTCATTGCTCCATTTTAACTCATGGAGGAATATTCAAAATTCATGATTTTTAGGTTTCTTGAAATTTCCAAATCGTTGTTATGTACAAAAATAATTCACTATGTTCTTGAATGCATTTCAAACAAATCTCATCGAACTAGCAGAAAAGATTTTTGTTAAGTATGTGAAAGAAAACTTTTATGAACTGAATGCAAACCAATTGCACGAGTAATTCTGGGATAATTTCGAACTGTAATCTTCATAATTCATCAAACGGGATCCATTAGCACTTGTATGTATTCAAAGATTCTCTTTGTGCAGACAATTTGTGTATTATTCAGGAAATCACATTCTGAATTATGGAAAAGGACTTAATAGGGTCGTGAAGGTGAATCCCCTTCTTGATATTCCATGGGGAATTCTTTGAAGAGCTTGGAGTATTGAAATTGAAAAGTCTTCAAATGTATCAGTGTTTCTTAAAAGACTAAGCAGCCGTTAACCTACTAATTAGTAATGAGTATTATTGGAACTAGCAATTGTTAAGATAACTTTCTCAGCAGTGAGAATGAATATTAATAATGAAACTAGTCAGAAGAAAAATATTCAAAAATAATATCAATGAATTTAATGAACGTATAAATTCTAATTCTTTCACTCATGGTAAGAACTTGTACGTACAGGGAAATACACAGGAGACGGTAGGGGAAGGTACATATATATGTGATTGGACAATTTCCCTTACTGATGAGTTTGAAGATTTACATGGATTTCACAGAAATACAATATCTAGCTTGTTTAGGATGGACACTTTAAACTTTACACAATAATCAATGAGTTAGTAACGAAGAATTTCTCTCGGGATTCTGGGACATAGAGGGCGCTTCCAATAGAATGTCAAAATTGATATTCAACCTCAGCCAAACTCCGAAGTTTCAGTGCAACCGGTAATAAGATATCAAAGATTGACAAATATCAATATAAAACCAATATCACTGGGTTAAAGCATATGAATGAAGAATATATTATTGTTGAAAGCGGTTATAATTCAAAATAGATAATTAAATACTTTTGTATTGCTCATCTGAAAGAGCAACAAGCATTTGGTACGAAAAATGTGACTTAACTTCCATATTTTGTTTCCTCCAGTCAATCATTGTAGAATTTATCAACATTTGACTTGATCGAGTTTATGGAAAAGGACAAATGGAATTAGTAGCCCTCTTTGACGTATTACAAATTTTGTGTGTGAAGAATAGTCCTGTCAGATTGTCGTTATAATCACCCCCCATTTGCATTGAAATGCACGAATTTTGCTGATTCTCAAAACGACCTACTTAAAGAGCTTCAATCCAATTAATCAGGGTTGAGCAAATGTAAAGGTATGCAAAAAACATGTTTTCACTGACTTTTGTTATTGTCTCCGCCAGTATCAGTCGTACATGTGAAATTTCTCACATCTTCTTTGTGTTGTATATTTTTATATGCCGCCAACATTTAATTGAATTGAAATTTCAATTTTAGTATTTTGCATACTACTCCGTCCCATTGTATTTACGCCAAATAACCCAATTGAATTTTTATGCAATGAATAATCTTCAATTTTAACATATTAAACTATACAATATAATGATCCTGTGCGAATATCCAAATGTTGCAATAATTTTGAATTTTTGGTTTTCACGCTACAACTTTAACTGTATCGAAATTAGATCAATACTAGTTCACTCATTGAACTCGTACTTATATATCTAACGTATTATATACTTAACGCCTAATATACCAAACGCAGAATATTCTAAACGCCTAATATATATCTATCTATACAAAAGATTTTTCTTTAAATTAACAAGATCCACAAAGAAATTATATGAGCGATGTCAACCTGAATTATTGGTTCCATAATGATTCTAGAACATTTATAGATCATAATCGGCATCACTTAGAAGACTGAACCTGGCCTTCGGGGCTCTCTCGGTCAAACAGAGAGAGAATTGTTTTGTTGAGTTTGAATATTGAAGGGTTTTTTGCGATTACACTTCAAAATTAGCAAGCAAGAACAAGGAAGTGATTATGTTTCAGGAGACTCACACTGTAACGGAAGAACATCTTCGCGAAAGAGGAAATATCGCAGGTTATGTACTTTTTGATTATCTCCTTAGTCCTTTTTATGCTATTGCTTGCTATGTAAAATCTTTTCTTAGATTTGTTCAGGCATATAAGAGGTATGATTGTTGAAATATTTTTCTGTTGATTTTCTTTTTCCATTGTTACAGATTCCTGTGCCAAACCCCCTTCCTTTCACCTTTGTCTTCGTCTGGAAATCATGGAGTGCAAAAGAGAATTAAGGGACTAAGCAGAAAAATCTTTGGTACTCTTTATGTACACACGACACTAACATAACATAAACAGACAAGCTATTGCTAGTGCAATAGCGACAGGGAAACGAGTTTTTTCCTCAGGTTTTTTCACTCGTTTATTGAATCATATGCAAGATAATATGGTTCCCCTGTTACATTTCCTGAGCTCACACTTGTGTTTTTTCTGACACAGCGGTAATAAATTGCAAATTGACTCTCCAACGTTAGGAACACACCTACATTGCTTAGACAACAGCGAATGATTAAAATTTGATATGAACTTTATTTAATAGCAATAAAGTTCGAATTGACTCTACATTTTATTTAGAACACGTTTGGGAAATGAAAAAGGGCAATTTTCATGGTTTTCCCGGCAGTAATTCGAATTCTAACCGTTTAAACCTCCGTAGACCTCCACGAACATTTCAAGACCAAGGTGAGATAAATCCGTTCAGCCGTTCTCGAGTTTTAGCGAGACTAACGAACAGGATATATGATTCTCATATATATAGATAATATCAGGCTCGCAGGATCAAAATTGAGTTATATATGGGCGTATATATATATATATATATATATATATATATATATATATATATATATATATATATATATATATATATATATATATATATATATATATATATATATATATATATATATTTTTTTTCATCTACGTTCCCATTTTCATGATAAACAGAGAACGTCTAAATTACATGATATTGTTGTTGCTTCAGATTATAATCTTACACCTCTGAACTTGACAATGCAAAAGGTAGATTTTGATATATTTGATGATAATTCTAAAAGAGACAGTTGGATGCAGAAGGAATTACACGGAAAGCACCTAAAGAATTGAAAAATGATTATATTGATGAAATCGCATAGAATAAATGGTTAGTATCTGGAGAATTGTTTGCTGAAACAGAAGGCTTGGCAATTGCGATCCAGGATCAGGTTGTTTTCACGAGGAATTATAGAAAACACATCATCAAACAAAATATAGATGATTCTTGCCGTAGATGTTTCTGTTCTTCAGAAACAGTTTTTCATATATTATCATCTTGCTCAGTCCTTGCTTCAACAGATTATTTAGAAAGACATAATGCCGTCGCTAATATTATTCACTTCAATCTAGGAATTAAACATGACCTAATTCCCAAAGAAAAAAATTTCACAAATATGAACCTGAGATTATTTGTGAAAATGACAAATATAAACTTTATTTTGATAAAACAATTCTTTGCAACAGAGCTGTAAAACACAATAGACCAGATATCGTTCTTAATGATAAAAAGAATCAAATAACATATATAATTGATATTGCTATACCCGACAAACATAATATGCAAAATACATACAATGAAAAAATTTCTAAGTATATGATGCTTGGCGACGAGATTAAAAAATGTGGAAAATGAAGAAAATATTTATTCTACCGATTATTATTTCTACAACAGGCGTTATTCCTAGAAATCTTCACAAAAGTATTGAGATTTTTGGTCTGAAGAAAAATTCGTTTGAACAGTTACAAAAGATAACAGTCATCAAATCTTGTAATATTCTTCGTAGGTTTCTTTCCGAAAATAATAATGAGGAAGAGTCATAGGTTTTCTCTTTAGTTTATACTGCTCAGAATCTCATTTCATATTTTATTTATTTGTTTATATAAATGTAATATAATCAACTGACAATTTTGTCATATTTATATTCAGAGCAGTATTCTATTCGATCGTTCACCACTTCACACAAAGGAAACTATTAATGAGTAACATTCAGTGTTACTTGACTAAGGTCCGTACACTGGATTTTTCCGGGGAGAAAGCCTCTGACACTACTCGTTGGTACATTGATATCATTGTCTGATGATGCTATAGTATGTATATATTCTGGTAGATTGATATATTCTCATAACATTTAACGTTATCCTAATATATAATTACTCCAGGATATGTTTTGATTATAATCATTGCCTGGCAATGGTATTAATTACCGGGTGGTGGATTTATATTTTTTCATGAAATCAGTTTGATTGCATGAACAGATATATGGGCAACTTGTCGGGGTAAAACCCCCTACTAAGGTCCGTATACTGGATTTTTCCGGGGAGAAAGCCTCTGACACTCCTTGTTGGTACATTGATATCATTGTCTGATGATGCTATAGTATGTATATATTCTGGTAGATTGATATATTCTCATAACATTCAACGTTGTCCTAATATATAATTATTCCAGGATATGTTTTGATTATAATCATTGCCTGGCAATGGTATTAATTACCGGGTGGTGAATTTATATTTTTCATGAAATCAGTTTGATTGCATGAACAGATATATGGGCAACTCGTCAGGATATGTTTTGATTATAATCATTGGGTGAAACCCCATGAACAGATATATGGGCAACTTGTCGGGGTAAAACCCTATAGGTCCGTATATATATATATATATATATATATATATATATATATATATATATATATATATATATATATATATATATATATATATATATATATATATATATATATATATATATATATATATATATATATATATATATATATATATATATATATATATATATATATATATATATATATATATATATATATATATATATATATATATATATATATATATATATATATATATATATATATATATATATATATTTTTCATCAGAACAACAATTTAGAAAACATGTTTAAAATATCATTGGATCTTATTAATTACGGATTTCTTTTGTTTGCTTTAAGTTTATTCTATACAAAAGTTTGGGTCTTTTATTTATCGAATGAGACAGTACGAATTCTGCTGGGTCAGCTAGTAGATTCATTAAAATGAAGGCATAATATTTTCTTGATTCTGAAGTGGTTTGTTATTCCATTCGTTCTCAATTTTTATGTTCTCAATAATAACGAATATTCAGTGGGAAGCTCATTTTTCAGCTGAATCCCTTGCCTTTCTTGAACAGAACGAAACGTTAAACCCTCTAAACCACAGCCTAAATACACACGATTTAGTATCATTTCTGTGAATAAATTAAGAGCTGCATAGTTGAAGTTTGCAGTCGACAAAAGAGAGAATTGATTTAAGCTTATAACAAACGAGATGAATGACAGTTTGAGATTCATTTCAAACTCATGCAAAAAAGTTGTCAACTAACTAATTAATGCTGGGAAAACAATAGTATTTCGAAGCTACATACTTTACTTCAACACCATATTCCATACCTAAAAATAGCTCTATTGTTTAGAGTCAGAACTCGAAATAAAAGTTGCTAAGCTCAATATTTATTTTAAAATCCCATGTTTGTTGTAACGTACCGAGAATTACCGTTGCTGACAAGTCCAAAAAATTATTGAACTTCAAAGGGATCATCATATATCATAATTTTTCTACACTTAAAACCTTCAGTCGCAGTACATGTTTGACGTTTATGTTGAAACACTACGCCAATGGTTTTTTAATGCGAACATTTGACACTGGCGAACAGGTGATCGCGGCAGACTGGAAATAAACTAATAATAAAACATCTAATGGTATCAAACGGCAACAATAAGTTTCTTCTTCGCTAATTATAACTGAAGGCAACAATAATTAATTGCCAATGTCGGAGAAAATAGAACAGGATCATTTAGGATATTATACTAGCCACTCGTGAATATCACAAAATTTATGTTGCTCTGTAGGTTTGTGGGAAGATAAGTATAACTTTTTCCATAAAATAAGGTCTATTTATCCTGATGAAGGAGACGTATATTAGAAGTATTTACGATGTTACCAAAACTGATGATATTTCGCCGTTTTATAAATCTTAAAAGAGATAATTATCAAGAAAAAAGTATTTTGAATACTTTTTAACACATTTGTTTTAGGTTTATGTGTTGAAAAAGCTGGCAAAATTTTGAGACCATTTATTTAAAGATTTTAGTGACCATAAATGCAAACGAAAGTACATTTATTCATTTTACCAATATCAAGATTTTTTTCATTATTATTACATTCTATAAACAAATTATCTTGAGTGCTGTACTCCCTAAAGTGGCCCTGTGCTCTTGTCGTAAATTTCATCTTCAAATTATGCATAATTCGAATTGAGCGATTGAACTATCGAGAATTTCGTCCTACTTAATAGTTTTTGTAGTAGACAGGCTCTCCCTCTAGCTCTAATTCGAACTTCAAGAAGCGATTCCTGATATAGTTCTTGGACTAATTAGTGCTCCTTTTCTCTACGTTTCGGAAATATTCAGCTTCGAAAATTGAAACTGTGGGCCCAGATAAATCTCATTCGGTCCTGACACCACAAATTCAAACATACGGAAGTGGTTCTGTGGTGTTTATTGCTTATCAGATTCTCTCAATGAAAATAATAATTGTCCGTGATTCTTGTGTGAAAATATAAAAATGGCACTCCATTTGGTCACTGCCGAATCGATTAACCGAACGAATAAAAGGAGCAACTGATGGTCCATCAGATATACAAAAATTCGAATAATTGAATTTACAATAAATGCTTATATCTATAATTTTGGTGTGTGTCAGAAAAACACTAGTGTGAGATCAGTAAGTGTAACAGGGGAACCATACTATCTTGCATATGATTCAATAAACGAGTGAAAAAACCGGAGGAAAAAACTCGTTTCCCTGTCGCTATTGCATTAGCAATAGCTTGTCTGTATATGTTGTGTTAGATCGATAGATCACATATTTGAAATATATAGTTTCATATTCAGAATTTGTAAATAGAGAAGATAGGTTTTCTGACGAAATATATCGCAACAAAAGAATGAACTGCTATAATCTAAAAGTCTCATCAGATAATCCTACCAGAGTATTCACGAATATCACAGGTCACACATCAATTTCTAAGGTTGATTATATTTTGACCAATGCAGAATTATCAAATTGTAATGTACAAACTTATGAAGCCCATATCAGTGACCACCTTGCCCTCTCACTTGATCTTTGTATTAGCTTCCATAAAAAAGCCGAAACTGTATCGAGAATGGTCAGAAATTTAAACGATCAAAATCTTAATAAGTTTACATCGAGTATTTCTCAATATAATTTTCAGGACTTATACATAGATTCTGATGTTGATGAATGTTTTGGGGCGTTTGTAGATACCATTCAACATATCTTTGAAATTTGTTGCCCTCTTATGCGTAGTACCAATTATATACTCATAACAGGAAAAACTGGATTACTCCAGAAATTGTTTTGGCCAAATGTGACCTACAAAATCTTCATTGGTTACGTTCTAATATAAAAACTCAATCATCTAATGATTTATATAAGAAAGCCAAATCCTATTATAAATCCTTAATCCTAAGAACCAAATACAATTTTCACAGGAACTTATTGATAAATCTGTAAATAAAAATAGAACTGTGTGGAATCTAGTAAATACTATGACTGGTCGAAAACGTATGGAACAAAATTCTATTGCACTGGTTATTGATAATGTTACGCATAACGATTCCAAAGATTTGGCTGAGATTTTCGCTAATCATTTCACTACAAATGCCGAATCTTTCCTCAACAGTTATTATAAAGACTCAATGTCATCCTCGTGTACGACGTCACGTATGTTAGACACAACCTTTTTCTTCCACCCAGTCCTGGAGCATGAAATCCATGATGTTATAAGATCACCCAAAAACAACAAAGGTTCTAGTGTTGATTTCATCTCAGCACGAATTCTGAAGATGATAGGTACCGATATCAGCCGACATTTCGCTCATGTTATTAACCTGTCAATTAGCACAGGCGTATTTCCTCGTATTCTGAAAAAGCAATCGTCATTCCTATTCATAAAAAGGATAATGTACACGATATCATGAACTATAGACCTATATCTATCTTAAGTGTCTTTTCCAAGGTTTTTGAAAGAATAGTGTTTGATAGAATGATGAAGTACCTAGATAAATTTCAAATACTTGATACTGCACAACATGGTTTCAGAACCGGCCGCTCGACTCAAACTGGAGCATTGCAGTTCGTGGAGTTTGTCTATCGTTGCCTTGATAATGGTCAATATGTTGCTGGATTGTTCTTTGACTTGTCCAAAGCGTTTGATAGTCTTGCTATCCAGTTTATATTGGATAAATGTTATAATCTTGGATTCAGAGGCGTGTTCTTGAACTGGATTCGTAGTTATCTGGAGGACAGAACTGCCTCAATCAGGGTTCACGACTCGTTCTCAAATGAACAGTACTGTAAATTAGAGTACCCCAGGTTCTGTCTTGGGGCCACTTCTGTTTCTGTTATTCATCAACGATCTGCCACCAAATTTGAAAAAATATTCTACAGAAAATCTAATATTCGCAATTTATTATCAAAATAATCTGGTTGATACTGTTCGCTGATGACTCTTCCATAGCTATTACTGCTGAGACTCTTGAGGAGCTTCAAAAGTTATGCGAGCTGCTGGTGGAGAGTTTCGTAGAATGGTGCCATTTTAATGCTATTATGATCAATGTCAACAAGACGGAATGCATTCACTTCACCCTGTCCTGTGATCAGGTAGCATAACAATAAGGTATTTAGATACAGTCATCTCTTCGAAGGACACCACTAAATTCCTCGGCGTTCACATCGATAGGAATCTGAAGTGGAGTGCTTATATCGATGCGATATGTAAGAGGCTGAATAGTTCCTATTATGCCCTAAATAGAATTAAGAGTTCACTACCTCTAAGTTCCCTTGTGAACGTTCATTACAGTTTGGTATATAGTCACCTGTCCTATAATATCTTACTGTGGGGAAATTCCTCAGACGTAGGTAGAATTTTCATCATCCAGAAAAGAATTCTGCGAATGATGTTCGATACAGCTCCACAATCTTCATGTAGACCGTTGTTCCTGAAGAATGGTATCCTCACATTGGCGTCTATTTTCATTTTGAGATTGCCTCGTTTATATTAAAGAGAATGAAAGTAACATGACTAAACTTTCTAACTTTCATTCCCACAATACTAGAAATAAGGAAACATAATGTATCCCTAAACACAGAACTTCTAGATTTGAAATGTCGCCCCTGTACCAGGGTATCAGATTGTTCAATCATCTTCCACGGCATATACAGGGTCTGAGTGTAAATAGATTTTAGGTAGCAGTTAAGAATTTACTTTTAGCAAAATGTTTTTATACTGTGAATGAGTTTCTATTTGTTGATTTAGATAATGTCTAACTGTCTTTTCTATTGACCTGTCCTATACATACTTGTGATGTCTTAAGGATCAATAAATTATTATTATTATTATTATTATCGTGGACTTATGCACTATCTCAGCTGTTAGCTGGATATAATTTACCTTTCCCAGATTTAGCAATCAAAGGAATAGGCTCGATTACAATATACTTGACATAAATTTCCTAACTATCCTACATGTATTAAGAATTACATCTTTTGCATTTCTATATAGGTATTCTTATGCAATTCTAATTTCTTAAGGCTATCATGCAAAGTTTTGGGTATTAAACCAGTCGAGGATACGATGACAGGAACAATATCTATTTTCTCGAGGTGCCACATCTGCTTGATCTCAATAGCAAGGTCTGTGTATTTGGACTTTTCTCCTGGAACTTGTTCAGCACGTTGTTATTATTCGGTATTTATTATCGTGGACTTATGCACTATCTCAGCTAGTAGCTGGATATAATTTACCTTTCCCAGATTTAGCAATCAAAGGAATAGGCTCGATTACAATATACTTGACAGAAATTTCCTAACTATCCTACATGTATTAAGAATTACAGCTTTTGCATTTCTATATAGGTATTCTTATGCAATTCTAATTTCTTAAGGCTATCATGCATAGTTTTGGGTATTAAACCAGTCGAGGATACGATGACAGGAACAATATCTATTTTGTCGAGGTGCCACATCTGCTTGATCTCAATAGCAAGGTCTGTGTATTTGGACTTTTTCTCCTGGAACTTATTCAGCACGTTGTTATTATTTGGTATGGCGACATCCACCAGCATTGCTGTTTTGGCTCTCTTATCATACACCACTATGTCCGGCCTATTATTCGTCACCATTCTGTCAGTGATAATAGGCCTATCGTAGTATAATCTGATAGAGTCATTTTCCAATACGGGTGCCGGTCGATACTTGTAATATGGCTGGAATGTATTCAGAAGTCCGTACTTGTGTGCAAGTTTCTGATGGATAATGTTGCACACTTGATTATGCCTGTGAAGATAGTCTGTATTGGCCAGTTGTTCGCATCCGGACGTAATATGCTGTATCGTCTCCGATCTTATATGGCATTTTCTGCACCTATCTGTTTGTAATGTTCCGTCCTTCATAATAAATTTTTTGTAGTTGTTTGTAGCGATCACTTGGTCTTGGATGGCCATAAGGAATCCCTCTGTTTCGCGAATAATTCTCCTTTCATCAACCATTTGTTGGAGGCTTCTTTGTCGATGTGTGGTTGATTAATCTCATGGTGATGTCGTCCATGCAATTCCTTTCTTGACCATTGCTCTTGTTTTTCAGTATCTGATAGGAATGGTAGTTTCAGCAGGTCATCTCTGGTAGCAAGATTTAGAGGTGTATATCCCTTATCAGCCAACGATACCACTCTATGTAGGTCAGAAGTGAGAGCTTTTGCTGAGAAGAATTCTCTGAGATTTCTTATCTGTTCCGTGTGTAAATTGACAACATCTATTAATCCGCGTCCTCCTTCTTTCCGCTTCAAAGTTGTTCGTATCACAGACGATTTTGGATGATGATTATTGTACTTTGTCAGCATCGTTCGGGTCTGCCTTTGAATATCATCTAGCTCCGTCTTAGTCCATCTGATTATTCCAAATGAGTAAAGCAACACTGGAATGGCGTAGGTGTTAATTGCCTTGACTAGATTCCCTGAGTTCAACATCGATTTCAGCACAGACTTCAGACGCTGACTGTATTCTGAACGAATCTTCTCCTTTGATTGTTTTTGGTCTAACAATCTGGCTTGTTGGTATCCCAGATATTTATATGTTTCGCCATCTCTCATGCACTGTATAATGTCACCGTTTGGAAGTTGTGTTTCACCATCTATGACTTTTCCTCTTTGAACGTTCAGGGTCTTACATTTTTCAATCCCGAATTTCATATGAACATCTGCCGAGAACTCACTGACAGTTTTCAGCAAATCATCCAATTGCTTCTTGTTCGAAGCATATAATTTGATGTCATCCATATACAGCAGGTGGGAGATTGTATGATAATTCCTTTCTGCTTTTATCCTAAATCCGTATCCAGTTCTATTGAGCATTGAGGACGATGGGTTCATTGCCAAACAGAACCATAGTGGACTCAAAGAGTCTCCTTGAAAAATTCCACGACATATGGGTATCTCGTCGGTTTTAATTGATTTATTGTTCATGTTGACCTGCAGAGACGTGCGCCAGTGTGTCATTGTTGTCTTCAAGAACTCTACCAGGGCTGGGTGAATTTTGTATATCTGCAATACTTCAACAAGCCAAGAATGGGCGGTACTATCGAATGCTTTCAGATAATCGAGAAAAGCTGAATGAACATTGCGATGCCCTACGTGTGCCTGTTTCATTATCACAGAATCGATGATGAGTTGTTCCTTGCACCCGTGGTGTTTCTTTCTGCATCCTTTCTGCTCCTCTGCTAATATATTGTTGTCGTCAAGGTGTTGGTATATTCGATTGGATATGCATGAAGTGAGTATTTTGTAGAGTGTTGGCAGGCAAGTGATTGGCCTATATTGAGACGGATCCTGTGTTCTATCGCTCTTAGGTAGCATATATGTTAAGCCTTGCGTTAGAAAGTGGGTGTTTTCTTGGGATGTTGAAGAACATACGTGATCTGTTTCGCTAGGGCTCCATGGAGCTTATCAAACTTCTTGTACCAGTAGTTGTGGATATTATCTATACCAGTGGCCTTCCAATTGTTGGTCGCTCCAATTACTGCTGTAATTTCTTCCACCGTTATTCCATCGAAGTCCATATGTCTGATATCGAGGCATTCTTTTCATTCGTGATCCATTCCGCATCTCTATTGTGTTCTTTGGGGTTCGACCATAGTGATGACCAATAGTCGGTCAAGCACTGTGCGTCAGGTACTTCTCTGTTATTGTTGGTCGCAGTTTTGTTATTTCCTTATGAAAATTGGCAGCGTTTTGGAGGAACCTTTGGTTTGGTGTTTCCTTTCAGTACACTTAACGTATCTTGAAAGCCTCTTTGCTTTTGCTTGGAGTTTCTGTTTCAAAGTGTCCATATACACGTCGATGTGTTGTTTGTGATCAGGGTGTTTTGTGTTCGTACCAATTTTCCTAAAAATTTTGCGTATATGTGATTTCAAGCGCCTTGAGGGTTTTTGTTTCTCAGGAATTCTGTGAGGCGACCGATTTCTGCTCTAATATTATCAATATCCTTCTCCAGTCGTTTTTGCCATGGTGGTTTTCTGACGCTTTTGGCTCAGCTTGAATCAGAGTTGTGGAGATTTGTTGTTTGTGAAGTCGAAGAACCGCTATTGCTCCACAGTAAATCAAAGTGTGAATCTTCTCCAAGGTGTTCTGGTCGGTATATTCTTCAAACATTGAGTTTACACTTGCTAGGATGATATTGGTGTTCTTGTTCGTCTTAAGTTTCGGCAGTTTAGGTCTTTTTGTTGGGTTACTACCACTGAATTCAGTTATTGCTCTGTTGAGTTCTGATCTTGCTAAATACATATATTCGTTCTGCTGATTCGGCTCAAGAGGGCGTTCCATGTTAATATTCGTTTCCGTGGCTTCGATGTTATCTGTAACACTTTCATTGACTCCAGCAGGTATACCGTTATGAGTATCATTTTCGCTTCTGAGTTCCATTATGACCTCTTCTCGTAAGCTTTGCAGCGTTTCTGAAGAAAGTAGCCTGTTTTTAACGATTGTTCTTCGTTGATCCGAAATTCTCTGCTCGGATATGTGCTGTAATTCAGGATATTTTTCTATGAACGCAAGATGTAACGCGTATCTGTATGCTGTCATTTCCGATTCCAAGTTTGTAATCTTGTAATAGGAACGCATAATGAAGGTATTCATTTCTGGAGTCCACTTCATGCGTTTCCTAGGGAGTCCGGCTCGTGGTCGTAGGCATAATGGCTTGCGCCGCCGTTGAAACATCAAGAGTCGGTTGAGAGGTGTTGATGTTATTTCCACTCGGTTTTGTGTTGCAGTATCCCTACTCGATATCACGCTGCTTCCGTCTATTTTGTCGAGGTGCCACATCTGCTTGATCTCAATAGCAAGGTCTGTGTATTTGGACTTTTCTCCTGGAACTTATTCAGCACGTTGTTATTATTTGGTATGGCGACATCCACCAGCATTGCTGTCTTGGCTCTCTTATCATACACCACTATGTCCGGCCTATTATTCGTCACCATTCTGTCAGTGATAATAGGCCTATCGTAGTATAATCTGATAGAGTCATTTTCCAATACGGGCGCCGGTTGATACTTGTAATATGGCTGGATTGTATTCAGAAGTCCGTACTTGTGTGCAAGTTTCTGATGGATAATGTTGCACACTTGATTATGCCTGTGAAGATAGTCTGTATTGGCCAGTTGTTCGCATCCGGACGTAATATGCTGTATCTTCTCCGATCTTATATGGCATTTTCTGCACCTATCTGTTTGTAATGTTCCGTCCTTCATAATAAATTTTTGTAGTTGTTTGTAGCGATCACTTGGTCTTGGATGGCCATAAGGAATCCCTCTGTTTCCGCGAATAATTCTCCTTTCATCAACCATTTGTTGTTTTCGATGCTGGTGATGTCGTCCATGCAATTCCTTTCTTGACCATTGCTCTTGTTTTCGTCTTGGATGTTCTTTGCATTTAGATTTAAGAGAACGACAGTGTGTTCTTTATCAAGAGAATTACACTCGAAACATATTAATTGGTAGGTATTGATTTGGTTTTTCTAATTTGTCAATTTTATGTTTTGTGTTGAAAAGTTGACACGATAGTTTACTTTTTGGTTCAAAACCATGCTGATATTTCTATTTGATAATACTCTAGCTCACTAAAAAATACTAATAACTTAGTTATGACTCGTTCGAAAAGAAAATGTTCATCCAATCAACATTCAGGTATTCGAAAAAGCTACAATCAGATTCATACTGAAAATCTCACAAAATATAGCACATGAAATATACATGATATAGATTAAATCGTTTCAATGAAACTTCCAGTGTCGCAGAATAATAAGCATTGTGGGAGAGAACCAAAAGTTCACAAAGTGTCTGATTGCTATTCATCCTAAGACCTGCCGGACCTCTCACATATTGTTGTGACCGTTCGGCCATATTTCTGTTTTGTATTTTCCGGATTGCAAACCGCACGTAAAGACACGCCGTACGTGTGAGGAATAGGTGCGAGACAAAATAAAAAATCGTCACAGTGGGACGTGGCACTGCATGCTAACTAGAGCGAATATAGTTTTCAACTCGGACCGAAATAGAGACACTGAGGAAAATAAAAGACGCTCTCATTAAACGTCGGAGGAGATTCCCAGTTCGAAACTAGGCGGTGTACAGTGGCGACTCGTTTTTATGAACTTGAAATCACATTGCGTTGAAGTTGGTATAGAGCATAAACTCAATAAAATTTCAGATTTTAATAGAATTTATTCCTTCCTCTAAATGGCATTTCGAGAATATAACGACATTAGCATTTTCCCTAATAATATGGCATATGATACATCATAGGAAAGCACTTGTCTTACTCAGTTGGTAAGCTCCTACAGTTAGTTGTGCCGTTTCAAAATGGCAACCATTCTATTGAACCCTAAATAAGATCCCGTTGAACGACTCATTCTTTCTTGTTATGTCAAAAATGATAAGAATAATAATATTTTTACAATTTTCTCTTACAAAGCAACACAACATTTTATTGAAATATCTGAAAAACATATTCCGTACTCTTAATTTTAAACGATCAACGATCAGCTTCTGTTATACATCTAATTAAGTTATTTTAACACTTCAACGAATACACTATTTACAGGGCGACTTAATATATGTGACGTTGCATAGAAAATTTCCTATTCCTAGTTTCTAGTATCATGTACATGTATTATATATACAGGGATATCCACCAGGACCGTCCGTTAAAAACTATTTGAGTTCCAATTACAATATCAAGCTGAAATTTTATACGCGACAATAATTAGCGATTTCCAATTGAAATGAAATATTTTCGAAGTGATACCATTTCCGGTTATACCGGAAGTGGGTCATCACTTTGTTATTTCAAATGGCAATCTAAATTTTTTATTATACATCTAGAACCGACATCTGAGCAAGGCATAAAATACCCAAGTTGTTGGCACTTATCTGTCGAAACTTTTGACAGATTTAATTATTTTTGTTATAAACTCGATTTTTGGGGAACATAAATAAATTGTAGCTCGTAGATCTTTTGCACTACAAAGACAATTTTTGCTTGGATGGATGGAAGAAGGATCAAGGAATTTTTTGAGAAGTTATACATATCAAATGTTTATAGCGTTGTTTTGTTTGATTTTTTCAATTTGGCCTTTTTCAAACAGCAATAACTCAATTTTTCCAAATTGCACGTTTTATATTGCCATCAGATGGAGAGTCAAAGTTCAGATGGAATTATATCAGCATATACTATATACATCTCTTATAGTTCCGAAATAATCTGGGAATATGTTGAATTTTGATGATTATGCAAGAACTAACAGAGAAAGCATTCTCATAAAATGGCTGATCATTCAAACGAGGTTATGTTTAATCTCTTTTTAATTCATGGCGAATGTCAAAAAGTGGTATTTAGAACTTGCAGGCAATTCAATAACCAAGTTCCAAATTTGGCGCCTATGAGTAAAACAAAATTTCGAAGGATTAGAAGCAATTTTCTGCAATTTGGAGGAACAAATTACATAGAAGCTAGAAGTAAACCAATTCTCGAGGACGACGACAATCAAATTAATACGCTAGCGTATTCTCGTGCCATTCCACATTAAGTCAGCATCAATGGATATTGGATTGAGTTATACTTCCATTCAAAGGATCCTTAAGAAACATAACATGCACCCGTATTCTTTTATTAGACTACAAAATTTGGAACCAATTGACCTTCCCAAGCGGCTAAATTTTTGTGAAAATTTAATAATTCGGCTTCAAGAAAATGAGACAATTCTGCAAAAAATTATATGGTCTGATGAAGCCATGTTCAATGAAAGTGGAATAACCAACAGGAGAAATCGACATTTTTGGGACACAGAAAATCCATATTTCATTGAGGTTAGTGATTTCCAAAATGAATTCAGCGTGAACGTTTTAGCAATTTTAATGAATGATTTGTTGGCTTATCACATTTTGAGGAAAACCTTAATGGACAAAGATACTAGGAAATTTTAAGAGGAACATTAGCAAATGTTTTAGATGGATTACCCCTTAACATTCTGAGGGATTGCTATTACCAAATGGATGGAACATAAAACATGAGCTGTAGATCGGCAGCTAACAGAAATGTTCGAGGATAGATGGTGGGGTAATCAAGGACCAAATTTATTTTTATTTATGGGGCAAAATCAAGAGTAAAGTGTGTCTTATTCCTGTAAGAAGTAAAGAAGAGTTACTAGATCGCATTCATAATGCTTTTCGTAATATTGATCCTGAGGAAACTAGGAGGGCAACTCATCATGTTCGTATACGAGCTGTCAAGTGTATCGAGCAAAATGGGGCCCATATTGAACATTTACTCAGATCGTGAATTAGTTTTCTCCTAAGTTATTTGCTATCGTATTCGTATTAATGTAATTATTTTCGATGATTTGTTATCGCTTAGTTCCTACAATTTTTATTCATCCGAATCGTAGAAAATTGCTTCTAATGCTTCGAAATTTTATTTACTCATAGACGGTAAATTTGGAAATTGGTTATTGAATGCCTGCAATTTCTACCCACTACTTTTTGACATTCTAAAATGAATTAAAAAAGATTAAATATATTTTCGTTTGAATAACCAGTGGTTTTATTCCAAATGTGTTGTATTTTTTGGATATTTTCAATCTGAAATAACGACAATTCTTGTTGAAATATCAAATTCGAATGAACGAAGTGACAAGTACATTAATTTTAGGCACCTGTCAGGTGAGCGTAGCCAGTTCAGCTACTTGATTCAAATATTTCAAAGCATTCTCTGTTAGTTCTTGCAAAATCATCAAAATTCAATATATTTCCAAATTATTTCGGAACTATAAGAGATGGGTTTAGTACATGCTGATACAATTCCATCTGAAATTTGACGCTTCATCGGATGGCGATATAAAAAGTGGCACGTGCAATTTGAAAAAATTGAGTTATCGCTGTTTGAAAGGGGCCAAATTGAAAAAATCATACAAAACAACGCAATAAACATTTGACGTGTGTAGATAGCTTAAAAAATTCCTTGTTCCTTCTTCAATCCACCAAAGTAAAAATTGTGTCTGTAGTGCAAAAGATCTACGAGCTACAATTTTTAAATGTTCCTCATAAATCGAGTTTATAACAGATATAACTGAATCTGTCAAAAGTTTTGACAGGTAAGTGCCAACAACTGGGGTATTTTATGCCTTGCTCTAATGTCGGTTCTAGATGTATAATAAAAGAGGTAGGTTGCAATTTGAACTAACAAAGTGATGACCCACTTCCGGTATAACCGGAAATGGTATCACTTCGAAAATATTTCACTCCAATTGGAAATCGCTAGTTATGGCCGCGTATAAAATTTCAGCTTAATATTGTAATTGGAACTTAAAAAGTTTTTAACGGACGGTCCCGGTGGATATCCCTGTCTATATATCTATATATATGGAGATCCAACGAAAACTCAACACCTCGATTTTCCGGTTTTAATACGAAAATATGGAGAATCTCTCGGACCCTTCGATTTCTGATTCGAGTAGGAACAACTTTTCCGATTCTTTTATCCCCGTTGCTTCAATTCCTTCAACCCCATAGTTTGAAGGACTGGTGAGATACTTCATTTTGAAACCAGTACTATCTAACACTAAATTTTCGCTCCAAAATTTTCATCGTTATTGAAATGGCAGCTTAAAAAAAAAAGACTACTTACTTTTGTGATTAGTTGTTTTTTAAGTGCTGAAAATGGACACCATTCACTTTCATGCATGAAAGACGGCTGGTATATGGCTAGCTTATGTTGAATTTACCTCGAGGTATTCAATGTTTATTTATTTGATAATTTTTCGTTCGAAAAATTAGAGAGACCATGTGTTTGATTTACCTTAGTCACTTGTTAGTCTATCGTGAATTTTCAGGAACGTGCCCTAGCGATTGTAAATTTGTAGTAGGATTAAAATTGTGTATGCCGTAGAAGAAAGGGTGGAAATGATGAAACTATTTTTTGGAAATAACGACTCGGCGCGATTAATTGCGGCTTTATTTAACGAACGACATCCTGAAATAAATGAATCCGCTGCTTACGTTGTGCAACTGGTTGCTAAATTTAACGCTACTGGTTCATTCGGCAACAAATCGAGGGTGTATAAAGGAGACTAAGCGAGAGAAGTGGCTATCTTATGTCACGTAACGATGGATCCGACCCTTAGTACTAGGAAATTGTCCAATGTGTCTGATGCTTCACGCACAACGATCATGAGAATTTTAAGAAAACATGAGTTTCATCCTTTTAAGATACGATTGGTTCAGGAACTAAATGAGGATGATTTTGATTGCCGACTCATGTTCTGTGAAGTGGTAAGTGAAATTATTGACAATAATCCAAACTTCATGTAATATCTGTTTTTCGGATGAGTACTCATTTTACCCTAACGGCACTAGAAACAGACATAACTGTCGGTACTGGTCAGATAAAATTCAAGATTATTTCGAGGAGAGCCTACTCAGCATCCCTAAAAGTTAAATGTTTATGTGTATGTAACGTGTATTTATGGAAATCACATCATCGGCCTTTTTTATACCAGCTAATAATACTGGTTCATTCAGAACTATTACAGAAGGCTATTTATCCAGCCCTCGTGCAAGTATTGGAGAATGAAGAAGACCATTATCATTTCTCAACAAGATGGCGCACCACCTAATTTCGTTCATCCTTCTTAGATGAAAATTTTCCTCAGGTCTGGATTGGAAGAAGGGAACATATTGAGTCGCCACTCAAATCACCTGATCTGGCGCCAATGGACTTTTTCTATGGGGTCACCTGAAATCTGAGATTTAAGCTACCCAACCTGAGTCGAGTTACTGGATAATTTGCGAATTCGGATTATTAATGAATGCCGTCAAATTGAACCAGAAATGTTGAGTTATGTACGTGAACGATTTGAGCAAAACTTATTTTACTGCATGAAAGAGAATGCTTTCCATTTTCAGCACTTAATAAACTAATCACAACAGTTAGTAGTCTTCCACTTTTTAGCTGCCATTTGATAAAAAATTTGAAACAAAAATTCTCACGAATAACTTTCAGGATTACATCCAACATTTAACTATTGATATAAGATGAGAAAGTTCGATATCAAGGAATAGAGCCACCCCAAGATCACTAGATCTCAATTTACTGAGCCTTTATGTTTGGGGAATTATAAAAAAAACAGTCATGTTTTTCCATCAAATTGAAAGCCTCTGCTACAACCTAGGGACCGAAATAAAAACGTAGACCACCTGTACATAATATCTCAATACCAGATGAAACGCGAAATTAATCGCTATATGTGTAAACACATAGATGATTTTTATTCCGGGAGCATACTTCCATCTTAAATATCTCCCATGATCATCATCAACCATGGTCACAATAGTAATGATACAATCTATTCGGATATCATGAATAGGCGCAAGAGATAGAGGTTTCGTTCTCGTTCCATAATTCTATGGGATTGCACTCTTACTATTCTGATTGAATTTTTCTCCTAAATAAAAGTCAAGAAACCAAGCTCTTACACCTGGGTTGCTCAAACGTTCGATCGCGAGTGCTTTTTGAGTAGATCTCGAGAAGAAAAAAAATTGTAATAAGTAGGTAACTGAACTACAAAAATCTATTACGTAATAAAATAATACTCTGCTAGCGGCAAAAGGCGGCTTCATCGAAGCAACGCGCCGTACTTGTCAAAGAAAAGCTGCGTTTTGTATTCTTGCCGCTTTTCTACAAATTTCGGGCGGAGCGTTTGACGGGAACATTCGAGACTTTCGGTCACGCCGATATAAATGTTGCGCCTGCAGGAATTGGAGTCATTCTGAATTGTAACATGAAGGCAATACTACGTCGATACAAAGTTTATTATTAAATAGTACAAAATGAATACAGCGAAGAAATCTGAAACGTATCATTTTAATAAAGATTGGGAAGAAGAATTTTTCTATTGTATGGTGAAGGGTAACTGCATTTGTCTTATTTGTCGTGCTACAGTTGCTATACCTAAGCGTGGTAACTTAGAGAGGCATCATAAAACGGTTCATAAAAACTATGAAAATGATTTTCCGCCACAGAGTGAATTAAGAAAACGAAAAGTACGTGATTTGATATCTTATTTGAAAAAAGAACGAACCATGTTCACAAGACCAGCCAAAAAATCAAAAGCTGCTACGATCGCGTCATTTAAAATATCTCACATATTTGCGAAAGGCCAGAAACCATTCGAAGATGGATCGGTTGTGAAGGAAGCATTCAGTGAAGGGGGTGAGACTTTATTGTGAGATTTTAAAAATAAACAAAAATGAGGTCTGCCATTAGAGAACTTCAGTTATCTCGTCCGTCTGTCACAAGGCGTATTGAAGTAATGAGTTAGGACATGGCATATAAATTAAGACATGATATCATGAAATGTACATACTTTTCTTTACAGTTCGACGAATCCAACGATATGACAGACACTGCCCAGCTGTATATTTTTATTCAAATGGTATTCAATGACACGTTGGTTAAGGAAGAATTTTTGACAATCATTCCACTGAAGGAAAGACCCGTCGCGAAGATATAATGACGTTTTCTTCAATACTGTAAAAAACTACAAGCTACCAATATATAAATTATTGTGCATTACAACCGATGGAGTACCAGCAATGACTGGAAACAAAAACGGTTTTGTGGCATTGTATCGAGCTAATAAGATTTCTTTTAATTTTATTAATTCCATTGCATTATACATCAATAAAATTTGTGTTCAGAAGTTTTGAACACGGAGGAAATTATGGGCATTGCAACAAGAATTGTGAATTCCATCCGTGAACGTAACTTGCAACGGCGGCTCTTTAAAATTGCTGTTGGAAGATAGGGAGTCAGCTGAACACACTGATTTAGTTCTTCACACGAACGTCAGTTGGTCGAATCGAAGAAAATTCCTAGAAAGATTTCAAGAGTTATTGCCCGAAATAACAGCTTTTCTAGACGGAGAAGGTGGTGACACTCACGATATTGAAAAACGAAATATGGCTGACTAAGTTGGCATTTTTGACTGACATCACAATGCAATTGAACACCCTTAACTTGGAGCTTCAAGGTGAAGGGACAATTATTATTGAGATGATTAGCGCAGTAAACCTATTCAAAAGTAAATTGCAACTTATGATAGATCTACTAGAAAGAAAGGATCTGAAACATTTTCCGTCTTTGTAAGCAAGGATTCGTCTGTTGAATTATGATACGTTTGAAGCTGAATTATCAAATATTTTGGTACAATTCGAAATGCCTTTTATGATTGCAGTAAATTGGCAAATGTAGCACCATTCACGAGTAATCCTTTTTCATGTAAAAACATTGAGGAATTAGCTACTGAAATAGCAATTCAGTTTGATATGGACTCATGATCTGTTGAAAATGAGTTGGTCCAGATTATATCAGATAAACATCTCAAAGCTACAATATCTGATACAAATTTGTTGTGCGAGTCGTCATTTTCTGAAATGAAGTTAATTAAGACAAAATATCGCAATTAACTAACTGACGATCATATTTCATCATGCTTGCGACCAGCACTCAGAAGTTACGTACTATATTATGAAAAGTATGATGAGGACATGCAGTGCCACGCTTCATCACCGAAAGTCACTGCTTAGTTAAGTTTAACACCTTATGTAACTCTTTTGTTTTGTAACAACCAATAAACTCGCAATTTTGAATAACTATGAATTTTTTCATTGATATTATAGAGAAGAACCTAACTGAACCTAGACTAAAATAATGTATATTGTACTAAAAGCTAATATCTATATATGCTACGGTACACCCTACCTCGGTAGGTAGGTACATAGGGTGTATCGTGTATGTACGACAACCCTGCATCACACATACTTGCAGCCTCTCAGAGTCACCAGCAGTTCAAGTTTGAGCACCCCTGTCTTGCACCATTCAGCTCTACTCTCGCATGTAGATTCACAACAAGATAAATCCTTACGAAATTGAGAAAAAAAGGTATCCTGTCTTTCTTGCCTGCAATTTGGTAACCTGTTCAGTTGATGAACAAAAAACAGTGATGTACGACGAAGCAGTGTCCCATTTCAACCACTGTTTGAAATAGGCTACGATAAGTCATGGTAACTTGGATATAATAAGAAATAAACAAATTTTTAGAGATTCAAACTCAGACAAAAAATAGCTGTAAATTTGTGAAACATATTTTAATCGAAACATGAACATCCTTTTCTAAATAAAAATAAACAAAATTATGTCTTTTTTCCGATTTTTTCGAAAAATTTCCATATTTCGAACATTTCGGCAATCCGCATAATCAACAACTAATTCGAATTGCGGATATTGCACCGTAATTTTAAATAATAGCAAATATTTTCTGCGTATAATGTTTCATTCTCAGTCTTTCAAAAATTGCATTTCATGAACATACAATAGAACAATAACGCAGAATTTTAAAAAACGATTGGGTATAGTTACATGAGAATTAAAACCCTGCTTCCCTAGAGTGAATTGTTAGTTAACGCAAAAAGCCGCATGAAATGGCTCGTTGAAATTACAATGGTTGCATGATTCTATTACTCCATGTTATTCACATTCCTCTTTGTATTTTTTTTTCACTTGTCCAGACCGATCAACCCGACTGCTTGATTATTTAACTGCTGCATTCGCATAAAATGGTTCAAAGTCGCTATTACAGACTTCTTTGAAAATTACAGTTAATTGGAGGACGTTTGTCACACACAAGTTAACTCGTATGCATTGCTGACGCTGCTTAGTATCTAGCGAAGACTGATTGAATTTGCACACTATGTCTTTCTCAACCGTGAAAGACAGGTTTGATTTATGCATACTGAATCTCCTGGAAATAGTTCACTCTACTGTAGAAACCGTTTACGTTTCTACATAAAATTAATTCTAGTAGAATTCATTTTGGTTTATTTGAAAACACCGGCTGCGATAACTCTCATATTTCTCATTCGAAAACTGGTAGATGGTATTGATATATTTCAAATTGCATAAAACAATAATGTTCAAATTTTCACAATTATATTCACAAACTTATGACGCGTTTCATCATAGTGTAGCTTCATCACAAAATCTAACGAAAATTACTACAATGAAAAGGATTATATGCCTCAGATATTACATTGATAAGGCAGGTGCTCAGGTTTTTCTTTTTTTTTCAAGGTTATATTTAACTTGTAATGTTTGTATGTTTGTATGTTCGGATGAAATCTTACAACTCAATTTTAAGGTACTTGCCCTCAAATCATAATGCACTCCTACAACATAGATATCAAATAAAAGGGCTTGCCAAGAATAACTGAAATATAAAATTGAGGAAGAAAAATTCTTTGAAAACAAGCTTGTATTTAGATGCGCTGAAAAATATAAACTTTCACACTGAAACTTTTACTGTTAAGTTATAACGTCATTTCAAATTTAACACATTTATATATAGGGGTTTTACCCCGACGAGTTGCCCATATATCTGTTCATGCAATCAAACTGATTTCATGAAAAAATATAAATCCACCACCCGGTAATTAATACCATTGCCAGGCAATGATTATAATCAAAACATATCCTGGAGTAATTATATATTAGGATAACGTTAAATGTTATGAGAATATATCAATCTACCAGAATATATACATACTATAGCATCATCAGACAATGATATCAATGTACCAACGAGTAGTGTCAGAGGCTTTCTCCCCGGAAAAATCCAGTGTACGGACCTTAGTCAAGTAACACTGAATGTTACTCATTAATAGTTTCCTTTGTGTGAAGTGGTGAACAATCGAATAGAATACTGCTCTGAATATAAATATGACAAAATTGTCAGTTAATTATATTACATTTATATAAACAAATAAATAAAATATGAAATGAGATTCTGAGCAGTATAAACTAAAGAGAAAACCTATGACTCTACCTCATTATTATTTTCGGAAAGAAACCTACGAAGAATATTACAAGATTTGATGACTGTTATCTTTTGTAACTGTTCAAACAAATTTTCTTCAGACCCAAAATCTCAATACTTTTGTGAAGATTTCTAGGAATAACGTCTGTTGTAGAAATAATAATCGGTAGAATAAATATTTTCTTCATTTTCCACATTTTTTAATCTCGTCGCCAAGCATCATATATTTAGAAATTTTTCATTGTATTTATTTTGAATATTATGTGTGTCGGGTATAGCAATATCAATTATATATGTTATTTGATTCTGTTTATCATTAAGAACGATATCTGGTCTATTGTGTTTTACAGCTCTGTTGCACAGAATTGTTTTATCAAAATAAAGTTTATATTTGTCATTTTCACAAATAATCTCAGGTTCATATTTTTGAAATTTTTTCTTTTGGGAATTAGGTCATGTTTAATTCCTAGATTGAAGTGAATAATATTAGCGACGGCATTATGTCTTTCTAAATAATCTGTTGAAGCAAGGACTGAGCAAGATGATAATATATGAAAAACTGTTTCTGAAGAACAGAAACATCTACGGCAAGAATCATCTATATTTTGTTTGATGATATGTTTTCTATAATTCCTTGTGAAAACAACCTGGTCCTGGATCGCAATTGCCAAGCCTTCTGTTTCAGCAAACAATTCTCCAGATACTAACCATTTATTCGATGCAATTTCATCAATATAATCATTTTTCAATTCTTTAGGGTGCTTTCCGTGTAATTCCTTCTGCATCCAACTTTCTTTTTAGAATTATCATCAAATATATCAAAATCTACCTTTTGCATTGTCAAGTTCAGGGTGTAAGATTATAATCTGAAGCAACAAAATATCATGTAATTTAGACGTTCTCTGTTTACCATGAAAATGGGAACGTAGATGAAAAATCTGTTTACTATGAAGATTATTCAAATCAATTAATCCACGACCTCCAAGATGTCTAGGTAGTGTAACTCTCTGAACAGCTGACTTTGGGTGGTGCTTATGATATTTACAGAGCATTTTCCTCGTTTGACATTGTAATTCATTTAGATCAGTTTTAGACCATTTAATAATTCCAAAAGAAGATGTAAGAATAGGAACAGCATAGGAGTTGATAGCTCTGAAAAGGTTTTTACTAGTTAAATAACTCTTGATGATAATTCTTAGTCTTTTGTAATATGAACTTCTAATAATTTCTTTAGTGCTGCTATGGTTAATTGTCTTCTCTTGACAAAATCCAAGATATTTATATGTATCTCCTTGATGCATTGGCTCGATTTCGATATTGGAAATCTTTATATAATCAGAGGTGATCTTTCCTTTTTCAATAGAAAGATTTTTACATTTTGGAAGCCCAAATTTCATATGAATATCATTGGAATAGTTGAAAGTAATCTCAAGTAGACTTTTTAAATATATATATATATATATATATATATATATATATTTTTATATATATATATATATATATATATATATATATATATATATATATATATATATATATATATATATATATATATATTTGAATTGTGGAGGCCGTTACTTGATGTAGATCCATGATATAAATGAGATAAAAACACAAGTTTTAACTTTAATCTACACTTTATTTGAAAAAATTCGACGACGTTTCGCTGACACAGCAGCTTTATCAAGAATGAAAAACAGAATGAATAGTATGGTATTATAAACAAATCGTAGAACAAGTTGGATGAATAACAGGAAAATCCACACCGAGCCATTGTACAGTTAGTATGAAAGGTAATAAAACTAATTAAACAAGTTGAGTAGGGGTGAGTAATTCACATCTACCTGTTCATTCAAGAGCTTGTCCGAATGTTTGTATCTATTTATTTCTAATGCTTCTAGAAGATCAAATTTTGAACTTTTTGATTTTATATGTAATATGTCAAAGTTTTTATTGAATGAATGGTTTTCTTTCATTAGGTGGTTTGAATAATTTGAATCAGATTTATTTTATCGAAGCTACGTTTATGTTCAGATGTTCTTATGCCAAAACTCCCATAGGTCCTACTGATATAAATTTTATCACAAGAACCGCAATTGAGTTTATAGATTCCTGATTTACTTGATTTTTCAACACGAGATTTATTAATTTTAATATGTTTACCTAAGTTATTAGAAGTTCTGAAAGTTATATTAAGATTTTGTTTGACGAGAAAGGATTTAATATTTGTACTTGCAGAACCGCAGAATGTTAAACTGTTGAATATTTCATAGTCTTTATGAATAGGATATACTTCATTTATTGCTTTCTGATACAGTTTTTTACGAATGATTAGATCTATCATATCCGGATTATATGAATTATTTATGGCTATCTGTTTGATGATGTTTAAACATCCTATTTGGCGCCTATGAGTAAAACAAAATTTCGAAGGATTAGAAGCACTTTTTTGCAATTTGGAGGAACAAAATACATAGAAACTAGAAGAAAACCAATTCTCGAGGACGACGACAATCAAATTAATACGCTAGCGTATTTTCGTGCCAATCCACATGCGTCCATTAAGTCAGCATCAATGGATATTGGATTAAGTTATACTTCCATTCGAAGGATCCTTAAGAAACATAACATGCACCCGTATTCTTTTATCAGACTACAAAAATTGAAACCAACTGACCTTTCCTAGCGGCTAAATGTCTGTGAAAATTTATTAATTTAGCTTCAAGAGGATGAAACAATTCTGCAAAAAATTATATGGTCTAATGAAGCCAAGTTCCATGGAAGTGGAATAACCAACAGGAAAAAATCGACATTTTTGGGCCCCAGAAAATCCACATTTCATTGAGGTTATTGATTTCGAAAATAAATTCAGCGTGAACGTTTTTGCAATTTTAATGAATGATTTGTTGGCTTATCACATTTATGAGGAAAATCTGAATGGACAACGATACCTGGAAATTTTGAGAGGAACATTAGCAAATTTTTTAGATGGATTACCCCTTAACATTCTGAGGGATTGCTATTACCAAATGGATGGTGCACCACACATAAAACACTAGCTGTAGATCGGCAGCTAACAGAAATGTTCGAGGATAGATGGTGGGGTAATCAAGGACCAAATTTATGGCCACCGCGTTCTCCGGACCTGACGCCCCTTGATTTTTATTTATGGGGCAAAAGTAAGAGTGAAGTGTATCTTATTACAGTGAGAAGTAAAGAAGATTGCTAGATCGCACTCATAATGCTTTTCGTAATATTGATCCTGAGGAAATGGGCAACTCATCATGTTCGTATACGAGCTGTCAAGTGTATCGAGCAAAATGCGGCCCATATTGAACATTTGTTCAGATCATAAATTAGTTTTCCTCCTAAGATGTTTGCTATCATTCATTCATTTTAATGTAATTATCTTCGATGATTGGTTTTGCTTAGTTCCTACAATTTTTATTCATCCGAATTGTAGAAAATTGCTTCTAATGCTTCGAAATTTTATTTTACCCATAAACGGTAAATTTGGAAAATGGTTATTGGATTGCCTGCAATTTCTACCCACTACTTGACATTCTAAAATGAATTAAAAAAGATTAAATATATTTTCGTTTGAATAACCAGTGGTTTCATTCCAAATGTGTTGTATTTTTTGGATATTTTCAATCTGGAATAACGACAATTCTTGTTGCAATATCAAATTTGAATGAACGAAGTGACAAGTACATTAATTTTAGGCACCTGCCAGGTGAGCGTAGCCAGTTCAGCTACTTCGTTCAAATATTGCAAAGCATTCTCTGTTAGTTCTTGCAAAACCATCAAAATTCAATATATTCCCACATTATTTCGGAACTATAAGAGATGGGTATAGTACATGCTATTACAATTCCATCTGAAATTTGACGCTTTATCTGATGGCGATATATAAATTGGCACGTGCAATTTGAAAAAATTGAGTTATTGCTGTTTGAAAAAGGCCGAATTGAAAAATCATACAAAACAACGAAATAAACATTTGACATGTGTAGATCGCTTGAAGAATTCCTTGATCCTTCTTCTATCCACCCAAGCAAAAATTGTGTCTGTTGTGCAAAAGATCTACGAGCTACAATTTTTTTAAGTGTTCTTCAAAAATCGAGTTTATAACACAAATAATTAAATCTGTCAAAAGTTTTGAAAGATAAGTGCCAACATCTTGGGTATTTTATGCCTTTCTCAAATGTCGGTTCTAGATGTATAATAAAAAGGTAGATTGTCATTTGAAATAACAAAGTGATGACCCACTTCCGGTATAACCGTAAATGGTATCTCTTCGGAAATATTTCACTCCAATTGGAAATCGCTAGTTATGGCCGCGTATAAAATTTCAGCTTGATATTGTAATTGGAACTCAAAAAGTTTTTAACGGACGTTCCCGGTAGATATCCCTGTATATCGGCATTAATTATAGGACAAATCTTCAAAAATAACAGATACAAAGACAAATTTATCACTTACTGGGGGCGCTGTTACCACTACCAGATGCGTATCATCAATTTTTATAAATTTATTTTATGTGCAATTCAGATGCGGAAGTTGATAAGCGTTGTGCTCACAATCCAACAATGAAGAGAACCATTGTCCGAGAATTACGAATGTTTCTTCATCAGAACAACAATTTAGTAAATATGTTCAAAATATCATTGAATCTCATTAATTACGGATTTCTTTTGTTTGCTTTAAGTTTTTCTATACAAAACTTTGGGTCTTTTATTTATCAAATGAAACAGTACGAAGTCTGCCAGGTCAGCTAGTTAATAATAATTATTTCTCTATATTGTCAACAACCTTCCATATCAAACAATATATTTTCGTCAACCTACAACATTGCACGGTTCATATATTCATAATGGTGTAATCAGGACATCTATCATGTTCATGTAGGATTCTATTCATTAAATTTTTAATTTTAATTGGCGATTCCATCATATTTGATGTTTTAATCAACCGTTCTTAATGTTCCTTGTGTACTTCATCTGATTAATACTTACTCAACTCAACTTAATTCTATATTATAAATACCCCAATTCTAAACTTTTGCATAACCTATTCACATTTAAACGATTGGTTTATCACTTGGCAAAGGTTTCACAAATATTTATTAAAAATACTGGACAGATATTTCGGGTTGCTAGCCCATTATCAAGAGTAATACAATGCTAAATTCAAAATTTTCACTTATGTATAACGGCATTCACAACAGGAGGTAAATTGAAGTCTAGTAGGTCGTTACAAATTGGCTGGTTTTTCCTATGAGCGGACGTAAATTCAATAATTTCTTTGAGTACTTTTCATTCATTTGTGCACAAATTGCTTTCGATTCCTTTGTCAGATGTCGATTTTGAGAATGAAGTTCAAGTTTTCAAATTAATCGCTAAGAACCAAAATTAATTGATACATTAGTAAGACAAAAACCACATAAGCTTTTATAGCGGATCATTTATCCGTTGCATCTATCCTAACCTAACCTAACCTATTCGGATACCCTGATTCATAACAGATGTCATTCTTGCACAGCTATTTTGCATCTTCTGGATTCTGTAGCTGTCATGTTACATGATACAAGGTGTCCATATAGTTGAACTGCAGTGAGACAAGACTTTCACCCGAATTATTTTTATTTTTCTAGCTAGAAAGTCTTTATAACCATTAATAATTTTCAGAATCAGAAAGATCTGTCTTATCAACTGACTTAATGTACCGAAAATCTCAACTGATTATACAAAATCAATCCCAAACTCTTAACTCCACACCATCCCTCCAATGAAACCTTGATATCACCTGTCAACAGCTACCTAACCGTCCCATTAGCAAACACTATCACCAGCGATTTTGATGGATTGAATTTCAAGGCATGCTTTTTTGCACCCTTCCCGATAAATTTTAGATTTTTATTGATAGAAGCCACCGCCTTGGCAGTGCATTATCTTGAGAAGGAATAAGACAGTTGTATAAAAATATGTTTACTTAGGATATAGAAACTGAGAATTCAGTTAATTTTTAAATTTAACTTTAAACAAAATTAACTTCAGATATGATTTTTCCATTTTCCACAAACTATTCCATACTAATATTACCATTCCTAAACTTCCACACATTCACCTGAACATATGACATGCTGATGATACATAGCATTTAATATTATAAAACAAATGTCGGTCAATAATTCTTATAACTCTAGTAAAATTAATATGCTTTCTCGGGAACAGTTTCAAAATACAATCCTAGAATTTTTTCCTAGTATCAAAGAGACCAATCAAAAATAAAATATATTAAACAAAAATCATCGAATCAGATTATAAAGAAATGCCTACCACAAAATTATCGTCCAATCGTATTGTTGCCATTTATGTCCAAAGTCATCGAATGAGTGATGAACCAATGATGGACAATACGGTTTCAATAGAAAACGATCAAGTGATGACCCTCTTGCATCCGTCACATTTGTGAACATCAACAATCGAAAAGATTGGCGAATCAAGGGCCATTGCTCTTGATATCTCAAAGTACTTCGACTAGGTTTGTCATGCAGCCTCGATGAACAAAAACTATATGGACTTACCGAAAATTTGCGTGACTGGATTAGTAGCTTTCTCGTCAGTATATCGGTCTGGGTAGTAGTTGATGGTGTAACGAGATAATCTTTTAAGTTTAATTCAGAAGAACCGCCATACTCTTGCCAGCTTTTTTTCTGTTGCTGATTAATGATCTACTCTACTCTACAGAAAACAAATTATTTATTATTTAGGTTTGCGGACGACTGTACTCTGGTATCCTCATTTTTTAGTCAGCGTCCTTCAACTGCTGAGAAGTCACATCAACGAAGATACCAACAGAGCATGTCTGTGAATTCAGTCTTGTAGAAGATATCAGAACGGGGCCGGTGGAACTTGGGTAACGCGAAAAAGACATCGAATTTCCTAAGAAAGATCATGCATCTACTTGGCGTCACAGTTAACACCTGAGTTTACTGGCATGACTATGTGTCAGTCAATGTCACATCAGCTAAACTCTGTTTTCTTTTTAGGGCTAAGTAGTACTTCACAACATCACAGCTTTTGATTTGATACAAAGCATAAGTGCAACCGGGTCTGGAATACTGTTCCCATGTGTAAGGCTCTGCACCTAAACATCCATTACATTTATAGATTTTTGTCCAGAAGAGCAGTGCGCCTCATCGACCACCCGGAGATCACGCGTGATCTCCAGCATCTCGCTCAAAGGCGGCTGATCGTGATCTCTCCTACAGGTATTTCCATGGGGAATGCTCTGAAGAACTGAAAGTCTTGGTTTCAGAAACAATTCAGTTCCACATGAAAACCAGGCTCGCGAAAAACTCTCATTTGCAAACGAACCGACTAGCTATGCCACGTACCTCTATAAAAATTCTTTTGTGTACAACTGGACAGGGTTATTGTGCTGAGGAACTCGGTTCCATCGAACACCCTGGACGGCCACACCTTTGGTTTGGCCGTCACCGTCTCTCCTCCCAAGAATTAAGAATAAAAGAAAAATTCTCAGATTTCACTTAAACTCAAATTTCCAATAAAGGTTACAAAAGCAAGAGACTAGATTTATTAGAATTCAAAATTGGTGGACAAACAGTCTACCAATAACCAACGACTAGCTAGATTCCTGTTTATTATCTCATCTATTACTTAGACACAAATGACATTGTAATATTTTAATTATTACTCAGTTCTTGAAAATAGAGCAAAACCCAAAACATATATCAAACATATTTTCATTCGTTGTATTTTGTGAAACTTATGCCTTGTGTTTTTTCTTGAATTGTTCAATCATCGATGTGTAAAATATAGATAGATAGATAGATATCATTTTTAGAGTGAGGGCTGCCTAGCAGCCCGACCACTGCGGTTTGTGACACACTCTGTCCTAAATTTCATCCACTAGCTCCATCACTCGTAAAGAATACGAGTTTCCTGTAGAGAGCTTAATAAGCTCAGTCAGCTTCAGTTTCCAGAATCCAAGTTCTTCTATCCTGACCCTGGGTCCAACTGGGCACTCGCAAAACATGTTCCATTGATTATATATCTTCTTCACATAGCCTACATAAAGGATCAACAATGAATACTAATTTATTTAGGTGTTTCCTAAGGCGACAGTGCCCCGTTAGTATTGCAGTTGAAACTCTCAGTTCCAACCTAGAGAGTTTAAGCCAGGCCTTGGCTTTTGCAGTGGAAGGTCCACTGATGGCACGTCGAGCGTGTCTGAGACCTGAGAGGCTCATCTGAAGCTCACGTACCCAGCTATCGGCTGTTTTCCATCCTTGCAGTTTCTAGGGGAATTCCAAGATTAGGCCCCGGACCCATGAACTCCAGGTTAGTTCCTCGAGCAGCCAATGACTCCGCCTTCTCATTTCCCTCAATGCCCGTGTGACCAGGAACCTATATAAGGCAAAGCCTGCTCCGCTCTCTTAGTTTCGCAAAGCTAGAGCAGACATTCCTGCACCATAAGTGACGTACAGGTATCGGTTGCCAATGCTTTCAGTGCAGCTTGGCTATCGGTGAGGATATTTATAGACCTATTTGTTAATCCCCATGCAAGCAAAATGTTTTCACAGTGGTCAATGACGAATATTTCTGCTTGATAGACAGTCTCATGTCCACCAAGGTAGATCAACTGTTCCTCGGTGGCACCTCGACCGTAGACACCAGCTCCAACAACTTTTCCATTTTTTGTAACAACAGGGACCCTCAAGTAGACGGTCCTTGGAGCTGATCCATTCCTGTCTATCGGGAATGATGATCTGGAATGGCCTCACCATGTTGGTTTTAGGTGTTGCTACCTCATACTCAGCACTTTATTGTCCTCGAATTCAGTCTGTAAAGCTCAGGTACAAAGCCGAAGTTACCCGCTTCATTACGGGAAAGATGATGGAATCTGCAGAAAGCCATTCTAGCCACTCCTCTTTTAACCAGATCAAGAGGGGCAAGGCCAAATATCAGTTCCATGGCAGCAGTGGGTATAGAGCGGAAGGCTCCATTAATCATCATGCAGACTGTTCTCTGTAATTTAGAGAGCTTAAGTTGGAATTGCTTCTTGAGACTGCACTCCCACCAAGCAATGCAAAAACAAATATCCTCCTATTCCCAGTAAATGGTACCAAAAGGGTTTTGTGGGGGTTTATGCTAAGTTTCTCTCTTTCACACCATCCCTGAATTGCAGACATAGCCTCTTGAAGTTTGCCGGAAACATCGCTATCATCTCTGACAGCCAGAATGACTATATCATCAGGGAATGCTTGTACATAGACATCGAGTGCACCAATTATTGCCAGAAGGTCATCAACTTGCAATGACCACAACAGTTGGGATAGTTCTCCTCCCTGTGGACAGCCACTGCCAGCCACAAAAGTGACTAGTTCCCCTTTCCATGAAATGATGATCACTCTGGCATTTAGCATGTTTCTAATCCATTCCGCAATGATATTTGGTACTCTTCTGGCTCTCGCAGTCCCACACCGAGAGTCAGTGGGGGCCACATTAAACGACCTTCAATGTCCATGAAGGCTGCAGTCCATAGACTATGTGATCCTACCGACTAAGTTGTTAAGTGCCATATCGGTTGATTGATTGATTTTTTGATAGGCGTATTGATGTTCACTCAGAGGCCTCAGCGATAACACCTCGGTCCTGATGTATCCATCTAACACCTTCTCCAGAGTTTTCAAAACAAAAGACGTAAGACTTATCAGTCTAAATGACTTAGGTTGTGAGTAAGATTTACCCACCTTAGGGATGTTAGCAACCCTGACTCTTCGCCAGCTGGCCGGGACAACATTTCAGGCAAGACTGGATCGGAAGAGCCTAATGAGGCATAGGAAGAGGACATCCACCCCTGTTGTAAAATAAAACTTGATTGGTTGTCGCACTTGAATGCATGAAACTTCATCCTCTGAAATAATTTCTCAGAAATTTCGAAAAGTACAAATCTCTGCAAGGCGCATCATAAGTTTCATCTAGCGGAAATGACCTAGAAATCCCTTGTCGTTTGAAGTATCGAAATAATGATCGTTGAAAATTGTAGTATATTATTTTCACGGAGTAGTGTTGCTATTTCTGGATACATAAATAACAACCCTTACATTCTTAGGCACAACAGTAAAAAAACACTTTCCCTCGCTCGATAAAGCAAGTAATTCGAGGGTGACCGCCTGGACTCTTAAGGTCCTTCGGGACACAAGATATACGGACGTAAAGTTAAGCACAGATAACGTTCATAAATGAAAACGAAATACAGTTTCGTCTAATTCGATTCAATCTCAGATACGAGACGAAACGAAGATATTATGAGCCACACTTTCGGATATACCTCCCCTTCCGGATGAAAAATCTTGGAGATGCCATACTTTGTGCCAAATTCAAATCAAAGAAATGAGTCGTGAAGTAAAAATCTGCTGATGTTCGAAAGGCACCCCCGTAGAGAATTCCGGTCAGCTTGCGCTGTCATAAAAAGAACGGGAAGGTCCAAATGATCCAGAACTAATTCGATATTTTTGACTCGATACTGAACGGCAGTTGGGGAAAACAGCCAGAATTGGACTCTTAAAAATCTCGCCGAATTGAAGATAATAAATCGCTCCAGAATCTGGAGATTAAATCTGGAGTATGGGATTGTCTCCTGCCGCCAGTTTGAAAGGATAATATAATCAATCAAAGGGTTTCTTTTGTTTGAGAAAATATACAGGTTCCAGGTTGCTCCATTCTAGTCGCGTTTCAAAGATAGCAAGATATAGTAGTGATATTAATATCGTTGGTCTCAAATTTTTCCGCACAAATCGTCTGATGAAATCATTATAAATATACCAAACTTTATTCAAAATTCTATTTTGCGTCTTTCCATCAATAATAAAATAAACTGTAGTGTAGTAACTACACACAACCAAATTTATATGGAATCACCCGATATTTTGAATATTACCTCAGGAATTTTATAAAGTTCAATGAATTGTTATAATTGCTGTTTTTTGAGATATTTCAATTGAAAAAGAAATAAATAAACTCAGTAGCTTGTATCACCTCCTCTTGTCCTTATACAAGTGTGAATCCGTCTAGGCATGCTTTGGATTTGGTTTTCGACCTCCTCCGGGTGATATTCTGCCACTCTTCTGTGGCGGCTTAGATGAGCTGTTGTGGGGTTCTTGGATTATCCTAATAACAATGAATTTCGCAGATCACGAAGAGACTTCATAAATTTCGGCTCTCTTCGAAAAGACTGATTTTTTCGAAATCTGTTCTAACTTATTTTGAGACTCAACCACAGTCAACGATAAATTGCGGTCGAAGAGAATCGGAAATATCATTGTACACATTCAGAAAATCCTCAGTGTCCAATCATTGCCTCCAGAAGATTTTCCGAGAAAAATCGATTTTTGAGAAACAACATTAGTTAATTTGTAAGACGATGCACAATTTTTGAAAGGAATAACGTATGTCACAAAAGTCTTGGGAAAAAATTCGAATAGATAAATTAATTACTGAAAAAACCTTATTGAATTGATTATATCATTAGGATTTCACCTCTAGTCTAAACTCTATAAAATCATATTTAAAGGATTGATAGGGGCCCGTTCTGCTCAATGACGCGCAGTTTTCTCCGAACACCTCCCATCAGTCTTTCAACGACATCCACATCGATTTCTTGTATCTTTTGAAAGATTATCTGTCTCAAACCTTCTTCGTTTCGGGCTTCCCATCCATTGCCATGGACTTTTCTTGTCAGTAAACCCCAAAAATCTTCGATTGGTCTTGCTTGTGGAACGTTTGAGGGGTTATCTCCGCGAGGTTCAAATGGGATGTATTAACCTCTAACCAATCTCTCGTAACCCGCGCCAAGTCTGGCCAACACATTATTTCGTCATCAGCGTGATTGCTATTGATGAAATCTAACAATTGTGGGAGACATCTTCCAGTATATAGGTTTGCATCAACAGCTTCGCCTCTCACATGCCCTACATATGGTCTTGAAACCCCAGCTGCAGAAGTAGCACACCAAACCAGAACCTTGTCTTCAAATTTTTTCTTTGTTTTGAATTTTACTTCGTTTGGACAGTCTTCTATGTTATTTGTATTGAAACCAGCATCACAGTTGATGTCAGAATGGGATGATGTAAAATATTTTTCATCATCCAAAATTATGGTTCTGTCATTTGCGAACTGAATTCTTCTTAAAGTGCGGCAACATCTGGGGATATTTTTCAATTGATTCTGGGTGTATTTTGGACACTTACGCCTTTTATGATATTAACATTCCGCATTCAGTAATACTCGCCTAATTGTCTCCATGAGAAGTACGAAATCTTCTGGATGATTTTCGTAATGATGTTCCTACTGTGTCCCTTGCTCGGTCTAAGAGCCTGTTTTAACGGATTTCATTCAGAGCCTTCGGTCTACCACTTTTTGGCAAATTCAAGCATGATATTCCTTGCTCACATTCACTAATTACCCGATAAATAGTTGTGTTAGAAATATTCTGACCACGAAAAATGTTGATGATTTCACGCTTAGGAACTCGCCCAACTAAATTGTAAATACTTCTTCGAAGTTCTAATTTGTAACCCATTTTAGAGAACTTATTCAGACTTTTGACAGAAGGAGCACTCAATATTAATCATAAATGACATATGTTAGTATAGATCGATGGTTCGAAATTTTCAAGAAACGGGATTAAAAATACGATAAACGAACTTTTTTAGACAACTCAGAATCCAGACTCTGGAAACTGGACATCAGAACTAATTCAGCTTCAATATATTTGCTTTAATGATGAATGGTCAGATAGGGATTTGTCATATATGACAAAAATGTGACTTCTAACAAATATAAGAATATTTCAAGACCATTCGAAAATACTTTGCCTCTGGCTACGAAGCTATATCGTTGGTTCCAACTTGACGGTGCTTCTGTGCATTCAACTGGACAAAGTAGTAAAAAGTGACCCAGCAATTGACTTTCGAGCTCTCCCAACATAACTCCCCTAAATTTTCATTTATGGCTAACAGTTGAAAACAAGATTTATACTACTCTTGTGAATATTAGAGAGAAGTTGAAGAATTGCGTTATGGAAGCACCGTCCAATCCCAATCCTAATCCTAACATAATTAGTACAAGCAGCACAATTTCTTCGAACGCAGAACTCCAAAATGTTTGAAAGAAAACTGCCAGCTGTTTGTACAATTCCTTCAAAATAAGTAGTGAGAATGATATTCGTTTTTATCAATCATTACCGTCCAGTCCATTTAGCATAATTGAGAAAACAACATTTCTAATTAACCCAGGAATAGGCGAACCTGTTACACCACATAAGTGGGCGCCTAGGAAGAGTTGAGGTGTCTGTTTACTCGCTTCTTGAAGAGGGCCAAATTGTGGGATGTTGGAAAGATGTTGGACGGAAGCGAGTTCCACAACTCACCGGCCCTGTAAACAAAGGAATTTTTATAGAGAGAGGATCAAGGGGTCGTTAAATATACCGCCATATGATGAGAAATCCTTGCCAGCCTAGTATTGCGGCAAAACATGTGTTTTCCCGGAACAAGGTCTTTCAGCTCCTTGGAGCAACTTCCGTGGAAGTATCTGTGAAACAGAGAAAGGTCAGCAACTTGTCTTCTGAGAGCCAGCGGTTATATTCCTTCCTTCTACAGAGGCATGGTATACCTTCCTTTCGAAATGTAACAGTTTTTGGATTCTTAGTTTTCGCGTTCTAACTCCCACTGTTATTAGAGTGGGAACCATGCACTTTCGATGATCACTTGGTCTATTGCAAATGTTTCTAAAACATTTTTATTGTTTCGTTTTCAATACATTGTAAGATTTAATATTGTTTGGGACTTGGGCCAGATGCCAAAAACAATGAAGTTGCTCTTGCAAGCATAGACCTCTTTTTTCAAACTCTACGAGAAAAAGCATCCGCACAAAAACCTTGGTTTACTTAAGACTGTCCAAAAGCTGCCACTATTAGAAACAGAGCTCATTAAAATTGGATGAAAAACCCAACATATGATAATAAAGCTGAATACTAATTGATACAGTTAAAACCTACTTCAATGAAAGAGTTAAGAATAGAGTCTTCGAGCAGACCAGTGGAACTAACATGTTCTGGTCTACAGGGAAGGCAGTCAGCACCAACTTTTGCAAGTCATCCTTCTCACCTTCCATTAGAGAAGACGGTTTTATCGCATCAGCACCTGGAGCAAAAAGGTTTTCGCCAAATTCTGTTTTAGATACAACGAATGCCACCAACCATTCCACATGATCAATCGACTATGTCCGAAGTAAAGTTCAGAGCGCGTACGATATGGCGCTTTTTTCAACAGCTGAATTGCGAAAAAGCAGTGGGTCTTGATCGAACACCGTCAACAAGTAATATGCTCTAAAGTTAGCATCTGTAATAAATCGATTTCAAAGAAAGGGAAGAAATTCCTACCACAAAATTACAGTCGAACCACATCATTGCCATTATGTCGAACGTGATAAAAAGAGTGATAAAAGATGAGCTCATAAAATATATCCACATGCAGGCTATCATCAATGATCAACAATATGGTTGTCGTAGACTACGAAAAACTGGTGACCTCCTTGCATATGTTACGCATTTGTGGACATCAACAATCTAACAACTTGGTGAATCAAGAGCCATTGTTCTTGATTTCTCAAAGACATTCGACAGGGTTTGGCACGTAGCCTTGATGAACAAACCAATTACATATGGACTTCCCGGAAAAGTGTGTAACTGGATTAGAAGCTTTCCCGTCAGTAGATCGATTCAGGTAGTGGTTGATGGTGTTACGAGTGAATCTTTTCAGGTTAATGCAAGAGAACCGCAAGGCTTAATACTCTCGTCAACTTATTTTTTGTTGCAGATTAATGATCTGCTCCACCCCACCAAAACAGAATATTTAGATTCGCGGAAGGCTGTACCCTGGTGCCCTCATTTCTTAGTCCTCATCCTCAGTCACAGCTGAGGAGACACACCGATATAAGAACCAACAGATCAAATCACTGAATAAAACTAGGAAAAGATATCATAGTAGGGCCAGTTTTGACGCGAACATGACGAAATCAACAATGTCCTCCAGAGTAGTCAATGCTGGAGATTCTCCGCAAATCATGCAATGGCATCGAATTTGCTCAGAAACAAACATGCACATTCAACACCAGAGTTCAGTGGCATGACCATGTGTGAGCAAATGCCAAATCTGCTTCTGCTAAACTCAGTTTTCTTCTCAGAGCTAAGCAGTACTTCACGCCATCGCAGCTGATGCTTTAATACAAGGCACAGGTACGACCTAGTCTGGAGAACTGTTTCCATGTGTTGGACTTCGCACCCATAATATTCATTGCATCTCTTGGAGAGCAGTGATCCTCATTAAACACTCGGATGTCACGAGTGATCTTCAATCTCTCCCTCAAGATCTGCATCTTTTCTTACAAATAATCACATGGTAAATGCTCTGAACAACTGAAAGACTTGAACCAATTTCAAATAAAGACCAGGCTTGCGGAAAACTTTCAACAGCGGATGGTCCAACTAGCACAGCTACGTACCACTCTCTATAAAAATTCTTTTGTTTGCAGAGCTAGTGTGCTGTGGAACTCGCTTAAATGAAATATCTTTCTGATAACTTACTTCTTGATCTTCTTCAAGAACCGAATGAACACACACATCAAATCATCTTTGTCGGCTACAGCTGAGAAATGATAAGCATCGCTTGCTCAAAACTGTTGAGAATAAAAAAAGAACAGGAGTGGATATTTCCATTCATATATTGAAATTGCCAAGGCTACTTAGTGATTCAAAACCTTCAAGACAAATAAAGCAGCCATATGAGAAATAATCAAATTAAGTATTAATATTCCAACTGTATATATAGCACGGAACGTATTATCAACAATTGAAGAAATGTAATTGATCAATTATGATCTCTAAATTAATTGAAGAGAAAATAACAAGGATATATAACAACCCTTGCCTCCAGTTTTCATTTGAGGGGATGACTCAAAATAATATTTCTGATTCTTTTTTCCTTTTCTATACACCCTCCAGCCAGCGCCCTTAACGAAGACGTCAAAAACATAAGATAGAAATTCGGTCCATTCATGCTGATCCAGAAATGTATGCCTTATCAAATATATATCTGGGAATAAACATCACATAATCAGATTGATTCGAACCCTTCCAGGGAAAATAGTGCACGATCCATATTATACTAGCACAGCGCAAATTTTATTGCTTAGATTGAAGAGGCACAACGTGACATGTTCCCGGAGATAATAGCGAGAACAAAGGGCACCGGAGTAATTATATGCTTTTGTAAAATAGGCTGGACGGAAGACATGTTAGCTGTAAGCTATTAACTGACTCGGTCGTGGGGGAGATAGGATTCGTGAAGTATTGGGTCATCATTTAGCCCCCTGGCGACTGCGTAATGAACTAATGGTCCATGTTGCTTCCGGTTATCTCCCGTGTCGCCCGCTCTATCCCTATCTGGTCCCCTGATAAAATGGCTATCAGCTTCATTTGTATTGTTGTGTATGACCCTTGTACACACTTTAACGATCGATATTAGAGCTTTCTTTATTTTATACGGAGCTCATACATTAACCGGGTCTTCCTTTCTGAATGGAATGCATTAGTGACGAATGTTTCCAGAACCTGAACTGACATAGTCAATCATTGAACTTCAGAAATTATTCATACGTTTGTTGTCTGCTTCTTTTCGTGAAATGGATGTGTTTTTTTGTAAGAATATAAAAGTTAATATTCTCTTTGGTCCAATTATTGATAAAATTTATATGACAAACGACAACTTTGAGTCAAAATTGAATGTCTTTGTGGAACACTCTGTTCAAAGGCACTTTATTTCACTGAACTTATAAATGTTGTCCCAAGATCTACTAAACAATCAAATTGAATTTTAGTTCCAAAATAATCTGTTTGAAAGTATAAAACATTAACTTGAACATCGCAAATTACAATTATACTTCAACATTTGAAATTGAGAGGTTCCACTTGAAAAAATCCATAATCAAATCATACAAATGAACTCAGTTCATGAGTTTTACTAAAAATTTAATACTAACTTGAACAAGATGTATTACAAGAAATTCCCAAATGATTGAGAGGCTATAAATACTTGTAGTTGTAGTTTAGAACAATACAGGGATATCCACCGGGACCGTCCGTTAAAAACTTTTTAAGTTCCAATTACAATATCAAGCTGAAATTTTATACGCGGCCATAACTAGCGATTTAAAATTGGAGTGAAATATTTTCGAAGTGATACCATATCCGGTTATACCGGAAGTGGGTCATCACTTTGTTATTTCAAATGGCAATCTACCTTTTTTATTATACATCTAGAACCGACATTTGAGCAAGGCATAAAATACCCAAGTTGTTGGCACTTATCTGTCAAAACTTTTGATGCTTTTGAGGAACATTTAAAAAATTGTAGCTCGTAGATCTTTTGCACTACAGACATAATTTTTGCTTGAGTGGATAGAAAAAGGATCAAGGAATTTTTTAAGCAATCTACACATGTCAAATGTTTATTACGTTGTTTTCTATGATTTTTTCAATTTGGCCTTTTTCAAACAGCAATAACTCAATTTTTCCAAATTGCACGTGCCAATTTTTATATCGCCATCAGATGAAGCGTCAAATTTCAGATGGAATTGTATAAGCATGTACTATACCCATTTCTTATAGTTACGAAATAATTTGGGAATATATTGAATTTTGATTATTTTGCAAGAACTAACAGAGAAAGCTTTGAAATATTTGAATCAAGTAGCTGAACTGGCTACGCTCACCTGACAGGTGCCTAAAATTAATGTACTTGTCACTTCGTTCATTCGAATTTGATATTTCAACAAGAATTGTCGTTATTTCTGATTGAAAATATCCAAAATATACAACACATTTGGAATAAAACCTCTGGTTATTCAAATGAAAATATATTTAATCTTTTTTTAATTAATTTTAGAATGTCAAAAGTAGTGGGTAGAAATTGTAGGCAATTCAATAACCAATTTCTAAATTACCGTCTATGAGTAAAATAAAATTTCGAAGTATTAGAATCAATTTTCCACAATTCGGATGGATAAAACTTGTAGGATCTAAGCGAAAACCAATCATCGAAGATAATTACATTAATACGAATAAATGATAGCAAACATCATAGGATAAAACTAATTTACGATCTGAATGAATGTTCAATATGGGCCTCATTTTGCTCAATACACTTGACAGCTCGTATACTAACATGATGAGTTGCCCTCCTAGTTTCCTCAAGATCAATATTACGAAAAGCATTATGAATGCGCTCTAGTAACTCTTCTTTACTCCTTACAGGAATAAGATACACTTCACGCTTGATTTTGCCCCATAATTAAAAATCGAGGAGCGCCAGGTCCAGAGAACGCGGACGCCATAATTTTGGTCCTTGAATACCCCACCATCTATCCTCGAATATTTCTGTTAGATGCCGATCTACAACTCGTGTTTTATGTGCTGGTGCACCATCCATTTGATGAAAAGAATCCTCAGAATGTTCAAGAGTAATTCATCTAAAATTTGCTTATGTTCCTCTCAAAATTTCCAGGTATCTTTGTCCATTAAGATTTTCCTCATAAGTGTGATAAGCCAACAAATCATTCATTAAGTTGCAAAAACGTTCACGCTGAATTTATTTTGGAAATCAATAACCTCAATGAAATGTGGATTTTCTGTGGCCCCAAAATATCGATTTCTCCTGTTGGTTATTCCACTTTCATTGAACTTGGCTTCATCAGACCATATAAATTTTTGCAGAATTGTCTCATCTTCTTGAAGCCGAATTAATAAATTTTCACAGAAATTCAACCGCTTGGGAAGGTCAGTTGGTTTCAATTTTTGTAGTCTGATTGAAGAATACGGGTGCATGTTATGTTTCTTAAGGATCCTTTGAATGGAAGTATAACTCAATCCAATATCCGTTGATGCTGACTTAATGGACGCATGTGGATTGGCACGACAATACGCTAGAGTATTAATTTGATTGCCGTCGTCCTCGAGAATTGGTTTTCTTCTAGTTTCTATGTAGGTTGTTCCTCCAAATTGCAGAAAATTGCTTCTAATCCTTCGAAATTTTGTTTTACTCATAGGCGCCAAATTTGGAAATTGATTATTGAATTGCCTGTAAGTTCTATCTACCACATTTTGACATTCGCCATGAATTAAAAAGAGATTAAACATATCCTCGTTTGAATAATCAACCGTTTCATTATCAATCTGGTGTTTTTCGAAAATTTTCTCTTCAAATTACCAACAATTCTTGTTGAAATATCAAATTCGAACGAACAAAGTGACAAGTACTTTAATTTTAGGCTCCTGTCAGGTGAGCGTAGCCAGTTCAGCTACTTGATTCAAATATTTCAAAGCATTCTCTATTAGTTCTTGCAAAATCATCAAAATTCAATATATTCCCAAATTATTTCGGAACTATAAGAGATGGGTACTTTGAAAACGGCCAAATTGACAAAATCATACAAAACAACGCAATGAACATTTGACATGTGTAGACTGCTTAAAAAATTTCTTGATCCTTCTTGCCAAATTATCCACCCAAGCAAAAATTGTGTCTGTAGTGCAAAATATCTACGAGCTACAATTTTTTTAAATGTTCCTCAAAAATCGAGTTTATAACAAAAATAATTAAATCTGTCAAAAGTTTTGACAGATAAGTGCTAACAACTTGGGTATTTTATGCCTTGCTCAAATGTCGGTTCTAGATGTATGATAAAAAAGATAGATTGCCATTTGAAATAACAAAGTGATGACCCACTTCCGGTATAATCGGAAATGGTTTCACTTCGAAAATATTCCACTTCAATTGAAAATCGCTAGTTATGGCCGCGTATAAAATTTCAGCTTGATATTGTAATTGGTACTCAAAAAGTTTTTAACGGATGGTCCCGGTGGATATGCCTGTATATTCTAAAAATCAAATACATGATTTAAGTAAATATAATCTGCTCTTCAATTTCATATTAGTGGGTCCCACCAATATAAAATTCACTGGGATTGCTGTAATTCAACATGTGAACACTTGATTTAAATTTTTTCGATTAAGTTTTATGTATTTTGTATTTTATTGGCTCAGAATACTTCACTATTCGAAACAAGGTCCTGAACGCTTGTACAGTTTGAACAAACTCAACAACTGACAAGAATTGAATGTTGGAAAGAAACCATGCTACGAAAAAATTAAAACTAGTTCGTTGATTATTTGGCAAATTAGACCATAGAATTTCTCGGCCTAACGAGGAAAGAATGAAGGACCAATACTTGCTTCCAAACACAACTTATCGAAATACGATTTCAACAAAATGGACAAGTTGGAAACGAGAACATGTACAGGGTGTCCCATTTTTAATGTCTTAGTTCGACAGCTATGTGAAATACTGCAAATAGAGTAAAATGACGCACCCCATTTTCATCTCCGATTTTGAAACAGAATCCATTAGTAAGAACAATTCGCAACTATCTTCTATTGTTTTCGAGTTATTACGCATTTCTCGATTTTCTGGAATTTCAACATAATCCAAAATCGTGGTTGCATCAAAGCTACGTGGAAATTATTTTGACATTCTACGGACACTTTTTTGAGTATAGTGCAGAGACGTATTCAGAGTTTTTTGTTGAATGGTTTTTTAAAGTTAATATAGACCTGTGTTATTTCAAACGTGAATCAAAGATGAATGTGGATAAAAAGTAATTTTTTCCCAAAATATATTTACACAACATCAAAACGTTTTCGATTCTATGCTCACAACAATGAAACCCTATTATATTAGGAACAAACGAAACTTATTCAATACCCATGAGTAGGCAAATATCAGAATAATCAGTATCAAAAAAACGAATTATTACTATTTTGAATACTCAATAGTATTTCCGTTATTCAAAATGCAAGAATTGCAACGCCCAGAAATACTGCATGCATATTGAATTTAAATATTGGTCACTGAAGGTGAAGAGTTTCTTCCATTTCTTCTATATCATAATGGGTTTGCCTCTTCAATAAATCGTTGATATAGAAACAAAGGAAAAAAGTAATTGGCTTAAATCAGGTGAACCTGGTCCACTCTTTGGCTCCAAGTTATCACCTCTGGTTTAAAATCAAGAGATTTATTGTCTAATATAGAGGCGAAGCGTCTTGTTGGATACATATTGACCTTCTTTGAGCAAACTGAATTTAATCTAAGAATTTTCGACTGATTTAATCATAATAAAGATCCCCATGAAAATTTTCGTCTCAAAAGACGTACGCTAAAACACAGCGATCCATTAAAGCACATCAAACCTCAAAACCGAATCGCCCTTGGTATTAACCATTCATTTCCTGATGATGATTGATATGAAACTCTCAATCGCAGTAATCTTCATTACTGCAATTCGATAATCCATCACATGTCACTCCGAATTCTTCTATTTATATGGTATACTGGAAGAATTCGAGATTTTCACTTAATTTTTCCTGCTACTTCCAGCTAAATTCTAGCCATCGCACATTAACTTGCTGTAGAAGCTAATATTTTTTCAACTTATAAGGTTTGAACCTTAGATTTTGGTACCACACTCTCTGCTTCAGGGTGCCTACATGAAAATGAGAGTAAAATCTCCCAAAACTGCTATTGTAACTTCATCATCATCTTGCTTAATATCACATTCTTCTAAAGAGTGCAAAAAAGTGTTTATGAACTTCTGTTTCAATCTTTCGAATGTAGACTTGAGGGTTGCCTCCTGTAAGGAAAACGATAGGAATGATTTTCTGAAACTGCATCAGAATCATACCTATTCTAAACTCAGCATTCTAACGCTTCAAATGTTTCATAGATTTCAAAACTCATAATCACTAAAGATTTAATCAAGAAGCGTTGAGTTAATTAGCTTTGAATCACGAATGTGAATTGAATGATGGATTATTTTTGATATAAACTGTTGTGTGCATAGATCGAAAACATTTGGGATGTTTTGTGTGAATTTACACCATCGTACTAGATGAAACCATAGAATAAGGTTTCATTTCCGCAAAAATTCATTTTTTTGGGAAACGCACCTATCTATTAAAGAAAAACGAGTTTATATTATCATTCCGAAACACTCGACAAAAACGAATTTGAATACATCTCTGTATCCCATTCAAAACTACCCCTAGAATGTCTAAATAGCATTCACCTAACTTTGATAGCAACCGAAATATTGCCGAAATCCTGGAAAATCGAAAAACCCAAATTAACTCGAAAACACAAGAAAACAGCAGCGATCTCTTGTCACCAATGAATTTTTCTGGAACATTCTCTAATTTCAGTTTTCACATAGCTGCCTTACTAAAATATCGAAAATATGACACCCTGTGTAGTGGGCAAAAGAGGTGACAAAACCACTTAGTACATTATCTGCAGTTGATTAGCAATTGCTCCTAAAAAACTGGTTTATTTCAATTTCTCAATTTGAGAAAGAAAAAATATCTATTGGTAAATAGTCAGAGGATGATTATGCACAATAGATCAAGTCTTGTCAGTTAGGAAAAGCTCTAGAACCAAGCAACCCCTTTCAACGCAAGGTAATGTATTTCTACGATTTGGTAGCAGGACTGAGAGTCAGCTGACGTATCTAAAAGAGCCACCAGATTCTTTGCCCTTTTAATTATATCGATAGCACATATTTAGTACGTACAATAACATTCATTTGGAAATTACCATACACTGGCAAATGACAGGGCTAGATTTCTGTATATTACACATACAAGAACCACCATGAAAAAATAAATGTTATTATTTCTCAAATGACACAAGAAGAAAAGGATAATTCTGACATCGACCAAACTGATATTGGTAATGCTGACACCAATGAACGTTAAACTGATATAGCGGCTGATGATGAGATCATTATTGTTATTATATTATTAGGTTAAATGTCATATGATATAGTATTATTTAGATCACACATTGATATGTAAAATCTAACTTCCATAAATAAAAAATAATTCAATATTGTTTTCTTTTAATTGAAGACTTGGTAATATCATTTTTGTTTTTTTTTCCAGATTCTAATGGTTAAATGTTTAAACTTTTCAACTTCGCATAAAACATAAAGCGTCAATTTGTTTTTTTGAATTTGAACTAGGTCTTACCTCATGATTAACGACAGATGATTGTGTAGATTGTGTAATTTGTGGACATACCTGAAAGAAAACAAAACTATTAATTCGATTGAAAATTCTTTAGGTCGGAACTGATAGCCATTTATTTTTTCTTTCGAAAGAATAAATTTGCCTTAGACATAAACACATTATAATTGTTAGAAATTGTGTTTTTATTTGGTTTTGATTATTCATTATGCTTAACATAATGTACATAAGAAAAGGTTTCACATGGAAAGCAAAAGCCATTCGCTTTGAAGTGTCAAAGGGCCAGAGCACTACCTGACAAATACAGAACTTTAATGCAACTGAAAGGATAGGTTTTGCTACATCTACACTGCATGCACATTATAATATTGTCGACAAGTTGAATGGTGAAAAGTAGGGATACTTCTCAGAAAAATATGTGTAATAGCTAGAATAATGCCTAGAAAATTTGCCGGAAGCGTATATTAGTAGACAAGAAATTGTTATAAAGAAAAAGGTTTTAATTTTTGTCGATTTCTTAGAAACAATTTGTATTTAAGGAATCGAAAAAGAGTGGAGAAAATTTCATATAAAAACTTCCATCTCCTGGAATTCTATCTCCTATTTATAATTTCAATTCAACTAATATTTCAGAAATGGTGAAAGAATTATGGTGTATTTTAAATATTGTGATGAACTCATTTCTCTTGAAAATTCATCTCAAAGTGGATTTTTATTAAATTAAGACGATTGTTAGTCATCTTGATTACCAGCTTTCGTCTTCTCTGTACACCTCAAAAACGTGTTCAAATAATAGGCGCGAAAATTTTCCCCTTCTACTCTTTTTGTTCGTTGTAGCTTTAGTGAGTCCGGATTTCAACTTTTCCACTTTCCTTTTTCACTTCACCCAACCAACTTGTTCGTGTCCGACCTCTTCCTCTTCTACTACTTGTTTTCTTGGCCAGCTCTCTGCCAACCTCGCTACATACCCGAACTATCTCATCTTGTGTGCTCTTGCCACACTGATAACTGCTGGTTGATCATATAACTCATTCACTTCATTGTTTGTTCTTCGGATCTGCATATCCCTTTTCAAGAGCTTCCCAATGTACTTTCTCAGCAATATTCATTTTCCACACCTCACATCCATACAGTACTTCGGTCGTATTACTGATCGGTACATTTTCAATTCTCGATATTTTTCTTGATCTGAGCATATTTTCTATTGCAGGAATACATTTTGTCCCTTTTACGACTCTTTTATGTGTTTAGGTCGTTTCCTTTCTGTTGTTTGCTATTTTGACGCCAAGACTAGTAAAATTTTTCAGTTTCTCAAATTCATAGCGTGTTTCGTCTGTAGATGATACTTTCAAACTCCTTGGGTTTTTTCAGAAAGATATTAGCTGACTTCAGGTTGTGCAACATGGCATTACGTGTAACAGAAACCAAGCTTTGGAAAAGCTATCTCAGAGCATCATACAATTCATCTACATCTAGATAAAGTCATCATATAACAATTATATTCTGACTTCGCTGTGTCACAGAATTGACGGAAATTCCTCATAGATGATTATCGTGTTCACGAACCTGATGGAGTTCATGAACTTATATCACAACTGATTAGCATTATGGAAAAAAAAAGTGTGTAACTAATAATCATGTTACCGGTTATTGGGGTAGTTCATCATATTGATACATTTTAACCATAAAAATAAAGAAAGAGAATGAAAGAACAAATAGGGAAAGAAAAATATTTCTCGTTTATGATAATCAAAGCTTACTCATACCTTCAATTATTATCTTGACTGACTGAAAGATATTGACTGAAAATCGAGTTAACAATCAGATTTTGCTGCTTTTCAAAAGAATGACCACCTGAAGGAAGTAGATTTGTTTGGAAGAGATTTAATGATTCCATTTTGTCGTACAGATAACAAATTACTATTTATAACTATATGCTATAGAATCCAATAAAGTATATACCTGGTGGTCTCCATGAACAACCAACATAACAAGTTCAATTTATCATGAGCAAAGTCCTACTTCTAACCTATACTATAAATGGGACAAACGCATTCCTTTCAGATATTTTGTATCCAATAATTGATTGCGCAGGCCTCCATTTAGTTAAATTAAGACATAAGTATACTTTACCTAAAAAACTCTTCATTTATTTGTCTGAAATATCTTCAAAATTTTGACAGGTTTAGTTCTGATGCATGATCTGTTCCTTCATGAGACTCTGCTTTCAATACTCTATTCATAGGATCTTCAGCTTTTCTCTAAAATTCAATAAGTAATAATCTATGTATCGTCAGCAACTCCGTCCTCAACCTTCTTTCTGCCACTGGTAACTTCGTACAACATCGCGAGAATAATCCAACCAAAGCCTTCCAGAGCGATATGTCATCACAAACAAGCCAGCTGGAAGGAACAACGCTAGTTTTCTCGTGTTTTTCAGATCCTGACAATAATGTCTGCAGTGAAGTGATTCTTATAGACATAGACTACTAAATTCCCCATTCCACGGAAAAAACATCAGCACGAGAAAATTTGTTCACTAAACACTGCCAAACAGCTGTTAGAATCAAGAATAGAGCTGACAAGAAGTGGAGAAAGAATCCAATAGATTGATAAAGAAAAAACCTCTTCGAATAAAATAGTTAAGAATGGACTCGTTCTGATGAAAGATCTGCTTCTTCATCAGACACTGCTTTCAGTTCTTTATTAATTAGATTTTCAGCTTTTCGAATAAATTCTTTAGGAAAGATCGTCAGCATAAAATATAACCGATCCCAAAGAAAGGAAAGAACTCCTTACCCCAAAACTATCGCCCTGTTGCACTTCTTTCTATTATGTCCAGAGTAATGGAGAGAGTCATGAATGATGAAATCATCAAATATCTTGAGTTGCAGGGAATTATTAACGACCGTCAGTATGGTTTTCGCAGGCAAAGATCGAAAGGAGATCTGTCCGCCTGAGTCACTCATGTTTGTACATCAACAATGGAAAAGCATGGGGAATCTAGAGCAATAGCCCTCGACATCTCTAAAGCCTTCGATAGGGTTTGGCATGCAGCCTTGTTGAATAAACTTGCTGCATATAGGCTTCCTGGGAAAAATGCGTGGTTGGATAAGTAGCTTTCTTTCAAATAGATCAATACAAGTTGTGGTCGACGGTATAACATCTGCTTGTTTCCAGTTGCCGGCAGGAGTACCTTAGGGATCCATTCTTTCTCCAACCTTGTTTCTGCTGCAGATAAACAATCTTATCTCATCTACAGACAAGAAGATCTTCGGTTTTGCAGACGATTGTACACAGGTTTCATCTTTCAGTAGTCTGCGGCCGATTACAGCTGCGGAATCTCAGCGTCAAAGATGTCAACAAATCAACAACTTAAACTCTGACTTACAGAGGATATCTGAGTGGGGTCAGTTGAACCTGGTGAGCTTCAACACGAGCAAGACGCAAGCAACTACGTTTTCTAGAAAGGTCCTCGCTGGAGAACCTTCTCTAATGATGCAAGGCCAACAAATTACGTGTATCAGCAATGGCTAAGTCGTCATCAGCTAAACTTGTGCGTTATATTACTCTGTAAGACGAAGAATGTTTTTCATCATTTGGTAGCTCCATGGCTAAATTCAGTAAAATTTAAAACTACTTATATCAGTTTATAACTGATGGTGCTAATGATATTAAGAAATCAGTACCAATACAGTTGAGAAGAAATCGACTAGTGATTTCATTACATCTACAACTATTGATCATTGCAATGGTGCACGAATGGCCACTTGAAATGAGGCTGATGCTTCGGGGTAATCTTAAATTCGTTAATGTATTGGCGTATCTGAGTAACATAAACCTCATTCAATATTTTTGATTGGTATACGAATGACTGCAACTGATCTCATTTGAACAACGATTTTCTGGACTTTCAGAAGGGAATACAAAAAATCTGCCGGCTTGGTGGCGTAGAGGATATGATGCTCGTTTCCTGCGCAGAGTTAGCTGGGTTCAATCCCCACAATGTCGGTGAGATTTTTCGGATTGTGGGAATCACTTGAGTATCCATCTTTCGTAGGAGATGTAAAGCCATCGGTCCTGTCTAACAGAGATGTGTTGGACATTAAAGATCCCTTCCATCGACACGAGAGGGGTTCGACCAAATTCCCGGGTTAGTGTTGTGACAGAATTCCCTGGCGTGTCATTAGGCGAAAGGCAGAAATAGAGCACGTTAAAGGAAAAAACAAACAAACAAACAAAGAAATTTATAGTAAATTTGGTATTGTCATTATCGAGACCCAGTAGAGTGTTCCGTACACGGTATTTAATGGCAACGAATTTGTTTGAGATGCCAAGTTTCACGAAATATCCCTTACAAATTTCGTGATAATGACCTCAAGTAATTTATCACTATTTATCGATTTTAGGAGAAATAATAATTTGAAAATAAATAACACATTGTTGATGAACATAATCAGTGAAACTCATCAATTTTTAACATTTCTTTAACAAGCAAAAATATGCCTCGTCATTATTCACAATAAATCTAGGTTATGTGGCATTTTGTTAATTTTCGACTATTCTCTGAAAATAATTGAAGAATGGTTTTACTTTCATATGTTTAGAACTGAACGTTTTCAAGATAGATGTAGTAAAATTCAATCATACAAACGAAATGCGAACCAATATTATATAAATATTGAACAATATTATAGACTGTTCCGAACTATTGGAGCAAATATCAATCAGTGTTCCTCAGCGCCAGTTAAGATCGCATATGCTCTTTCGTCCATCTTTTTATCGTACAAATGCTGCTCAGAACTCCCCGATAAATAGAATGATTACACTCCATAATGATCACTGCCAGGGAATCGATTTTTTCCATTTATCACTCTTCCAAGTAAAGAAGCTTTTGAAATTCAAATTCTTAAATTCAGACATATAAGATCTAGTGTTTTATAAGTTTTTTCTTGTTTTTATCTAGTTTTTCTGTAATATTTTTCTCATATTGTTGTTTTTACATGAGAAGATATAGTCTCTCTAGTGTTTTATATATTTTTCTTGTTTTATCTAGTTTTTCTGTAATATTTTTCTATTCTTCTCATACTGTTGTTTTAAATGAGAGGATATAGTCTCTCTACATTTTCATTTGTTATACTATATGTGTTCACACTGCTGTTGATAACTATAATTTGGAACTAACCGTTAGATTTTTAATATCATATTATTTAGACTTTTATATACTTATAGGTACTTTTAAATTTTTAGCGTTAAAATAATTTAAGTTCACTTTTTTTATATCTATTAAGTGGGTACTTTTTTGGGCCTTGGCCTGTTGTACCCCAAAGAGCCAAAATAAATAAATAAATAAATAAATAAATAAATAAATTAGAGAGCCCACATAGGTCTCCTGAATACATTCAGGCTTACGGCCCTGTAAAGTCAAAAAACACGCGCAAATCGTTCGTTGGACGTTCCAAACGAACATAAGAAAAGCTCATTCTTCCAGAACCGTACAGTTTCATGAGCAACTTTCCACAGTTTCTGCATCGCTGAATTAGTTTCACTCAGAAATCAGAAATATCATTCCTGCGATGAAATTTCCGGACTATAATTGAATGATCTAACGCCCGATTGCTTTCCTTCTTCTCCCAGCATTAAGACGTCGAAGATAAAGATCTACATTGAAATTTCTGATAAAATGTTCCAAAATAACACCATATTAAAAAAGTTAATTCAGTAACATTCTTTTATTACATCATGAAAAAGTTTTCAATGCTTTGGGCGTGGAGCGAGATTGAATATTTTTAATTATAGACGAAAGTTTGGTCGTATAATTCGGAAAGTTTCAATAATCCGAACTAGGGAGTACTTGGAACAAAAGCGGCCACCCCAGACCCGAAAAATCAATCGTCGTGTAGCCGAAGGGCCATTACCAAAGGGAAATACAACAAGCATGGAAATGAAATCAGAGGCAGGCGTCTAGGGTCGAACACAGCAACTGCGTTGAACTGAATGCGATCGGATATAATCATCAATTGGAGATGACGACCAATGATTACGTTACTAATTTGGATAATTTGAATTACAGGCAATGGGAAATGTCATTCGACTGAAATGCAGATATAATCAATGAATTATTGCAATATGTGCGTAAAAAGCTAAAGAATTAGCTTTTTAAGTTTTAATTATATCTATGGGGTCCAATGAATCCGCAGGAAAAATGATCCGTTGATACTATTTATGATTAAAAGAAAATTTGAAAATTCAGAGATTTGTCAGTTAAACGAAATATTTGAATGAACATATTGCGTTGATGCTACATCAACGCAATATGTTCAAAAATGATCTCCACGCTACGGCGTCGATCAAGTGCATCTCCTATCATCAAACTAATGCCCACTTTGTTTCTCGTCGTGACAATATCTTGGTAATTTTCAGTTCCTAATGTACCTTACTCCATACTTCTCGGTGAAATTTGTGAAAATAAGCCTGTGAATTATGCAGTATAAGTATTTTATCTTCATTCTGATTTGTATCATCTCACATAGACAAGAGACAAATCTGATTTCCATTATCATGAAACTAACTTCCTGCGAAACCGATTCGCATAAAAATAATCAGCACGCCCATCGACTGGCATGAGTTAAAGCATGTACATTGTATTCCTGAAACTGTTCCGTCCCACCCAAAACAACATTGTGGCTGCGTGTGGAATTATGGTAATTTATTCCTTCAATTAAATAACACCAACAATGGCGGCATCTCCAAGCTATCAGTGTTTATAGTTCGGCTATAATATGTCCATTATAGTTGTGGATTGAGATATTCACGAACGCTACCTGAACTCACTTGGGACAACCCCAAGTCATGACAGATAACAGAAGTTATGTTTTCTCAGCCTTCAGAATGTAGGCAGGGATGTACCCTGAATAACTCACATTTAAATGTGGCTGCTGGAGGTGTAGATAATCAGCAATATAACGCCTGAAAAAATATGTTCAAGAATGGTTACTACAATTCAGATGAAACTTATCATAACACAGTAGCTTCTTTCAACCATTGAATTTTGAGTAACTTGTTTCTTCAGAATATTTCAATTCAATATGTATTCTTTGAATATTCATAGATTCTATTCCGCTTAGAACCGTCGCTCTTTGAGCATTATTTGAGGATTTTCAGCGATATTATCTATAGTGGTTGCAATTTTCGAACATGCTTAACGTTAAATGAGATAAAAACACAAGGTTTAACTTTAATCTACACTTTATTTGAAAAATTCGACGACGTTTCGCTGACACAGCAGCTTTATCAAGAATGAAAAACAGAATGAAGAGTATGGTATTATAAACAAATCGTAGAACAAGTTGGATGAATAACAGGAAAATCTACACTGAGCCATTGTACAGTTAGTATGAAAGGTAATAAAACTAATTAAACAAGTTAAGTAGGGTGAATAATTCACATCTACCTGTTCATTCAAAAGCTTGTCCGAATGTTTGTATCTATTTATTTCTAATGCTTCTAGGAGATCTAATTTTGAACTTTTTGATTTTATATGTAATATGTCAAAGTTTTTATTGAATGAATGGTTTTCTTTTATAAGGTGGTTTGAATAATTTGAATCAGATTTATTTTATCGAAGCTACGTTTATGTTCAGATGTTCTTATGCCAAAACTCCTATAGGTCCTACCGATATAAATTTTATCACAAGAACCGCAATTGAGTTTATAGATTCCTGATTTACTTGATTTTTCAACACGAGATTTATTATTTTTAATATGTTTACCTAAGTTATTAGAAGTTTTGAAAGTTATATTAAGATTTTGTTTGACGAGAAAGGATTTAATATTTGTACTTGCAGAACCGCAGAATGTTAAACTGTTGAATATTTTATAGTCTTTATGAATAGGATATACTTCATTTATTGCTTTCTGATACAGTTTTTACGAATGATTAGATCTATCATATCCGGATTATATGAATTATTAATGGCTATCTGTTTGATGATGTTTAACTCTTTATTATAATCTTCTACTGATAAAGGTAAATTGAGTAACCGATGTACCATGCTGTTTAAAGCTGCAACTTTGTGTTGAATTGGATTTAATGAGTAGTTATGTATAATTGTATCAGTATGTGTTGGTTTACGAAAGACCGAAAAAACATGATTATTATTTTGTTTAGTGATTTTTAAGTCCAAAAAATTAATGGAATCGTTCTGTTCAATTTCTATCGTGAATTTAATGTTCAAATGGATGGAATTAATGAAATTAAGAAATGAGTCTAATTGACAAGTAGCTCCAATGAAACATACTAAGATGTCGTCAACATATCTATACCAATAAAGAAATTTGGAAATGAGTGGATGTGTATGAATTTTCTGTTCAATATTATTCATAAAAATCTCTGCTAAAAGTGGACTCAAAGGATTTCCCATGATCAAACCATTTTCACTACTGTAATAGATGTTGTTGAAAGAAAAATAATTTTGTTCAATGCGAACGTCCAACAGATTCAATATTTCTGATTTAATTATGTGGTTAACATGATTCGAATTCAACATATTTTCGATTAATATTTTGACATCACCTGGAGGAATACTTGGGTATAAATTCTCAACATCAAACGAAATAAGTTTGGCGTAAGGAGGTAGGTTAACGTTTTTTATGTTATTTATCAACTCGAAAGAATTTTTTATAGAAAATTTTGATTTGAATGAGTTTGAAAGGTAGATGTGAATTATTCACCCTACTTAACTTGTTTAATTAGTTTTTATTACCTTTCATACTAACTGTACAATGGCTCGGTGTGGATTTTTCTGTTATTCATCCAACTTGTTCTACGATTTGTTTATAATACCATACTCTTCATTCTGTTTTTCATTCTTGATAAAGCTGCTGTGTCAGCGAAACGTCGTCGAATTTTTTCAAATAAAGTGTAGATTAAAAATAAACCTTGTGTTTTTTATCTCATTTATATCATGGATCTACATCAAGTAACGGCCTCCACAATTCAAATGATTAACGTTTGTTACAGCCGCCGCTGATACTGTAGAGTTCGTTCGTTTATGCATAGGTTCCCAAACTTTTTTGTGTCGTAGACCCCTTACCATGTTTTTCGGGTTTTGGTAGACCCCCTACTTACCTGATATTGATTTTTTGTATATTCCTAACTGTAGTGAAGTTTAGGGTCAAAAACATAAAGTAAAAACGCATGTTAATGTATACATTTATTAATTGAATTTAAATTACAACTAGTAGAAATAAAATTTTGTATCTGTTATATAAAGTATACGTACCATAAAATAAACTGGGCAATAAGTAAATATTTTTAGTGAGAAGGATGAACATGATGCTTTAATAATAAATTATCAACATTTGGCGTCAATTTTGTGAGAGTTAATCCTAAATCTCCTCGGCTAATGATGTCCAGTCTGTTCCTTTTTTTCGTTAGGAGATTGTTAACAGCACTGAACCCCCTTTCCACTAGGTGTGACAATAGAAAGGAAATCAAAAATTTCTTCGCTATATTCCATAATACGGGATAAGTAACAGGTATGTTGTTTTGCTGCCAGAATTGCTGATATCCGTTTTTAAACTGAATCTTAAGTTCTTTGTTTGTACTTAATTCATTTCCTATTGTATTATGACATTCGTTTCTTCTATGTCACCATATGGATATAGATGGTGGTATTACCATGGTCGAAACATTCTCAAACCTAGTTTCAAAATCTGAATTGAGGGCATTTGAATGTTGAACGTAGGTTGAAACGTCGTCTTCCTGGCAGTTTGTCTGTGATAAACTGGGGAATTGAGAGAATTCACCCCGTTCAATATTTTACTTCACTAGCTTAACTCTGGCAAGAAACGCTGATAAGATGGACTTTGTTTTGATAAAATTTAAGCTGTCGCCTTGTAACTGCAAATTAACCATAGTAAAATTTGCGAACAAATCTGTTAAATAGGCGATGTCTGTTTTCCACTTCATTAAATTTTCTTTTGAAATTTCATCTTTAGTATCCAGAAATTCCTAAATAGTCTCAAAAAGTGCAAAAAATCTTGTCAAACATAAGCCTTTCGACAGCAGCGTACTTCAGTCTGGAGGAGTAATTGATGAAAGTGTTCGTCATTTTCTTCACACGAGTGTGCAAATAACCGCTTATTCAACGCGCTGCTTCGGATTCAGTTTACTGTATCAATGACTAATTGAAGAGATTCGTCCAATCTAACACTCGAATTTTTCGCAACTAAATGTTGTCGATTGGATGACGCAATGTATTGCTAACACCCCTGACATATTTTGTTTTAAATAGATACCTATAAATCCACAATAACGTCCAACCATGGCAGGAGCTCATCTATAGCTACTGATATTTTATTCGATAAAGGGATTGCTTTTTCAATGAAGTAATCCTTAAAAACATGAAATATTGATTCACCTTTAGTGTCGCTTATCAAAGTTCTTGCGAAGAGCAGTTCCTCATAGTTTTCTTGATTTATAACGAAACGAACATATGCCAATAATAATGCTGCACTACCGGGTGAATTTGACTCGTCCAGTTGTATAGAGAAATGGGTCGTTTACAAATAATTACTCAGGAAGCTTTCAATATCAGGACTCATTTCATCCATACGTCTTTCAACAGTATTATTGCTCAAGGGAATTCTTTTAATGCTATCAGATGCAGGTTTGTGTAAAACAGTTTTTAAAACCTCTTCAACGGCTGCCGAAATTAACTTTCCGATAATATGCGATTTTCCGGATTTTGCTATAAGTAGCGAGAAATCTAACCAAACCATCATCGTTTCTTTGTGACGTCGAAGCGAACATTTTGTCCAGTGTGGGTCTCTTTTGAAGTGTATCTTTGGGTGTTTGAAAGTATTTCAAATCTTTATCTGTTTTATCAGGGTGACATCTTCTCAGATAATCCTGCAGCTAAGATGGTGTCATAGCGTCATTGCCCAAAACTTTGTTGCATAAAAGGCACATAGGTTAGGTTAGATTGTTTGTCCGACAATGATGGAATGAAACCAAATTTCAAATAATCAACACTGTACTGTCTACATTTCTTTTTATATTCGGACATGGCATCAGTCATTTGTGGACAAAATTACATTATTTAAATAAGACATAAACACCAGCAGCTGTATATTAGAAAAAATTTTAGATTTTTCCGAAAACATTCCATAATCCGAACATCTCATTGCAGTAATTAGTTCAGATTACGGAGATTGCACTGTAATTATAATACCTAATTGCTAAAACTTTCAAGAAGAAATTATTGAGGAGTACTTGTGTAATTCTGCATGATTGAACATTAAACTACTGATAACTGAAGTCATGATTGGCGTAATTTATCAATATTGTCTAACTACGAGTACAAAACTAAATTTTAATGAAACATAATGTACTTACTTTTCTTCGGCACTCTCAAACAGAATAACACTGATTCACTGTAATTTGTTGGATAAACTACCTGTTTATATTTTTTAAAATATTGTCCTAGCATTTTACTTTTCAAGATTCAGGAAACGAACAAACGTATTTGTCTAACATTCGTATTTATAGAGTAACGAATTGAACAAGTCAGTGCAAGTTAGCGAGACTCTGAGACTGCTCGTACAAGATGATACTGGTATTTCATTATGTGCAGGTTTTTACAAGTTCAAAATTTATTATGACCACAAAACGAATGCCTACATCCTACAACTCACACAATTTCATAAACATATATAATAGATTTTTTACTTCATAGGTACTTTTATAAATAATGTATATGTCTTTATATTATGAGATAGTATGATGTCAGTATATATGTACTATCAGTGTATGTCATGAGATCCACTTTCGGGGACCCCCATTTTTTGTTTCAGAGATCCCCAAAGTTCTTTTTCGCTGACGTAGACCCCTTGAAAGTTGTCATAGACCCCTGGGGGTGGATATAGACCACTTTGGGAATCACTGGGTCAATACTATTATTAATCATCATTGCAATGAAACGATACTTGAGGACATTAAGAAGAGAGGGTTGTATGAGGTTTGTAATTGAAGAAATGCGACTGGCAAGGTCGCTTCCGTTCTAGTAACGCGTGACACGAGAGGTCTTTAGCAGCATCAAATGTGATACGCATTCAGTATAAGTTTGAACGTGCTACACTCATTTATTTGTACTTAGCGTTAGTTTTCGTGAAACAGTTGTTTTTTGCGTTCTAATAATGAGTGGCATCAATTTTGAACAACAATATGCTATCAAGTTTTGCTTCAAACTTGGACACAATGTAACAAAAATATTTGAAAATCTTTGGAAGGCTTAGAGAGGAAGTGTTTCGTAAAGGGCCTAAGTTTTTCGGTCGTCTAAGGCCTTTTCAGAAGGAAGATTCAATACAATATGTGTTCTTTGAATATTCATAGATTCTATCTCACTTAGAATCGTCGCTCTTTGAGCACTATTTGAGGATTTTTAGCAATATTATCGACAGTGGTTGCAATTTTTGAATGTTGCTCAACGTTTGTTACCGCCGCCGCTAACACTGTGGAGTTTGTTTGTTTATTTTCATTATTATTATTAATCATCGTCATTAAACAATACTTAAGGACATTAAAACAAAAGAAGGTTATACGAGGTATGTAACGGAAGGAATTCGACTGGCAACATCGCTTCCGTTCTGGTAACGCGTGACACGAGAAGCTTTAGCAGCATCAAGTGTGGTACGCTTTCAGTAAAAGTTTGAACTTGCTACATTTATTTGTTTTTCCGAAGCGATAGTTTACGTGAAACAGTTTTTCTTATGCTTTCTAATAATGAGTGGCATCAATTTTGAGCAAAGATGTGCTATCCAGTTTTGCTGCAAACTTGACACAATGTAGCAAATCTTCGGAGGAAGTGTTCCGTCAAGGGACTAAGTTTTTAGGTATTTTGAGGTCTCTTCAGAAGAAAGATAGTCTATTGAAGATGAGCCACGAAGCGGAAGGCCCTCAAGTGCTAACAACGATGAAAACGTCAACACTATACCGGAATCTAATACGTTGAAGTCGAGGGTTGATCGTAAGAATGATTGAGGAACTTGAATCACACCAGCGTTCATCAGGTTTCGACCAATGAATTGGAAATGCGAGAAATTTATGCGACAATGATTTCAGATTTGATCCCAAATATGAAAGTAGTATTCATATTTTGGGATCGACTGAAAATGATCCCCATTATCTTGAACCTTTTATTACTGGTGACGAGGCTTAAGGTTTCAGTACGATCCAAAAACCAAACTCAAGAGAATGGAATGGCACACTGCAATCTCTCTTTGATCCAAACATTAACCAATGAACAAGTCGAAGAACAAATGCATGCTTGTTTACTTGATAGCTCCGAGATGGACCACAAAGAGTTTGTGCCTCAAGAACAAACGGTTAAGCCAGAAAAATAGTCTTTCGTGTGCGACCAAACATCAGAATCAACTAAGTGCTGCCTTGTCGCACGCAATCTCAATAATTTAGTTTTCTGCCAGTAAAAACATTAATGTGGCTCCTCAGCCTCCTTATTCATTAGACTTATGCCAATGTCACTTTTTTCTCTTTGAGACAATAAAAATCAACACACAGGAACTCATTTTGGGACACTTGAAGATACCCAAACAGCTGTGACAGGCCAGCTGAATGCTATACCAATATTCGAGTTCCAGAATTGCTATGATGATAAGAAGGACCGTCTCTTAAACTGTGTGACTTCCCATAAGAAGTATCTTGATGCAGACACTATTGCATTGTCAATAAAAATTTTAAAAATCATTATTGCATTCACATACCTCGTAGACCATGGAGAAAATGAAATGAAAAAAAATTCAAAATTCTCTCTTGTTCAAACAGGAAGCAAATGTCTGTCTTTCTTCGTAAAAAATAACTGAAACAGCACTATCTACTTTCCAGACGAAAAACTTTATAACAGAAAAGAATTTTTTCGTAGAAATGAACAGTTCAGGTCATAATTGTATATGGTGGCCCTGTGAACGATGTATTATCAATATCGACAAGGAAATGTCTCTCAACTATCCGTGATTATATCTCATACTACGAACTGTAAAAATTAGATCACCTCGTAATTGACGCTGTTCAAAAATTGAGAGTTTAACCTTATCGAGAATTTGAAGTAGTCGGTCACATTATGTACACACTTTCTAAAATGGTCTGCCCAGTAGGAATATTCTACTATTGGTTTTTCGAACATTATGAATGTGTTCAGAGTACCTCAGAATCCTAGCAACTACTGAACCAAGAACATTGTATTATTTCACTTTATTCAGAGGAGAAACATAAAGATAGGGAAAGTATGGAGGAATATTCTTGCAGAAGAGAAGAAGAGCAATTTAAAACATTCCAGACGTAGTTCTATTCATATCAGTGTAGGTAAATCTCTTCTAAGCTAGTATTGGTGGTACATGGATCACAGAATATTTTCGTGTCAGCAGCGTGAAACGTTGTACTGCATCTATTAACTCACTTCTGTAGGCAATCAATATAGTTTTTGTAGGCAATAAATACAAGGCATATCCAGAAAGTAACTGTACTGTAGCTCTCACGGCCTGATGGAATTTATTTTTCATCATGTTGGCTACACGGCACAGCAGCTTGACTTCTACTCCTTGCAACAGAACGAATCCAGGTCAGTACGTTGGTAAGCGTGGACGCGACACGCTTCTTGAACAATATCAATCCAGTCTCCCGCCAAATGCAAAATCTGACAGGCCGATACAATTTGAATCAAGTGAAGGCCGGGAAAAATTTTAAAGCAATGCCTACTCTCTGGAGATGAATTCCTCTGCTCTATCGTTACTGGAGTACCATTTCACACGCCTGAAACCAAACGACAGTATCAAAAGTGGCTTCACAATTTGAGCAAAGGAACTCATGGCATCCGTGTTTTGAGACTATCAAGGCATAATTTTATTCGAATATCTACTTCAAGGAGATACCACCAACTCTGTGAGATATTGTGAGACCTTAAAAATTTTTGGAGAGCGATACATAACAAGAGAAGAGGCATGTTCAACAAGGAGTCTCTCTGCTGCATGAAAATGCCTGACTACACACGGTTAATGCAACAAGGGAACTGCTCGCCTCGTTTAAATGGGTTGTCCAGAACCAACCTCATTCTCCTGATAAACCAATTTCATATTACTATCTACTCATCTACCTGAAGCTGTACATGTGTGTCAAAGGTTTTACAACGTTGGAGAGGACGTGGAAAAATGGACGAGGGGGTTGACAGGAAACTACTTCGATAAAGGCATTGAAAAATTGATACTTCATAGTGATTGAGGCACCAATGGCAACTATATTTACGGCTTACATTTTTACATTTTTTCATTTGAGTAAAAATATATAAGACTATAAAATATAAAATTGGCCCCAAGACAATCGATCTAACAGAAACGAACGGATCCAGCCCAGCTATCCACGAATGCCACGAGTGTTTCAGCTTGTGGCGAAGTTTTCTGCTCGAGAGGGATCAAATGCCTAGGAATAGTATGAATAAATGACGTTTATCAATCCTGCTTTCCTTAAATCAACTTGTACTTGTTTAAATACTGAAACAAGCTAGTCATTATGGGGAAAACTCGCGAAACCATGGTTTCGTTTGATATAATTTCCTATGAAGAAGACTATAAGATCGATTACAATTATACATTCCATTTCGGAAGATTTTTGGTTTCATTTCAACCTCTACTTTGAATTTAAGAATCGGTGATGGAACCAAATAAGAAGGCAAGACCATTTTCACTTACTGATTGTGTAAGTTACAGTTACAAATCATCATTTAGTAACAAAGGCGCACACATAAATCCCCACTTCAACTAACTCAAACGATTATCTAGCAACAACGGCTATCTGTGGGGGAAATATTGAGTCATTAATACCACAGAGTTTGAATCAAGTGATCCAGGTACTCAAGTAAATAATACCCCCTATCATCTATTTTATATTGAATAGGGGAAATCTTTCATACTGCATAAAACCTCACTTCTCTGCCCAAACATACACTGGCGAAATTGATGTTTACTGAACGAATTATGATCAAAAGAATCTTGAATCATTCATTCTATAAATTCCAGAAAAAGGAGTTCTGATAAACAGATAGATATACGTTCAACGACGTAATCTTACATGAGTTCATTTTCTGCTTTTTAGGAAATAATTCATACAAGTTCTAACAGTCAAGAAGAGCAAAACGAATTGAGAAGTCATCTGCGAAATATATGATGAATTTTTCAATGAAATACTGTAATATATCGCTACCTCATAAACCAACGTTTGAATGGGATAAAAATAATATTTTCTTAAGTTTGCGATGAATTTTTCTTCACAGCCGAATTCTTAGTTCTATAAAAATTGAAGAGGAAAGACAACAAGAAACGGAAATTGAGAAAATAGCCACCTGAAAATTTATAGGGAAATAAAGCAGCACCCTCGATTGTCACCTCTGCAGCCACGACGGCAGCGCCCTCTGTTTGTTTGTTGCCGATAAAAATCGCATTGGCTTTGTTCCAGGACCAAATGCGACCGAGATAAAAACAACAAATGGTTGAAAGAGCATATTCGCGAATGTAGGCCAAATGTGTTTACCCTTCTATTGAACGAACGTTTTTAGAAGAATTATGAGGAGTTTTATTGGATCAAAGTCTTTTCATTCAGTTTTCCATGTACTTCGAATTGAATGGAAACCGTTATGACTTGCTCCTCTTGAATTGACGATTAATAGAGGAATATATGAAAGATATACGACCAAGGCTTTATTCACGATAGGTTTTTCATTAGAGAACACCCTTGACAAATGATAGGAGATGTCAAAGGAAGACATGGAGGTTTTTGCTGGATTCCAAAGGGTATTCTTTAGCTTTCACATTCTTAGCATACATTTCTGGACGCGAGCGATGAGATTTTCGGGAACTAACCATCGAAAAATTCACGTCTACCTTTATTTATTGTGTTATTTTCATTCAGGTTATTTTCACTCTCCAATACGCATAAAATAAATTTTTATATGAAACATTTCTGAAAAAGACAAATATCGTAGTATCTATTTGTACAATTTGATTTAAAACAAACACAATTTACCACAAATTTGAAATACGTGAGAAACTAACTTATTGAGATAGTTCAGTATGATGTTTCAAATAAACGAACTAGTTTTAATAACGTATGTCCCATAAGTTATGGAAAAACTTAAGCTCTACTTCAAACAGACGATAAACAATTTAAGACTGCAACAATTAGCTGTGTCTACTAGAAATGCCGTTGTCTACACTCTTCTAACTGCTGCTCTTTCTCTTGTGATTTTTCACAGCTCGGTACTGTTTTTCTGTATAGTAATGCAGTGCTCCTGTGAATAGAAATTATTTCCAACTGAATTATGAAATGAGAAATATAACTGGTACCATAAGTTCATCCACAATTCTTTGGCTTCATGTCTTCTTGAATTTATTTCCTCCATATACTATAGTTATAGTACGCTCTTAGGTTTTTAACGCACTACTTTCATAGCTTCTTCATAAGCAAATGGAATGAAAAGATATTGTTTTCAATATTTTCTCCGTACAAGATCCTACTTAAAAGGTTTCCGGCTTTGATCTTTGAAAGATTTTTCGTATCTTGATTCTTATTGAAAACAGGAACTGGGCGTTGTAATATTATGCTGTTGCATTGGACTTCTGGAGAAAGCCCAAATTTCGACTCTGAGGAGGCTGCAAAATCCAGAGTCGCTCAGTCTTGAGCAGTCCTATATCTCGATATCCAAATATTTTCTAGTTAATATATATGGTATCATATACCATTGCCATTTGGTTTGAGACTTCAAAACCCATTTAATTATATCTGCATATCTGCTATTTCTTTTTTTCTTTTTTATTATTCTAGTAACAAATGCACAACGCATCTGTTATCGTCCCAATTGTTTATGTTTTATATAACTTTTTGAATGAGACAATCTTTTGTTCTATCCACACAAGTCTCAATGTTATATTATTACATCAATCGAACAACACGTACCATAGTTTACAGTGGTGAAAACGTTATTTGCTTATAAAAAATGATAGACAATCAAATAGAAGCAGTGTTATTGGATGAAATGTCGGATAATAATTAATATTGTTCTGAAACAGAAGATTATATCGAAGAAGCTGAAGCATCTGATAGCTCGGATAATGACAGTGAATTAGTGTTTGTGCCAACAGTGACATCAAAACATCGACAAATAAAATATTCCAGAAACCCCGTTACACAGTCTTATGGAAGAGCTTCCAGATAAAACATAATGAACTTGATACCATGTTTGACACGATACTCTTGCTCAAGGATTCCTTTAGAAGGAGAATCCAGTTTTAAATTATTTTTTCCTCCACCTTTGATACACACCATATTGAAATATACGAATTTGAAAGTGTTTTCACTGATGATCGGAATAACATTTACGATATTGATCCGTTCGCATCCATCGGGCTTCTATCACTATATCACTATCACCTATTTTTGGGACAGTCATGCCACTAAAAACTCTCAAAAAATTGTCAAGGTTGATTAGGTTTGAAAATAGAGAAACTCGATCCGAACGGTGACCGCTTGATAAATTTACTCCAATTCGAGTTCAGTGGAATCAGTGGGTTGACCTTTTGCCAAAATTTTATAATCCTCCTGAAAACGTTACAGTCGATAAGCAGCTTATAGCCTTCAGAGGAAGATGTCCATTTCGACAGTGCATGCCATCGAAACCAGCTAAATATGGCATCAAATTTTGGGTTCTATGTGATTCTGCCGCAAGTTACATTTGGAATATCCAACCCTACACGGGCAAAGAAATAGGAGGTGTGCCTGAAAAAAGCCAAGGCATGCGTGTAGTCCTCAATTTGACTCGCGGCCTGAGAGGGCATAATCTTACGGTGGATAATTTTTTTACATCACATCAACTTGGACACAAATTATTGGAAAAACAGATCACTGTAATAGGGACTATACGTAAGAATAAACGGAATTGCCTCCAGAAATAGTAGCAACAAAGGGAAGACCGTTATATTCATCATGTTTTGCTTTTACCAAAGATAATACACTTGTTTCTTACATAACCAAAAAAAATAATTCGGTGAATCATCTCAGCACTTTGCATTACAACTCAGAAGTGAGTAATCGCGCAGACAAAAAGCCTGTGATAATATTAGACTACAACAAATGTAAGGGTGGCGTGGATACCCTGGATAAAGCTGTCTCCTGTTACAGTTGCAAAAGAAAATCAAAACGTTGACCTCAAGTAGTATTAAGTAACATGGTGGACATATCAGCCTACAATGCTTTCATATTATTCACGGCTGCCAATAGCAGCTGGAAGAAAGGCTTCAATTAAAATTGGAAAAAAGCTCCGTCAATCTAGTGACAATGTACAAATTCCATGATTTTCCACCCAACAAGAGGAAAACAACACTTGTACAGCTGAAAGCGCTCCCAAAAGAAGTCGCTGCCAACTATGTGCTGAAACTGACAATAAAACACCTTTGATCTGTGTATATTGTAAGAAATTCGTATGTTAAAGACATTCTAATACAGTTGTTCTATGTACTCAGTGTGTAATAAGATATAATTTCATTTACATTTTTTTAATAACTGCTCAGTCTCTTTCTATAAAAATATCTAACAACATAGTATATTCTTTTTATATGAGATATATAAATAAATAATTTTCACAAAAATAAGTAGTAGTTCTGTAGAAATAAATATATATATATATATATATATATATATATATATATATATATATATATATATATATATATATATATATATATATATATATATATATCAACGAAAACTAAACATATCTATATCTACCAAGATATTCATTTCTGATCAAAACGCAAAAACATGTCAATTTTTGTTTCAAGGATGACATCTTTTGGGGTACAAAACTTGCCTGAAATATCAACAGCCAAAGCGGGGGTTCTTGAACATATTGCATAGGGAAGATGGATCGAATGATGACTCAAAAAAAAAGGTAGTATCTTCGTCTACATCACCTTGAACGAATTGCCATTTTTAATTGAAAACTGTGAAAGATATAGGGTGACCAACTGAAAGATAGGAAAGACTATTTCCCTGAGACTATTCAAGATCCATGCTGATCAATGGCAGTCATCGTCAAGTACCATCCTGATCTTGAATTTCAACCCCTGGAGCAAGGGTGACAACCCTTGAAAATTTGGAAGAGGGTAGATGGGTCGATAACTCGAAAGAAAGGTATTATCTTTGTCTGCATCCCCGTGAACGAATTTTCATTTTTGCACAATTTATCTTTATTTTTTGTTCATTTTTCAATACTTTACTACTTGGGTCAGATCTGACCCAAAGCACGGCAACGTTTTTGAAATTAAAGACCTTATGAGGATTAATCTCACGGTGAGTCATATGGTGATCATCGTATATCATTTCGCGCACTGCATCGATGGTTTGTGGCAAAACGTTTTTAAACGACCCTCACGAAACTCGTCACAGAGTAAAGCACGTCCCTGATAAAATTCATTATACCAGCCTTTCACAGAGGCCAAGTGTGGAGCATCATCACCAAAAGTTGAAGCAAGTTGATAGCAGCTTTTATCCACGTCGAAAATGCTACAAAATCATCGCACGAAAATTGTGTTTATTGCATTTTTTGTCCAAGTTGAATTTATCAAATTACTATGAACAAAACAAAACTCACTTATACGTCAAAATGTTATAAGTAAGGTTAGAAAATGTCAAAATAAACGACACAATTGTAAGATGGGAGCAGTCAGCCGTAAAAGTACCAGAGGCGCAAAATTTAAGAACAAACCTACATACGTAAAATAATTCTCATTATCCAATGCTTATAATTGAATTTGAAATTATTGATGGGTTACTTATGATGTTATTTTAGGGAAGAAATTTCTTGCCGAAAGCATTTGTGATATGCATGGGGTAGAGATTTAGAAAAAAACATTTCAATTTCGTTAACATTCCCAAGTAATTAGTGAGAATTCAAAATATAGCGTAGTTTTCAAGTGCTTCACGATTAAGTGTTTTAAACTTTCTCCCAGATTTGCAAACTGGTAGTTTTTTCAGGTTATGCCCTCTTTTCCACGGTGTGTCACCCTCTATATCAAATTAATTCGATTCCTTGTTTATCCGAGTACATTTTCGTTTCTTAGAAATTCGAATAGAAGGCAATAAACATGCACCTTCATTTGTCAGTTAGTTGAAAATTATTTATTAATTGCTAATCAGTAGTTGAACTTCAAAATTCCATTAAATGATTCAAACTTTTCCTTATCCCGAGATATCAAACGTACAAAGTAGTAAAACAAAACTTTCCATTTAGGGTATAAATGAACAAGTAAACATGTGAAAGAATACGAACATAAAGTTATTGAATAAACACCCACACAGTAGCGGGTGTTATTCCTCGAGCTCTTATCATGGCTTTAATGTGTCTTGCCATACCTTCGATAAGATAACGGATGTACCCTTGGTCTTTTCTTGCTCCACTATTTTTGCTGAACCTAACTTTCAGAATCTACGAAGCACGGACGCGCTTTTTACTTCTACCCATCGTGTTTCACACATGATCAATCGGCTTTCTTGTCGGCCAGTCTATTTTCAATATTTCAAGTCCACCAAAGTAATCACTCACAACATATGAGGAGTGGTATTATAATGCATCAAAATTAAGTTTTCGTTAAAAAAATTAGACAATAGGTTGGAGGACGTGGAACTTGGCGTATGTACCTCTCAGCAGTCATGGTTCCCTTATTAACTATAATTAATTAGGTTCATGCCTATACCACCTCAAACCATTACGTACCTGCCTCCATAACCAATTCTTGTAGCAAAATTGTTTTCATTGAAACACTCACCAGTTTCCGATAAATTATGAGGCACCCATTTGGAGATTCAAGGCAAAATCTGGATTCGTCAGAGAATAAAACGTTTTCCCATTCATCGTTGTCCCAATGCTGGTATTCTCTAACAAAATGAAGATGCGCTGTGTTCATTTCTAGACCCGCTGCCAGTTTTCTAGCATGGAGGCCGATTCCTCTCAAAGGCCTTCTAACTGCTGCCTCACCTACTGATACTTGCCCCCCTCTCTCTAAACTGTTTCGATCCTGTACATCAGTACTAGATCTATCTCCCAAAACATCAAGCCTCAAAAAACGATCATTGCAAGCAGTCGTTTTCGCTTTTCTTCCTGATCCTCTTTGTCTTGCGAATTCATCACTGATCAGGAAACATTCCCATGTCCTTTGTACTCTGCTTCTCGGGGCACTAATTTGTCTAGCGTTATAATTGCTCGAGTAGAGTCAACAGGTGCACCACAGTTGACAATCTTCCATAATAGATTTCAACCTTTTCTGATTGGTTCAACTGTAACATTGTTGGTCAACACATCAAAGTTGTTTTCACACCGAGTCGCATCTTCCATAGCACCCTTCAGGTGATACAAATAGAGCGAAAGAGAAAAAATGAAAGAACCATTGCTCTCGATATCTCAAACGCCTTCGAAAGGGTTTGGCAGGCTGTGACGCTGAATGAACTAATCGCATATCTACTTCCCATAAAACTACGTAGTAGCTTTCTCTTCAGTAGATCGATTCAGGTGGTAGTTGATAATGGCAGGAGTTAATCTTGTCGGGTTTATACAGGAGTACCCCAGAGCTTCATACTTTCGCCAACTCTTTTTCTGTTGCAGCTTAATGATCTGCTCCACTCCACCGAGAACAGACTGCGGACGACTGTACCCTGGTATCCTCATTTTCTAGTCAGCGTCCTATTACTGCTGAAAAATAACACCGACAAAGGTTCCAATAGAGGATGTCAAAGAATTCAGACTAGTATAAGATATCAGATTCATTCACTCGGCATCACAGTCAATACCGGAGCTTTCTGGCATTACCAAATATGCTTCATCTAAGTTCTTTTTTTTTCAGGCTAAGTAGTACTGCACACTATCATACCTGATGCTTTTATACAGGTGCAATCTGGTCTGCAATACTATTTTCAGGTAAGAAACTCCGTACCCAAACATTACACAGTTGCAATCTGGTCTGGAATACTGTTTTCAGGTGAGAGACTCCGTACCCAAACATTAATTAAATCTATTGGATAGAAGAAGGCAGTACGCCGCATCGGCCAACCGGAGATCACGCGTGATCTCCAGCCTCTAGCTTATAAGGTGGCAGGTTGCTTTTTTCCACAAATACTTCCATGGTACATGCTTTGAAAAACTGAAATGCTTGTTCTGGAAAGAATACGATCTAGTTTTGCTTAAAACTCTCATCAGTGAACAGTCCAACTAGCAACCTCTATCTATTAACATTCTTCAATTTACAGGGCTAGTGTACTGTGGAACTCTCTTCCATAACTCACAACTGGGCCCTCTTCAAGAAGTGAGTGAACACACGTTAAATTATCTTGGGTTTCCACAGCTGTGGCACGACAGACATCGCCTCCTTCCAAGAGTTGAGAATAAAAGAAAAATTTATCTTGTACAATAATTTGTTTATCACTCAATAGAACTAGCTGAATAACGAATCGAAAAATTACATTCATCCCTACATTTTCAATACTTATGTCACCAATTTCTAGGAGAGACTTAAAAAAAACAAGTCAGGGTTCTAGAAAACCCTACTGAACCACTGATCTAAAATTTTTCCTTCCGCTTCCGGCTGACCATCTTTTAATCTTTACGTTTGAAGTTAGTATATCAGTTAGAAGTACCTCAGAATGTCAATTTTTTTTAAGCGCGCTTCCCAGGAATAAAGGCGCCTGGAAAGAATTGAGGTGCCGTTTACTCGCTTCTAAAAGAAGGCCAAATTGTAGAATATTGGGAAGATGTTGGACGGAAGCGAGTTCCACACAGCTCACCGATCCTCCAGTGTAGCGGTTGGAGACCGATGGAGAGTGATCTTCGGGTGGTCGATGAGACGCACATCCGGATTTTGCACATTCGCAACGAATGTTTGGGCGATCCCCATACTTAGGAACAATATTCCTGAGCAGTTCAAATCTGAACCTTATATAGAAGCAAAAGCTGAGATGACGTGAGGAATCGCTTGGCTCTGAAAAGAAAACTTAAATTAAGTGATGCCAACTTAGCTATTGCTGATACATGTTCATGCCAGCGTAACCCGGAGTTGACTGTCATTCCGAGAAAGTGCAACGAATCTGTGGATGCAATCTGTTGGCCTTGCATAATTAGAGGAAGTTCTCCAGCGGGGACCTTTCTAGAAAACGTAGTTGCTTGCGTCTTGCTCGCGTTGAAGCTCACCAGGTTCAACTGACCCCACTCAGATATCCTCTGTAAGTTATAGTTTAAGTTATCAATTTGTTCACATCTCTGATGCTGAGATTTCGCAGCTATAATCGGCCGCAGACTACTGAAAGACGAAACCAGGGTACAATCGTCTGCAAAGCCGAAGGTCTTGTTCTCTGTAGATGACAGATGATTGTTTATCTGCTACAGAAACAAGGTTGGCGAAAAAATGGATCCCTGAGGTACTCCTGCTTGCAACAGGAAACAATCATATGTTATAGCGTCGACCACAACTATGGATCCATTTGAAAGAGAAATACTTATCCAACCACGCAATTTTTCGGGAAGCCCATATGCAGCAAGTTTATTCGACGAGGCTACATGCCCAACCCTATCGAAAGCTTTTGAGATGTCTAGGTCTAGATTCCCCATGCTTTTCTATCGTTGATGTACAAACATGAGTGACGTAGGCGAGCAGATCTCATGTCGATCTTTGCCTGCGAAAACCATACTGACGGTCGTTAATAATTCCCTGCAACTCAAGATATTTGATGATTTCATCATTCATGACTCTCTCCATTAGTCTGGACATAATAGAAAGAAGTGCAACAGGGCGATAGTTTTGGGGTAAGTAGTTCTTTCCTTTCTTTGGGATCGGTTATATTTTATGCTGACGATCTTTCCTAAAGAATTTATTCGAAAAGCTGAAAATCTAATTGATAAAGAACTGAAAGCAGTGTTTGATGAAGGAGCAGATATTTCATCCATTGAGTCCATTCTTAACTATTTTATTCGAAGAGGTTTTTTCTTTATCAATCTATTGGATTCTCTCTCCACTTTTTGTCAGCTCTATTCTTGATTCTAACAGCTGTTTGGCAGTGTTTAGTGAACAAATTTTCTCGTGCGTTGTTCCTTTCAGCTGGCTTGTTTGTGATGACATATCCCTCTGGAAGGCTTTGGTTGGATTATTCTCGCGATGTTGTACGAAGTTACCAGTGGCAGAAAGAAGGTTAAGGACGGAGTTGCTGACGATACATAGATTATTACTTATTGAGTATTTTAGAAGGAAAAAGCATCAGAACTAAACCTGTCAAAATTTTGAAGATATTTCAGACAAATAAATGAAGAGTTTTTAGGTAAAGTATACTTATGTCTTAATTCAACTAAATGGAGGCCTGCACAATCAATTATTGGATAAAAATATCTAAAAGGAATGCGTTTGTCCCATTTATAGTATAGGTTAGAAGTAGGACTTTGCTCATGATAAATTGAACTTGTTATGCTGGTTGTTCATGGAGACCACCAGGTATATACTTTATTGGATTCCATAGCATATAGTAATAAATAGTAATATGTTATCTGTACGACAAAATGGAAACATTTAATCTCTTCCAAACAAATCTACTTCCTTCAGGTGGTCATTCTTTTACAAAGCAGCAAAATCTGATTGTTAACTCGATTTTCAGTCAGTCAAGATAATAATTGAAGGTATGAGCAAGCTTTGATTATCATAAACGTTGGTCGGAAAAGTCTGACTTTCATAGGAAATCTGAAACAGGCGGTTAAGAATGAGTGCCAGTTCAGGAGCACACTTTCTCAGGTCGATTAGTGGTATTTCGTCTAGACCAACGGCCTTCTTGCAGTTCATCTGCTCAACGCATCACAGTGCGGACTCTGAACTTGATTTCTGCCATGGAAGAATTTGTAGGTGGAATATTCGAGGATTAGTTTTTCACTAACAAGAACTTCGAGTGAGGACAATTCATAGAGTATAAAGCTTAATAGAATATAGCCAACTTGAGTAGATTTTCTAAGCTAGTGGAAGGATTCATCACAACAAAGTTAGAAGGAAATGCCGAGTTACTTCGAAAAAGGGATGGACCGGCTGTGTGTTCTGCTAGATTTGAGAGGCACACGAAAGTGCCCCCAGATATGAATATGAAAACATATTATTCCGAATAAGTTTAAATGCTGTTCCCTCTCGTTATATTTGATTTCGTCCGCAACTACATTTTCTCTGTTTGTTTCATAACATGAATAGAACCAACGCAAAACTTCCATTAGAATACCTCTATACATTGTACCGAACCTATATGCAGTCCCGAAAATAAACAAAAACACAGATAATAATAATTCGTAATAACGTACATATGCCCGACGCGAGCACAGAGAGTTGGCACAAGTCCGCGCCAGTATGAGTCAATACGCAAGGTTAGTCCGTATTGTTCTAACCGACTAAACGAGTTGGCTCTTCCAAAGCTATGTTAATTTGGGTTAACAATCCGAAATGTCCGACACCTGTTCCACGTCCATGTTTTACGAGCATCCGCTGTGAAATAATTGCTCTGATATTACGTATTTTTTCACATCGGGGTAACGCCAGGGATTCTGTAATCGTCATCATGGAAGATTAACATTCTTCTCATTAATGTAGAAGTGTTTCGAACATTAAATATGTCAGATTTTCATAATCCAGCAGTAGAAAATCCCCACGATATCCAAACAGGAGAAAATATCCTCAGTGTTCCCAGTAACTTACTTTAAACACGTCAACTTTTCATGCACGTCAAATTCAAAAGAATACAAGGTTTGTTTAAAAAGTGAATACAATCTTTATAGTTCCCTAACTGTGTCACGAATCAATTTTAACAAATTGTGTCTATTAATCATCAGCTATTCATTTTTTTGTTGATTAAGGACGTCGTTATTTGATGAAAATGTTTGGATTAACCCTATAGTCGGGGAGGACAAAAGGGGATTTCGGGATTTACCACAGCGCAGCAGATTAATATACAGAGGGATACATTGTACCCAGTTCAGAACTTCCACCAAATATGAAGCTGATATACAGGGAGTTACATAATAGAATGTCACAACTTGAGGGACTAAATCTACGTGTAATTTTAAGAAAAAAAGTTCATATAAACATAAGTCAACAAAAGCTTCGTTACGGAGCCAGAGTGTTGAAATTTCCGGAAAAAATTGGTTTTTGCTTTAGAACTTCTGCAGTTTTTGAGATATTCAGCTCAAATTTGGAATGCCAGCTATTTTTCACAGCCTCCGCCATTAGACGTCCTAAATTTCAACTAGAATCTACAAGGTGTTTTCTTTTCCAGAGACATGTCTTCTTTTGCCCTCTCAAACTTTTTTCAGTACGCCACTGATCAGCGTACAATGACTAATAGGCTTTGATTTCTTTCATTTATAGATTTATTTTGATAGTTGCTATAAGTGAACCTGTGTCTTCTCGAATTGCTCATTAAATTAACGATTACTTTTAAGACTTTTGAAGTTATTCCTCTAAGAAAAAATGGCTAATTTTACTAACGCCAAATTAGCTGCTATCCATTACATGTACGGTCTGGCTGACGAAAACACAACAGAAGCTAGGCGATTATATCAGGTGCGCTATCCAAATCGAGTAACACTAGACAGGCGAACATTTTCAAATATCCACAGGAGGTTGATGGAAACTGATACTTCTACTGCAAATAATCATTTAAAAGGTAAAACTCAATCTATGAGAACTCCAGATATAGAGGAAGCAGTTTTGAATAGTATTGATTTGAATCCTCATGTGAGAACAAGGAAAATTGGAATTGTATTTTACCCGTTTCATATTCACAGAGTTCAAATTCTACTTCCTCGAGATTTTCCTTCAAGACTGAATTTCTGCCGATGGTTCTTAGATGAAATTATAGAAAATGCCCATTTTGATGGTGAAGTAATGTTCACAGACCAAGTTAACTTTTCGAGAACTGCTTTCACAAATTTTCACAATAATCATTATTGGGCTAAGGAAAACCCCCATTTGATTGAAGAATCTCATCATCAAGAACAATTCTCACTAAATATCTGGGTCGGAATAATCAGAAATCATTTGATTGGGCCATTTTTTTGCCTAACAGACTAAACGGTCCCGCTTATCTGCAATTTCTTGAAGAGGAGTTACCTTTATTGCTCGAGCATGTGAATTTGGTGAGAAACATAATGTCGTTCATGCATGACGGGGCACCAGCACATTTTAGTAGAGAGGCGAGAAAATTCTTGAATAATACGTTCAACAACCGATAGATAGGTCGGGGTGGGCCAGAATCATGGCCTCCTAGGCCCCCAGACGTTAATAGTTGAGGCTTTTTCCTATGGCGATATCTCAAAAGTTTAATTTATACCACTCCAGTGAACACTGTAGAAGAATTGAGAAATCTAATAATAACCTCTTGTGACACGATAAAAAATACCACAGGAATATTTCAAAGAGTGCGTGATAATATGCGAAGAAGGACAAAGTCCTGTATTCTTGCAGGTGAAGGACACTTCCATCAATTTATTTAGTTTTTAATTGTTCTTTTTTTTTAGTTTGATATTGAATGAATATAAGTTGAGTCTCAGAAGACGAGCTATCAAAATAAAAGCAAAATTTGGGCATATCTATCGAGTATTTCTATTTTTTTTTTTATTACATACATATCAAATAATTCAATTTCAATAATTATTCACTAGAAAACGATTGGAGATACGAAACAATAACAGGTGTCAAAAATGTTTCTAAATTGAACGAAGATGACGAAAATTGATTGTGCGCTGATCAGTGGTGTACTGCAAAAAAGTTTTCGAAAGGGCAAAAGGAGACATGGCCTCGGGAAAGAAAACACCTTGTGAATTTCAGTTAAAATCTAGGACGCGTAATGATGGAGGTTGTAAAAAATAGATTGCATTCCAAATTTGAACATCTCGAAAACTGCAGGAGTTTTGAAGAAAAACCCAATTTTTCCGGAAATTTCAACACCCTGTAGCTCCGTAACGAAGCTTTTGGGAACCTATGTTTATATGAACTTTTTTTCTTACAATTGCATGTAGATTTACCCCCTCAAGTTGTGACATACTCTTATGTAGCACCCTGTATATGGTCGCCCCTCAAGGATCAAGGATCAGATTAGTAAAAATAAAATTGATCATCTGCAATTCTCGAGCGCGCCGGATTGAGGTAGGGTGAGTTAGTTACATGCTAAAACGTGTGTATTTTTCTAATCTAACAATTTCAGGATGACGTGAAAGGGGGAGGTCTACAAAGTTGTAAAAAAACGCCATCTCGACATCTCGAGCGTGGCTCATTTCTTATTCATTTTGAATGAAATAAAGCATAGATTACGAAAAATATATAATCTAACGATTTCCACAAGCCGAAGTAACAAAAATTTATCGATAAAATTTAATATTGTATTCCCCTCTCCGCGTTTCTATTTCTCTCCCACTCTTTCTCTATCTATTACCTTTTCATTCCGTTCCCTTTCTGGTTTCTGTTACCATGACGCCATAACAGTTGATCATAGAGACTCGTTCACGGCATATTGCTCACAACGTATTTCCAAATTTTATATCGATTTTGTGATTTGAATATAATTTATGTGAATTAAAGTTTATAAATATTTACCATAATGATACTTATTAATGATGTTTCAAATTTACATTTGCATTTGCATATGGATGCCGTCAAGGGATTTATTACTGCACAAACGAAATACCTATGAATGTTGACGAGAAACGTCCAAATCTGGTATCAGATTGCCGTTGCAGAGGCACCGCGCCCGATCCTTTCTATTCAGTGTAGCTCACGACTCAGTCCTGATATCCCGGTAATTCGTGCGTATAATGAGAATTTATCAAACTTATTGATTCAAGTCAAACTTAGTATAATTTGAAAGTATCAATACATAAACATCATAAGTCATCAAAAACTATTTGAATATAATATCTCGGCCCCACTCCGTATAAAAACCAGTTTGAAATATAAAATTTACTCATTGTTCAATACAGAGTATTGAAATTGTATTGTATTGAAATTTTTTTTTTAAAGTACATCCCTGTATATAATCTCACGAATATCTCAATGGTCGCACACCTGATTCATTGCAATTCTGGTAACTCCATTTATCAATTTATTAACCCATCTCAATAATTTCTATGAATTCGAATCTTGAGTGATGAACAAGATAAACCCCTTATGATTGTTTACTTAGCCTATCGTAAACTGATCCTCTCAATATGGGGTGTACTATGTATTCGAAAAATTCAGTGTTTCATTTGAATTTATCTGGGTTATTACGTTACATCGCATAAAATATAAAATAGAGCCCCTCAGGATGTATTTATTGTTAATTTCCTGAATAGTCCCTAACTCAATTCGGAACTTTCCCAGAATTTTAGAAATGTAGAGAATTATCAACAGTTCTTGCCGACCAATGAGATGTTATCACTACCCACAACTTTTGTGTAATGGTCAATAATTTGTATTTAAAAATATCTTCCCAGTCTTTGCGAAGTCACTGTATTTTGTTTTAAACCATTTACCCAGTTTTTGTATAGTAGTATTTCGCATTATTCAAATAAATTAAGATATGTTGAAGTGTTCTACAATCTTTTCAAGTCCTACAATTCATATCTAGTGTACGCAAAAATAGTCGCATACTCCGCGAGTCTCAGACACCTACGTCTCTCGCGTCATAATTTCACCGACCTATTGTGTTTTTTCTTTCACGAAATATACCAATAGTGTCAACAAAACAGAAACACCTACGATTCCTTAATTGGCCTAGTAGGAGTTCACGAGACGTACAAGTTTAGTGAACACTAATCGTTGGATAGAGACACCTCGGCCTTCTGTACTAAATTCGTTGTCCTTGAATAATATCTTCTGAACTGATAGAGATATCAGGATTCGGTTTCACCGAATTATGCTATTTTTTATGAATCGACAGACGCAGTAAATCAAACTTTCATAGCCTCCTTCGTTCTCAAGATACAGGGTGATTTTTTAAATTGATTATCCTTTATCCTTACGCACTAGAGGAAAGTGCATCTCATGAAATGCTCTTTTCGATATAAAGCAGCCATTTGCGAATTACAGAAAGATGCTCCGTCCTGTTGCAGATGAATTGTATTTGAATTTCTAGCAAAATATCTTCAATTATGGCTAAATATCTCTCTTCAGTAAAAGTTCTCTCGAGAATATGATCGCTACCACTGAGAATAATGCAAGCCACGTTAAAACCGAGCCTGCCTTGTCGCTCTCTTAGATCAATTACCTATTCGTTCTCCAGTGAGCAATATCTATCACAATGAGTATCGTCTTCAAAAGAATAAAGAAGAGTATCAGAACAAATAGAATTAATGGTAGGATAAAATTACACTGTAAAATTAATGGTTAATGACAAAATTGCCGGAAGGGCTCTAGCTCAACTCATACGTGCTGTCCAGGGTTGGGTCTTATATATATATATATATATATATATATATATATATAGCGGGTGTTTTCAGCTTTATGGTTGCTGCTTCTCGCATTTTAAAGACAATAGCCTCCGATCTCTCCAATCATCTGGTTGTATCCTTCTGTTCGTTATTTATTTTTCAATGTCTTTCATCTATTCTTTTCTAGGTCTCCTCTCCTTCTTCATCTGGCTGGAACCCATTTCCAAATTCTTCTCGACAATCTTTCTGCTTTCATTCTCTCATCTTCCCGCCTCTCACCATGTACTGTGTTTATTACTTTTTAACTCTGCCTAGTTCAGTTTCTCCTGTCAACTGCTCAGCAGGACAGAAATAAAAGGAAATGAGTATGCTACAATGCTACAATATCGACAAATAACTACAATAAGTTAATAAGTTATTTATGACAAGCTAAGGTATAAAGAAACTAACCAACTATTCATAAATGAAACTTGAAAAGGTTTAACGTACAGAGAAAATCATAAGAATAATGAGAAAATATACTGATCATGTTCAGCCACTCGACGAACAATCACAATTAAAGTTACTCAAATTAACAGTTCCACGTAGATATAGAGGCTGTGTTGGATATTTCGGAAAGGAGGTTCATGGACAAAATGTTCGAGAGTTCTTCGACTATCTAAATGGCAAGGCAATCTGTTCTCCAATAAAATGGTGGTCTTCTCAAAATGGTGTCGGTTCGATACTAGTTCAATGGTAAATGGTAGGTAAGAACAAAGAAAATGAAAGACAAACTTACCCTCGGCTACAAGAAATCAATATGAAAAATTACTACCCGAGGATTCGGGCTCAAGATTAAAAATAAGTTTTGAATAATTCAAATGGCTATCCGGAACAATCCGTTTATGCCGTTTCTGATTGAAGTGTATCTGCAATTCTACACACTACTAATAATTTGCAATCTAGACTTCACTCCAATCGTTGAACCTGAATGAAAACTTATGACTTGATCTTCACAAAATTCAAATGGAAAAAGCTATAGAAATCTACAGTTGTTAATATATAACCTCGGATTGAACAAAAATGACTATCAATGATCTACGAAGAGAAATTACTATGATTCGAAATTTCGGAAAACTAACAACCATTGACGTGCTCGAAATACTATAATACTGAAAATATATCCATAATTTTTGAACAATGTAATGTTATTTTGATTAAAATATACTATTAATTATATAATAATTAATATAAATTAACTTTGGAAGAAACAACTGACTGGACCTAATTAATGAGACGAAGCTATAGGGGATCTACCAGATGAACTGCTTTAAACTATTATTGATGTATTGAACTACAATGATCTGAATAACCGGTTTTATGTTAATTAATCGAAGCAAGATAAAGAGCAAATCATTGTCAACACCACGGTATGTCACTCCGTATGAAAGAAAACAACAAACAAGTGTACAATTCGATTTCACCTCTCTACCTGCATTCTTAAAAAACTTGATGAAAATTAAGGTAAGTGAATAATTATAATTATAACCTTGAATTATTTATGTTCTCGACTTTTCAGGAAGAATGAATTTTGCTGGATCACTTTACTTACTATGTCTGAAACTAACTCAAAATCAAGAATGCAAATCGAGAAATCACTGGATTGAAATGACCAATTATAACAAAAGAATATGAAAAGGAAAGTTATTGTTTTCCCACACACACATCAAGTAACACAACATGATTGACTTATTTTTGTTCCAGCTGAAGAACCATTTGCCATACTATTGATAACAAAATTAACATGATGAAACTGTACTGAATAAATTGTATACTAAAAGAAAAAATAAATGATCAGAGAACTGACTGACTGAGAGTTAATTTATTGTTGACATTTTCAGAATCAGATCGTAACACACTGCTGTTGTAATCTGCATCAGACCATATCATTTTCGATAAAACTTCCTAAATACCAACGACTAAATTCAAGTCGTCGCTCTGGATCACAAGGGTGCAGATTCTGATCTAACTTTAACTTATGTGGTTTAGATTTATGTTTCCTGAATAGTCTTTGTATAGAGTTATTGGATACGCAGAGTGTTTCTTCAACTTTTCTCGAAGATTGAGTTGTTTCTCTGTTGAAATTTCAGCAGTGCTGATGTAACATGAATCAGATCATATTATTATTCGATAAAACTTCCATTTCACGCGATGTTTCCTAAGGTCCAACGACTAAAATCTAGTCGTCGCTTTTGATCCCGTGGGGCAAATACTGATCTAACTTTAACTTATGTGGTTTAGATTTATGTTTCCACAATAGTCTCTGGACATAGGTCTTGGATATGCCGAGTGTTCCTTCAACTTTTCTGGGAGATTGAGTTGGTTCTCAGTTGATGGTAAATGTTAATTTTATCAATCTCCTGTTAAAGTTTTCTATAGCTTTTTGACGAGGTTTTCCGAATGATCCATAATTTATAGATCTTTTCTTTATTCTTTCGATTGTTTTGGTATAAGGTTGCCTTTTTCTCTGGAAACCTAAGAAGTTATAACATTAATAAGTTCAAAAATGTAGTATAACTAACACCCCGTGATTATTTACCTTTCTAAGCATAGATTATCTGATGCATTTACATTTTCATCTTACTCTATTGAACAAGATTTCGGGAAATATAGTATATTTGCCTGAAGTCAAACTTTTCATTCGTGGCCAAATTTTCCTATTTACGAAACACAGAATGTTATTATAATTACAGAAATCTGAGACAATAATAATTCCATAGGCGGCTATAATATTTTCTCATTGAAGTAAGTATATTCGTTAATATTCAGAATTTGATTTTCGAAAAATATTAATGAATAATTAGAAAAGAAGAATTATCCATAATAGTTCAATAATTCGATCAACTTTTCATGTCTTCCGACTTGCCAAAAATGATTGAGTATCCAATTGATAACGTCGAAATACAAATAAATACAAAGTGTTCAAGTAAAAAAGTACATATTTAGTCTTAAATTTGAAAACTGTACAAATCTGGCACAACCATTGATTCCCTGTAAATATTCTGTAAAATGCATTTTCTACCATTGCATTGCATTTTCTACCATTTAAAGGATAACTGAGTTACGAGGATGCTTGAAAATTGAAGATTTCGATAATCATCCTGTAACTCGAAAACAGAGGAAACTATGAAAGTTTTGTTGACTGCATCTGTCGTTTCATCGAAAAGTAGACGGCATCATCTTATCTCTTTTAGTAAAGGAATTACCTATCAAGCCCAATTAATTTGGGACACATTATACAATCACCAACGGACAAACAGGTTCAAGATAGCACCCATACATACACTTGTTGAAGACGTCCCAACCTGAGGAACATCAACCACAGTGATGCAATGCACTTTATCGTGCAGCGTATAAACTTTTCGAAATAATATTCAAAACCAACCCATGTTGAATACATCTTGCAACGTTCGTGATAAACTTTTCTTTTAAAGAGAAAGAGAAGAGGTCACATTCTTCTTCCTCAAACTCCGATCGTTCTATGTGGTAATATCAATGAAAGTTCACTTCTCGTGCATCATGGTTTCATCAGAAACGATTGCTCAACCAAGTGTACACAGCACAAAAATACTGGACAATACCACTATAGTAAGTTCTGTAGAAATAGTAATGCAGGGATATTTCCTCATGATTCTCACTTCTCATAACTGTTTACATCAAAATGGTTGACAAAGATCAATCAAAGTTGATACTATATCAGCTTCATATTGAAATTTTGGAACGAAGTCAGTAGTTTCATCAATCTTCAACATTGAAACTAACTCGTGCTTCTCCAACATTGCCTCATCCAAACATTTTCATGAATTTATAAATATTGATGTAGATTCAATTGTTCTGATAACTAAGACCGACCTAAAACGAGTAAAAATGCCATATTTGTTAACTTCACTCCTATTATTGGAGACTTCATTATCATTGACAAATTAATCCATGAAAACATAAAAGGTTTCTTCCGTACCTTCACGAATTTACCTTGTACCTATATTCGTCAAACCGAAAGAAGTAGATTCTAATGCCTCTAATGATCTCATTCGTTTGTGGTATTTATGCTGTTCAACTACCTGCCAACTATTTTCACGAATGACGTACGGATTCGACTTCCTCTCGAAAATCGCACTCAGGTAAAAAGACTCAATAGGTTTCTACATTTCCATTTTATGTTTGACGTCATTGGGAACGCTCATAGTCTGATTTAATTCCTTGCCAAATAATAAAAACAGTTATTTTCAATACTAATTTACAAACTTTGAACTATAAGATCTGGCCTTGTGTCATGAATGCCTCTGTAACGCATTGATCAGATAAATGGTACATTACTACATTAAATACTGGGTGTTTAAATAAGACACGGCAGTATTCAAGGAGGTGATTACTGAAGTAATTTCATGGAAAGAGTTTATAGAAACACAGGTCCACAAATACTTCATAACTCATTTACATTAATCGAAAGATGCAGTTAAATTTAAATATTTCGTAAACCTCTTGAGATATTGGGGTAAAATTTTGGCGTTGTCGAATACATTTAAAGACGCATAATTTTCAGTGCGATACAATATTTTGACTCACCAGTGGCGCACGTATAGGCACAAAGCAGGTTTTTATCAAAGAAAATACTAGGACGCTACTGATTCTTTTAAAAATAAAAATATTTTGGAATTTTCCAATAATTTTTCAGGAAAAACGTTCTCCAGCCTTTTTTTATATGACGCCCAAGTTTTGAGTAAAAGAAATTTTGAAAAATTTTCTAGGAATCCTTGCGATTCTTTTGATAATACCTGTTCTATGCTCAGTCATAGATGTGTTAAAAAATCATTACCATCAGTGTCATTTGAGTGTTTCTGTTCTTCAATAATTTTGATTCTACTGAATTTCAATGACGTGCTGACGAAAAAGCATTAGAAGCTGGGCGGTTGTACATTGAAAGATTCCCAAACCGTATTGCTCCCCATAGAAAACTTCTGGAAGCATTCATCGACGCCACATTAAGACGAAATGAAGGAGCAGGAAAGCCAATATAAGTAAGAATGTAGACCTGGAAAATAAGGTTCATGCAATAATTCAAGACGATCCTGGAACCTCCACTCAAAAAATTGCTGACGCTTTAGGTATCAGCAATGGAACTGTTTGACAAATTGCTCAAGAAAATTTTTTGCATCCATTCCACCTACAACGCGCACAAGCACTTCTTCTCACCGATTTTGCTGCTCGTATTGCGTATTGTCAAGGGTTTCTGATAAGGTTGAGTCGAATTCCTCAATATCTTCTGTTGATTCTGTTCACTGACGAATAATATTTTTCAAGAAACTCCCTAAGGAATTTTTATGATAATTATCTATGGTGTGAGGAAAATTCACAACAAACATCTGAAGATCGATTTCAAAATCAGTTCTCGTTGAACGTTAGGATCGGTATTGTGGGTGACTGCCTCATTGGACCAGTATTTCTATCAGAGAGACTTACGAGGGAGGAGTACCGCCACTTTTTGGTCCACACTCTCCCAGAATTTATGGAGGATGTACCTTTGGCAATAAGAAAAACGATGTGGTTTATGCACGATGGAACACAGGCTCATTTTAGTCGACTTGCTCATAATTTCCTAACTCAAGAGTAGAGAAATCCCTAGAATGGCCGAGGTGGACCTCAATTTTGGCCTGCAAGGTCCCCAGACTTAAGCCCCTCGATTTTTTCCTCATTTGAAGTTTTTGGTTTACACAACGCCCGTGGAAAATGTTGAGAACTTAAGAAATAGAATCTTCACTGCGTGCAACTCGATAAAAATAGATTCTGGTGTTTTTGAAAGAGTTCACCAATCAATGAGGAGAAGACTGGAATCTCGCATCCGAGCTGGAGGAGGTTGAACAGCTTTTGTAATTTTTGAAGAGCTAATGGTGATATTCAAATATTCAAAAGCTTTTGTTTTGCTCTTGAATTAACTTTTTGGTTTTCAAACACAGGTTATTTAATTAATGAAATGAAGAATTACACTTCGATGATTCTTTTTATCGAAGACTACGTGTCGTATAGTGAAAGTGTACTTTTTAATCAAAAAATACAAAGTATTCATCCTCTCTGGCCGAAAGAGCATGCGATGATGTGAGAGCCTATTTTCATGAATTTTTACGGAAAAAAAATTATTGTGACGAAACCACTCACCAAAAAAACTTACTACCTAAAGACATCATAGAATAGTTTAGGACCCTCTTGAATCTTCAACAAAAAAGTGGTCCTCCAATCTGAAAAAACCTGCCATGATTCTTTTATAAAAAATGGGACACCCCGTTTACTTCAAAATAAATTGCTGAAGTAGATTTTTACTTTCTTAATACAATACCGTTCGCACAAAAATGAAATCTTCAAGAGTGTACGAGCACCGCGCCACTGGTGAATCCACCAGTATATATATATATATATATATATATATATATATATATATATATATATATATATATATATATATATATATATATATATTATAACTGAAACATCTATATATATATATATATATATATATATATATATATATATATATATATATATATATATATATATATATAGGATGTTTCAGTTGAATATGAATGTTTCGTAAACTGCTTGAGATATTGCGATAAAATCTTGAGGGTGTCGAAAACTGTCGAAGACGCATAATTTTCAAGTTTAATCGAAAGATGCATCTGAATTTGAATTAGTAGAAAGTAACGTTTACATCTTCTGTTCCCACTTTTTGTTCACAACGCACTAACAAACTAGCTGTCACTGATGTACAAGCGACGGTCAAGTCAGGGTTTTTCTTGACATTTCTTATCCTCATTTCTTGAATCATATGGAAGAAACTTATGATTCACCCATATTTCCTCATTTTCGTGAGGTTTTACTTGCGCATGAGATAATTGACTTGTCTTGAATAATTCTCAGTTCTAGGCTATACTTGTTTCCAATGACGTTTCTAAGTCGCATAAAAATATTACATCTAGCAATATATTTTTTCTTTTTTTTTGATATGAAATTCCCTCTTCTTCGAATTGAATAATCAAATAAATAACTAACGTAAACTGCAGCCTGCCACTATCTAAGGCCACGAGTCGCTACTGTAATCCAAAAATTCGAACTTTTATTATTATATGCGAAAGAATTTCTAAAGACAGTTTTCATGGTAAAACCCAACATTGTGAAAGAGAAAACGATTCAAATAGAAATTTCATATAATATTTCTTGATATTTCGTGATGAAATATGGAAAATTGAGATTTTGGAACTTAAGATATTACGTCATACTGGAAATTATCTGATTTTTGTGATATTTCTCTTTAAGGCCAACTGTGGCTTATACCTCAAATTAGGAACACCTCTGGCTCTTGCCTGATAGAGTTTATCGCATTGAACAATCCTTCTATATTCAATCGGTATACTCACACGACATTCTTCTATAACCCATATCACCCTCGTAAATGTTTCGAATAACCCGAAAGTAACTAGAAAAACCTCACATTTTAAATGTTTGGCCGTCATAAATCTTTCCGTACGCTGCTAAATTGGGCTTTCGACTGTGGATTGTAACTACATCCAATATTTGGCCAATCGTTCCTGATTTATTCGTCCGAAGCCGACCGACTTTGAAATATGGATGTCCTACTTTGGGAAAACCTCCGGATCAATACTGATCAGGCAAATTAATTTCGCATAACTTTTGAGAGTTTTCGAACTGTGTATAATTATATTAGTTCGTCTCTGCGGAAAGTTCCAGTTTTGGATGTTGGGAAAAAGGAAAGTTTCTTCCATTTTTGTCGAGGGGTTGCCACAGAATGCTCAGCAGTTACATGTTTTCAAGAGAAAAGCTTTCCTTTGAACTTACATTTAATGAAATTTTAATCAAGGGGAAGTTTTCTTTAGCTTGTTTGTTGGTAGAAACATGAAAGTGTCAAAATACGCAAACATGTTTAATATAATCTATGTAGTACCTACTAGTACTTTCAATAAATAAACTATACATTATGTACGAAGCACATTTGGAACATACTGCTGAAAACTGAGTTTAAATTGAATGTTCCTAGATTACGGACATGCTTGTATATATATATATATATATATATATATATATATATATATATATATATATATATATATATATATATATATATATATATATATATATATATTCAGCAGCATGTTCCAAACGTGCTTCGTACATAATGGTCATATGAATAATTCAGATGCTTGAGAAAGACTATCATTGATTTTTTATTATATTATCACCAAAATGTAGACAAAATATAAGGAAAACTGTAGAAAACTTCCAATTTCAGAAGGTTCTATTACTAGTGTTTACAAATTTCATTTGGTTGGCAGTGCCTAGTCGTCATTCGTTCGAAAATTATAAATTACAGGCAAACGCTGAGCTACAAACAGAAATTCTTTCAATTCAGAGTCGAGAAATTTTAAGAACCACTCACAAAATGTCTCTTCAGGACTTTGGTGTAGATATATTCAAACTGAGAGAGTAAGAGAGGAAGAGATATGCAAGACGACCACGGCTCACAACTTCACCAATGGATCATTATGTACAAGAAATCGTACATCAACTGCTTCAGAATAGAGTAATCACCTTCAGTTTGGTGTTTCATATCAAGCCAACCACAGAAGATTAGAAAAAGCCAATTTATTCCAATAGAGGCCTTGGAGGCACCAACCCTGAACCCTTAAACAGAGACAATCACGCACATCCTTTTCATTGGGCACAAGAACATGTTCTCTGTAGCGGAGGACAGATAGAAGATTGAATTGTCTTCAGGATATTGAGCAAGAACCACTGAGGCTCAGTGATCCAGGTTCACAGTTATAGAGGTGGATCAGTCATGTTCATGCATGATGACATGCACCCATTTAACGGCCATAATCTTCCCACCGAGAGGCTTTTTCGCAATAGGATGAATAAATTTGATACCACTGAATCAGTAAGACAATCGACCAATATCCGTACGTCGACGAAACGCAAGACTGCTGAAAACATCGCCGCTGTCCGTGGGAATGTACAGGAGAATCCGAGACAGTCGATTTTGCGTCGTTCACAAAAACTCGGTCTTGTGCAGACCACAACTTAGCGAATTTTGCGTCTTAACTTGGACCTGAACCCATGTAAAATCCAACCGACCCAATGTGTTTGCTGAAAGGACTCTGGAACAGTTGGCAACTGACTCTAATGTTCATCGAAAAATAATCTCCATCAATAGGGCCCTTTTTTAGATGATTGGGTACGTGAACAAACAAAATTATCAAGTTTCGATTTATATATATATATATATATATATATATATATATATATATATATATATATATATATATATATATATATATAGGTGATAGTACAAGTCATTTGCAACAAAAAGTGTCCCATAACATTTTTTCGAAAAGCTGATAATTATCGAGTTATTCAACACTTCTTTGATTACTGACCATACAATCGGAAAGAACACTACATTTAACTGGCTTTCAAATGGTATATCAACTTTGAGCTAACTTTTTTCCAACAATATCATAGGTAAGAGTAATAAAACATAAAATTCGAAAACGCATATAACTTATATTACTCAATGAACCATGAGCAGGAACTAGAAAAAATCAATTAATCATATTCTCATGAAAGGAATTTCAAAACTATAAAAGGTGTTTGAAATGTCTTCCTCTTTCAAATGCACTTAAGACATCTTTTCGACTCATTTCGTTGCAACAGATTCGAATCCTTTGTATTAGTTCTTCTCGAGTATTAAAGGGAATTCTATAAACATTAGTCTTTAATGAGCCCCAGATAAAAATCAAGCGGCGTAAGGTCAGGGCTTCTGAGTGGCCATCTCACTCGACCGAATCGACCTATCCATTTCTCTCCAAATCTCTGTCATCCAGTCCTGGACCATTCTAGAATTATAAGCCGGGCAGCCGTCCATTTGAAACCAAAGGTTATGCTATAGGCATTATTTCGATATTGAATAGATTTAAAAATTCGTTCGAATTGAGACGATCGGAAGTATAACTCGGGAAGTATAACTCAACCGACAAGCTGACTCCTCCTTAACCCCAACCACACACTTACTCTAATCTCGTGCTGAGAGTGTGACACAATAGTGCCATGAGGATTTTCTGTATCCCATATATGGGAATTTCTCAAATTTATCATACCAACTTTGGTAAAAGTTGCCTGTAATTTATTCATGTACCACCTACAAAATTGCAACCTCACCTCACTATCCATTGGCAATAGGCCTTGAACCTTACTCAAATGGTAAGGATGTAAATTATTTCGCTTGGGAACTCTAAGAACCGTGGAATAATGAAGTCTCAATGTAGCACCAATTCTCCGAGTACTCGTTGTAGGGTCCTCGCGAACAGCCTGCGATATTGCACGTGCTTGTCTCCATTGCTGGGAATTTCCACCACCTTCTCTAATTCTTAAACCACTGAATGAACCAGTTCACCGGAGCACCTAAACACTTCAACAAATGTCTTTCTGCAAGATTGGTGTCTGTTTAGAAAGCGCAATGCATACTCCCGCACCGCTGCACTCGAATTTCCATTCGCGAAGTCATAAACAAATAACATATCTCGATATTCAATATTTGAAGAACTAGGCATGTTTTCTTTTTTTCGAAAGAGAAAATGGAACCGTGAAAGGGGAAAATATTCTTCATTAATTCATTGAATGACACTTCCTGTCAAATTCTAAATATTTTTATTTGTTTTAATACAAGCCTTCTGTGATTTATTCTTTTACGATTCTTTTTATAATTTTCTTCTAATCCGAGAAAAATTAACTATTCCTAGTTTCCTGAACATTCAATTACCAGATATGTTATTTATTTATCGCTTATTATTATTGAAAAGTCAATCGATCGAAGGATAGAGAATTTAATGTTCTTACTATTATTCTTACCCATGATAATGCTAGTAAAAAATAGTAAGCTCAAAATTTGATATACCGTTTAAAAGCCAGATGAATGTAGTAGTGTTTTCCAAAAAAGAAAGGCTACTTATCGATCAGTTTTCACTGGTACAGCTAACAAGAAAATACCACTAATTTTGTTCATTTCACAATTTTTTCACTTAGCCTTTTATAACACCCGGTATACAAAATTGTTTTACCATTAGTTCTTATCTATTTTACATTAAATTCAATGCTCTTTCCGATGGTATGGTCAGATTTGATGTAGCTGTAAGAGAAGCAAGAATTTCGTAATATCAAGAAGTGTTGAATAACTCGATAATTACCAATTTCTCAAAAAAATGTTATGGGACATTTTTTGTTGCAAATAACTTGTACTATCACCTACTGAAGTTTAGCACATTTTATAGTAGACACCCTATAAATACCAATCCATAGGAGATCCAAGAACGTCCAAAGCATCTCGAAAAAGTTACTGTGTAGATTTTAGTCTGGCGGAGTCATCGGTCATATTTCAGTGTCAACGGCAAGAGCTATAGGTCGACCAAATTATTTTGGCCCGAATTGGGTGATCTGGTCACCAATGATATGTGGTTTCAACAAGACGGCACTACGTGCCACATAGCTCACGCCACATTAGATATTCTGCACGAGCGATATAAGGGAATGGCAGCTCACATAGAGGTGATATGAACTGGCCACCGAGATCGTACGAATTGACTCCATTAGAGTTTTTGTTATGGGGTTTTCTAAATTCGCAGGTCTATGCAAATAACCCACCAATACAGCGACCCTCAAAGTCAACATAAATCATGCCCTCGGTCAAAATGCACTAGCATTAAAAATTGCACATTTTGGATGCGTTCTACCCAGAATAGTCGTGGCAGACATTTCAATGACGTTATATTCTGTACATAATGGCATCGATAAGTTTTTCAAATTAATAAAAAATTTCGATATCTCACACATACTTCTTTTTCAATTTAATTCAAAGATAGGAAACGTTAATTAGAGACTCTTTATATTTCTGTACAGAGTGAACAGATGTCGTTTTAGTACTGATGCTATGTGAATATTGTAAGGAAATTGACCTCCGTTCCTCGTGTACTTTTCGCGTGAGGAATTCATTGCTGCAAATAGATTCGATATACCTTCGTTCGTTTTCGAGTTATTTGGAAATTTTGGACATTTCAGGAATCAGTCAATTGCCAATATCTCTGTTGTTTTTAAAGTTATGTAAAATTGGTTTTGACACTCTACATGCTCTATTTCAGGTAAAATCAAATTACGTGTTTATTAATCCACCACATGTATTCATGAAAAACAGAATATTGTATACTGAAGTATGTTCTGTGCTTTCAAAATGACAGCTCCAAAATTGATTCTTGCAATGACCGTTCAGAAGAATTATTCAGTGTTTTTTCATCAAGTTTCAACTTTTGTGTGAGCATAGAATTGTTTGTAATAACGAAGTGAACTTGTCTTACGAAATTTTGAAACGTAACATTTGATCGTTTTCTTAAAACAAAAATTGAATTATAATGGGAATTATCAACGAAGGTATTTAAATATATTGCCATTATTCTGTATGCATAATTCACAACGCCTGAGGATACACCTACACCCATAGGAAATATTAATATTGGTAACTGAAGCAAAACTAATCCCTGAAATTTTGCTTCAACTCTTCAATATTTTCTCTAGCTCTTCTATATAAAAGATTCTTGATATTCTTCATTCTTGTTCAGCGGCAACAAATCCAGGGATCAGACCGGATATCTTTTACACTAATTCCAATCAATAATAAAAAACAAGTACTGTGTTTTAAGGAATTTTACTTAATAATTGCGATTCGTAACGCGTTTCACTACACCGTAGCTTCTTCAGACGAATGATTATCAATTACTTATTATTAAGTAAAATTCCTTAAAACACAGTACTTGTTTTTTATTATTGATAATGGAATTTTACCAAGTAAAAGCCTCCCAAATTCAAATGCTAATTCCAATCATATTATTTTCAAATTTGAGTCAAATAAGTCAGCAGCAGACATAGTTCAATGAGGATGAGATATATCTTCTTTCAGAAATCGAGTTTACATCCGACCTCCAATGTTCATTGTGGCGATTAAGTTATCCGGTCAAGATTATTTCTCGGAAAAACTGTGGATTTTCTTCAAATTTCTACAGAAACTAGTTTCAGAAATCGAGTTGACGTTAGAAATCTCCTGCATAAACTGCAATATTCTTATATCGATATTATATCCATTTTTCTTGAGAATACCGAGCGCTCGCTCATCCCTTAGATGTAGGTTTCCCTTTCAATTTTCCAGCTCGAAATCGAGGAGTTGGCAAATACACTACGTATAACATCAAATGTGGCATGTTCTTCATCAAATGCTTCATCTGATTTCTCCTTGGAACGTTGATGTGCGATGGTTCTCTCAATTTATATATATTTATATATAGAATATACTTCTAAGTGGTTATTGCGTCTTAGGAAAACGATCCAAATACTTTCGTACGGCTTGGTCGCTTTGTTATTACAAGCAATACTATATTCTTGCAATAGTTGTGGCTCGATAAAAAAACAAAAATAATTTGTTTGAATTATCATCGAAAGAATTATTCTCGAACTGTGAAAATGAGAGAACAGATAATACTTGAGCTTATTCAATTATTCCTTGTAAATACTGTGAATGGACATGGAGTTACTAGATTAAATAAGGAAAAGTTAAAAAATTTTGGTTTTTCATGTTCTGGATGAATAAATTGAGAGGACAAGCGATATATTCATAAAAATGAATAAACTCTATAGAACAAAAACAAAGTTTCCTATGGTTGCTTATTAATAAAACGCAAGTTTCTTTCAACAATTTCGAAATAACGACGAAAACATTTCATTTTCCTATATTCACAATATTTAACATAGCTGCAGAATTAAAACGTCGAAATCTGAATACCCCATACTGTTTTTGGTTAAACAAAGTTGTGAAACTGAATCCATGTTTCACTTAGGCTGAATTCCTTTTCACAAAACTGAGGCGTTTTCAGGACAATACCTCCGTCGATTTCCAGCTAAATAGTAAACACCGCGTAAAATCCGTCGAAGTTACGTAGATATAAATAGAATTTTTATCACCGTTGAAATTTCTTTTGAATTCGACAAAGTACCCGAAACTATATGCTTCCCATTTATAAAAATAACTTTAGGCGGGCGACGGATATAAAACGAACTTGGGCAATAAAAATTCCTTCAACCGCACTTCTCCGGTTTGTTCTGTTCTGGAGATTAAGGACTGTGTGTCAACTCTGCAAATATATCGAATGCAAGTAAGGTTAACGCGGAAACAATGGAAAATATATAAAACTTAAGAGTTGGAAAGATGGAAAAGCACTCGAATAAGTTAGAAACGATTGCTCGTAAGTCAATACAATGTATCTGCAGTTTTCAGTTTACGAATATTGCTTCGCAAATACCATAAAAATGAAATAACATACTTTCAACGTTATACACTCAGAGTAATGTTTTGTTTTAGATGTTGCTATCATAAATTGCACAAGTTGTTTACAATAAATTTCATAATACTATGCATTTTCGTCATAAATCTAGGTAAGACGTAAAAAGGTGCATTTTCTAGCATACTCAAATCATTAAAATTATTTTACTCCAAGGCAATCACAGATTCAAGTTGATTGAAGTTCAGTTGCTCGAAACGATGCGATCAAGTACTAAGACAATAGTTTTTTTTTCATACCGAAAAAGAAAATATTTAAACAAGACAATGTTTGTATAGAGTAAAAACTTTGAATAACGGACATCATGCTATAGAAAACTATCCACTATAGGACAGTGACCACAATTCTGACGTCTGAGAAAAAGACAAGTGAAAAATTTAGGCTCGGTTACATACGGCAATACCTATCAAGTTTCATTAACAATGTAACAACTTTGGCAATAAATTAATATTGAATTAAATCAATTTATTATCGTGGACTTATGCACTATCTCAGCTGTTAGCTGGATATAATTTACCTTTCCCAGATTTAGCAATCAAAGGGAATAGGTTCGATTACAATATACTTGACAAAAATGTCCTAACTATCCTACATGTATTAAGAATTACAGCTTTTTGCATTTCTATATAGGTATTCCTATGCAATTCTAATTTCTTAAGGCTATCATGCAAAGTTTTGGGTATTAAACCAGTCGAGGATACGATGACAGGAACAATTTCTATTTTATCGAGGTGCCACATCTGCTTGATCTCAATAGCAAGGTCAGTGTATTTGGACTTTTTCTCCTGGAACTTATTCAGCACGTTGTTATTATTTGGTATGGCGACATCCACCAGCATTGCTGTTCTGGCTCTCTTATCATACACCACTATGTCCGGCCTATTATTCGTCACCATTCTGTCAGTGATAACAGGCCTATCGTAGTATAATCTGATAGAGTCATTTTCCAATACGGGTGCCGGTTGATACTTGTAATATGGCTGGAAGGTGTTCAGAAGTCCGTACTTGTGTGCAAGTTTCTGGTGGATAATGTTGCACACTTGATTATGCCTGTGAAGATACTCCGTATTTGCCAGTTGTTCGCATCCGGACGTAATATGCTGGATAGTCTCCGATCTTATTTGGCATTTTCTGCAGTTATCTGTTTGTAATGTTCCGTCCTTCATAATAAATTTTTTGTAGTTGTTTGTAGCGATCACTTGGTCTTGGATGGCCATTAGGAATCCTTCTGTTTCTGCGAATAATTCTCCTCTCATCAACCATTTGTTGGAAGCTTCTTTGTCGATGTGTGGTTGATTAATCTCATGGTGATGTCGTCCATGCAATTCCTTTCTTGACCATTGCTCTTGTTTTTCAGTATCTGATAGGAATGGTAGATTCAAGTGGTCTTCTCTGGTAGCAAGATTTAGAGGTGTATATCCCTTATCAACCAACGATACCACTCTATAGAGGTCTGAAGTGAGAGCTTTTGCTGAGAAGAATTCTCTGAGATTTTTTATCTGTTCGGTGTGTAAATTGACAATATCTATTAATCTCCTTTTTTTCGCTTCAAAGTTGTTCGTATCACAGACGATTTTGGATGATAGTTGTTGTACTTTGTCAGCATCGTTCGGGTCTGCCTTTGAATATCATCCAGTTCTGTCTTAGTCCATCTGATTATTCCAAATGAGTAAAGCAACACTGGAATGGCGTAGGTGTTAATTGCCTTGACTAGATTCTCCGAGTTCAACATCGATTTCAGCACAGACTTCAGACGCTGACTGTATTCTGAACGAATCTTCTCCTTTGATTGTTTTTGGTCTAGCAATCTGGCTTGTTGGTATCCCAGATATTTGTATGTTTCGCCATCTCTCATGCACTGTATCATATCACCGTTTGGAAGTTGTGTTTCACCATCTATGACTTTCCTTCTTTGAATGTTCAGGGTCTTACAGAATTAAATCAATTATTATTATTATTATTATTGTTATCAATATTTAAGCTGAATAAGACTTGAGGAATGAAATTTCTATGATAACTATATAAAAATGAATGAAAAAGTTAACAGTGCAAGAAATTATTGTCCAGCAGAATTTTGAAACTCGTAACATCTCTCGCCTCTTCAACTTCTTTTGGCAAAGCGTTCCCTTCATGAAACACTGTTAAGAAGAAATTGCTGACGGCTGGTAGTTCTGAAATTTTCTCTGCGAAGTTTGAAGCAATGTCCTTGAAGTCTTTCGTCATCATTCAGAGTCTAAAGTTGAGCTATTGGGGAATCCCCCAAACACAAAGCCTTGAATGTTTGGATGAGATCACCACGTCCTCTTCTCCGCTCCAAGAGAATGAGGTTCATCATTCGTAAACAAATTCAAATCAAATTCAATTTATTCACAATTCCAAAATACAAATTCTTTACAAAATAAAATGTTTATCAGTGCTGTATAACCAATCCTTTCTCAGTGCTATTTTCAGAACTGTCTTTTGAATAACTTCCAATTTCTTCAACGGTGTACTATACATACCTCCCCATATAGTTATACCGTACCTAAGCACCGACGAATAAAATTATAAACCATCAATATATTACTAGGTCCCAAAACATCCCGCTAGCTGTAAAATACATGAAACAGTCAGTCTACCAATGATATACTCAGTGTGCACTTCCCATGGCAAAAGTTGATCATTATAAAGACCCAAATAATTGACGGATTCTACTTTGACAATAACCGGACAGTCACATGGTTTGTTTTTGCATTCTGGTTTATGAACACCGAGGTTAGGTTAGGTTAGGTTAGATTTGTGAGTGAACTTTGGCTGACCTATTGCAGAGAGAGAGAGAAAACAAGAAATTTGGTTTTTTTCGTATTCAAGCTGAGCATACTATCACTCAACCAAGCGAATATTGTTTTCAATCCACTTTCTGCAGCCATACATGTTTCCTCAAAACTCTCGCCCCCAAATATTATCACCGTATCATCAGCATATGAAATAATATGTTCATTTTGGATATGTAAGTTAGGAAGCTGATTTATATACATCAAGAAGAGGACCGGGCCAAGTACCGTATCCTGAGGGACACCCATATTCACAACTCGCGGATCACTGAAAACTCCGCCTATTCTAACCCTGTGACACCTATCCGAAAGATAATTTTTCAAAACGTTATGTGTTTTACCTCGTATGCCCATATATTCGAGGCGCTTTAATAAGATGGTATGGTCAACGGTATCAAAGGCTTTAGAGAGAATTAGAAATACTGCCAAAGATTTTTCATTTTCATTCAAGTAAAACACAATATTCTTCATCAGCTCCTCTATCGTATCCTCTGTGGATGTATGTTCCCTAAAACCGTATTGTTTCGGACTGAGTATATTGAATTCATTCATGAAGTGTAATAAACGATTTTTCAAACTTTTTTCGAAGATTTTGGCAATATTATTGATGAGAGATATTGGCCTATAGTTAGTCATCTTTTTTTCTGGTCGGACTTATATATGATTCTTTCCATTCTCTTGGAACAGTACCAGTTATGATATGTGATAAAGGTGCCACAATATATTGATGAATATTTTTCAAGGAGACAGAACTTATTTCATCAGGTCCGGATGACGAACCTGGTTTTAAGGAGTGAATCAACTATACTACCTCATTTTCCGTTACCGGATTGAGAAATAAATATTTTTGAATAGAAAGAATTTTTGGGAGATTGAAGTTTCCGGGCTTTTTTATTTATTTCACCAATATGCGTGAAAAATTCGTTAAACTTATTCGCCTTACATTTATTATCTTTAATTAGATGCCCTTCCTCATCAACAATATCTTGGTTCAAGGGATCATGTGTGTTTTTTATTGTTTATCTCGTGTATTACATTCCAATTTTTTTTGTATCATTGCCCGCATTCTGTAGTTTCTTTCCGTAAACTGTAAATTCATTCTTATTTTCAGGAGTACTATATTTTTTCAAATTCGACTTCAATTTATCACGTTGTTTTTTCGAAACTACTAAACAATTCTCGTTCTCCGCAGTCACAGTTTGACGGTGCACTATGTGAACACTTTCGAAAGTACATAACTAATAGAGTTCACTTTTTTGACTTACTGTAATCTTTGTTCGGAGCAAGAAAGTGTAAAGTTGATAATAACTCCAAGGTCGTGACGGGAGCTGGTGTCTTTGAAGCGTTGATTATTAATGAAGAATTGCACGTTTGAGTTACTTAGTACTTAGAAGTATTGAGCGGCAATAACCATTCATTACTCCACGCGAACACGCGGTCGAGATAAGCCTGAATGACACTAGACTGACTACTTTTGCCGTATATTTTAGTGTCATCCGCGTACATAGAAAGTCCTAACTCCACGGCGTAGTTTAAGTCGAATGTATACACGTTAAACAGCAGAGGCTCAAGAACGGACCCCTGCGGCTCACCACTTAGAACTTTTTCACTCAAGCTCAACGAAAGATTTGTTTTGAAGTGGAAGTGTCTACCACTAAGGAATGCTGATATCCAAGCGAGCAGGTCCCCCCCAACACCGAAATGACTCAATTTATGCAGCAATCGATTTTTTGGAACCCTGTCAAAAGCCCTGCTGAAGTCAAGGTAGGCTATACCCACTGGGTGCCCTTCATCTAGAAATTCAGTCCAATCAGCGAGACAGTGAAGTAAATTTGTAACGAGTGACTTCCCTCTTGTAAAACCATGTTGTTTGGATGGTATAATATTATTTATGGTAGAAGTCGATCAGTGCATCAGCAATTAAAGACTCCATAACTCTAGCCACAATGGGTGTTAAACTAATTGGACGGTAGTTTCCGGCATCGAACTTGTCCCCACTTTTATGAAATGGCTTTACAGCTACTGTTTTCCAGATGTTCGGGAGAGTTGATGTTGAAAAAGGTTGCTGCATGAGTTTAGCAAGTGGCGCGGCAATATTAGAAGCGTCCTTTTTAAGAAATAAAGTTGAAATATTGTGGATTCCTGGAAATTTTGATATATCGAGTCCATTATGCTTTTTCAAAACTGAATTTTCAGTGAATCTTATATCGTTAGTTGAATGCATCGTTCTAGGGCATAGATCAACTTGTGGAGGCTGGATATTTGGTTCATTTGTATACGACTCGTAAAAAACCTTTGCAAACTTATTGGTGACCTCATCATCGTTGTTAGAGATGACTCCATCGGTTATGTGAATTTGAGGATTTTGGACTTTGCAACTTAGATGCGATCTAACGTACTTGAAAAACTTTTTAGGATTCTTACTATTGACAACGTCGGACTCGTAGATATTCTTTCTATTTCTTATTTTCATTCTCAACCTCGTCAATTGCAGTATATAAAATTATATTAACCTCCTACTGTCTATGATGAACAATAACAATTTCCAATTTTGCTATTTTCGATTCGTGAAACACATTAAATCATTTATCGTATTCAGGTCTGCTTATCTTGTGAAAATCAAGAAACTTGCCGATGCCAATCAAACTGGTTACTATTTCAAAACCCATTTCTCACTGCTTTTCATTTTTGCTGAAATCATAGTGCTTACCTATCCACTTCCTTACAGATACAAGAAAGTAAAGTAAGAGTGCAATAATACATCTTGCACTCTCTCGCACTCAAATGCTGTGGCCCCCGCTTTGCTGCGCATTCCTCATTAATGAGATGCATATCCGAATATCTATTAAATGTGTACAAACGCGAAATACCTACTAAAGATTACAGAGTTTCGAAGAGTTTCCGAAATAAGACGATTCAACATAAAATATCAAAAGTTATCAAATGAAAACTTCACGTGTCTATTTTGTGGTACATAAAATGTGTAGTTGGATAGACGGCCGATTTGGAGGAACTAAGTGAAAAAATAAATAAGAATGAGACTCGCTAAATTCAAATTCGAATCCCAGATTTCTATATACACTGTGACAAAAAAGTAATCGAAAAATCTCAATTAAATCGTCCACGTTGAGTATTTTTAAGTATTTTAAGTTTCTGTATGTTGGTGAGACTGTACCTAATTACTATTCCAAGCATGAGCGCAATCTGTTAACGACAGCTGTTGAAACCAGTCGACCTCAGTAGTACTCTGCGAATTTAACAATGGAAATAAATATTGAACAAAGAGTTTTGAACGAAATTCCGTGTGCTGAATTATTGCGAATGCTGGAAAAGGCTTATGGAGACTCTGTTTTATCGAAAACCCAAGTATACGAGTGGTAAGAAGCCTTTTAAGGCGGTCGGGAGATCCTCGAAGATTTGCCTCGTTCTGGACGACCTTCGACCATTTTGCTAAAAGACGACTTTTAGCAAAACAGATAGTATACTCAAAATATAACATAAACAGGACCTACAAAAACACGAAATCCTAATGGGACGACCCAGAACCAGGGTCTATTTCCTTTTTTATTTGCTGAAACTATCCATATATGTCTTGATTTTAATCTAATTGAATTTAGCTATCAATTTTGAATACTGTTTTATGTAGATCTACATGCGAACCATTTTATATAGTTCATCTGAACTCAAACCTGCAGTATAAAGCAGGAAAAATTAAATAATTCAATTTTAAATTCTAAATGTAGTAAATATTATGTATTTTTAAAGCAGCTAAAAATCACCCAAAAACGTCAAAATCGTGACGAAGAAATTCATCCAAACTTAGATAAGAAATCAAGCTTAAAAAATATTCGACGTTATCACCCATAATTATTAAACATCCCTTCATATCAACGATCGCAGACATCATCTGGTATTTTCCCATACAGCAATTCCCACGTCGCGATGAAGGAACACCTTTCGTAATGAAGAAATCTAACCTATCCTAACCTCATCCAAAAGCGTAAAAATCGTGAGGAAGAAATTCATCCAAACTTAGAAAAGAAATCAAGCGTAAACAATATTCGACGTTATCACCGATAGTTTTTAAACATCTTCTCGTATCCACGATCGCAAACACCCTCTGGTATTTTCTCACATAGTCTTTCCCAAGTTGCGACGAAGACACGCGTTTCTAAATGACTTATGTAATAGGTATTTGAGTAGCATGGGCAGAGGGAGTACGGGGTAAGGACTTCTGGGCAACGGATATATAAGGAACGCGACCGCGACGATAGGGGCGGTTATTCATTTATTCAGATATGCTGTTATTCTGTTTAAAATATCAGTGAATTTGCTCATTCGCATGAATCATAATTAAAATTATAATTTTTTAACCATACGTAACGTGAGTCCAGAAAAATTGGAGACGTAGACTGTTTCTCTCCGAGAAGCTCGACAAGGAAAGAAGAATTACATTTCCTGTTGTGTCCTACAGGTGAATACTTTCTTCAATATTTGTGTTCACTATTTAATTTTCATGAATTTTCTTGAATTATGTGCTACGTAATTTCTTAATGCATTGAGGGTGAGTTAAAATAATCACTTCTGAAAATTTTTACACATTCTTACTTAATGATAAAAACAAGTACTGTGTTTTAAGGAATTTCACTTAATAATTGCGATTCGTAACGCGTTTCACTACTCCATAGCTTCTTCAGACGAATGATTATGCAGAAAAATGTAAATGAGAATATAACTATAAATGTTCTTGAGTAATTAAAAGCTTATTAGTTGTTTCTTCTCAGGTGGTTATTTATGACAGGTATATCCAATAAAATTAAGGAATAGATTGCTCCCCGAAAAGATTCAATAGAGGTGAATATTTTTAATTGAAATGGAAATAATTTTGATCTAAACAAATTTTTAATAATGAAAGAATATCTGATTTAATGATAGTATTATTAAATCAGATATTCTTTCATTATTAAAAATTTGTTTAGATCAAAATTATTTCCATTTCAATTACAAATATTATACTATTGAAGACGGCTTGATTATGGGCAATCTGTTAAGTCCTTTGTTAGCTGAAATTTTCATGAATAACTTAGAGAAATTAATTCATAATCATCCACTCAGTAAATATTGTTTATACTGGTATCGCTATGTAGACGATATCATTATTTGCTTCACAGGAACAGATAGACAGTTAAAAATTTTCGAAAATCATATAAATTCATTACATCCAAAATTGCATTCACAACCGAAATAGAAAGCAATAATTCGATAAATTTCTTAGACGTAACAATTTCGAATGAAAATGGAAAACATGTTTTCGCAATTTACCATAAGCCGTCACATACAGATATTATAATACATAACTCGTCGTGTCATCCATATCAACATAAAATGTCAGCATTTAATAGTTTTATTCATAGATTGATTAACATCCCGCTATCACCAGAAAATTTCAACAAAGAACTAAATTTGATTAAACAAATAGCCAAAAATAATGGTTACAATCCCAAACTAATAAATAATATTTTAAATAAAAACAAAGTAGAATCGCATTGAATGAAGTTTATCCTGTCGATAAATTGAAACAAAAATTCAACACCTTAACCTACGTTGGCATTACAAGTGAGAAACTGAAATCATTCTTAAGTAGCAATAATTTCAACATAGCTTTCCAAACTAATAATAATTTAGGCAAATATATAAAAAATAATAAAATCAAACCAGGTAAAAACAATAAATCAGGTGTTTATAGATTGAATTGCAATGACTGTGATAATTTCTACATTGGTAGAACACATAGAAATTCTAATATTAGAATATCGGAACATAAACGCAGTTTTTCAAATAAAAAATCAGATTCAAATTACGCGAATCATCTCTTAGAAAATAATCATTCTTTCGACCCACAGTTTGAAATTTTGCATACAGATAATAAATATTGGAAGGTAGATCTTTGGGAAACTTTAGAAATAAATAAATACAAACACTCAGGTAGACTCATCAATGAACAAGTCGATTTAAGCCCTTCACCTCTATTGAATCTTCTCGGGGAGCAATCTATTCCTTAATTTTATTGGATATACCTGTCATAAATAACCACTTAAGAAGAATCAACCAATAAGCTTTTAATTACTCAAGAACATTTATAGTTATATTCTCATTTATATTTTTCTGCATAATCATTCGTCTGAAGAAGCTACGGTGTAGTGAAACGCGTTACGAATCGCAATTATTAAGTAAAATTCCTTAAAACACAGTACTTGTTTTTTATTATTGATAATGGAATTTTACCAAGTAGAAGCCTCCCAAATTCAAATGATATTATATTATCAAAAGCCTTAGAGAGGTTCTGTTACCACTCATAATATGGGTGATGGCAAATTAGGCCTGTATCTAAATAGTGTAATATTTCTTAAGTATATTCAAAAACGCCAAAGAAAGTAAGGATAAGTATTTAATACTAATGTTGCAAAGATCAAATAGACATTTGTTGCCGACTCTATTTTTGTTTTTCTAATTTCCCTACCTATGGTTTAAACGACGAAGAATTGTTCGTATCACATCAAACCTGACATAAAAGAACTTGAATAGGTTACTACAAATACACAACACAACAAAAAGAAAGGGGTCCTATTTCATAAAAAGAACTTCAATGCAAGTTCAGGTACTAGACGATCACATGGCTTTCATTCGGCCGATCTCATTCGGTGTCAGGTATAATTAATAAAATGTGGGGAAGAAAATAAGATAATTCAGATATTGCAATTTACAAAAAAGGATATGGGTTGTTTAAATACCGAAATTCAATTTCCATATCCTCCTAACTGATTTAGATATTATACTCAAAATATACCTAACATAAACAGGGCCTACAAAAATCAAAATCCTTTTAAAAACTGTCACACATTCCCCAAGTAATCTAGGAAACATGCCATCATCAAAAAGTTCCCAATTTATTTGCGTTTATATTCTAGTTGGATATTTGCCATTCGCTGTCTTTCAAGAAACATTCCGGAGTGTTGTAATGAATGCATAGCTTTTGGCAACAAATCAGGGATGTACCATCAGTTGCGTATCTATAATTGTTATTTTCTCTATACACGTTTATTTCAACAGTTTCTGACATTCAGGCCATCAATTTTATTAATTGTTGGGATGTTTTCCGACATGATATTTTTTCTATTGTACAGCGTATATTCGCATTCACATACACGTGAATAGCTAGCGGTCAAATAAAATATTGGTTTATGTGGAATTGTCATCCACACTAGTTTTGTATACTTTATTTCGTTTCAATGTAATTAATTTCATTTGATTGTTCAAAATGAATTTTTTTTGAAGTTATTTGCACTGCAAATTTCACAGTGAAATTGCATGTAGTATTACCTGGAGGCTCTATAGAAATCTATACGAGGGTTATAATTCTTGAATCTGGAGATTCGCTTTATCAAACAGAGTGAAACTGGGATACAAGTTGATTCGAAAAATTATTGCTCAAACCAGAAATGTCATCATTTTTAATAATATTCAGTTTAGTTCTCAAGTTCAAATTAGTGTTTTTCTGAATAATCTTCATTAGTTTCGGAATGATGTTTGTATGAGTATATTCGAATGTTTTATTGGACATTAAAATTTTCAAAAGATATCAATTAACTAAAATGAAAGAACCCTCAGTTTTTCGAAAATAGTTCAGCACGTACTTTTAATTAAGAATATACTGAACAATATTCTTAGAGTGAATTGAATTTAAGATGAGATTGTCCTCAAGTAGGCGGTTTTGTTAGAATATTTCTTAATTGTAGGCGAACACGCATCTAATCGGCATCATAGTCAACACAGGAGTTTTCTGGAATGATAATGTGTCCGCCATTGCCAAGTCTGCTTCTAATAGTTAATTGATTCTGCCGTTATAACGTGATGTATTATACAATTTCAAGTTTAAAGGAAAAACCAGGCTCGCGGAAAATTCTCATCAACGAACGATTCCAGTAGCAGTGCCACATACCTCTCAATAAAAATTCTTTTGTTTACAGGGCTAGTCTGCTGTGCAACTCGCTTTCGTCGAACATCTTTCAGATACCTTACAATTCAGCCCTCTTAGGAGCAAGTGAACGCATATATTTAATGATTCTTGAGAGGCAATAGCTGGGGCATGACAAGCATTGCCTCCTACCGAAACTTAGTAATAGAACAAAATATAGCAAAATATCAAAAAGTAATGCAAATAATAAAATATAACCATTATAGTTCTATTCATTTATTCATTCGATTGAAAGAAGGGAGAATAACATGTCAAAAAAACTATACAGCTGAAAAAGAAACACGATCGGAAGAAAACATGGATAATCATTCAAAATAACGTAAGCCCGTAAGGATCGCCCCTAAAGAGTAAGCTCTGGAAAATGAGGAAAAACGAGTGGACCATTTTCAATTTATACATGATTCAAGGAAACAAGTAGAGAAACCCCGAAGGAAAACCTTGTCTCGCCCGTCGCTGATACATCTGTGACAGTTAGTCTGTTACCCCTTGCGGGTGCGAGATTAAGATTGAATATCTCATTTTTGAGATATGAAGAATTCTATATGAGATCTCGATTGAAAAGGGAAAAAAAAGTATAAAAGTATAGCAAACATTTTTCAGATTCCACCCAAAAATGTGCAAAACAAGTTTAAGACGTTGTTTAGAATTATCTTGGAGGAAACTTTGTAACTTCGAAATGAATTCTTTAGCTGAAAATTAAGGTTTTAAATACAATAAAATCCCTCAAAAACCAACATTTCAAAGCCAAATGGTCGAAAGCCGGTAATTAAATAAAGAAACAGTGGGATTTCATCAATTCTGTACTAAGTAATAAGAAAAAAGAGCCGATTAAGGTTCCGTGCCTATTGGTTGAAGATGAAATGGTAAGTGATCAAAGTACAATTGTAAATGAGTTAAATTTTCATTTCGCAAATGTTGGAAAGAACATAGTGAGGGACGTTAATTCCCAAATCGAAGCTCTACCAAAGGAGTCCAGAAATCGATTTAAATTCAGAGAAATCTATTTGTACAACTTATAGGCACTAACGATCTAAAAGAAGTCATTAAGCAACCAAAATAAAATTCTGCTGAGAGCCACGACATGATAACAGTAAGGGATATTTTAAACATTGACAGTGAATTGATTTCAATACTTGTACGACTTACCAACAAGTGTTTCAATACTGGTGTATGTCTACAGGAGTTGAAAGTGAGCAGAATGAACCCAGTTTACAAGAGAGGGAATAAAATAAGCATGGAAAACTACAGACCAATTTAGTATATTCAGTGTGTTCTCAAAGATTATAGAGTCTGTGATAAAAAAAGAATGCTATCCTTGCAGAAAACTGTTAATGTGGACGAATATCAATATGGATTCATAAAGAATAGTAATACTTTAAGTGCAACTATGGATCTCATAAATCGAATTATAATTGAATTGGAAAAAGGGAATGTTGTAATCGTGCTGTTTATTGACTTAAAAAGGCGTTTGATGATGTCAGTTCAATGATCCTATTGAAGAAAGTATACGATATGGGCTATATGAGTAAAATTTTCAAACTAATAGACTCATATTTAGTAGATAGGAACCAATATGTAAGACGTTTGTAAAAATGAGTGGGGTGTGCCTCAGGGGTCAGTCTTCGGTTTGCTGTTCTACTCGATCTATGTCATGAGCTTGAGGTGTGCTGAGCTTGATGAGCGGTATTATACCTTTGCAGATGATACTGCTCTACAGTGCATCAACCTCTGGGGAGTTGGAATCTCTTGTTAATATGGATCTGAAACGGTAAATGAGCTGGCTTCTGTGTAATAAACTGAAAATAAATAAAACAAAACCAAATTCATGATCTTCAAACAGAAAAACAGGATATTTCGTACTCCTCATACTGAATGATGTGGATATTGAACAGGTAGAAAAAAGCAAATACTTGGGGTTGATAATTGATGAGAATCTAACTATATATATATATATATATATATATATATATATATATATATATATATATATATATATATATATATATATATATATATATATATATATATATATATATATATATATATATATATATATATATATATATATATATATACTGCTAATCGTTTTTGAATTTCATCCATTTAAATAACATTAATGAATGCTTTTTCATACGTTTTTCGTTCCGCTCACCCAGAAAATAATATATTCGGAATTTTGACGGATGGGTTCTAGTTAGAGGTATGATTTGCTACAGAAAAAGCCCATTGTGTCGTGTTTGTAACTCTTCGGAATTATTCAAAAATCCGTAGAGCCCTTATTAGGTGCTCATCAGTGTCGCATATCTTTTCTCAGTAAACTATCAAGCTACACCGGGGTACCCTATCGATTCCAGAAAGGACGCACCTCGTACATACGTATGCTGAGAAGCGATATGCGACACTGATGAGCTCCTATTAAGGGTGAAACTGCAGTCTGCCGCTTCGTTTCTCGGCATCCTGCTTGATTGCACTATTGTGGCTCTTGGGGGCTGCTTGCATGGCAGGCAGATCTGGAAACTAACTCTTGTCTGGAAGGATAATTCATTGATCTAAGGATTTTTGAATAATTCTTCTTGTCTCAAGTTTACATATGTAGACCCCTCGCTAAGTTCATCGCGGAAAATATTTGTGTTATCAAATATTTACCGACGGGAGGTTTTATCTCGGAAACAGAGGCCTAGAGCACAATTTCAGCGGGATTATTTCGCTCATTATATACCGTTGATGTGATTCACGGAACGGCGAAAAATGTCTCTTAAATGTTGGAATTTTTAACGTTCTCACATATGTTTGTTATTGTTCGTATTTCTCGAAGTGCGGTAGCGGGTTCGCCGTGTCAGTCCATAGAGGGCGACTCTCGTAAGTATGACACTGATGAGTGCGAAAATGCAGCCTGCCACTTCGTTTCTCGGCATCCTGCTTGGTTGCACAATTGAGGTTCTTGGGGGCTGCGTGCATGGTAGGCAGATTTGGCAACTAGCTCTTGTCAGGAAGGATTATTCATTGATCTACGGATTTTGAATAATTAATTCTTCTTGTCTCAAGTTTATATATATATATATATATATATATATATATATATATATATATATATATATATATATATATATATATATATAGGTAATTCGTTACCGATTTTCAAGATATTGAAGTCTAACCGAAAGATGCAGTTAAAATTGAATTTTTGTGAACTGCTTTAGATGTTCGGAGGTGTCGAAATTATTAAAAGACGCATAATTCTCAATACGAAACAAGATTTTGGATTCACCATTGTGAATTGTGGAGGTGTACCGCCACTTTTTGGAATACGCGCTTTCAGAATATTTGGAGGATGTACTTTTGGCAATAAGACAAACGATTTGGTTTCAAGTACCGAGACACACCGGCTTATTTTAGTCAGCTTGCTCGTGACCTACTAACTCAAAAACATGGAAATCGCTGGATTGGTAGTGGTGGGCCTCAATTTTGGCCTGCATGGTCCCATGACTGAAACCCTTCTGTAATGTTCTAGATTCATGAACCTCTGCTTCCGATTCCATGTTACGCCTATGTTAATTGCATTATTGTTTAATTTCATCGAACTGCTCTAAGACTTATGTACCCCGATAATCCTCCAATTCCAATAATTTCATCAACTCAATTTACCGTTCTCATCAAGACATAAATAGAACTATCTTTCCGTTCCAAATTTCGTTTACAATTCTCATTATGAATAAATATAATTGTTTCTCAAGTCTAAGAATCCAGATATCGAAGCAAAGCTATATCCGCGGTTTTGCTTAGTCACTTTATTGTTATTTACAAATCAATCTCTTCAAGCTCGATTTGTATTTACTCCCAGCTATCAGAGGCTGAACGATAACTTTCCCAAAACAGGGTATTTCGATGGAACGCCAATGAAGATCCGAATGTTCATTCTGAATATAACACTGTGCACTATTCAACTGCAATAGCTGTGTCTGTGTACCCCAAGGCCATAATCTAACCCCTTCAACTCGTTTGTATAATTTTAATAAATATATTTTTGGTGAAAAAGTGCCTAAGTTTCCCGACCATCACATTTCTTCTTGTGGGTTCATTTGAAGTCTTTGATTTACACTAACGACATGGCAAATGTTTAGGACTTAAGAAATAAAATCATCGCTGGGTGCAACTCGATAAGAACAGTCCTGGTGTTTTTGAAAGAGTTCGCCATTTATTGAGCAGAAGACTGGATTCTTGCATCCGAGCTGGAGGATATCATTTTGAACAGCTTTCGTTATTTTTCAAGAGTAATTGGTGATACTCAAAAGTCTTTGTTTTGCGCTTGAATCAAACTTTTAATTTTCAAACATAGATTATTTAATAATAAGAAGAAAAACACTACGATGGTTCTTTCAATCGAAGACTACGTGTAGTACAATGAAATGTATAGACTTCATTTTCTTACTCTTTTCAAATTTTTTTTACTCAAGAACTTGGAGTCGTAAAGAAAGATGTAAAAAGAGCTTTTTCTTGAAAAATAATTGAAAAATTGAAAAATACTTTTATTTTTGAAAAAATTAGTAGCTTCCCAGGTTTTTTTGAGAATAACCTGCGCTGTGCCAATACGCGCGCCACTGATGAGTCAAAAATATTATTTATAATTGAGAATTATGCATGCTTGAAAGTTCACGATATTTCAAAAATTTCAACTAAGTATCTTAAGCGGTTCACGAAAATTTCAAATTTAAGAGCATCTTTCGATTAAACTTCAGCAATCACCTTCTTAAATATTGCCGGTCTTTTTCAAACACCCTGTATATATGGCTGGATAATATCAGTGAGAAAATGAGAATATCCGAAGCAAGTAAAACCCAATCCAAGAAAAAACACAATGGTTATGGCATATCAGTCATTGATAGCAATATATATTTGTTACTTCTAATACTGTTAAGATGGGATGTAGTCTAGTGTATTTCGATATTGTGTTCGCGAATATACCCATTCTAAGAGCCATTCTCAAGAATCATTTAATAACTGTATACATAGGTCAGAAGATAGTACCAATATTAACATTCATATATTAAACTATCTCCTTCGCTATTCAAATTCTCAACATATTTTTCTCTTCTTAAAACTCATGCGAACGTAGGTAGAACCCGCCCAAGTGACCTTTTCACGACTTCTCTCTATTCTCATTCCGTAATATCAACTGTCACATATTTTATGAAATGTTCGGTACGGGTAAATGGATATTTTTCTAGGATGCCCATCGTTCTTTTCTACGAACAACATGTTGATTTATTTCGAGATAGTTTCTCTCGAGTCCAAAAATATAATTCAATCTCATGTTAGCACGTGTCCCATTTTATTATTGAATGGTTGTCTGACATTTGGAATGACGATTCGAGAAAAGGTGTCCTTCGTCTCATATTGTACTCGAGTTCAACATTTCAACCAGATTTTTTTTAGGACATCCGCTGCATTAATAGAACAAGAAATTCTCAAGAAACAGTATTTACTGTCAGTTACACGGTTCTACACGTTCATTTATTTTTGAGTGATGTCTCTCCTCTATCTTTGTGTAGAAAAGTATAAACAATTCGTCAAATATCGAAACAATTTGGTCCTTCAGTACATTTCGTGAATTTTCATTTTGTATACATTAATTGAAAGATTGTATTCTCATTTAGGTTGATGGCCTTTTTCTTGATAGAATTCTACATCAAAAAAACAAGTAAAGAAATATCCTAATTATTATTCTTTCTTTGCTGTTTTGTTATTGATAACATTTACTCCGTTGACCTAAGTGGTAATAAAGGTTTTTATTCAGTTGATGTTGTTCTTATTGGTAAAATAATACTCAGTCCATCTGAACGAACAAAGTTCCATTAGAGAGGCAATTCACTTCTTTTCAGAAGAAGGTTTCACTCAGTCCAGTTCAATAGTCGTAAAGAAAGGCGTCAATTTGAGTTGACGAGCAAAAATTTTGTTGAGTATGAAATCCACGAATGGCTTGTATGGAACGGAAATTCGAATTTGCTGCGTCGTGCGGACGTTTTTAGCAAAATAATGCATAAAACACATTTTCACTGAATTTTGTAGATATCTCCAAAACTATCTTGTAAACTTGAACATTCATTTCGTTCATTATGAAACTGCTAACTTTTTTTATATTGTAACTTTTTTGTGTTATTATATTGCAAATTGAAAATTTCATTTCTAATTTCGAATTTTTGACAAATTACTCGATCCCATTGCATTTTTACACGGAATGAATCCATTGAGTTACTCATGTTAAATAAATTATCTTAAATGTCAATAAGGTAACTAATTTTTCGCTCCACCCCAATTGAAAAGAAAGCCATAAGATCAAAGTTATGTACATCGAATTAGCATCTGCGTTACTTGCAGGAAGTGTGAATTTTTCTAAGGGGGTTACATAGGCCTGAAACAAAAATGCATGGTATTGAAAGCTCGGAATTTCTTGAACTACCATTTTTTTCAATTTGCCTTTCTCCTTGACATTTTGGAAGCCAATCTACTCATTTCTGTAACCCACATATTTTATACGCTGCTCTTCCTAACATACTTATATAATATGGTAGAATTAACAGGACCCATTCTATCCGATCTCAGGATGTTACTCAGGTTATTTCAAAAATAAGTTTCTTCTTCAATAAACCTATAATATTGTTGTAGTTCACTCAAAGATAGTGGCTGAATAAAAATATTCTTGACGTCCTCATGGATGTTTCATTAATTTCATTGTGTCGTTCAATTAACTAGCACTTTATGCAGAAATAAGTCGTTCGTCTATGCAAGCCAGTATGTCACAGAATATCATTCAAACTGAGTCTACAAACTCATGCAACCACTTTATAAATTCGGTAAAAACTTTGTCGCCGATATTCAATGCTTAGGTGAAGCACTTTTGACCTCAACGGTAGTATAAACAAACAAAATTTCTCATATTAGTTCAGACAAAATGCACACTGAATACTCGGAGCTAAGGTTTCGATCATACATAGAGTCGCATAAGAAAGTAAGTCCATTTAGGCCAATATATGTAATTTTTTTAATGGGCTGTTAATTTCTTGGAAACGGGTTATGTATAGTTGCTCCCACAAATATACATTAGTTGCGACTACTCTGCCATACTTTTCCGGTGGCAGCACCAGACGAACGTCTACGTGACACAAGATCGAGACCTTATTAACCAGGGGTCCTCAAACTTGAACTGCTAGCGATCTACCTCAATATTTTTAGACTATTTACGATCAACTCTGAGACGCTGCAAGTATATGTGATGCAGGATTGTCGTACATACAAGATACACCCTACCTACCTACCTAGGTAGGGTGTTCGTAGCATACATAGATATTAGGTTTCCGCACAATATACATTATTTTAGTCAAGGTTTGGGTTAGGTTTAGTTAGATTCTTCTCTATAATATTAATGAAAAAATTCATAATCAATTGAATTGAAAAAATTAAATAAATTAAATTATTCAAAAGTACGAGTTTATCGGCTGTTACAAAACAAAAGAGTTACATATGGTGTTAAACTTAACTGAGGAGTGACTTTGGATATTGAAACGTGGCACTCCATGTCCTCAGCATACTATTCATAAGATGGTATGTAACCACTGAGTGCTAATCCTAAGCATGATGACATCTGATCGTCAGTTAGTCGATTGCAATATTTTAACTTAATTATCTTCATTTCAGAAAATCCAGACTCGCACAAGTAAGTTCACCCAAACATTGCCGTCAGTTGAAGGGCGATTTGCCTTAGATTCGGATATTTATCTTCAGATATAAAACACCAGAAGTTTGTATCAGATGCTGTAGCTCTAGATGTATATCTGATATAATCTGCACCAACTCATTTTCAACAGAACATGAGTTCATATCAAACTGATTTGCGATTTCAGTAGCTAATTCCTCAATGTTTTTACATAAATGATGCTATCTTTGCTAATTTACTGCAATCATAAAAACGCATTTCGAATTGTTCCAAAATATTTGATGATTCATCCTCATACGTATCATAATTCAACTGAAGAATCCTTGCTTTCAAAGATAGCAAATGTTTTAGATCCTTTCTTTTAAGTTGATCCATCATAAGTTGCAATTTACTTTTGAATGCGTTTACTGCGCTAATCATCTCAATAATAGTTTTTACTTTACCTTGAAGCCCCAAGTTAATAGAGTTTAAGTGCATTTTGATGTCAGTCGAAAATGCCAAATCAGTCAGCCATTTTTCGTTTTTAATATCTGAGTGTCATCGTCTCTTTCGTCGAGAAAAACTGTTTTTTCTGGCAATAATTCTTGATACCTTTCGAGGAATTTTCCGCGACTACACCGCCTGACGTCCGTGTGGAGAACTAAATCAGTGTGTTCATCTGACTCCCTATCTTCCAACTGCAACTTAAAGAGCTGCCGTTGCAAGCTACGTGCACGGATGGAATTCACAATATTTGTTGCAATGTCCATGATTTCCTCCGTGTTTAAAACTTTTGAACACGAAACTTGTTGAATGAAATGAAAAAAATGAAGGGAAAACTTCATTAGCTCGACACTATGCCACAAAACCGTTTTTGTTTCAAGTCATTGCTGTGTTCCATCGGTTGTAATGCACACTAACTTATATATTGGTATCTTGTAGTTTCTCAAAAAATTGAAGGAAACGTCATATATGTCTTCGCCACGGGTCTTCTCCCTCCGAGGAATGATTGTCAAAAATTCTTCCTTAGCCAACCTGTCATTGAATTTCATCCGAATAAAAATACACAGCTGGGCAGTGTCTGTCATATCGGTGGATTCGTCGAATTGTAAAGAAAAGTATGTACATTTCATGATATCATAATTTAGTTTATCTGCCAACTCCTGACTTATGACTTCAAAACGCTTTGTGACAGTAGGACGAGATAACTGAAGACCTCTAATAGCAGACATGATTTCTGCTTTATTTTAAATCTCCAAATAAAGTCATTATAGTCTACTTGCAAAGTAATTATGAAATTATCGATAACATCATCCAGCATAGGTTCTTGCTCCATAAAAGATTTTTCAATTTTCTGCGTATTGTTGCACAATGATTCCCACTGATCTAGAGTAAACGAAGAGAAAAATTCATCACACAGTTTTTTCACATTTTTCATTGAGAAATCAACATTCCTGTCAGCTGCATAAACTTCCATGGCTGCCCAAACTTTTTCAATCGGGTTTAAGTCAGGATGATATGGGAAAAGTCTAAGTACATTTTGGCCCTGATCATTCAGAAATTTGTTAATAGCATACATTCTATATCTGGGTTTGTACAAATTAATTAGATTTTAAAGTTCTGCTTTGAGCATCTCATCTGCGAAGGCAATATTTCGAAGATGCAGCAACTCTTTCATTTCCTCTTTTCGGGAAGCCATGTTATGGTTATGTTTGCTGAGGATACCTCAGTGGCTCTAGCAGCGCAGACTCCTGAGGAGCTTGTTGCGCTCCATCACACTAGCGAATTCGAAAAGTCACCACTTTATGTGGGATCAAAACTCTTCAACAAATTGCCAGTTAGGTACAGAGTTGTGGCATATGAGCCATTTAGGAGAAAGAATTTCTGGAAAACAGTTTGATTTAATGATTCTTTTTTGATCCTATTATTTGTATTTTCGTATGTTATTGTTTTGTTTATTTGTTATTTATTACTTGACGTGTACATCCACACTTTTGTGGTCTTACGTACTGAATAAATCATTCATTTATACCACACCTTTTTGTGGTAAATTTGGAATAAGTTTTCCTCTCAAACATTTATCGTACTTGTCGAAATTCATCATCATCGTGATAATCACTGGTTTTACAATTGGACTTAAAGGCCAGATATGCGTTTCGTACGAATCCACATTCACTGCAGGCGTTCGAAATTACCAGTCTTGGTCTTTTTGAAATAGGCTGATGTAGCCCGTCGTTGATCTCGTCCCTCCAAGCCTTCTTGTGTGTATGGAAGGAATGAGTATATGTTTTGCCCATGTAGATTATTGGTCTCTTTTCTAGACGATATCGTTTGATGCTTCTTAAATAATTTAAACTTAGTTGCTGTATTTCAGGTTTTTTCATAAGTAGCTTTCTATTCGTTTTCGTCTTAATACAACGGAACCCCATTCTTGTCAAGACTTTTCAATGCTCTCTCGTGATCCTGCATATTCATTATCATCAACGAACTTTGATGGATTCGCTTTAATGTGGGTACGATTTTATCGACGACGTAAGAATTGACAACGAACTTACGAAGCAGAGCTCTATCGAAGTAATCGACATCTGTTTTCTTCGCTGATTTCCTTCTCTTTTTATCGGGAGTTGAAAAACTGTTATTTTCACCATCTTCAATCTTCTTCATTTCGTTCGAAATTTTTTGCACATTTCGCAAACCTACTCCTGTTGCGACAACTACACGTTCTCGAACCTTTCTAAAAGGAATTACAAGATCGTTCTGCATCCCTTCTCGTTTCATGAAATGAATGACATTCGCAATTATCTCCTTGGATTGCCTGCTCAATTTTTCTCTTTCAAATTGGAAATGAACTCTATCCTCACCAAAACCTACAAATATTGAAATGAAATTTGCAAGTTTCGGTCGTGTTCGCTTGGATCTTCTTAAAGCTTCAAAGGTTCATTTAGAACTGAGCTCTTGGCCACGTGACCGGCAAAGTTATGGCACTACAAGGGGAAGGGCTATATCACCCACACAAATTTTCTTGTCGACCCGTGCTTATTTCACTCATTTACATACAGAAGAAGACAAATGAAAACCCAGAGAGTCGACAGCCGTATTTTTAATGGCGGTCAAAAGAGGAAATCGAACCAATCTGGCAGAATTTTTACAACCAACGGCACGAGTTTACTGATATTGCGGGCTAATTTCAACGAAAGACGTTTTCGGTTATTACTAAGATTTGATGACATTACCTTAAGAAACCAACGTATGGACATTGACAGATTAAGCCCCAATTCGGGAACTTTTGAATAAATTTATTCGAAATTGTCAGCGTTCATAAGCTCTAGGAGAGTTCGTAACTATCGATGAAATGTTGATAGCTTTCCTAGTAGTTGCCGTTTTGTCCAATATATGATAAAAAAGTCCGCTAAATATGAAAGAGAAATGTATGCCATGTGTAATGCTCATACATTTCATACATACAGTATTGAAGTCTTTTGTGGTCAACAAAACACGGCTCCGTTAGCTACCTGGAACAAGCCTGATGACATCGTTGTCAGATTGACAGAGCCGATAAACAAAAATACCAGAAATGTCACTACTGATAACTGGTTTAGCAGTTATCCGTTAGCTAATGAATTACTAAAATACGGGTTGACCTTCTTGGGAACCCAAAAAACCAACAAAAAAGAGATGCCTCCCCAGTTTGTAGAAAAACATTTTAGGTTGGTGCCGGAAAATTACATGTTAGGTGCCCAACCTGATACAATATTGATGTTCATGGTCACCTAGAAAAAAAAACTAGTACTTGTTTTGTCCACTTTGCATGATGATAGTGAAACTGATGCTGAAACAGGAAATCTAATCATATAATGGACTACAATTCAACAGAAGGGGGTGAAGACACTGTTGATCTGATGTGTAGTCTCCGTTCTACTTCTGGAACAACTCGAAGATGGCCTTTCGTCATTTTTCATCGACTCCTTGATGTGGCTGGAATCAATTCCTTCAAGATATTTAGGGCCAATAATCCCAATCTCAAGACTGTAAGGAGAACATTTACATTCAACTTAGCTCTGTCACCCATGGGGGAAAACTTGAATTGAAGAGCTACACTCACTAATCTTCTAAGAGGATTTTTTAGAAAAGTACAAGGAAGTACCAAATCGAACAGAACCTATTCATTACATGGAAAGGAAGATTTACTTTTTTCTATGTCTTGTTGTGAATGTAGCAAATATATTCGCAAAAAATATTCGACGCAATTCATATGCTGAACCTGCTCAAGGGCAAGAAGACATTTATAAACTGTGAAATAATTGCGAATAGCGTTCAATGTTTTGTCATCGTCATTGGGATTTTTGAAAAAGATAAGTGAGGAACCAAAGCGAATTGGGCAAGGAAGAGGAACAAGACTAATTTTCTAGTCACATTCTTAGTCAAAAAGTAATAATTTTGTTTGTTTGATGGCTCCTTTTGTATATTCTATTGATAATAATTCTACTTATACTTCTTACAAACTAAATTTAGAAAGAAAGACTACGTTTACTTGAAAGTCTGATTTTATTTGTTATAGAAATTTTTCTTATATCGTTTAAAACCTTTCGAATGATGTTAATTCGATTATATATTTCTGGTCATGTTTCTTACATTACAAATACAGAAAAAGAAACTCATGGATAACAGTAGGTATCATTAAATCCACAGCAACTTAAAATACGATGTACAAAGAAACCCTAAAAAGGCCAAATGACCAGGAGCTGAAAAATAGGTATAATCAGTACAAAAACAGATTAGTGAATTCAATGAAATATGCGTACACAGAAACTTTAACAAGAACTAGAGAAGAAAGGAAATTCACCTGGGGCTTTGTGGGATTGGACAAGAAGTATGATAAGCTACCAGTCGTGTCCGAATAAGAAAATTGAAGAGATTAACAATGATCATGGAGAATCAATCACAGATGAGAAAAGTATTGCTAGCTTCGTTAATGGTCATTACTTAACAGTGGGTGGAAAACTTGCATCAAGAATAAAAGGCCGAAAAAGTCACCAGTCAGTAAGAAGTTTTCTTTGAAATTATCTATGTTTTTTGAGCCTGTCAGAGAAGATGACATAGCTGGATATATTGATGCTTCAAGGAGCAAAAAGTCTCCAGGATTTGATGGCATCTCATCCACCACTTTGAAAAAAATTAAATATCTGATAACATATCCCTTATCTTCACTTATGAATGAAAGTTTTGAATCTGGAATATTCCCAAACGTCTTGAAGATAGGTATTATAACCGCACTGTACAAGAAAGGGGATAGGGAGAACGTTATTAATTACAGACCAATATCACTATCACCTGGCCAAAATACGTGAAAAGGCCATGAAAAGTAGCATTGTCATTTGCCAATAAGTATAAATTACTGTCGGAATACTGACCTGTATTTGTCTAAGAAACCCAAACCTGAAACAACGAATCTTAGTAACATAACAAATGTCGGTTCCGAGGACATGCCTGAGATTAACATTGATGAAATACAACTAGCCCTCAACCAGATGAAAAACGGCCGGGCACCAGGCGAAGATAACATTACAAGCGAAATGCTAAAATTGGGAGGACAGGTCACTTTGGAAGCAATAAAAATATTACTAAATAAATGCCTTACAGAAGGTAGTGTTCCGGAAGGATGGAACAATGCACACGTTGTGTTGTTGTACAAAAAAGGTGACAAATTTAAGATAGATAATTACCGACCTATTAGCTTTTTACCACACCCTTATAAATTGTTATCAAAAATTATCACAAACAGATTGACAAACAAATTTGACAGCTATCAACCGGCAGAACAAGCAGGGTTTCGCAGAGGATATAGCACAACAGAACACCTACAAACTCTTCGTACACTTATTGAAAAATGTCACGAATACAAAGTGCCAATACACCTAGCCTTTGCAGACATAACAAAGCCCTCGATTCTATACAACTGTGGGCAGTATTTCAAGCCCTCGATAATGCTAGAATAGATTCGAGATATAGAAACATCCTACAGAATATATATGAACGAGCGACTATTCAGGTGAGACTAGACGATGACATGCAAATCAAAAAATCCAGATAAATAGGGCGTGAGACAAGGCGATGTGATATCGCCAAAATTGTTCACACTTGCAATGGAGGACGTGTTTAAGAAGTTGGAATGGGATAGAAAAGGTATAAATGTGGATGGAAAATTCTGACCCATCTCCGGTTTGCAGATGATATAGTTCTAATAAGCGATAACCTAGAACAACTCCACGAAATGATGCTAGAACTCAAAAGAACATCCGAAGAAGTAGGACTGGAAATGAATCTGACAAAAACTAAAATAATGACAACGGAGGACACAATATTGGAAGTCGACGGCAATGTTATAGAGAAAGTGAATGAATATCTATACCTTGGACACACTATAAAGATAGGTAAAGACAATCAAACTGCAGAATTGTCAAGAAGAATAAGAATGACTTGGGCTGCTGTTGGAAAACTAGGATTTGTCTTGAAAAACAAACAAATCCCCGTTAACCTCAAAAGAAAAGTTTTTAATATGTGCGTTCTCCCAGTGTTAACGTATGGCATGGAAACCATGACTCTCACAATAAGATCTGCTAACAAACTTAGAACCACACAACGCGCAATTGAAAGAACTATGCTTGGAGTGAGCCTGCGGGATCACATACGTAATGAAGAAATAAGAAGGAGAACAGGCGTAGAGGACGTAATCACGAGAATAGCTGCATTGAAGTGGAGATGGGTTGAACATGTAGCAAGACAACAGGATGTAAAATGGACTAAGCGAATAACTCAATGGAGACCACGCTTATACAAAAGGGGAGTGGGGCGCCCCCAGAGAAGGTGGCTGGATGACATAAAGGAAAAAGTAGAAAGAGGATGGTATAATATGGCACAGGACAGAGAGAGATGGAAGCTAGAAGGGGAGGCCTATGTTCAGGAATGGACAGAGAAGGGCTGAAAAAGAAGAAGAAGAAGAAGACTGTCGGAACAACAATTTGGATTTAGGACAAGTAAATCGACCCAGGACGCCTTAGGTAGTCTCACTGAAAAATAAACTGGGCCCTAGATGAGTCTAACCCATGCTTGTCTGTTTTTATAGATTTGGCGAAGGCCTTTGATACAGTGTGTTATAGTCTATTATTGGGGAGGTTGCAAGAATGTGGGTTTCGCGGAGTGGCTGTTGATTTGATTAAATCTTATTTGTCAGAGCGAAAGCAATATGTCAAAATAGGCAATACTGTCAGTGACTGAGATCTGTTGAGTACGGAGTACCGCAAGGTACAGTAGTGGGTCCTGTAATGTTTTTGCTATATATCGATGAATTACTACTGTATATATATACTGTATACTGGTAACATCATAAGCTATGCAGATGATACTGCAGTCTTTTGCAAGGCAGAAGCATGGTTGGATCTCAAAACTGGTGCAGAAACTCAAATAAAGTCTATTAAAGAATGGTTCTATTATAACCTTCTTATTATGAACGTAGATAAAACAAAATATGTTGCTTTTTCTTGTACATTAGTAAACCGCCCCAATTATGACGAACTTGAAATCAGCGAGGGACTAAGAGTGGGATCCACTAGTTCAATAAAGTATTTAGGCATTATTCTTGATCAACACTTACGATGGAATGAACATATTGTGACTTTGGTTCGAAGACTGCATGGGATTCTGCCCAAACTAAAATATTTTTCATAGACTTCTCAAGTCTCAGGATTATTTATTATGCCTTGGTTCAATCACTTTTAACATATGGAATTATTGTGTGGGACTGTGCTTGCGATACTTACTGGAGAAACTTGGAAGTTATTAAAAAATGGATATTGCGTGTTATGTTGAAGAAAAACGTTCATTTTCCAAGTGAAGAGGTATTTAAAAACAGTGGAGTACCAACATGCAGACTACTTTACCTACAGAGCATATTAAATTTCAATTTCAGGAATCATTCGGAGATCTCATATTTAGAGCATGAATATGATACTGGATACTAAGGTAAAACTACCCTAAAGTCAACCTTCAATAAAATTAAAGCACAAGAAAATCACAATCATATAGATCATAGCCCCCCTCAAATTACAGAACAATAACTCTGCTAGGGGCACTAAACAAGCTCTTTACCGGAATTGAACGAGACAAAATAACAGAAGTGATAGACATCAACGAAGAACGACAAGGATTTAGGAGGAACAGAACAACAACGGATGCAATCTTCATAGTACGACAAGCAGTAGAAAAATGTCTGGAATACAAAAAACCCTTATACCTCTGCATCATTGGCCTCCCAAAAACCTTCGATCGTGTAAGAGTGAAAGATGTGCTGCAGATGCTGAGAGAGGAACAGATCCCTTAATCAATCATTAAAATTATCGAAGACCTGAACACCAACAACAACAACAAGACAAGGAGATAGTCTCAGCCCTCTTCTGTTCAATTTAATAGAGGACAGAATCATCAACAAAGTTAAATCAGTAGAAAACCGATACATGACGAGTACGGGAGAAATTAAAATAGTATGCTACGCGGACGATGCGGCAATAATGGCAGAAAATGAAGATGATCTTCAAAGACTCCTTCCTGATTGCTTTCAAGCTGAAAATTAAAACATGAAGCTGCCGAAAAAACAAAGACCATGGTGATATCGAAGGAGCCAAGAAGATATAAGCTCGTAATTGATGATAAAACTGTAGAGCAGGTAATGTCCTTCAAATGCCTTGGGGTGCAAACTAGTAACGGCTATTTACCGAGAGAGTTCTGAGAGCTGAGAGATGTTGTATGGAAGAACCAGCATATGAGTATGTGTACAAAACGAGGATTTACAAAGCCTGTGTACGATCTATCGCCACCCATCCAATAAAAACTAGGGCCGATACCTTCAAAACCAAAAAATTCTAAGAACGTCAGAAATGAAAACGCCAAGGCAAAATCAAATCAAATCAAAATCGCTCAGAGATAGAATTAGAAACGAGGTTATGCGAGAAACATGTAACACTGAAGATATTGTACGATGGGCAAGAAAACGCAGACGAGGATGGAATGAACATGTAGACAGGACGTCGGCCACTGGGAAGGCCCCTAAACGCTGGAAAGATAGTTGGTAATTCATCTCACAAGAACAATAGTAGATGGATCTCCTGGAAAAAAACAGACTTCAATGTCTGAATTGAGAGGAAGAAGAAGGTGACAGAGCACCTATTCAAGATAAATTCAAGAATACTTTCGAAACACAGATGAATGACTGGCTGAAAGACCTGCCTTAAGGAGAAATTAGTAAAATTTTGCAAGTGAGCATTTATTTGTCTGCGATCTGATTTTCTTTATAAGTCTGAGAGAGAGAACATGTTTATAAAAAAAAATTGAAAAAATTATAGCATTTATTTATTCCTTCACAAAAGTATCTATTACTTCTGAGGAATACCAGACTGGCTCATTTTGTTCATCCTGCCCTTGTTCCTGAACATATTTTATTGTTTTTCACTACGTGTATCTATTTGCAAAGTTATAATTTTTTTATCGTGTTTTCTTGATGGATGAATAAAATATTATTATTATTATTATTTGTTTTCATACCTCCTATTAAGAAATCAATAATCGATAAATAACACAGGTGCCTAATATGGGTTGAAAAATTGATCATTGGAAAAAAGCCAAAATGCCGCCGTGCGCCCGTCTGTGTTGAAATGCCTCCTTGAGGTTATATCGGCATAGAAATCAATACATTCAATTGACAGAATCACGGAAAATTTAAAGGAATACAGGACCATAAAATACTAGGGCAATTATGGAGACAGAAAAGACAACGGAATCGAGATCATGGAATAGCTAGATCGGAGTAAAGAAGTGAAAGATAGAAATTGAAGAAGGTTGAAGAAACATGCAAAGTACACGTTACAGTTTATTTTACTAACCAATTATTTCTTTTCATTTATAGAAATTAATTAAGTTTTTCATGAGTGCATTATAGTCACTCGAGTATCAGTATTTCTTAGCAACGTTTTGTATTACGAAATAACATTTTGCTCTAAATATTAATAGTATCCTTTGTTTCATACCATTTTTTTTTTCTGCTATAATGATATTTCCAAGCGAGCAGTTTTCCATCTATTTTAATTACTAGATTATAAATTCCGATAATTATCCGCATCAGCAGTTTCTTTAATGTCCTGATTAACTGCAAAACTAATTCTCCTGGAATATATGACGTCTTCTATGGAGAGTGGATATTAATGGTTCGTTAATGCGTTTCTGAACTAACTGGACCTTAACAAATCGTCGTTTGAGTGTCGATGTGGCACTGTACGAAGCATCATTAATCCATTATAATCATCATCGAGAACCATAATAATGGTACGGTAATGTACGGCCAATTTGCGATCAATTACGTAGCAAACCTGACACCCACAAATCATTAAACTGACGGTAGGATAGATTCCAAGTTGTCCCGACGAACGTTCAGGAGATTGATGCATTAGAGTGTTAGCTGAATGGACGTTCTGTGCACCTACGATAGTCGTTGCATCATTACAGTCCATTAATTCGACCTAATTTTCGTTACTTCCAAACTTCAAACCCCGGGAATAAATCCTAATGGTTGCCTCCATGTGCCTTGATGTACGTGAAAATTGCTACCAGTCTAATCGATATTACCACAGCAACTCGCATTAAAATCTCATTCGTGGACGATACCGTTTAGAATTATTTCGAAGTGTATACCAGTGTTGTTCAGATATTTAGGTACATAGGTACCTATGATGGAGATTCTGAGTATGAAACACCACTTTCATCCCTTTCAGTCAAGTTCGTTAGTATATTTTTTCATAAAATCGATTCATGAGGCTTGTACTTAATAGAAATCCTTGTCCACTAAATGAATCACGAGATCAGTGATTACTACCCAGCATTCAAGCACGCGGGGGGCCATTAGCTAGTGCTCATAACGTAAATTAACAATATTAGCTAACCATTTGTATAGATACGAAAAAGAGATAATATACCCAGAATTTGTTGTGTATATAATTTTGGGAAAAAGTTTAATAATAATAATAATGAATAATTAAGATCTAACTGATCGTTAAGGATTTTCCCATAATCCTATTCGACGACAGAACAGATACAAGTTATGAAAAGAAATCCATGAGTTTGACATTTCATAAATTAGTATCGATATGTTGATCTGATTGTAATATAAATAAAATGATACACTTTCGTCTGATTTCCACAATGTTTATTTTTGGTACACACAACCGGTTTCGATAATTACATCATGTTCAAGTATCTAACAGTCGTGAGAAAGAATTTGCTATCTATACATGCTTTAAATGTTGAGTAGTGTGGGGTGATTCAATTCTAGTCGACTATTGAGATTGGTGGTTTTAATTCACAATTTTTCTAACAGATTCGTTGTCACCCCTTTATTGCGTTCGTTAAGAACTTTTGAATATAATGTAATTAGGTAATTTTGAGTTTAATATGTTCAAAAATTGCGAATTTGTTATCTAACGAGAAAAGTTTTTTGAATCTTCATTCAAAATTTCGACCTGTTCATCCTAAGTAGCTGCAGGGCTTTCATTCATTGCATTCTGTATATTCCAGACTGTTTGAACTTATCAGTTTTTATTTATATTAAAATGAATTTCCATAAAATAGATCCTTTACAATATAATTTATTTGATATAATTGTATATGTTTCAGAATCCATTCCGTTCGTACAGACTGGGACAAGGTCATCAACAATTTGGAGAATGAGTCTGGGGTTTTGTTTCGTCCGAATTTCAAACCTTTCTATACTAAAAAATATGATTTTCCCATTGACAAAATAAAAATCGCTATTCATATTCACACCCCTAAATCTTCAGCCCTGATTATTCTTGGAAAAAGTGCAAAATTTTTAAGAATAAATCAACCAATCCGAACCCTAACAGCCTTACAGAACGTCCACAAAACGCTTATGAAATTCATAAGGCTCTTGACAAATTATGCCCCCCATGGATCCTCACTAACCCTGATTATTTACCTCAAGCTTACGATAATGAATTTTTTGATACTCCATTCGTTATCAGGGATTTGAAAACACAATTATTGAGTCTAGTTAAAATGTAGGTACTGAATTCAAATAGAATTGTATTTCAAGGAGTACGAATGTTTTCAATTTGAATATGTTTCACAGGAATAAGCCAAAACCAATATATGAGATATTCCAGCTGAAGAATATGGATACGAAGTATCACGTCTTCCTCCCTACCACTGCATTTTCAACCCAATTGAAAATATTTGGGGTATAACCAAAAACTATCATTGGGACCATGTAGGGAAGGAACAAAGTGCATAATGAAAATTTCTTTTTCCTGGTGTCCTGGTATTATTTTGAAGAATGATGAACACAATTGAATGAAATTATGCCTAATGTGTTGCATTCAAAATTTTTGGCCCAAAAATTTTATTTTTACGTTCTTTGAAAGGTACAGAGATTATTCTTTTGAATGTTTTGATACTACACACTAGGGGTCTGAGATGCGTAGTTTTCGATATACAGGATGCTCCATTCAATAGGTATTGATATGAATGATTATTGAAATAATTTTAATTTCGGGAAAGTAAGGTCGCGAATTAATTTTTATATGCCTCAAATTGACATCAGACAAAGTATTCTAAAAAAAAGTCGAAGTGACAATCGAATTTATTCTGAGAAAAATTCATACCACTATCTCTTGAAGGAAACAGCCTGTATTTCAGAAAATACGCATCTCAGACCCCTACTATGAGTATCAAAACACTCAGAAAAATATGTCTGTAGAATAGTGCTGAAAAAATATGGGTTGTAATCTTAAAAAAATGGTCAATGACGTCATATCTTACGAATTACAAATTAAAAAAAAGGTTTTTCCTCCAAATATTTCCGAGTTGAATATAAAAATCGATCTGCCTGAGTGTTTTGCACGAAAATCAAAAATAAAGAAATTATGAATTTTATTCCATACTTTACAGTGGCACTGAATAGGAATTTTGGGAAACATTGGCAACATCCGAGAAAACTGGTTGATGACGTCACTTTAAACTTAACGTGAACAGACTATATCAAAATGACAGGAAAACGTCATCAATACTCCTTCAACGAAAATTTCAATTACTGAAGTCGGAATATGTCTATTTATTATTGTTTCTTAAGTCAGCTACAAATTTACTGAAAAAAGCATTAATATTGGTGCAGTAATCAATTTAATGCCTCAAATTTGAAGCAAGAAATTTAATATAAAGCTCTTAATTTTTTATTTTCTTTCATATGTGGAAATATGAAATCTGGAAAAATCATTGATAATAGTAGGAAGTAGAAAGAAGATATTCTGCCATCCGGTTTAATATAAATTTAATAGCAAATGCTAGGTAATTAAAATTTGAAGAGTTTTTTTATTATATCTGCAAACGTTGGGTTAATGGTCGGACCCCACATGCAATGTTTTTTTGTGGCGAGTGTAATAATAGCAGTGATTTCATGTTGACATAATAAAAACGTGCGGCTTTCAACATTTCAGGCAGGGTAACATAATGAAACTGAAGCAATATAAAACTGAAAATTCCTGAGACCGTCTTATACATAAATCTCGAAATCAGAAATATTTAAGTGCGTTCCAAACAGTTTAATTCAAATTTAATTTAACTGTACACCATAAAGAAATAACGAGCAGTTGGAGAACGTAGCCTACATTGATGTAATTTTATAATGTAATCCGTACATACCGAAGTAATCCTCATAGTTGTTGTATAACGACAATAATTGAATGGAGATGACGCTGTTCAAGCAGACAATGGCACCAGGTGCATGGGTTATTTTGGTTCGGTATTATTGAGAACGGAGCGCATTGTTGAAATAAGCGCCATTTGTATAATGACACTGGAACTTGATTTTCGTTCTGTTTATCGCCCTGTTTCCACCTCATTTTCGCTAAATTAGTTAATATTTCGGCGTTAGTTCAGTTCAAATTCGCAACCAGCTACTATCGATTATACTAATTGAGGTGTGAATAGAAATACAGCATATTGCAAAGTGTCTCTTGAGATTTCATCTAAATAATCATAATTTCGTTAGAATTTACGCAAAGAGCTCTCCTTTTTTGTTGAAAAATAAAATGTGTGTTACTTCTTGGTACGAGGATGATCGGAAAAGTTTCCGACCTCTACGCGGCACTCGTAAATGAACGCTAGTTCATCTCTATACAATTACACACCAAAGTTTCAGGCATTTTGGACGAATAGCTGTTATGAAATAGTCGTTTGATTGAGTTGATGTGAGTGATTTTGTGAAAATAGACAAAATCGAGTATCGAGGTTGCATTAAAAATTTGTTTTTGAAAGGCAATGCTACTAAGCAAATTAAAGATGAGTTGGAGTCATTTATCATAGTAAAATTTTAGGCGGCTGAATTTAAACGTGATCGTTAAAGCTTGGAAGACGATAAACCTTCGGTATGTCCAAAAACTGTAACTACCGACGATAAACATCCCTAAAGTTCACCAAATTATGCTAGACAACCGCCAAATTAAAGTGAGAGAGGCTACGAACATGTTAAAAGAACGTGTTTGTCGGGTTTAGGAATGTTCTGGTAACTTTACAACACAAATTCTTCAGAGAGCCCTGAAAATGATAGACGACTGGTTTGGCACTATTGATCCGGATACAAACTCAATAACATTCCAACTACAATCCTTCATACTGGAGTAGAAGCTAGCTGAACTTATAGAACCATATACTTCGAAGATCGAAAGTTGTTATCTTCTAGAGAGATCAAATATCTGGTTTTCACCCTGGACAAAAACTCACATTCAATAAACTCCTCAACAACACTACGATGTACTATGGCAAATTTGCCTTCATGGGGACTGAAGCAAATTATAACCACGACTCATGCTCATCTTAAGTAGCGACGAAAATGATACAAAAGGTAGCATGAGAGGAACTATAAATAAACTATAAAGGCCTGCATATCTCTATGTCATTGAAACCATGCACAACACTCCAACGACAAGCAGGAATGTGATTTTGAACCTTTCTCTGCTGAATATATTCTTCGAGAAGGTGGTTGGGAAAGCAGCCTCCTCAACAACTGTAGGTTACTAACAAAGGTTTGTCCAAATTAGCGGCATTGATCGAAGACCTCAGACGTATTATGGGAAAAGGTACAATGCATAGTATGCCAACGTATGATATACCGACGGCCTCAATACTATGTATAGATCGGGTTTAGAAATTTTCTGCTAAAAACCGAAATTCGAGCTTTAAATACCTCACCTGCAGATACGCAACGGTCATCTATGCAATTTTAGCAAAACTGAAACTTAGGAACAGGAATGAACCTGATCTGGTTGCCAGAATATGAAGGCGTTGCAGGAAAAAATTGTCTGACTAGCAAAAACGATCTCAGCTCGAGGACCAGCTCTAACACATCGAAAAGCCCGATCAAATTTGCCAGGGAACATGTAAATTGGTTAGAAGCTGAATGGCAGAGAGTTTTATCTACGAGATTTTATCTTTTTAATTGCGATCAACGGTTTTTAGTGTACTGCCATCGAAATGCGAGATATGCCAACTGCGACTCTTTACTTGCCTATAGTTTTGGTGAAGGTAGAAAAATTGGGTAGGGAGAAATTTCTTCGAACTCTGAATCCTCATAGGTACGTTACAGATATTTAGGAAGAACATATACCACTTCCGTCAAACATGGGTAAAATTTTTTTATTTATGCATGATAACGCCAGACCTCACCCTGCTCAGATCGTTAGAAATTACTTTCAAGGTCAAGAAATCAGTTTAATGTAGTCGCCTGTAAGAAGTCCAGACCGCCGTATCATTGAACATAACTAGGACATTCTCGATGGAAGAATATAAAAGAAGACGCCAGCAAAACCAGCCAGCGACCGTGAATGAGGTTTGGACAGACTGATGGTAATTTTGAACGAAATAAATCAAAATCTTATAAGGTCATTGATTTTGAGTATGAATCGTAGATGTCATACAATAATTCTCACAAGGGAATGAAATATCAGGTATAAGCAGGTTTTTGGAGCTATTCAAGAATTTTATATTTTTCATTATTAGTTTCATTTCAAATTGCATTCTCAAGCATTTCTGAGCGCTTTTGGGTTAGTGGAAAAATATTTTTTCAACATGTCTAAACTTGTCCTGAGTAAATTTAAATTTTCGATTTTGCGCATTATTTTCTTGACGCAGTGTGCTTCTATTAAATAGTCCCCATTCTAAATGGGTGAAACTGAGATTTTGAAAAAAAAACCCTAAAGAAGTTCTCACGACATTTGGCAGATAGATCACACTTATCACGTAAAGACTATCTTGTAGTTATGGGAATTATATTTGTCCTTGTGATTCACTCGTAAATGAGCGAAAAGTGTCAGATCTGTGTTTCTCTTTTCGTACTTCATATGTCAATTAGACGTACCTGACAAACGCCATTATTAAATATTAGAATGCATAGTTAATATTATGTAAGCAACTATTATTTTACCATTCTCTCATACTTCCGAATAGCGTTTGACTTATTTTTTTATATCTTTTACAACCTTCAAAAGGAAAGCTCTTCATGAAATTTTCTTTTCATAAATTATTTTGTTTCACTATCTATGTTCATAAAGAGAAATCATAATATCGCGTTTTGAGAACTGTTATTTTTCCTGCTCCAAAAAGTGGACCATCTTGTATGTTTGATTCTGCACCTAGATATTTTTGTAGTGAAATCTTATAGTTCATTAGTGATAAAAATAATTTTCGAAAGAGCATTCTTATTTTCTTGATGAAAATAAATACACAAATACACAATACATTTTTTATCGAATGAAACATGATATTTTCACTATATTGACAATTTTATACTCGTTTAACCACACTTTGGCAGATGATGTGCCTTAGACATTACTTTAATGTACCAACTTTTGAAGTTCAATTCACCCTAATAGAAAGTTCGCTTTGGAGATGAAAACTGAAAATTTCATTAGCTTTTCAGAATAAACTATAACTGACAAGATTTTTGTCCATAACCATCTCATACAGATAATACCAATCATTATTCTTCACACATCCACATCAACATAAAATAGGTGCCTATAATACTATGATACCACGACACCAATGTCAGGAAATAATTTCTTGAAAGAGGTCAATATTATGATACAAATAGCAGTCAATCATCGTTATAATTCTAGTACGATCGAAAGTATGCTTTCTCGTAAACAATTTCAACATACAGTTCATGAGGTTTTTCCAAATATTAAAGAAACTAATCGAAAATATAATATATTAACTTATATTGGTAAAACCACTCTAGGTTTGAAGTCATTCATCCCAAAACTAAATTGAAAATAATAAGAGAAGGCGATAATCAAACTCACTTGTTAGACCTGACATCACTCATGAAAATAACACACTAAGTTTTCATATTTATTGAAAACACACCTTCACTGATATTTGCATCCCTTATAATTCCACTGACCTAAATTCTCAATACGCTGTTTTCAATTCAATGATTCATAGGGCTTGCTTCTACTATTTTCCGAAGAAAATATGTCCAGGAAAGTGTGAACTACTAAAGAAATAGCTAAAAATAATGGTTTGGCTTCAAATATAATGAACGAAATGATGAAACAAAGACAAATAGCATATCATAACATTTACCCACGTATAGAATCAATTAATACAGATAAATACATTTCATGAACACTTTTGACTCTATCAGCGAAAAGATTGCAAATATCATATAGTGAAGATAAATCTGATAAGTTTGACCATACTGGAGTTCACTAGTTGCCCTGTATGGATTGTGACGGCGTCTATATAGGCCAGACTGGTCGTTTCAAAACTAGTTACAAAGAGCATCAATCAGATTACAGAAACCAGAGAACCGTCGAATCTACTTTTGCTTTGAATTGTATCGATAATGGATGATTTTCCACCCATAGATCAACTTCAAATTATTCACAGAATACCTGAAGGAAAAAAGTTAGAATTCTCAGAATCCATCGAAATTTTAAAACTCCAACAATCTACCAATAACGATAATCTTCTGAACGACCAAGAATGACCCGGCTTATTCGACCATATTCGATATATTCGAATAATACCTGCTTTTATTACCATTCATTTATTCTCTGTTGTTTGCACCCTCATTTATTTTGTATCTACCCTCTTATGTATGCATGTATTTTTAACTTCAGTTCCTACTTGTTGTCTGCTGAAAATGGTCGAAAGACCGAAATTGTAATCATGATTTTCAATAAATCTCTTGTGATAGTATAATACATAGTTTAATTTCTTATTATATAAAAAAAGGGAAAAACTGAACAGCGAAAACTATAGGCCTATCAGTCTTGGTTCTATAGTATCCAAAATCATGGAATCGATTGTACGGGAGAAACTCATTGAATTCTTGATGCGTGAAAAACTGATTCTCGAGGAGCAACATGGTTTTGTTCCTGGAAAATCAACGACAACCAATCTTACGATGCCTAGACGACTGAACAAAACTTCCCGACGCTGGTTTTTCAATTGACGTAATTTACCTCGACTTGGCAAAGACATTCGACCGAGTTGCGCGCAAACTATTGCTACACAAACTTGAAAATTGTGGAGTCAGGGGCAATCTTCTCAATTGTATAAAGGATTTCTTAACAAAGCGATTTTTTCAGAGTGAGGGTGGTTTGAGCTCTCTCTAACGAGTGTCCTGTTCTAAGTGGAGTGACCCAAGGTTCAGTCTTGGGGCCCATTGTATTTCTAGTATTCATTTCTGACCTCAAATTCCACGTCAAATCCTGATTTTCGGGCTACGTAGACGACATGAAAATATACGCCGACCCATCTAGCGAACACGATCAAGTACAGGAGGACCTTACGAATATTAAATCTTGATGTGACGATTGGCTACTACCTCTGAATTCTGGAGAATGCGTAGTTATGCTTATGGGCAAAAATAATCTACGAATGAATTACTCAATAGATTCAATTCAACTCGCAAAAGTTGAATCACAGATGGTCATCGGTGTTATAATAACAAATGACTTATAAATGGTCAAGTCACATCGGCGATGTTTGCAACCGTTCTAGTTCGCGAATTTATATGTTGAAAGCAACTTTCAAAAAGGCGTCTTTTTTGACCTTTTTTGAACTTTATGAAACTTTCGTCCGACCAATGCTCAAATATGGTGGCCCGGTGTGGAGCGCAAATTTAGTGAGTGATAAAACTGCACTCGAAGCAGTTCAGCGTCGCGCAACAAGAGTTTTCTTTCGGTGCGGTACGTCCGGAGTACGAAACAAGACTCAAAATGGCTAATACTCCAAGCTTCGAACGCCGAAAACTCCGGAGTGATCTTATAATCACGTTCAGAATACTGAACGATTTCATTGGTGCCGGCCTTTCGCATTTGTTTAAGTTGAACGCGGATCCTTGGATTTGCGGCCACGGTTTCAAATTGGCAAAAGAGATCATCAAAACAACTACCAGGTAGAATTATTTAACTAATCGTGTGTTTAACATTTGGAACGGTCTTCCTCGGCAAGTTGTTAGTGCGGAGTCGGTCAATTCGTTCAAAAACAGATGCGATGGATTTATTGGTGGTGTTGATATTTGATAACACGATTTTGCTTATATCATGTGATAATTTTTAGTTTGATATCTCTTTTATCGGGTCATGTCTGTCGGACTTTACAAAGTATATTTTTCCAGCTTAATTTCAGAGCCATATAGAATTATATGTCCTTGGTTCTTTTGTACTAATAATAATAATATTAATAATATAGAACAGGATACGGATTTAGGATAAAAGCAGAAAGGAATTATCATACAATCTCCCACCTGCTGTATATGGATGACATCAAATTATATGCTTCGAACAAGCAGCAATTGGATGATTTGCTGAAATTGTCAGTGAGTTCTCGGCAGATGTTCATATGAAATTCGGGATTGAAAAATGTAAGACCCTGAACATTCAAAGAGGGAAAGTCATAGATGGTGAAACACAACTTCCAAACGGTGATATAATACAGTGCATGAGAGATGGCGAAACATACAAATATCTGGGATACCAACAAGCCAGATTGCTAGACCAAAAACAATCAAAGGAGAAGATTCGTTCAGAATACAGTCAGCGTCTGAAGTCAGTGCTGAAATCGATGTTGAACTCGGGGAATCTAGTCAAGGCAATTAACAAATATGCCATTCCAGTGTTGCTTTACTCATTTGGAATAATCAGATGGACTAAGACAGAACTGGATGATATTCAAAGGCAGACCCGAACGATGCTGACAAAGTACAACAACCATCATCCAAAATCGTCTGTGATACGAACAACTTTGAAGCAAAAAGAAGGAGGTCGCGGATTAATAGATATTGTCAATTTACACACCGAACAGAAAAAAAATCTCAGAGAATTCTTCTCAGCAAAAGCTCTCAGTCTGACCTCCATAGAGTGGTATCGTTGGCTGATAAGGGATATACACCTCTGAATCTTGCTACCAGAGATGACCTTCTGAATCTACCATTCCTATCAGATACTGAAAAACAAGAGCAATGGTCAAGAAAGGAATTGCATGGACGACATCACCATGAGATTAATCAACTACACATCGACAAAGAAGCCTCCAACAAATGGTTGATGAAAGGAGAATTATTCGCAGAAACAGAAGGATTCCTTATGGCCATCCGAGACCAAGTGATCGCTACAAATAATTACAAAAAATTTATCATAGAGGACGGAACATTACAAACAGATAAGTGCAGAAAATGCCATATAAGATCGGAGACCATCCAGCATATTACGTCCGGATGCGAACAACTGGCCAATACGGAGTATCTTCACAGGCATAATCAAGTATGCAACATTATCCACCAGAAACTTGCACACAAGTACGTACTTCTGAACACCTTCCAGCCATATTACAAGTATCAACAGGCACCCGTATTGGAAAATGACTCTATCAGATTATACTACGATAGGCCTGTTATCACTGACAGAATGGTGACGAATAATAGGCCGGACATAGTGGTGTATGATAAGAGAGCCAGAACAGCAATGCTGGTGGATGTCGCCATACCGAATAATAACAACGTGCTGAATAAGTTCCAGGAGAAAAAGTCCAAATACACTGACCTTGCTATTGAGATCAAGCAGATGTGGCACCTCGAGAAAATAGATATTGTTCCTGTCATCGAATCCTCGACTGGGTTAATACCCAAAACTTTGCATGATAGTCTTAAGAAATTAGAATTGCATAAGAATACCTATATATAAATGCAAAAAGCTGTAATTCTTAATACATGTAGGATAGTTAGGAAACTTATGTCAAGTATATTGTAATCGAGCCTATACCGTTTGATTGCTGAATCTGGGAAAGGTAAATTATATCCAGCCAACAGCTGAGATAGTGCATAAGTCCACGATAATAAATAATGATTAAGTATCACGTACTTACGGCGAAATCAATCAAGAATTAGACCTGAAATCATCATTATTACTGAATCTTTTCATTTCTTAAAATAAGTAAGCCTGTTTGGATCTTTCTCCTATTAAGCTAAGTACTTGCTCTTACCAAAGTAATATATGAAGCCACAGTTAAACTCAGCATCAGTTTTTCAATAAAGTGAACATTTGATTTTCATTGTTTCATTCAATTAAACATTGAAGAACAATAACTAGATCTCATTATTTTGTTGATGGGAAGACTCTGAAAACCATGATATGATTTAATGTTTTTCAATACTATGCAGTATAGCTCCTCAAGTAATTGATGGTGATTGAAATCTCAACAACTAATTAGCCATTAACTACTTCATTCGCCGAGATTTGATGCACAAAATATCCAATACGTGATTTCAAATGTGAAGATCAATGATAACGCTGCAAGTAGCGTAAATCCCCCATTTTAATGTACCAAACCAACATTGAACGCATCTTTAGTGATCCCACTGGAACGAAAATCAGCGGGTCACATATTACGCAATACATAGCCAATCTTCAGCGATTTGTTGTTTAAGCGACACTAATTACCCGTTAAATTATAAATCCGCAAGCTCTGCGAGTGACAGCTCCGAAACTTTGAAATATTTCATACACATCAACGTGAACGTGCGAGGAAAGCCCCTCTGCTCCCCATTGGGAGGTAGTGCAAATGTGAATGATTTCTCTTTGATGTATGAATTTTCATTATACGAGAACAGAAATGGCTGCGTCACATTTGTCTGTTTTTCCTCAAGATATTCGCTCCCAATATTCGAGAGTGCCTTCTCGATCTTTATTATTGTTCTAGTATTGGCACATTTCCATATTCATAACATATAGCCATGAATAATACAATGGTGTTTGGAAAGCGCGAACTGTTAATGGAGGAAATGGATAATGTTTGATGTATCATCCGAACAGAACAACTAATAATGCCTTTGTGTGGATCCTGAACGCCTTTTCCCCAGATATAGCGAGTTACACGTAAGCTGTCAATATTTTTCTTTATCTTCGTCTGGGCTTTCATGAAAGATAACTTTTCTTGTGTTTGACAGTGTATACTTGAACGACTATAATAATAAGCATAAAATCAATTAATCTAGGCTCTAATATCAAATTTCGAACACAATTCGATACATTCTCAAAATTCTTTCGAAAGGTAAAAATTTTCATTTCAGTAAAATGCGATTGTTTCATTGATAACAGAAAAACTAGAAAACAACGCACCCCAACTGAACAACAATTGCATTTCCAACAAAACAGAGTTCCTCTTCACTACGCGAGACCAGTTAACCTCAATTTGGAATATCACACCAAAAAAACAGGAATGAGCTTTTAATAATGAAATTGAAATATCAAGATGTACTTAATTTGGGAACATAGTTTCAATCAGTAAGTTCTCTAAGGTTAGTGAAACCAACTTAGTTTCGCTGAATATTTTTCTTGTTTCTAATTTCGACTTTTATAAGTGATAAATATTCATCCAGTGAATAATATTTCATTTGAATAATACCCTCTATACAGAGAAAACTGTGTATGTTATATTGATATATAATATCTAATTATGAGAACGAATATATTGCGCCAGTTTTATTAAGGAAAAGTAAATTTCCTATCCACAAGAAACAGCTCTGAGCTTTCGAAAACAAAATAGAAAGATCGATATATTTGAAATTTTCCTTAGTACCAAAGAATGTTGATGATTAATCAGTACACCTGAAAAAAAAATCAAAGAACTTCGTTTGGATATAGTTCTCAAACAACAAAATACTACCTCGATCGAGAATATCCCAGAATTGTCACTGGCTGACGTTCATCTAGCTTGGCATTTGTATTTTACCTCGGTCTAAATACGTGTTTTCGATTCTAATAAATTAAATTTACTAGTTCGTATTGAATTATCTGTTAAAAACGCATTCAACAGTGTGAAGTCGTCGTAAATGTTAGGAAATTGTTTCGGAAACGATTCTCTGGAAAAAACAGTGGTTTACCAGTTGCACGTACGTTTTATAAATAGTCAAGTCCATCAAGGATGACAAACGTAAGGGCATACCGTCGACAACGAAAATTGACGAAAACAACGAGAAAGTAAAAAACCTGATGGTTAATAAACGCAACTTTACTATCGAAGAGCTGTTGGAGGACTTGTGTGTATGAGTACGACTCTCAATCCAAACTCCAGGCAAGGGAAGACGTTGCACTCAATGAATCAAGACCAGAAAGAGCCACATCATTTTTTCGTCCAAAGATTGCTCCCAATTTTCATGAATTACAAGGGAATCACAAATTTTCACAAAAAGGTCAAACAGGCTATGAAGACTAATAATTAAGGTCGCCTGAAAAAACTTTATGGGGAAACAGTTCGTAGATTTCGTACCACGATAACGCACTGTCACACAATGCCATCGTTATCAGTAAGTTCATAAGCAAAAACAAAACGAATACCATCCAACAGCCATCAAATTCACCTTCTTTGGCTCCCTCTTTTCTTTCTGCACCACAGAGCTACAAATCCACCACCTGGAACGAGATTCAGCAGCTGAAAGGAGATAATGGAGAAACTCGAACACTGGTCTGATAGCTATGCCGAAAACTGAGGTTAAAAATGTTTCGAAGATTGGATCAAATAGTGTGTTGTAGTCAATATAGAGTATTTTGATGGGGTCAATTTAGATTTTGATCGATAATATTGTATTTTGAGTTTTATGAATCCATTCTGGGAACTTTCTGATCAATATAGTAAAATAGTATATAATTTGGGAACAGTTTTTTATCAGTGATCGTTTTGAGGTACATTCTGCTGATATCGTTCTGCAAAACCGTTCTGCTACCCAGATTCACATACGTCTCGGTGGTCTGGTGGACCAGGGTGGAAAAACAGACAGTGAAACTGGCTCTACACAGGCTCAAAGCACTGATGATGGGAAGTGTGGTAGGTGCTCAAAGAAACTCTCCTACAGCAGCACTTGCTTTACTGTTAGGGATCACACCAATGCACCTCATAATTATAAGCAGGGCAGTTTCAATTACTTATAGGCTAAGGACGGGGAACACGCTAGTAGTCTGTGTATCTTGAATCTATTAACCAACTCTTCATCCAGACAAAAAGTGGGAGAAAAGAAAAGATTTCTTGCCAGGTGGAGGGTACATCTGTTGTACTGATAGCTCTAACCTCCCATTTAAGAAACATACAAAAGTTTTCCAGATGGATAACATGGTGAAGCTTGATTTGGCTCGAAGGCTAGCAGAACTGGCTACACCATCTGCTCCGACAAACGGTCCACTCTGGGGGCCCTGAGCGCCCACAGAATTACTTCTAAGGGGTCTGGGATTGCGTTCAGATACCGGATCAACTGGCGGTGAACAACCATATCCTCTTGTTTTCGGGTTACACTGGGATCAGAGGAAATGAGATTACAGATAAACTGGCCTGTGTAGAAACTAAGAATGCTTTAATAGGACCAAGGCCCGCGGGACAAGGCTAAGGGAATGGCTTGCAGAATAACATAGTGACAACAACTGGGCAAGGTTGGTATTTCAAGGCGTTCGTACTAACGGACAGATCCTATCACAGATAGTGTCAGAACATTGCAAGTTCAGATATCACATGTGCAAGATATGACTCGAGAATAATCCATCAATTGATTTGATCTGCACATGCCTGGCATGGATCCGCCTCAGACGTAATTACTCGGTGCGGAAAAGATAGAAATAAGTGATCTGCGAAGATACCCCTTCGTTCTATTGGAAACTTCTTTATAAGGATTGAACAGGTGATGTAGTTACAAGGAAGGGGGCTACAAAAAGCCATAGGTCCAGGTGCCGATATCCATGACGTACCCCTTAGTGAAATCCCTACTGCAAGTATAAGAAAATCCCAATTATTATCATTATTTACATGAGTAGGCAAGTACAAGTACAGAATGAAATTTATCATAAATATTGAGTAGTGGGGATCCATTATGCTCTAGTTGACTGTTGAGGGTAATAAATTGTGGGTTTTTACATAGTTTGTTATTCTCGATACTTTCCAACAAATTCATCTCTCTCCCTTTGTTATATTTATGAAGGATTTTGAGATTGTTCAATGATATCGAGTGGTTAGTTGATTCTATGTGTTCTAATATTGGCGAATTTTTATCTGAGGGAATATGTTCCTTGAATCTAGCTTCAAAACTTCTTCCTGTTTGTACGACATAGGCTACCTGACATTCATGGCATTTGATTTGATAAATTCCTGATTACTTGAATTTATCGTTCTTTTGTTTGGCATTGAATAATAATCTGCTTAGGTTGGGGCCGCTTAAGAACGAAGTAGTTATGTCCAATTTGGAAAAGTTGTTTCTGATTTTGTTAGAGTTCGCCGGTGTATCTGAGACTAGTCTATCTTTTTTCCGGGGTTTCTACGATGCTATATAGTAATTGAGAGGTAATACGTTGTTCTTTGAACAGAGTAAGCTCTATGAATCATGGAGTTATAGCTAGTTTGTGACTTAAATGACTGAACGAGTCCATTGGAATCGATGCTTCTGTGAATGTTTCCTTTCTGTAAATTTCATAAGTGAGTTGATTATTTGAATTCGTAATGGTTAACTCAAGGAAATTAATTGAGTTCTTATTTTCTAATTCAGGAGTGAAGCTGATTCGGCAATGTATTCAGGAAATTTAAAAATTGCTAAATTCTTCTGTTTTAACCACGAAAACCAACTAAAATGTCATCTGCATATTCGTACCAGAAAGTAATGCGTTTTTCAGCGAAATCTGTGTTCAAAATTGAGTTTTTCTCCAAATTATTCGTAAAAATGTCAGCTAGTAGAGGGCTAAGAGGTGAACCCGTTGGAAGACCTGAATTTTTTTTGAAGAATTTAGATTGAAATTAAAAGTCACTTTGAGATAGGCATATTTGAAGAAGATTGCAAAATTCATTAGTGTTATATGGCGGTGTTTTAGACTCGGATAAGGTATCTAACTTAATATCTTGGGAGATTGTGAGATTTAAAAGTTTATGTATGAGATCTACAGAATTAGAGATAGTGTATTGTGCTTGAAATTCGTGAGGTCTAGAAATTTTGATTCACTAATTTTGCTAGTTTACCTGATGCTGTGTTTATATATTACACTACAGTTCTTGCAGATTTTCTTCCCATGTAGTTTAATCAATCCGTACATTTTTGGAGCTTGGACATTCATTGCAATCTCTTTCCTCTTCTCCCATTCTGTGTGTGCTAGGTGTTCTGACAAACTTAGCTCTTCTTTGATATTTTTGTGAAAAGTTTGGTTGGATCTTTTGGTATTTCTGTAATATCCATCCTTTTCAGTGCATCCTGCATCTTTTCTTCGTATAGCTCTTTATTGAGGCATACTATACTATTGCCTTTGTCAGCTTTAGTCATTGTGAGATCTTCGGCTTGAATTCTGCTTGATATGGACCTTATTATTTTCAACTGATTCTGATTGTTAGTTTTATGTCATATTTTCTGATAATTTCTGTGAGTTTGTGTTTATGAAGGCTTTGGTCGGTGACGATATCTTTATGTTTTTGGATGGCCAGCTCTGCTTGCACTTGTCTGTTTTGAATCAGCCCTTTTCCGGGTGAATTTTGGTCCTTTGTTCAGCAGATCCGTTTGAACTTCATCAAAGAAATTGTTCGATAGATTTATGAATCTAGGATAAAAGTGATATCTGATCGTTCGTTAACTTCTGTTTGGATCTTAGATTGCTGAGGCTTCTGTTTTACTTTTTTTGTTTTCTGAGGTTGAAAGTTTGAAATCTCACCTATTTTGATATTGATTTTATATTCAAGGCACTCAAATTCAACATTATGTAAAATATAAAATAATTCGTCCTGAACTGATTTGATGTGAAGTTTTATATTATCACGTACCTTATACCTTTTTTAATTTTTCCTTGAGCCAGTTCCATTTGTGGTTGAATTGTAGAGGTTGTTTCATTATTAATACACATTCTGAACTTGATATAGTTAGGAATCACTTTCCGCTGATTCGTAAGTTATCAGTTCAGGACGAATTATTTTATATTTTACATAATATTGAATTTGGGTGCCTTGAATATAAAATCAATATGAAAATAAGTGATATTTCAAAAGAAAATTACGAAAACCTGTATAAATAACTTTCAACCCTAGAAAACAAAAAAAGAAAAACAACTCATCTCAGCAACTTATGATCCAAACAGAAGTTATCGAACGATCACATATCACTTTTTATCTTGAATTCGTAAATATATGGAACAATTTCTTTGATGAAGTTCAAACGGATCTGCTGAACAAAGGACCAAAATCCATCCCGCAAAACGGCAAATTCAAAACAGACAAGGAAATAACCGGAGTGCAAGCAGAGTTGGCCATCCAAAAACATAAAGATATCATCACCGACCTAAGCTCCCATAAACACAAACTCACATAAATTATCAGAAAATCTGACATAAAAACTAACAATCAAAATCAGTTGAAAATTATAAAGTCCATAGCAAGCAAAATCCAAGCCGAAGATCTCACAAAGACTAAAGCTGACAGAGGCAATGGTATAGTATGCCTCAAGATCTATACGAAGAAAAGATGCTGGATGTACTGAAAACAATGGATATCACCGAAGTATTAAAAGATCCAACCAAACTTTTCACAAAAGAAATCAAAGAAGAGCTAAGTTTGTCAGAATACCTAGCACACACAGAATGGGAGAAGAGGAAACTGATTCCAATGAATGTACGTATTGATTAAACTACATAAGGAAGAAAAATCTGCAAGACATGTAGTGTCATATATAAACACACCATCAGATAAACTAGCAAAATTCTTGAACAAAAATTAATTTCTAGACCTCTCGAATTTTCAAGCACAATACACTATCTTTAGTTCAGTAGATCTCATATATAAACTTTCAAATCTCACAATCTCCCAAGATATTAAGTCAGTCTCTTTCGAAGTCAAAAATATGTACCCGAACATTCCAACGAATGAGTGTCTTCCCCTTGTTACAGATATCTTATCCAAGTCTAACACAGCGCCATATATCACTAATGAATTTAGCAATCTTCTTCAAATATGCCAATCTCAAAGTTACTTTCAATTTCAATCTAAATTCTTCAAACAAAATTCAGGTCTTCCAATAGGTTCACTTCTTAACCCCTCCACTATCTGACATTTTCATGAACAATTCAGAGAAAAATTCAATTTTAAACACATTACTTTCTGGTACAGATATGTAGATGACATTTTAGTTGGTTTTCGTGGTTCAAACAGACAAATTCAGCAATTTTTGAATTTCCTGAATAAAAAACATTGCCGCATCAGCTTCACTTCTGAATTAGAAAATAATAACTCAATTAATTTCCTCGGCTTAACCGTTACAA